>JBBJLS010000001.1:30642788-30662375 GCA_037577275.1 Bryconaethiops microstoma
GCAAACACTTAATTGCAGTTGTTGCTGCTAAGGGTGGCACAACCAGTTATTAGGTTTAGGGGGCAATTACTTTTTCATATAGAGCCATGTAGGTAGTTTTTTTGCTTAATAAATAAAATCACTTGAAAACTGCATTTTGTACGTACTTGGAATATCTTTGTCTAGTATTCAGATTTGTTTGATAATCTGAAACTTTTAAGTGTGACAAACATGCAAAAAAATAAGAATTCAGCAAGGGGGCAAATACTTTTTCACAGCACTGTATATGATTATTTTTGACTCTCAGCATTGTTTAAAATAACATATATGAAAATATACAATATGTAGTTCCCTAATTATTGGCTTGCTCTTGGTGAAATAAGTCTTGAAAAAAAATGTCTAAGAACGAAAAAATGTTAAAACGTTTTTTAAGCCCCATAAATCACAAATGCTGGCACCCCTGCATTTAATACTGTTTGTCAACACAGCAGCAACAAGTCTTTACTGATACCTTTGCTTGTTTAGATTCGAGAATACAAGTAACAAATCCAAGATCGCTCAGAATACAGAATCCTTCGGGTCCTTTTGGACTCTACTCTTTCATTCTTACCACAGTTTTTCAATAGAGTTTGTCAAAAGCTTGATTGTGGTCATTGAACCATTTCTGTGTAGTTATGAATGTTGATTTTGCATGTTGCAATTCTGTTAGACCCATTTTTGACAGATTTGAATTTAAAATCTATAATGCCATGTATCTTAACAAGGTTCCTGGGGCCTTTTGTAGGAAAACAGGCCTGGGCATCATAGATCCTCCACTATACATAAGGCTGGGAAAAAGGTTATTTTCTGCATACATTTCCAGGAAGGTTCACTACAGCTCCAGTTGCTTTAAACTTCTTCATTGTTAACTTAACAGGTTTTAGACATGGTTCTGTTTTTAGAAAGCCATTGTGAAGTTCAACACAGGTTTATTTCATTCAGTTAGTGCAATAATGCAACGTTGTAAATGTTCTGAAAAAAAATCAAAACAATATGAATGAAATCTGTGAGGTAAATCATTTTGGAGGGCACTGGGTGTATTGTTCTTTCTTTTTATTTAAAAATCAGATAGCAGGCAAACTCTGAGTCAGACAAACATGCCTTGTCATTCCGCACTCTTCTCAGTAAGGGTTCAGCAGTCGCTGCCAAAGCCCAAATGAGCTCCACCACACACCTGCAGCTAGGAACATCTAGCAATTACAGCAACATCTCGCATGAAATCCAGAGGAAAAAAACACTCACCATGCCCTTTAGAACCCTTTAACCTTTACCAGTGAACATAAACTAATTACATTCCTGATGCAGCGGAAGCCTCGGGACAGCCGTGAATGGGAATCACCATTGACGACTTAATTAGCGTTTGCCGATCTGGAACATGTAATTCCACTAGAGCTGTTCTTCTGAATGCCTTCTCATTATCTCAGTTCTATGGTGAAGTGCCCTGCTGAAAATGGCACTTGCTCAGATGGAGGTGGGGGCCCACGAGGGAGGGGGCTGACATTCATATTACTCAAAATGTCAGCTCAGAGCCTATGAGAGCCCCCCCCCGGCTGCCCCTTTCCCTCCCCTCGCACAATGGAGTCCATTCTTCTGTGTCACTTAGTGATAATTTCAGCCCGTCAAAACAGCTTGTGTTTTAGCAGCGATGTGTTAATGGGCCCGCGGCTGGGTGTGAGAGTGTTCCAAGCCACACACATCAGATGGAGGTCAGAGGTTAATGTGGACCCTCTGATTCGGGCGGCTGGGATTTTTGCAACCTTTCCACCGAGACGGAAAACAGGGAGGCAGAAAGGACGGGCTTGATAATGTGATATAATTAGTCAGACAGTTTCTGGGTCAGAATCTCGCCGGCTGACTGTGAGACATGCCGCAAGTGAATGGGAGCAGATGGGCCACCTGGGCCTCAGCAGGGGCCAGAAATAGGCCCGGTCATCTAGGCCCAGCAGGTGGGCTCTGAGGCTGCCTCAAAGGAGCGGCAGTGTGAGCCACCCTGCCAAGCACTTCATTAGGATACTGGACTAGATGGTTTGTTCATTCTGCAGTTTTCAAACCAAGTAGGAGTTTACAAGAAGTTTAACTGAGTACATAAACTGACTTTTGGATGTCTCTTGTTTTTTTTGATTTAGGAGAAATTGTAAAGTGGCCTATGTTGGGAGAGTTTCAGTTTGAAAAAATGGGGGGAAAAAACGGTTCTTCTGAACCAATCAGTATTGGCATATGTGTATGTCTTTCTAACAGTCAGTGTGTATTTACCTGTTGCACTTCTGCATGGAATTACAATGCGATAAAATGGGATCAGTGGCTTGGTTTGGTCCTTTTTAGGATATAACTTTGGTTTGATATCTCATGCATGGTCTCTTAAGTCAAACGTAAAATTGTGTTATTATTGGCAAATTACAACCAGGTTATTAAAGTGAAACATTTCTATCATATTTTATTAACATCTTCCTCGTTCTTATTTACCTTGAGGGGTTAAAAACAACAAATATAATCTTAGAGAAGCTTTCAGATTTTTTTGAGAAATTCCATTCAACCTGAGAAGCTGTAGTTATGGCTAACTGGATGATTTTAAACATTTTTTGCTAGTTCTTGCTTGCTAATGCTACCCTGATCGCATGACAAAAAACTACAATATGAAAGTGAGGAGAAAGTGTCCCGTGAGGAAGCCTCACAGAAGAAGGCCTGACTCCAAACTTCACTCAGAAACTGCTCTGTTTTACATTTTATTTATATAGATTTATTTTTAAAAGGCTGTTTTAAACTATTTTCATTGCATAGTTTCTTGGTTTTCAAATAACATTTAGTTGCTCACGGTTTTCACTCAAGTGGACGTGCCTGTGTCTTGTTCAGAGGCAGTTAAAAGATGATGTCTTTTAAATGTTTACTGTGATTGACTAGTTCCTTCTAACTAAATAACTGAAAAGCATTATTAGGTTTCCCCCTGCATGGCTGGTGTAGGTGGGTTTTCAAGAGTAATGCAGATGTAATGAGTAGTGATATTACTTTTTCTAGGAACTAATAAATAATGCAATCACATTACATTTTGATAGAAATAATTAGTAACTTGTAATGGATTTTATACTGACTTTTTATGAGTAACTACCCCAATGCTGATAAAAATGTCACCCCAGCCATGTAACCATGTTTCACACACAAACTCAAATTTGAGGTATTTTTGACATAAACGGAGCTCTGCACTACAATGTCTAATTAGGTTTAATAAGATAATCATCTTTCTGTAAAACCAGTCTTAACAGACTTGTGGGCACAACCTCCTTTTGTGCTTACCCAAAGTCATACGAATTAAACTCATACCATTGCACTGCTCTTTCCATGCAGTTTTTGAACAGCGCACGAACTTAGCTTAGCATAATAAAAAGCTTGTACCAGAACTGCTAGCTAGGTCTTCTCGAAAAGAAATGAGGGAAAAGAACCCTCAAGCACCATTTTCCTTCATTAACTTCTTGGTATTGTTCAGGTCCATCTGGCTGCTGGGGAATGAACCCAGAGCTGACCGTAAAGAACAATGCATGAATATTTAAGTAGTGTGTATTAACTCCACCGCACCAGGCACAATGCTCAGCTGGAAAAAGCATGGCCAAGGACAAAAATATATATAATCCTTCCTAAAGCCTATTGCCATTGTCCCCGACAGCAGCAAATTACTGCTGAATATGATGTGAACAATGGTGTCATAGCTATAGTCGGAGGTGGCGGGGTCAGGAGGGTCCGGTTTCAGTCTGCCCTTTGCGGCAGGAAAGGGGATACGTCATACACCTGATGGCACACAAAAATACAGCCCATATTGCCAGCTCTCGTCAGTCACTAGCATTTCTTGTAGCCTTATTTCAGCGCCTATCCAATAATCATCTTAATCATCTTGCTTAAACATTGTGTTATGTTGTAATACAAACACAGTCATACACAAAACATGCTGTGACAGGATAATTTGTTGATCTTCTGAGTAAAAATAAGTTAACACATCCTCTGTGTAGGGAATCAACTTAAATATGACATTTTCTGCAAATGTAAGACCCCAATTTCTATTAATTTGTTTCTCAAATAAGAGAGCATGACAATTTTTGCACAGGCTATTTTTATGGGGTTTTTCCCAATATTTTACATTCAGCAAACAAACAGTGAGGTTAAATGGGCAGAAGTGTGTTCTTGAGAGGACGTCTGCTTAAAACTGTTTGAGGAATTCACCTTTGAGAATGTTTTTATTTTGTTACAGTATATTAGTAAAGCAGTTTAGGGTTTAGGTGATTAGTCTACAAACAGTGCAGCAACAGAGCGGTTTCCCCAAGAGAACCCACAAATAGAAGCACGTTGTTTCCATCCTCCACCACCGTGTGTTTCTCTTTCAAAATGCTGCGTTCATACAGACTCCAGAGATGGAAGCAATCTGCCATATTCAGATTGAACAGATAAAATAGGTTCTCATAATCAAAGACTACACAACATCATTAACTGTTTGAGACAAGATTTAAACAGCAGATTTCACCATGTCATTGGAAACGGAAGTTCAGATATCATCAGCTTAGGAGTTTGCCAAAACTATTGCAAATGAAGCCGATGTAAATGATGAATTGCATCCCTTGACATGCAGCCAAGAAAGTTTCAGCAGGAATTTAAGGAGGTAAAAAAAACCGCACACTTGATTTTCAGAGAGATGTTGAATGCCATGCATAATGAGGGTTGATGCAATACCGATCTATCCTGCTTTTGCTGTGACTAATAGCTCAACATATGTCAGGTAGAAATGGGCAGCTTTTCTGGGAACTTTTTGACTTTTTTTAAATGGAAAAATGGGATGTGCTTCTGAACACCAACCACTCTTTTGCCCCGCTTTGCTCTAAATTGCTCTTAATAAACGGCCGGCAATATTGTAGTGTGGAAAGGTCTGTGAATTCTTTCTCCCCCAGAGCAAATGTGTCTTACATAAACAGTTTACATCAAGGAAATTATTCTTTTGGGTCATTTTGTGCAGTGGCTCATCAAACAGGAAGGGCTGAGGCACAGCCAATAATTACCATCTAAAAGTACTTCCTCGGAAAAGACATCAGTGGCGTTTGATATTTCCTTTTACAGGCAGCCGGGGGTGAGCTGTGTTCCTCCCTCTCCAGAGTAGAGCAGCTACACTTGGGCTACACAAGCTGATCTTATCGGCACCGGCACTCAGCCTTTGATCAGGACATTGTTGGTGCTTTAAATCGAGCGACCGCTTTATGAACAGCATTTTAATAACTATATAAGGTCAGGGCAGCTCCATGCTACATGCTAACTTACAGAACCCATAAAAGACTATGACCTGGAAAGGACAGAAGAAATAGAATGTTTGTGTAGAATGTTGTATATGCAGAAAATCCCAATTGTATTATGATATACATTGACTCTCCTCAAAAGAAGCAGATGCTTTAATAAATTGTTCTATGAATGTAACAATTGTTATACATGTGTAGAGCATGTGCACCACATGCACAAAGTTACTTAAAGTTGCTTAAAACCAAATTGATATTTGTTCTTTAATGGTCTTCTCTATTGATGTTAGAAGATCTGTGTAGGCCTCGTTACATACCATTTATGAAGGTCAGGAAAGATGCCAGAAAAGGTACTTTAGAGCGATGCCACAGAAGAACTACTTTTAGCTCCATAAAGAACCTCTCAGAACATTTTCGCAAACGAGATGGGTGAAGCGTGAAGAACCTTTTTAAAGTACACATAATGTAAATGTCCTGTATTGATTAAAGATTCTTTTCCAGAACCTTACTACCAACTAGGGCATTAACAACTTCAGATGTTTTCAGATCGACTTATCCATCAATAAAGTCGAAGTCGAGTCGACAAGTCGTTTGATGACGTCATCACACAGACGCAGCGGAGGAACACAGGCTTCCAACAATGAGCAACTTTTTTAAAAGTTATCTGTAACATTAGCCTTCGTCTTGTACTGCAGCCAAAGGTCTCACATCTTTAATGATGAAATTAACAAGCAGCTGTTTTTTCTTATCAGTCTTTTCTGTAAAGCTACTCCGCTCCTCTGGACTGGACGACTCCCTCCAGTGATAGTGTCACCCATGTTAGCTAGCGGATGCCGTTACAGATGGCTGTGCAGAACGCTGGTACTTTTATAGTACTTTAACACCGACTTGCAGATTGTGCAGGTCACCGTGCTGTTTGTGTGGTCTAGAGTGAAGTATCTCCATATATGTGATGTGCCTCTGTCACCTACTGCCTCTGCTGCCATGTCTCTCATCTTGTTGTGGTCTTGTGTTCAGATTCGCCTCGCGGCAACGTTACCGCCCTTTTTACAAAGTGACTATAATAACTGGTTAAGCCAATCAGAGGTACATAAGCGCACACACAGAGAGGAAAAAAACACACGACATGTCGACTTCTCTCAGGGGTCGTTGACTTGCACCTCTGATGTCGACGCTTCGACAAATCAGCTTTTCTGTTTATGTCCTGATACCAACCGAAAAAACTATTGAGGAGTTATTCATTAAACTGTAAAAAAAAAAAAAAAGAAAAAAAATTCCAGGTAATGAAACTACCAGCCTTTTTCTGACAGTGTAGGTGTTTTGTTGTGTTGTGTGTTCTCCTGGTGATGCTTTGTCACACACATGCAATCAGGCACTAAAATTACAGCCTTAAAAAGTTTCAGAAAGTGTTCTTGCCATAGAAGACACACATTTAATTAAAATACCATTTAAATGGTGGTTCTTTAGGGTTATTGAGATTGTTTTAAATGGAAAGAACCTCAGTCTGAAATGCAAATGTTCTAAGGAGAACACTGAAATAGGTAAAAAAGCTGTGTATTATGTGGAGGTTCTTTAAGTCTTTAAAAGGTTCTTCCCATTAAAAAAGTCTCTTCTTCAGACATGGTTATTTAGGAAACCACAAATGGATCTTCTGTGGCATCACTCTTGTGGCCTTTTTTTTTTTTTTAAAGAGTGCACTACTGAGACTCCCTTCATTCCTTCCGTCATTCATTCACTCATTCATTCGTTTAGAAATTGTTCAAAAAAGCTTTTCAAGAAATGTTCATGGAGACCATGGTGGTACAAAGTTTCTATAGGCAAGTTCCTTTCCTCCAACTATGCAACATGGTGTCTTATAATCCTTTTTAACTCATGGAGAGCAGTAAATTAAAGTGAGGGGTCACTGTGTGGGATGGGAGTCGCTCTCTTTCTCTCATTTTGCCTTTCTTTCCATCACTTTCACTTTTCTTCTCCCCGTGTCTTTTATTTCTCTTGTTCCGAATCTTTCTTCTGTTGATGAGTTGAATGGCAGGTGTGATAAAGTCGGAGGACCTGGTCCGCGCGAGGCTGAGAGAATATCGTTCGGGGCGACGGGGAAGCAGGCGGCTGTCAGTTCCACAATGGCGGGCAGCCCAGAGGACACCAGGCCCGCGCTGAGCTCAGACAATAGCAACCCAAACCTCTCCCTTCAGTCGCTGACAAGATAGCGTAATGGGAAGGTAATCATCGAAGAAAAGCACCATCAAATATTCAAAAGGCGCCCTGGCATGGGGTTGATTAAATATCGACTCCTCTGTTCCGCTGTCATGCTCCGCTTTGACTCCTCACACAATCCCCACGGCCGCGGCCTGTTGTCATGCTGGAAGGCATGCGAGTCTCTGCCGCCTCCCTGTTAGGCCCCTTGAAACTGTACTCGCCTGCAGTTTTATTGGCCTTTTAACGGGCCTTTGAATCCAACACCTCCTGCACATCTCCAGAGATGTGACTGTGAGCTGCCACCTGTGCAGTAATTGTCAATATTGTTTATTTGAAAAATTTTTTGAAAAAATGACGGCACATAATTAGCTCTAACTGTTCTTTATTTTTAAGATTGTAACAGACGATCTAGCAAAAGGCTAGGAAATGCAACCTAAACCCATATAGACTTACCCTTGCAGATTTTATTATAAATATGTATAGAAAGGACTGCTTAAATATGTTGCTGTTATTCAGTTCAATAGTGAAAAAGTCCAGTGCGAGTAAAGACACCTTGACCTTGGTCTCAAGAACAATTTAAGGCTCCATCACTCAAGCATTCACCTGAAGGCTTCTCAAGACTGGACTGTTGACTCCTACTACGCTACCACTTCTCAGTACATCCAGCATATCCAAGCACAGGAGATGAAGTATGTTAGGCACTGTTCTTCACTTTCAGGGGTCCTTTTGTACAGAAACAAAGTGACACTGCTTGAAAATGAGAGATATGAGCTGAATCAAGGTGTTGTCAATTGAACATAAGCTCCAAAAGAGATTTACTGGACTCAGTTCTAGTGTGAGGGGGCACTGAATTAGAAAAAGGTAAATGATTTTCCACATTAATATACTTAAGCATAAAACAAAGATGTTATCATGAAAAACTATGTAACAACAAAATACATATTTTAAAGAAGTAAATGTGACAGCGGAATTATTCTGGAATTATTCGAAGGTCCACTCAAACCATACTAAAATGTAGGAAGTGGTGACATTTAAAAGACATTTATGTTACTGCTTGAGTTTAAAATCAATATAGAGAACAGAAGGGAGAAGTTTGGGTGGGCGCTCGATTTGCAGATGTGTCAGCAACCGAAACATCAAAAGAACTTCATGTGTCAAAAGGGAGATAGTGTCCAAAATGATGAAAGCACACTTCAGAAGGAAAAAGTGCCCGAGGGCAGGAGGAACAGTGGCTGAGATTGAAGCTCACCAACTTAAACAGGGCAGTTACTTCAAAAGAGAATCATTACAACTGGTAACTAAATACAGTGAAACCTGTTATAAACCTACCCACCATTAGAACACTGCAATAATGCACTACAGTCTACCGAGGCATTTTTGCTCTTTTTTTATATAAATGTGGATTTTTTTCTTCTGCGAAAGCCAAAAAAAGAAAAATCCAAAATCACATTACCTGCTCAACATGAGACTGGGTCTGTTCATGCCGAAAAACGTCTCCAGTTTCTAAAAGCAGTTGCTCAAAATGTGTATAACGGCGTTCAAAGCAGGGCTGAAGCTGCTCTGAAAACCAAAGGCAGCTCAGCCTTTTGCTCCTGATATATTACCTAGTGCTTCCATTATTTTGTATATGCTAGGAAAGATTGCAGATATTATTCTTTCATTTGAAACCATTTCAAAGGGCTAGTGTAGGGGCCTTGATTAAATTTGAAGTGAATGTGTTCTGGATCAAATCCAGCACATGGAGGTTCTTTAAGCATGGGAGCTTCCAGACAAATTATGCCTGCATGACAGTGGATATGATAGTGCCAAGGTTCTTTGCCTTTCCGCATGTCATAGAGGAACCACTTTTGGGTCACCAAAGAACCTGGTTATAAATAACTAAATAGAACAGCTGGTTCTGTTGAACATGTTCTTTGATGTCATTTTTCTACTCCAAAGATGCCATTTTAGCAAAACGTATATGTTGTCCAAACTATATCCTTTAATTCATTCTGGTTTTGGTGGGGAAATTTGACTCCATAAGCCATAAGCCACTATGTTTCAGTAGTGTTATATATAGACATATACATAAAAATAGAGAGAGAGAGAGAGAGAGAGAGAGAGAGAGAGAGAGAGAGAGAGAGAGAGAGAGAGTTTTAATGATAAACTCATTGTAAATGATACCAATAGAGTTTGGAATCCTTTTTGCTACTGTATAAAAACAGCTTAGGGACCAATAATGACACAGTTGAAATGTCATTTGAAATGTGGATCTAATAATAAGAAATAAATGTTTCCAAATGCCGTAGCATTTCTATAGATGCTTCAGCTTTCTGACAGTTTCATCTCTGAGGCCTGAAGATTTACAAAGTGTGTAGATCTCCTCTGCGTCTATTTTTTCCTGATAGTTCTGGTCGTTCATAATACGGCGAGTTCTAAGCATCTGGTAATCTGTACATGCACATGTGAACATGTGACTTTGGTTACTATCTATACACTTCTGTGTGTTAAAAATACAGCTCTGTGTGTTAAAAATAACATCATTTATCTTGCCACAACTTAAGTCAAAATCAAGGACCATACTGGGGGGTGAAAATAAAGCAACATTTCGAACTTCTCTAGTGCTTTCCCTCCTTGATTAACTTGAACATTTTCTGCCACGAAGAAAAACCACAATGCAGGTGCCTGCCATGCTTTATTAAACTCAAATAGTTTCCAGACCTGAGGACAATTTGTATCTGAAAATAGTAACTTCTAGCCCAATATCTCAAATGTGTTACAGGTTGTGAAAACATGAAAAAAAGGGCTTTATGTCCTGTTCATTTGGAATGACCTATTTGTGATCAGCTACGATATGTTTTCACATGTGTTCCATGTTATGGGATATTTCGGACCTTCCCTCAACTGATTTGAATGCCTACAATATGAGGGGTATATGTTTTTTTCGTTCTAGCTGGCATTTTAAATGGAACAGTGAAGAGAAGCGTTTACACTGCTGTGCCCAGACTCTTCCATATCACCTTCAAAATGACTAATCTGTAATTTGACTGTCTCGCCCTGTCGTGTTGTGGTGCGGTGTTTGCTTTTTGCTCTCAAAGTTGAAGAGTGTTGTGAGGGGCGTTGTGTTTCAGGAAGACGTCAGCGCAATTGTTTAGGAAATCATAGTTCAATCATAGTCACCGTTTAGGAAACGGTGAGATATTTTGATGTCATAGGCTAAAATTCGACTTTCCACTGCTCAAACCATAATCCTATTTGTAAACAGCATGAGAGTGGCATTAAATTACACCTTTTCATAAAGATGTTTTACTGAGAGGAATGTTTTCATGAGTTCTCTTCCTTCCTCTTCTGATCTTTCTCCTCTCTTCTGTCTTCTTCTCTTTCACCCTTTCTTATTTAATCAGCTTTGTCTTTTTTCTAATCTATTCTTCTCTATTTCTCTTCCCTTCTTTTCTCTTCACTTTACTAACCTTCTCTTCTATTCTCTCCCATTTTGATTTTCTCCTCTGTTCTTTACTTTTTTCTGCTTCTCTTCTCCTCTCTTTTCTCATGTCATCTCATTTCTTCACTTCTCTTCTCATTTTTTCTCTTCTATTCTCTTCTCTTCTATCTCTTCTCCACTTTTCTCTTCTCTTCTCATCTCTTTTCTTCTCTTCTCATCTCTTCTCTTCTGTTCTCTTCTCTTCTCATCTCTTCTCTTCTCTTCTCTTTTGTCCTGTCTTCTCTTCTCTTTGCCTGTCTTCTCTTCTCTTCTATCTCTTCTCCTCTCTTTTCTCTTCTCTTCTCATCTCTTTTCTTCTCTTCTCTTCTCATCTCTTCTCTTCTGTTCTTTTCTCTTCTCATCTCTTCTCTTCTCTTTTCTCCTGTCTTTTCATCTCTTTGCCTGACTTCTCTTCTCTTCTCATTTCTTCTCATCTCTTTTCTTTTGATCTCTCCCCTTTTCTCCTGTCTTTTTTTGTCTCTTTGCCTGTCTTCTCATCTCTTCTCATCTCTTCTCTTCTTTTCTTTTCTCTTCTCTTATCTCCTGTCTTTTCCTCTCTTCATCTCTCTTCTCTTCTCATCTCATCTCTTCTCTTTTCTCCATTCTTTTCTTCTCTTTGCCTGTCTCCTCTTCTCTTCTCATCTCTTCTCATCTCTTTTCTTCTCATCTCTCCTCTTTTCTCCTCTTTTCTTCTCTTTGCCTGTCTCCTCCTCTTCTCATCTTTTCTCTTCTTTTCTTTTCTCGTCTCATCTCTTCTCTTATCTCCAGTCTTTTCCTCTCTTCATCTGTCTTCTCTTCTCATCTCATCTCTTCTCTTTTCTCCTATCTTCTCTTCTTTTCTCCTCTCTTCTCTTCTCATCTCTTCTCTTTTCCTCTCTTCTTTTCTTTTCTCTTCTCTTCTCTTTTCTTCTTTTCTCTTCTCTTTTCTTCTCTTCTCTTCTATCTCTGATATTTGTGCAGACACTCCTGACGTGTGCATGTTTGCTCTCTCGTCCGCACTATCTCCCTGATCAGTTTGCTAACAGGATGTTTATAAATCTTATATTTGCAAGGAGAAACCCTAGCCCACTCACAGGGCTGACCTAATTGAGGGTCCGGCTTGGTTGTTCTCACAACGTAATGTGTGTTAGGAAGTGGGGGTCAGAGGGCTGTGCTGACACATTGTCCCCCCCCCAGTGTGAACATAAACATTTTAGAAAGGCTTTTGACCAAATTAACTGCTCTTATGAAAGCACGGAGGACAGACAAAGATTTGTCTGTGTGCCAGCAGGGGTTTCACAAGTGACTAGAACACTGCTCTTCTCTTCGGAGAGATTTCAGGCATAGCGGTCTCCATAAAACACACAGGACACTTGGGAAGCAGTTTTTTAGATGACTTTTCAGACGGGATCTGTAGCAGAAATCATTTCGTTTTTGGACATGTGACTATATATCCGAACCTGTAATAACAATCTACTTAATTCATTCATACACACAAGTGCACAGTGGTAGCAGACAGTAGTGGACAGCAAGTCAACGTCTTTTCTCCTGACTGCAAAACATTTGTAACAGGTCTGTTTGTCCAAAGTTTCTCATTAAATTGAAGGGTATCAAAAGGGAGTTTGTCCTCCTTCCAGCAGTAACAGCCTATGATGTTACACTAAATGCTGGAAGGTTTCTCTGAAGATCTGATTTCATTCAGCCATGAGAGCATTAGTGAGGACAGAGACTGATGATGATGATCAACAATCGCCATTAGCGGGAGCTTCATCATTCCAGATTGGTACTCAATAAAACTACAGAGCATCAGCATATATTGGCTTTGACACCTCAGCATAAAATGAATTGGCTGCAACTTTGACATATTTTCAGTTTTTAAGTCAAACGACCCCCTTGGTTAACATTTGTTGATTCATTTTTAGAAATTAAATGAATGCCCATTTTATGGTCTTTTTTCCCCCTTGTCAAGCATCTTTCTCCACAACTGTCCTTCAGAGGATCTGCCACTGCTTTAGAACAACACATCCTCTGGTGTGAGTTACATAATCACCTTACTTCCTTTCCTTTGACTTACAGCTAGCTGTGTGGCTGATCTGCCGCAAAACCCGTCAGAGGAGCTGTTGATATAGTGGATACACACGGGCTTAAACACCTTTCGGATCCTGATGTGTGTTTTTCCAGTAGTTATGCTAAATGCTTTCACAGCAGAGTGACGCCTGTGACAAAGGGCTGTATCAGATCTCCTGCCCTGCATGTGAGAGAGAGAGAGAGAGAGGGAGAGAGAGGGAGAGGCCCAGTGAAGAGCGGGCATTTCATTTCGATTTCGGCTGGATGCAGTTAGGCAAAATGAGAGTTTTGGAAAAACTTACAACTAAATCTGAGATGAACAGGAAATGACATACTCTTAAACCTAAGTAAAAGAAACACAGAATGACATCATAAGTCGCTCACGATGAAGTTGTTTCAGAAAACAAATTCAACATACCAGTTCTTGGCAAGAGAAAATCTTTTATGGAAGATTTTTACATATGGACTGACTTCTCGTGATTCACTAGAATAATTTCTCTTTTTACCTGAGTGAGAAAAAAATAAATGGGGTTTCTCAATTTTTTTTTTTCATTTTTTTTAGGAAAACTGAATTGCATATATATCCAGAGTGAGTGAGAAGGATGATGTTGCCCCATTATAGGAATTTTACCCTATCATGGATTCTGTGATAAGCTAAAAATCAGAGGACCACAAACAATCAATCGCCTAGGACAAATGTGTGTGTTTTGGAATACAGCTTCCTTTTATAATGATTACACTGTTGTCAGTATTGGAAAGCAGCTAGCTCAGTAGCTCAGTAGCTCAGTAGCTTGACAAAGCAGCTTTTCCATAACATACTAATTGTTTCTGCAAACAAGAGTGCAGTGTGAAAAAAAAGGCTTTTCATTTGTAGCAAAATTGAAATGAACTGGTATTTTCCATTGCCAGGTCTGACATTTCCGACAGGTACCATATCAGCCTCACTGCTGCACACACAGGCGCACACACGAGCCATACCAGACAGTACAGAAAGTGCAGTATTAAACAGTGCGATTCTCTGCCAGTGCAGTTTATGGCACAGCTGGTTGTCTGGTGGTTAGGGAGTTGCCCCTGCGATTAGAAGTTCATTGGTTTAAATCCCAGGACTGTCAGTGGCACCACTGAGGTATCCTTGAGCAAGATACCATCCCCACCCGGTCCTTCCTGGGCGCCGCACCGGCGCCTGCCCACTGCTTCATTTTGTTGAATGAGTTAAATGCAGAGAAAGAATTTCACATTGTTCACACTGTGTGCTGTGCTGTGCTGTGTTAACATGTGACTATAAGGGCCATTACTTACCAAGAGCTGTGCACCATGTGGACTCTAGGTTTACAGATGTAAATCGGCTCCTTTTGAAACCATGCTGTCATTATTATGAAATTCTCTGAAGAAAGAAAGAGCATGTTTTGCATGAAGACGGTTTTTTTTTTTTTTTTTTACTGCCGAGTGTGTTAAATGTCATTTCTATTTATATAATATGTTACACTCTTGCTTTCCCCATTTTTTTAATATGAATATAATACCGAGTGCGTCTTCACTCTCATGTTTAGACCGGACACGCGGGGGGTTGATGGTGGGGATGGATTAACTCTATTTTACTCGATTTTTAAGTGTCCTCTTGTCAAGTCAGAGTTCAGCTGAATCTTGTGCGGTGCTGTTGCAGTCCCTGCAGGCTCAGTGTGGTGGTGGTGTGTGCTCATATGGTGCGGGGACACGTGGGGACAGGCTCTGCTCACACATGCTGCCTCTATTAAAGGCGTTTTAGCCGTGCACGCTGCAGAGCTCTCGTTGTGCTGCAGAAGCCCACATTGGCCCTTCTTTCATGTGGCCGAGCATGTTTAGCATATGACCGTACGGACCCAAAAACTGTGCCCACTTGGCAAGGGGGCCGATCAGCCAGTGCCCTATTTTTGAAAGTCAGATTAAAGGTTTCTGTTTGTCTTTGGTTACTTACAAGTTATTATAGGAAGACTATGACCTTGGTATATTCTAAATTAAAAAGGTTATGTCATGCATTGACTACAAAGACATATAATCTTCTCCTTCTCTCTCTGTCTGTCTCTCTCTCACTCTCTCACTCTCTCTCTCTCTCTCTCTCTCTTCTCTCTCTTTCTCAGATTTTCTGAGAAAGAATTAACCACAATATAACAGCTGAGCTCCAACAAGTGGGAAAACATTGGGGAAAATCCTGTTATGATTATTGTTATCATATGTATGAATAATTACATACAGAGAAGGAGTCTTTTATCATCTGTAAAACTGAAAAGTCAACACTGTCCAGGGATACTGAGTTTTTGCTGCCATTGCAGGGCACTGCATAGTTTATTCCTGCATCAAACTGGCCCGTTTTGATTGTTTGAAATTGCAATTTTACTTTTGCAAGCATTTCTGGTAGATTTTCAATAGATGTTACATTACACGTGTCACGTCCTACTTTTACTTCTATTTTTATAAGGTCCCCTTACAATGTTCTATAGTTTTGTGTTTTTGTACGCAAACCAGCTGTAATAGCTGTCATTTTGTTTAAAATGGGTTTGGGGTAGTATATTGTCATTGTTGTAATAAAACCTCGAATCTCAGTTTTTGTTGTTTTTTGTTTTTTACGTAAAATTTGAAAACATCACTTACACTTTACATTGTGAGAAATTTTCATATAAATTGTTTTCTCCTTCTCCTTAAAAATGACTATTTTGGAGATATAAAGTTCTGTTCTGAGAGCACCTATATGTAAACCTTTTGCTTCCCTGTTTTGTGTCTCATAAAGAAGAAGTGTTGTTTTTTGTGACTTCACACACACAGTGAATGCAAAACAGTCTATTCTGCAGCCTAAAAAGTTTATATTTGCATATATGGACTGTATGTGCACTCTATGGAAGTGTGTTTTGAAACCATAACAAGGTTTACATATTACACTAAACTCTTTTATTATTAACAAATGGGTGAAATTGTGATTTTTCATGATATGGGTCCCTTTAGTCATTGCAATCCAGACTTAATCAAGGGTCAGAATGAGTGTCATCCATTCTGGACTTGAAATGGTTTTGAGCAGCGACGTGCACTGTCTCTGTTCCTTTAAGAATCCTAAGCTAATTTAGCCTTTACCTCTGGCCTTGACAAAATCAGTTTAAATATCAAAACTAGCATGACGAAAGCATTGTGCATGTCAAACCAAACGGCTTTCAATCTACTGCGAGGTTCTCAGCAGTCTGAAACGATGCCTAGTGATTGGATTTGTTCAGCAGTGATAAAAATCCTTTCAGTCGAATAAATCAGCTTATTCCTAAATCTCTAAACCGTGCATTTTCTTGTAGCCTGGTTCTGAAAATCTGCCAGGACAACAGGTCATTTTTGCTACTTTCCAGTGTTTCTTTAACGTAGTAATTAAGCACCTTCAGCTTTCAACATGTAAAAACAGCTGGCAAATACATATCCCAGTATAAAAAGAACAGTATACTCCATCACCTCCAGAGTGCTATTTACATCATTTCATTAATTGTGAAAAATTACACAAGCAGACACTTTGAATGGACAATTCAAACGTAAGAGGATCAGCCATCTTTTTCAGCCACCATAAAGAAGCAAGGCTAATGTTCTTGGCAGAGCTCGTGTTTGAACGGGGTCAGTTTAAGGTCCTGTTGGCTCTGCTGTTTCTGTGGGTCAGCTCCACCACTTTGACTTTTATAAGAGTGAAATCAGAAGATTAAATACTTTAATTAAAGCTCTATGACTGTTCAGGCTTACGTTAAACATGTGTAAACACGCTTGGACAATTTCATGCAAAGTATATCTCAGTAATATCCAGTTGTGGATGTGAGCTGTCCAGCTGTGCAATTACAAGCCCTGGCTTCCAAATGCTCCTAATGTCAGGTTAACTGGATAATCATTCATTTCACTGAGCAACCAAAAGTTTCCAGGTCTTTCAAACCTGTCACTGGATGTCCCAGTTTGGGAAGACCCAAGACTCATAGACGATGTGTCTTTAAATCTGCCATGCCTTATCCAGTATGGTAACAAATACTAAATTCAGGTACGAAATACCTAACAGGCCCCTCTAACTGCTTTAGCCAAGGTTGTCCCATGAGGTGGGTGTAATTAAGTGAGCCAAGTAAGAGCTAATAAAACAGTAGGCCCAGATGGACTCTCCATAACTCACTCAAGTGTGCTTTTAAAGTGTCTCAGAAACAAGAAACTTAAAGCATTTAGAATTATTACGACTTCCTTAGCAAAGGAAATGACGATTAACAGACTCACAAGCTCTGACTCCTTGCTCTAGTGAAAACAAGGCTAATGTTAAAGAAAATAAGCATGTGTTTGCAGAAAACCAAATGATGCATTCTGTTACTCTCAGTTTAGCACAAATTACACTGATTTCAAGCAAAATCTTTGTACAAAATCTGTTTGAAATATTTACAAACCCAACTACATCACGGGATTCAAATAAGTATATTGCTTGCTGTGGGACTTATCCTACGATCAAAAACACCACCCAGACTAAATCTGCGAGCATCATGCGTTCTGTGTAAAGTTTGGGCTGCTATAGAGAAGCACATGAAAAAATTTACACTAAGGCTTCCTCTGTCCTTTAAAACAGTATAGATTAGCATGCTAGCTCAGTGACAGCTAACTTATGACCATTTCTGATTTTCTTGTCGGAGAGCGATGAATGAGTGGGTTTTCATGCAACTGGAGAATTTGTATGTCGATTGTTCTCTATTTCAAACCGAATGTGTGGCCTTCACCTTGTGTGAAAATAGAATGATGAACAGACTAATAGAAATGGTCTAAAATTAATTAGAACAAATTATTTACATAAACTTCTCTTAAACTGTCTTTTTTTTTTACGGAAAAGTTACCATTTTGGAAACAAGGTTATGCCCTGACAGTCATAAAAATGTATATTTGGCTTTATAAAGTTTGAGGAAAAGCTCAGTAGTTATCATACATCATTACTTCATCATACTGTAGCACTGATGGATTATTGGCGAACTGGTTGAATCTGCCCAATGATTTTCTCATTTTCATCACACACATTAGAAACTTAAAGCATTTTGAAGTGCCACTCAATACAAGACCACAAAGACCATCTCTAGTTACGCCACACACACTTCTACGCTCCTATGGAAGCAGCCTAAAACACCTCCGGCAGGTCACGACTCTTAAACCGGCATTAAAACCCAAATAAAGGCCTAAATTATGTCCTGACCAGCGAATAAGACTGGTTCAACATTTAACATTTCTGTATAATTTCCAGCAGAGGAAGGGGTGTGTGGCTGTTGAAAAGTCTGTAGCACCACAGAGGGAAACTGATCTTGTGCACTCCCTCAGTGTGCCTCCGGACCTGTTGTAATGAGACACAAAGAGAGGGACGATGCTCACATTCTTCCCAGGGCCACCTCCAGCTGCGAGCCTGACACTAATGCAGAAGCCACAGCTGAGAGACTGACATCCCTGCCACCCCCGGCTAATATTAAAGCCAGGCCATGCTTTAATGGGCTGGACTACAGGAGAGAGAGGCCGTAGATCATAAGTGGACTAAAGCACCTTCACGAAGTAACTGAATGCTTTAAAAACATATAAAATTACTAGGAATTATGGCGTTTGGCAGTTCCACCATAAACACTTGAAAAAATCAAAGGTGGTGGTACAATCAAACAGTGGGAGCCTAAAAGTGAATGGTAAGACGGTATGCAAGTGCTTCATGGTTAGACACGAAGGAAGAAATTTGAGTGAATGACTGGTTGTTGCAATATTCTGTAATGACCAATTTATTACTTACCAACAGAGGCAATTCATGAATGTTAGTTTTAATTACAGAGTAAAAAAACACAGTCTGTTGAAATCTATGGATATAGAGAAGTTGGAAAGGGTTGTGTAAAAACTGATTATGGATATTTTTGGTAAAAAAAACCCCACATCATCATAACATATGTGGTAGGAAATCTAACTGAAGGGCAGTTTTTCACCAACAAAATGAGCAAAGTTGGCCTAACGGTGACTTTTATCAAAGTAATGGCAGGGCAAATTGATAATACACTACCGCTGCTTGGACACTGGGGCTAATGCACATAAATCCTGCCCAGTACCTGGCCAGTCATGACTCGTTGCTGTAAAGCATGTCACGGATTATGTCATGCCATTAGCTTCAATAATAAGTCAAATCTGCAGCTGTCAAAAGCACTTAAAAATACGCTCAGCCCTCACCACATGTGTTTTCTTTCTTACCTTTTTTTCTTTGATTTTTTTTTTTTTCTGTTACAGTGCCAGATCATTACACTATTGCATCTGGGCTTTGAGCTTTGGGCTTTTAGCATGTCTTAAAAGCTTAAGAACTGGAAGACTGAGGCAAAAACCTGAGGGATGAACAGGTGCTCAGTGGTTTGATGTCCAGTGAGGCTGAGAGCAAAGGAGAGATAAGCAGGCAGGGAAGGAAACCTCCTCACTGCCTTGCAGGATGATTTTTTGATTCAAGGAAATCCCTGAAGCAGATCATCAGCTGGGCACATCGGCTTCGGCCTCTCCCTTATATGCACACACACACACACACACACACACACACACACACACACACACACACACACACACACACACACACACAACGCGCGTGTA
>JBBJLS010000001.1:30667348-30693943 GCA_037577275.1 Bryconaethiops microstoma
TATATACACACACACACACACACACACACACACACACACACACACACACACACACACACACACACACACACACAGTGCTCACTACTCATTCAATCTAAGTCCGATCGCACACGTTGAAGTGGTCAGCAAAGTATTTATATCGACCCGTATTTTGTTTAAAGTGAGATGGACTAATGGTTGCCATCTGCTGGTGGGATCGAGAGGAAGTAAAGCATGTATTTACACAAAATACATCTCCACGGATACAGCCAGCGGCACATGAAATTACAGCTCTGCAGCATCTAAAGCAGAGCCGGCTGAGCCTGAGGAGCTGGAGGTGGAGGGGAGCTGGGGGTGCTTGTTTTGGTGGAGCTCTCCTGTTGCTGGCCTGATGGCTGGCCTAGGCCAGTGTCACTGGAACCATGGAGGCAGGAACTTTCTTTGGGGACCAGTGGTGGTTTTGTTTGAAGCTTCTTTTTGCGTGTGTGTGTGTGTGTGTGTGTGTGTGTGTGTGTGTGTGTGTGTGTGTTCCTTACGAAGAGTTCTCCAAGTTTCAACTGTGACAAAAACGTTCTAGTGCCATATAATTTATGTTGGTTCCCAGGACTGCTCAGTGACATCAGCTGTTAGCACTGGGAAAAAAAATACATGGGGAGCGTGACAACTTAAAGTGAAATTACATCCAGCCTACGAAATCTCCGCAGAATTAAATAACCAAGGTGTAAATGATCATTCAGAAAGGCCTGATGTGAAACACACTGTTTCCCAGTTAGATTTTCTCAGCGGTGGAGATATGACTGATCCTAAGAGCTACCTCACAGAAGGGTATTGTATGAAGTGGTTACAGATATACTGCCTGATGATTGACACTCTTTTATGATAGTGTTGATAAGATAGTGGCCTAAAGCATATGTTTAAATCCTTTTGAGGTGAAGAGATAACAATGTGCAGTGCAGGGTAATGTAAGGCAAAATAGTCGCCCTAGTTGCCCACTCTGGACATTAAAAATGTGCCATTTCACTAGTTTTGGATTGTAAATTGAGTGGCCGTGTCTGCATTTTAGACATAGTCATGACTCCTGACTCCTATCACCACTAATATAAAGGAACTCAAAGGGGTTCACTTCTCAACAGTGAATAATTTCACATCAAACCACTTGAAATGAATTTGTTCACGTCTCAATCACTGTATAATTTTGATGGAATTCACCTTCAAGACTGAATAAGGAAAACAAGGCATCCCCTTCGAGCACATTACAGATCGTTGTATTCAAATGTGATCCATTAGATGAAACTGGAAGCCTCAAAGCAATGACAGATCAGGATGGAAAGGACAGGACACATCAAAGGACATGTGCATGCAGCAATGAATCATGAACATTTATGTCGGCTTCCTCAGGCCTGCAGCGAAAACAAAAGACAACTATATCCGCATACACCGTATGTCCAAAAATATCCAGACACCCCTTCTAATGAATGGATTCAGATACTTTAAGGTACCAATTCTGAAGGGCTGAGGGGCAGTAGAAGTGCATTCTCTGGAATGATGGTGCTCCATCCAGTAATTTGTGGATGAGTGTATTGTAGTGTGGTTTGTGATACAGAACTAATCATCCAACATCTGTACCTGACCTCACTAATGGTCTTGTGGCTGAATGCAGCCAAACACTCACAGCAATGTTCCAACATTTTTCCAAGAGAGTAGGGGCGGTTAGTATAGTAATGCCTGCTTTCAGAAGAAATGTTGGATGACCAGGTGTCTACTAACATGTACTGTAATGTCTGTTGGTGGACTTGATTTTTTCCTTTTTTTTTTTCTTGCATATTCCAACAGGGAAGCCCTAAACTAACACCTAACACCAAGGCCTCATTTCCAGTAAGGCCCTGCAGCAGCTTCAACAGTAAGCATCAAGCAATAATGACAAGCAGTCATAAAACACATCTTTAAACCTCTAACAGAAGACCCACTTAAAGGAAGCAAAGGCTCCAAAATCTAGGTGGCATTCTTCTTTTGCTTTTTCTTTTGTACACGTTCAATTTTCATTTTTTGCTCCATTCCATTAGGGAACGCTATCATTACTCAACTGCTTCTGCAGAAGTATTGCTCCGGGTAGCCCAAGTTCAAGGGTGTGTTCAGCGAGCAAACACGCATCTTCACAAGAGGCTTTGACTCATGTGAAGGATGGTAATTGAGGGCTTATGTGGGAGAATAGGTAAATGACACAGTAAGAGCTCATCATAGAGGTACTGTCACTGTGGTTAGGGAATTTCCTCTGTAATTACCTCTGCAATCTCTCTGCACCTGGAGACGATGCTTAGCAAACCGGCTACCTTACTGCAACCACTGGAATGTAAACAGGGCACCATTGAACGGTTCCTCTAAGAAACAGTACAAAATGGTTGAATACTCTGAGCAGAAATAAATCTCCTGCAGCACAGAGGTGCATTCAACCGCTGGCTTCGGATGTTACATCCTGGGGTCCACCGCAAGACTTCACTGCAAAACGGGTGCATTCTCAGCACTCACTGTAATTGCACATTCAGGGAAAAGAAGGTATACATTTGTCAGTGACGGGACCAGTTGCAGAATAATGTAATGGAACTACAGAACTAAGTGCTAAGAACTAAGTTCTGCAAGGTCAATGGACCTGAAGCAGCTGAAGCAATCTCCGCTATACTCAAAGCACAGCTGTGCATAAGCTTCTGCTTTGCCCAAGTGAAGT
The DNA here is from genome assembly GCA_037577275.1 of Bryconaethiops microstoma. NCBI lineage: Eukaryota > Metazoa > Chordata > Actinopteri > Characiformes > Alestidae > Bryconaethiops > Bryconaethiops microstoma. The sequence goes on from JBBJLS010000001.1 coordinate 30,670,050, forward strand.
AAGGCAGGCGCTTTTGCAAGAGGGCCCTGTAATGTAGGATGAGAGAGGAGTTTCCACACTCACTGGCTCATGCGAAGTTTATACACTTAAGCAATGAAAACAAACAATTAAACTAGCAAGGGTCTAATACCCTCACAGGCAAGAAGCCACTTTCTGCTGCTGGCTTTGTGTGCCGTGTTCCGAGTTTAACGTTTGCATGCGTATAAATTAACTTGTTGCCTCCTGAAGTAAATAAAAATACCAACATTTGGCCACTGCCTCTGCAGCGCAGCAATTTTGGGCCTATGATTTCCTTGCACTGTGGTCAGGCCCCTATGGTGCAAATGCAGTCCAGATGAGATTCTGGTTCATGGTTATGAGCTAAATGAGAGGCTTCAGGACAAATTCCCTCCATCAAACTCCTGCGCCCAAAATCAAGCCCTGCTGGAGCTCCAGCAAGGCCAGTGGTCTCTGCACATGTGCAGCCCTGGGTCACATGACAGATGGAGAGAGAGGAAAAGGTGGAGGTGGGGGGAGGAGGAAAGGGAGACAATGCTATACACTTTAAAATAAACATGCAAGAAAGTGGTTCACTACAGTGATGTCAAAGAAGAACCACTTTATATCCCCTAAAGAACCAAGTGATGCATGTTTTTTGTTTTTAAGAACTAGTTTTGTAAATTCCATGTGCAAGTGTGATAAAGTCTAAAGAACCTCCAAAAGAACCACTGTTTTTAAGAGGGCAAAGATTACAGAAGTTGCATACCTTAAGTCAAACATTTTACCATAGGTGTCAGTACACATCCCCAACAGACACACTGGCCTTTCAATGAAAAATTAATACACGGTCTTTGAGCAAATCCATGGAAGGACCACTTTAGCTCTTTATAAATGTATGGGTTCGTCCAATATCCTCTACATTATGTGGAGGTTCTTTGAAATTTAAAGAGTTCTTCATACTCACACATCACATTTACATGAATGGTCTTTTAAGAACCTCCCACTGGAGTTCTTTAGGGTTCAAAATGTTTCTTTTAGACTATCATGCAAAAAACCTTGTGCTTATACAACTTGTAAGGTTGTATAGAGGCTGATCTAACCTCTTACAATAATGAATAATGGCTTGAATCAACATAAAAGTCAAGTTAAATATTATTTAAACATTTTTTGTCTAATTCAGGGCAAGGCAATAACGTCGCATGAGAAGCAAATGGTTCCCACTGAACTTGGCTTGGGCCCAAATAAAAGCAGATGATTATCTGTTGTGCCATCAGACCGGAGGAGTGCTCTTCGAGCAGCAGCTGGGAAGTTCCTGTGCCTTTATCATGACCATTAACATAGTCTCAACACAAATTATGAACCATAAAGATGGCCATCTTCGCCATCTTATCTCTGGAATGTCACAGGCATTCGGGACATTATAACAGTTTCATGCATCTTTTAGGATTAGACTCAAACTCTTTACAGCACATACCGAGCGATCATCACCACAGCACCTCTAGTAGCTTCATACTGGGCCAATGAACACATCACTTCTCCAATAAGCACTATGGGTTCTCCAGCAAGCACCTTGATAGGTAGGTTGTGTCAGTTCCTCAACATCTGCAAACCATACACGCTGATTTGAAAGCAGGAGTGTCCATATGCTGCACAAAGTACCAGAGCTATCAGCAACCATCCTGTAACTGATCTCCTCATGAACCTCAAACATTTTTCCTCAAACACTCATATGTCAAGACGTTTTTACCAGGCCAGAAGAGCATGTTCCATTTTAACGAAAGCCGTAAATGTGATAAAAAAGAAGACTTCCCACAGACTGTTTTATGGTGCATGGAGAAGTGGAGCTATAATTCCCCTGACGTTTAAGCTTATGAAGGTTTTCTTCTGTTACCTTTCACATTATTGGTTTAGTGTCAAATGGAAGAGTTGTTCCATAGACTGGCTCGGCCATTTGCAGTACCTGGTTAACCATGAGGAAAACAGGAGTCAGCGGAGTAAACAGCGTCACTAAACCCATCTATCTTTAGTGTACTATCTGCAGAAATAAAAACATTCCAGTACATATATTTGTCAACCCTCGCTGCCGTTGCGCACCAATAAATCTTGTTAAAGACTCCTAGAGAAGAGCTGTTTATTATTTTTTCATACATCTTTGACATTTGAGTTCAAGTAAATGAGCATTGGGAGGTTTAGCCAGCCTTCTTGGATATGTAAACCTCCAAATGACGAAAAAAAAACAACAAACAAAACCAGACAAATAAAAAAAAAACAAAAAATAAAACAGATGTTCCAGATGGTTAAATGCTATAGTATTCGTCTAGCAGCATGGGCATTGCATCATGTTCTCTTTTAGACAAGTAAATGACAAGGAACCTCACTTCTTCAACAGTGTCTTGACAGCGTCAAGGCTTTACAATAGCGCTTATGCCAGTTTGTGAACAACACAAATTTGGTCAGGGAGACTCGATGAGGCACCCTTCACTGTAAAGGTGAGGAAGCAACCATTAAGAAACCAAAGCACCAAAGCAAAGGATGAAAAGAACATATAGTCACTGCTTGTAAGGCTATAGGTAGATTTCATAGGCTCATACGGTGGATCTCACGCACACCAACAAAGTTCCTGAGCATTCAGTGTCAACTACCTGTCACATTGCTTCTAGATAAGTGCATTCACATTCACCACTGCTTCTTACTGCAAGAAAGGCCCAGTGATGTAACATGCTTTTGGATTGCTCCACCGAATGGATTCAGTGCTCCAGGTAACACTACAGTTGGGACTGAAAATTCATGAAATTCATAACCGCTAACATTTCGGGCTTCAACAACGCTGCACACAGAGGAGACTAAGGCTTGCTTTCCACTCTTGCAATTAAAGGAGACGCATCAACCCATCTATGGTGTTTTCTGATGTTTTACAAATCTATATATTGCTTTCTTTTGAATACACATAAATAGTCAGAAACTATGTACTAAAAGTGGTTATGATAGAAATAAATACAAAATCTGAGCAATATACTTCATGTGCGGAATTGTACTAATTGAAATGTACATCAGAAAAATACATTAGTTGAACTCCAATTAAAATATTTATTTTTTTCCCATTAGTGGACATAAATATAGCTTTATATACTTTTCCAAAATATGTGTTTTACTTTAGCATAAATAAAAGTGTAGTACTGGGACGTAAAGTGTCTTTGCAAGAGTCCGCACTCAGGTCCATCAGCGGCACCCGCAGCCTTCCACCACCATATCCTGGTAGTTTTTTAGGATCACTCGCTCGTACTCATCCAGGTAGAGCAAGGACACGGGACTTAGGTCTGTGGGCACACAGCAGGCCTTGGGAATGTTGCTGTTCACCGAGTTGACCAGTGTCTGTACTATAGCGTGGTTGGTTGAGTTGAGGTGGTCCGCTAGAGGGAAAGGGCATTCTCCTTGGCAGTAAAAGGCATGATAACCGGGAGGCGCCACTATCCAGTCATTCCAGCCCACATCACTGAAGTCCACATAAAGGTTGTGCCTCCTACAGTTCGCTTTGTGCTTCTTCTTCGGCTTGCTGATCCGGGCTTGCCGTTTCTGCCGAGTGTGGAGCACATGTCCTTTGCCGTCGTGGCTGAACGTCACCAGCAGTGGCCTCATCTGTGGCCAAGAGTCCTCGCTGTCATGCAGCGATCTGCTGACTCGGACGTGTTTTTTGTAGTCCCCATCCGCCGTGCCTGGGTGAACCACCTCAACCACGAAGCCGTGGTTGGCGTGGCCCTCCGCGGTCCACCGCAAGACGGCCGGGCTTACGTCAAAGCTCTCCCATTTACTCAGGCTGTGCTGAACCAACCTGGTGTCGAGGAGTCTTGTGATGGGCTCTTTTAAAGGAAGCCCAGGCTTCATGATCTCATGGATGTTAATGCGATGGTAGCCTGTGCTGCCGTTGGTGGCTGTCATGACCTGCTCCCTGTAAATCCTCAGCTCAGCTGATGTGACAAATTCCTCTCTGGGGATGGAGCTCAGATTAAAGAGGAACCTTTGAGTCGTCTTTCCATCCTGACTTGACAACTCCTCTGTAGTTTCTGAAAGAGATGACAGCACAGTCAGAGTATGCCTTGATATCCTAAGAAGGGCGATACATATACATCTTCACAGTAGAGCTGAGTAAATGTGGCAAATTACATAAGCATTTCTGAGCATTTTATGGATAACTTAAGGAACACTGACCAACTGCATGTATTAATAAAGAGAGCATATTTAGTCCTGTATAAATGGAATTAGTGTAGAAAACTGTGTGAAACAGTAATTTTCTGAATACATTTCAGAATACATATTGTGACATGATGTAGAATTAAAACTTCATAAAGCATCATCATATACTTTTGCCTTCCACCCCCAGTTCATGGTGGTAAATAGTAGTAAAGTTTTGCCCTCTACTATATATTAATATGCTTTATATAAAAAGCTGTTCGAGTAATAAATCATTGAACCATAGGGTTTTTATGCCCTCACCAGTTCATCCACTTCTCTCCAAACTGTTCACAGCCACTGTGGGTTCTTGCTGGTGACATTCCTCATTAAATCCCAAGCCTAGAACCCAAATTCAGCTTGGCCTCTAGGCTCGGAGCTTAGGCACTTAAAGTTTCTTTTTTATCTGCAACCTTTCATTCAGACATGAAGCAAATATAGTGATGATACTGATGCTTTAAAACGAGAGGCCTGATAAAAGTTCACTGGGTTTTCAGATGAGTGGCAGAACATTTATTGTGGCTGGATACAGGAATTTGCTATTCCTGTTACTTCTCCTGCGGTGCTGGGGCTGGTGTCTACACCTGTTGCTCATTTCCATGAGGATACTGACTTTTCAGCACGTTCACCACACACACATCTCCGAAAGCACCTCAGGAAAAGCCTGCGTAACGGCAGGACCCCTGTACTCCCCACATCACCCACTTCTCTACGCAGAGAAAAGGAGAGACCTGTTGTTTCTGAACTCCTGTTAGTCGCAGCAGACCTCTTACCGTCATGGTGGAAGCTCCTGATGGTGTTAGCTCGGCTGGCAGACTTGTCAGACTCTCTCCCGGGCGCGCGCTTCGCTGCGCCGTGTTTTGGCTCCGCGTTGGCCGAGTACGCCGCGAACAGATCCAGCATGTAGCGCGGCACCACGGCGGCCCTGCTCGGGCTGGGTCTGTGCTTCAGCCCGAACAGGCTGAGAAGTCGCGCCTCGAAGGTGCTGAGGGTGTCCTGGGACAGGGGCGCCGCGTACTTTCTGCGGCCCTGCTCCGGGACGAGCCCCGCGGAGCCGCCGAGGCGCACGTGAGCGAGCAGGAGGAGAAAGAGGGGCAGCGCGCGCAGCGCGGCGGAGCGCATGGTCACCCACCCGACCGCCCACCTGGACAAGACCCGGGCCGATCCTCTTTCACACGGCCACGGGCCAGCACGCGCGTCCACGTCTCCTGTTCCACTCAGCCATGTTTTTGTCACTCTGTCTGCCCCCCCCGTTTCGCGTCTACAGATGGAACCTTCTCCCCTCAGTCATGCCTGGCGCTCGCTCCTGCTGATGCAGACCGTAGGAACACGAAGCACCAGCTCGTCATAGTCTCTGATTCGTTTCCCTCCTGTCTGATGCAGGGAGTGTGAAGGCAAAAAAAAACAAAAAGCACGTCCAAATGCAGAGAGCGTGTGAAACTCCTCCAGAGAAAGAAAAATATCTCAGAGAATTAACTGAGAACCTTCTCGTCCATGAAATAAAGGGGGGAAAGTTTCCACAGAAACATCCATCAGAGCGAAGGAGTTACGCATCCGCGAGAAGTCGTCAGGAGCAGAAGCTCGAGCTCCTCGCTGCGTTCAGAGGACTGTCCTGCTGGGTGTAGTGCGTGCGCGAGCGTGTGCGCGCAAGGAGAAAGTCCAGGACTCCACACGCATCCCTCCTTCTCTTTCAGCCCACAGCACGGAGCTCCCGCAGGCCCTTTAAGAGCTCTGTGTTCTTCTCTTCCCAACAACTTCCCTTAAGAGTGTTTCACCTGGAAGGCGCAAATAACGCGCCGTTTCTCGAGAATCGTTGCGCGCGTGGATTTGCGTAACGCGCTTAAATCAGCCGTTTGACGTAACGAAGGCGCAGACAGGTCCGAAGGCAGAAGGTCTGGTTTCGCTCCTGTGGAGAGAGCTCGTTGGAGTTTGCCCTGTTTTGACAGACTCTCTCTGCTCAAGTGGCTTTTAGTGGCTCAGTGATGTCACGAGTGAACACATCAACGGCCAAAGGAGGGGGCGGGGGGGCTCAAACTGTCAGATGAGGATTATTAACAGAGTGGTTTTGGAGATCGACGGGCAGAACATCGTACAGGTTCTACAAAACTGGACAGGACACATTTTCTTGCTTTCTATACCCCCCCCACACCCTACACCCCACCACAGTTACTTTAGAAACAGTGACTCGAGCACAGTCCAGTTTAAAACGGCATAAACTTTTTTGAGAAATATTTCCGTGGAGTTCATCTCATGTGCCAAAATTGGACACAGAGCGCCAACCAGTGGAGGGGATTGAGTATTACAATAGACTATCCCCCCCACAATCAATAATGTAAAGTGGAGCTAAATAAATTACTGAATGACACACGCACTCGTGTATATGTATAAAGGCCCTTTATAGTAACGCAAGAACACACCACAGCACGCACTAAAACATTTCAAACTCTCTCCATTTAACCCAGTCACCAAGTGAAGCAGTGGGCAGCCAGCAATGAGGCACACGCAGTGTGTAGGGACAGTACCTTTCCCAAGGGTACCTCAGTGGTGCTACAGGCAGCTCTGAGATTCAAACCCACCACCTTCTGAGCCCTAATCACTAGGCCCCCAGCCACCCCAATAAAAGGTAGTGCATAGCATGGTTTCAATCCATCAACTTCTGTGTTATGGTCCCAGTATGCCTCCACTGCACCACCCTGCTAAAGTATGAATATAAAAACCAGACTAATGTACTAAAAGATTTTATTTTATTAATATCTCAGGAAAAAAAAAAAATTGTTTATCTACAGCCACATTCATCCACCACCATATCCTCATAATGCCTGAGGACCACATTGTCATTATTGTCATAGTAAAGCATTGAAATTGGAGACAGTTTGACTGGGACACAGCAAGGCTGAGGGGTCCCTTTAGGGTCAAATGAGTGGACCAAGGTCTGCAGAATGGCATGGTTGGTCCCATTCAGACTCTCACTTAGAGGAAAAGGACACTCTCCATGGCAGTAGTTGGCCACGTAGCCCTGGGGAGCGATGATCCAGTCTTGCCAGCCGACATCTCGGAAGTCGATGTAGAGGCGCCTTGGCTTGCACACATTGCTGGGGCTCACTGGAACGTAGTAGGCGCTTCGCTTCTTCCTTGAGCGACACTGGTAAGGGTTTAGAGACACGACCACCAGTGAAGTAACGAGTTCAGGGAGAAGTTCTGTGAGATCTGGGTCATAGTCCACTGGGTCCAGCTTGTTGCTCAGCTGTGTGGACTGGAGAACAAGCACCAGCCCATAGTTCTTGCCAGGCTTCCTCCACCATTCAGCAAGGTCGGTCAGGTTAAAGTGGACAGTGGTGCTGTGGGTGTGCTGAACAGACTGGGAGAGCAGCAATCTGCGGCTGGAATCATGGTTCATGCCCTTCAGCGGGGTCCTTAAGACTTTGTAGAGGTGCATGCTAAAGGCATGTTGACCTGCATGATGAGACAAGTGGGAAAGGTCCGGTTTAAACTTAATCTCCAGCTGGGCAAAAGAGAGCTGCTCAACATCCTCCAGCACAGACATGTTGAAAAACAGATGCTTCTCCACGCAATGACTGCCCCGAGCTGAAATTAGTCCACCTGTTGAGAAAAGTCATAAAATAAATGTTTAAAGGATAATCATTTACATCCAACAGAATTTGTTCTGACTGGTGATGAAATTGTCTAAAAGTACACCTGGAGAAACAGCTAATAACATGCCTTTTAGTGGGCCAACACACTGACTAAAGATAAAACCACACATTCTAGCCATGTGCTTGCTCAGAGAACACAGGCTTAAGATACACTACATGGACAAATGTATTGGGACACCTGACCATTACACCAACAGGGTAGGGTGTTTAAGGACAGTGCATTCATATACAAACTTTAATATGGCATTGGTCCCCCTTCGCAACTATAACAGCTTCCACTCTTCTTGGAAGGCTTTCCACAAGATTGGAGTGTTTCTTGTGTGAATTCATGCTCATACATTCTGTAGAGAATTTATGAGGTCAGTCACTGATGTTGGACAAGAAGGTCTGGCTCACAATCTCTGTTCCAGTTCATTCCAAAGGTGTTGGACAGGGTTGAGGTCAGGGCTCTGTGTGGGCCAGTCAAGTTCTTCCCTACCAAACTCATCCCACCATGTCTTTACAGATCTTGTTTGTGCACCGGGGCACAGTCATGCTGGAATAGAAAAGGGCCTTCCCCAAAGTTGGAAGTATGGTGTTGCCCAAGTTGTCTTGGTATGCTGAAGCATTGAGAGGCCAGGTGTGTCCCAAACCTTTTGTCTATTTAGTGCAATTTCAAAATATACGGACATTAAATGGTTAAAAGGCACAAAAAGAACGCTTCTAGTAAGGCCTAAGGAAGGACAACGGCCTTGGTGCTTACCTTGATCCAGGACATATCTCACGATGTTTCCCCTCACTCCGTACTCGGGCACGGTACACGGGTCCGGGTCAGTCTCCACGCGTTTCTGGTCAGTCTTCTTAAAGATCCTCCACAGCAGGGAGGGAACGGGGCCCCGGTGTGATGGCCTGGGTCGACTCGACAGTCCTAGTGAAGATAAGAACAGTCTCTCCTGAACCTGCACGTCCTCCGGTTTGACGAGACCGAACGTGCAAAAAAACGAGAGAAATAAAAACCTAAAAACCGCCATGGTGAACGGTGAAGAGTGAAACACACTGTGAACGCTCTTCATCAAAATCTCATTTAAAAGATTGACCCAGCGTGGGGACTGACATTTGATTGGTCGAGAGGAACAAAGCGCAACAAATAGATGAACGGGAGTTCTAATTGTTATGCAAATTAGTCACTTTGAAGTTCGAGGCGTGAGCGTGAACACAGGGTGTGTCCCAATTACGTGCTACACTCTTAAGACTGTATAAACTATGTGCTATCTTACACACACACACACGTATATATAAATTATGAACATCTTTATATCATGTATAATAGTGTGAGTTTGGCAGGTTAATACCCTCAAATATTAACATACTACACCTTTACAGTCTAATAGTAAGGGAAAGTGTGTTGCTATATAACATACATCATAGTAAACTAAAGCTTTTAAAGGCCACTTTAGAGGAGACTTTTTGACACAAATGAACTGAAATGGGTTTTAATGCTTACCACACCTTTTATGTCACCCTCTGCATTTTTTAGTATTCATCAGCACCATATTTAAATATCAACCAGTTTTAAGTATGCATTGTGGACACTTACAACTAAAATGCATACAACAAAGTATTAGTATTAGTCAGAACCACAGATTTTTTTAAAAATCCAATAGGTGACCATCAAGTTTGTCATTGCAGGTGGGCTACCTGTTTCTAGAGAACGTACCAACATGTGGGTTAACTCGGTTTGAACGCAGTTGTGCTTGTGCTGAAGCAGTTAAGAGAGTGTGGATTGGAATAATAGTTTCTGCTAGTCCACTGTTTGTGTGGGCCTCGTGTTGTGCTGAGATTCGTTTCATATTAAGCGTGAAGCTGTTGTTTATCTCACAATGTCATACTTTTTCTCATGTCTACTTACCGCATCCTTCTGGCTCTCGGAGAACTAATGTTTTTCACCAGACACATTCCAAGAGGCTATGCTAAAAGCACTGACAAGACACAACAGATTGATCCATTAGTGCGCTCCTGATAACAGTTTCTTGGCTGAACTCTGTGCCCACATTCCACTTACTGAACACCACTGAGTGAAAAATGGAGACCGGTGAGTTGTGAACAGGCCTTGAAGAGTGGGTGAAACCTAAAACACTGTAGTTTGACTTGTTTTTAGAAACCATTGAACAGAGTCATGTGAACGTGTCGGGTATACAATGCCTTTCATATGTTTCAAAATGCAATTTCTGCCACATTTACTCACATATCCCTTAATATTACCCATATCAATGTACAAATCTGAAAAGATACACGCAAGAGGATGCTTGTGTCTGTAGCTGCCCCGGTATGGTAAAGAGATGACTTGCGAGATGCTAACATTCTGTTGTGTGGTGTCTTTCTGCACGGATATCATTATAACAAGGAACACAATGGTCTCTGCCGAAAAGACAGGGGTGAAATATGGACAATTTTAAACAAGATATTGTACTCGTGTCTTCATTTGTCACAATCACACTTTGTGCTCCGAGTTTACTCATCTGCTCCTATTAGATAGGGTTTCAAACACAGAGACCACAAAAAAGCTGTGGTCCACATTCAAGGATACAATGAATAATGCTTGTAAAAAAAGAAGAAAAAAATCCCCCCAAAAAACGAGTGGGCCTTAGTCACGACCGAGTCACAGTCATGATACTTTCCAAGCCTCATGTTTCACTTGATAGGATAATTTATACTGTGCTATGACGGCTGTGTCCATATCATGCTACAAAAAGCCCCCTCTTTTTTAATGTTTACTAAATGGCTGTTCTGAGAACACTGTGAAATTATACTGAAGCACAAGTGCCTTGTTATTGAAGGACTGAGGCCTTTATCATGTACACATCCAGACTTCAGGTCAAATACTGTCAGCTATTGTGAATTTTATTCTTTTGTTTTTATTAATTTATCTATATTTATTGATCAGTTACAGAATTCGATAAGTGATCTTTTTTTTTTTATAAGTGATAAAAGTAATGTTTGAAGGTTTCTTAATGGCAGTTGGATGTTCTTGGGATTCTAGTTGATACACAGATTTACAAGAGTTTATTTGTCAGGCCAGACATATACAAAGTACACAAATGAAATAGTTGCTGTGACATTTGACGGTGCAAGACAAGACATAAATGAAGATGGGAAATGGCAGCACAAATTAGGACAAGACAATACTAGAACAAGACAAACTAGTGTAGACTGTAGTGCAACATCAATTTACAATAGTGCGGAAAAAGAATAAAGGAGGACTTTGGCATAGACAACGAGTGAGCAGTGAAAAATTCTAAACTTAGAAGGGAATGCAAAAAAACATGGTTCTTTGTGGTTTATGTGCTTTTTAATGCAGCAAAAAAAGCAGGATACATATTTTCCAGATCTCCCTGCTTTCTTCCAAGTGGTGGGCATAACTTTTTTTGAACTTAACCTGACAGGAGCTAAGCTTCCCATGAGCACCAGAACACAGAACAACTCTCCCACAAAACCTATTAGTTGTCGAGTTAAATCAAGTGGGCTTGAGTAGCAAAATCATCAGGCTGTCCTGGAGACTGGTCTTCAAAACAAGGCCCTTCATCAAATTTACTGAACTGGTTTTATCTTTACGAGCATGTATTTTGTACATATCACTGTAAGTCTATGCTTGATAAATGAAATCCTTTTAGAAGAAAGGATCCTTCTAGCAAAATCTAGGAAGAAAGCTATCCTTCTAGCAATATCAAGTAAGGATGAGCTAAAGACTTGGAGATCTTTATGGCAATGGAATATGCTTAGTTCCTTAAGATATTTGGCATACAGCAAGAGAACTCTTGGAGCCGTGGTAGTGATTCGCTAAGGCCACTTGAGAAATGTATTAAAGCTTCAAATCTAATACATGCACTTTACCTGCATACACACACACACACACACACACACACACACACACACACACACACACAGTGGAAAAGACAGCTCCAATCAAGCTTGCTATCACATGATAAAGAAATATGCATCCTGTGCTCTCAGCGTCTGTCGCCCTCACCAGTACTTCAGTCAATTACAGAGTAGAGGCATGCTAGACATTACATCAATGGCACAAACAATCATCTAGTGTCTGCTCCCTTAAAGCAGGGTCAGTCGTGGAGGTGGATTAGGAAGATAGCAATCTTGATCACCACTGAGACACACCAGCAGGTCAGAATAGTGCAGAATTCAGCTTAACTAGATTTAACATTGGTACAAATGTGGTGGCACAATTGCAAAACACTCTGGGGGTGGGTGCTAAACCTTGCTAGATGTTCATCACTGGATGTGTGCTGACGTCCACGCAGTGATGGACAAAGAGCATCACATTATAAGAAAGCAGTCTTTATATAGTGAAGTGAGGAAAGGACCTTGCTAAAAGAGGAATCCTCATTTGGAGATGCCATTCACGGATCTGTTCATGGGTTCATGGGTTTATGGGTTCATGGGTTGTATTTCCATGCAAACAATGACACAATGTTTTTAAAGTGTTTAAAGGGGATTTTCAACAGGTCTCATAAATATCCAGACAAACGGATACACAAGACGATCATGTTATGATTTATGTGTTAACTCTATTACATTATGTAAAGTACTTTGTCACTCGATATGTTGACTCAGTGAATACACAATCTGAACAGACAGTGATACTTCAATGGCTCATGGGGGGGAGGGAAAGTATGTTTCAGGTGCAATTCAGTCTTGTACTCCTAGGCAATTAAACTTTTGTAGACGGATGGCGGGGTGAGATTTAATACCTTCCTCCTTCATATGCATTGCATGCAGCCAGTGAGTCCTACTTGACTCATTTCCACAGTGAGATTGTACTGAAGCCATTGCAAAACTCATCGTTCCGGAACTAGCGATGCTAGTTTTTCATACTTTTTTTTAGTTCAATTCACTGTTTTCTTTTTTCAGTACACAGTCATTGAGTTGTTTTGGCTCGGCTAAAAGAAAAGTTTAATTAAACTTCATTGTCACTGTAAAAAAAAAAAGTATATCCAATGTTTTTTTTTAAATCCTGCAGCAATTCTTTATATTGTGTGAAACTTGAATAGTTAATGAACCAACAGAAACGCTCCAAAGTTAATTATTTTAAAAACTCTTCACACTGACTTATATTAAAGGGAAAAAACGTTATTCCTTCTCCAGTGATGATACATATATCCTTGTTTTTTTAATGGCCCGTGTCTGTATGGAACGTATGGGTGTGTTTTACCTAGATAGGGCTATATTTGCGCCAGGTCTTTAAATGTTTCCGGTGACAGTTTGTTTTCCCATGGAAAACCCTGAAATTCACATTGTTTATGAGAGGAAACAGTTATCACTTAGATCTACATGCTGTCCAGCGATCTACTGAATGCCAGTGGTAACTAAGGCCAAAGACTCAATGAAACATGTCTTTGGGATTTTGGACTGCTATACTTTGTTAACAATATTATTGTTGAACCTAGCAAATCATACTTGGTGACTGCAAGATGGCTCTTCATCTAAATTCATTATTTATCGTTTACAAAAGCTTGGAAAGCTCAAAAAGATAAATGTTCAACAAATGGCACGCTCCAGTGAATACGGTCTTACGAGCACCAAGGCCTGCTCTTCTAAAGAGGACTGCCTTACGCAAACAGGTATAGTACAACAAGGACTCATCAAATGGGAACATTTTCTGAAATAAATATCTCCTTGAATATCTATTAAATATCCAGCTGAATATATACATTTTAGCAGAAGCAAAAGAAATGAACTCTGAACATAAAGAGAAAGAAACATTCTGTTTTCACCGTCTTCTTGTCCTGGTCTTTGATGCAGTCAGGAATTTTACCTGATCCTGTGTTTGGGCCACCCAAGACCGATGCAAGACACAGTATAAAACGTACTTCAGAGGTTGCAGCAGCTCTGTTCTTCAGGACTGGAACTCTGTTCTCCTGCATTGACACTGCACGAAGGGAGGAACAGATGCCTTTAACTGACAGAGTAGGCTGGACAGGAAATCTATTCCACCACATTGGCTTAGGCACTGGACCTAAGCCGCAACTGTCAATGCATGTGTCATCGATCTCTGCGGCTTGTGCTCGGACTTACCAGGGACATTTTTGTGGATTTCGGAAATCATTCTCAGATACTCATCAAGGGTTTAGCAAAGATGTTTAACAAGAAAACGTAGCCATTGATGTTGCAGTCTGTTCATCTCTGTCTTTGGTATCTGTTTAAATATTTTCTCCTGAAAGTAGACTGCGTTAGGAATAGTCAGAATAGCGAGTTGAGTGTGAGTCACATCATTTGGTGAGCAATTCCTCATGCTGAAGCGTTTAAAGTTTCTAAAAGCTTCATGACAGGAAGCTCTTACATGAAATGGTTACAAATACATGCTGGGTGCATGTTTTCAATCCACTCATGGTGGAAGGGTACTTGCTAGGCGCTCTAAGGCAAAACAAGAGAATGAGAAAAAGAAAACATTTTTTCAGCTTTACCACTCTTGTCATTATCAGCATTAAATATAAAAGCCCAGAAGACACATGGAGGTGCACTGGTCATTTTAGATAGTAAATAAAGTATATTTGTGTATTTGTGTTGTAAACCAGTGGTTCCCAACCTTGGCCCTGGAGGACCTCTGCTCTACACATTTTCCCAGCTCTGACAAACCCTTGTCAACCAAAGAAACATTTTATAATTAGTTGATTTGTTGGATCAGGTGTGCTGGGAGCAGGGAAAACATAAAAACGTGCAGAGCAGGGGGGCTCCAGGGACAGGAATGGGAACCAAAGTGGCAGAGACTGAGACCCCTGATACCTACAATGGAACATTTCGCATCAAACCACCATCAATAACTGTTTACATCTGAACAATTGAAAGAAATTGGTGGAATTAGGCTCTACTACCATTCCTTTTATTTTGGCATCTGCTTGATTAAGCTAACATACACTATATGGACAAAATTGTTGGGACACACCTATTTTTCAGGGTTTGGGCCAGGTCCCTTACTTCCAGTGAAGGCCAATCTAATGCTTCAGCATACCAAGACATTTTGGACAGCGTCATGCTTCCACTTCTGTGGGTACAGTTTGGGAAAGGCCCTTTTCTGTTCCAGCAAGACCTCAACCTCATCCAACACCTTTGAGATGAACTGGAACGCAGATTGTGAGCCAGGCCTTCTCATCCAACATCAGTGTCTGACCTCACAAGTGCTCTACAGAATGAATTTACACAGTTTTCCACAGAAACTCCAAAATCTTGTGGAAAGCCTTCCAAGAAGAGTGGAAGCTGTCATAGCTACAAAGGTGGACCAACTCCATATTAAAGTCTATGGATTGTCTATGCAATGTCATTAAAGTCCCTGTTGGTATAATGGTCAGGTGTCCACATACCTTTGTTCAGATTGTGTGCTTATGGCTCTAAGCATGCTGCTCTGAATGAGAAATAGCTTTTTAAATAGACATAGTGCCAGGATATGCTTTCCAGTCTGCTCAAGGTGGAAATGATGGAAAACCAAGGGAAGTAAAAGACGACACAAATATTCAGTGATTTACTAAACAGCTTTCAACCAGAAAAGAGTTGTTTTCTTTGTTTCGAGAATGTTTGTGTCTAGGTGGGAACCAGACATTTTGTTCCCGTTAAATTGTGGCCAGAGTTTCTCCTGTGGTTACACTTGGAAAGGATATTCTCTCATTCCATTACGGCTAGAACCAAGCACATTACACCAGGGTTTTATTTGTCTTATATTTGCATCTGCTGGGCTTTTCATTCCTTCCTCTGAAAGCCTGAGTAAACTACTCGTTATTTTAGTGAAGCAAAATGCATAAATGGGTAATTGGAATGTGCTTTGGAAGCTTGTGTGTGATATTGCCTCCTGATCCCTTCAACAACAACAAAAAAAAAGAGGCAGTACTTTGAAAGAAACATGCTAATGAGCACAGCATTCACAGCGGCCATTCAACCTGGTTTTCCTGCACGATTCTAATGATCATCTGTGCAGGAGCTTCAAAGCCAGAGAGGGTGAATAAGTGTGAGGATGCTCTCATGTGGATCGCCCTGCGACAGGCTAAACACACACTGTGTTATAAGGACAGTCTTTTCTTCAGCTGGCTTTACCACAATGCACAGAAGCTACAGAGAGCATTGCACACATTCCACTCTAATTGTACACTTGTTGCCTTCAAAGGAAAGAAGCTGTAGTCTAGATTCAAGGAATCTGGGATACAACAATAAGCCACACATCCGTCCAGCCCAATCCCGCAGGCTATTTAAAGATACAGTAGGCTGTACTTTTTTGCCACTAAATGAAGTACCCACCCTTCCGCTACGCTACATATTGGAAACAGATGCTGTTGGTTGTGATGCTCAGCGAAATTTGTTGGATTCAGATTTTCTTTTCCCTCTTGTGAGAACCAGCGGGCTGATTTCTAAATCCATGCTGGACAAAAAACTAACATGAGACTCAAGGATTGGAGCCTGTGTTTCATCTCGACCAATCACTGACTGGGATATTGACATATTACACTCAACAAAATGCTTTGAAGGTAAATCTTAGAAGTAAGTCACTTAGCATTTGAAGTCAGATCTAGAGGTGACATCGCCTACAGGAAAGCTTAAAGGGAAAATCCAGTTTTTCAAACTGCATAATTGAATGGTTGAAATGTAAACAAGGACATGATCTGAACGCAAAGTTAAAACTGTTCAGAGTTGTGGCGACAGGAACCAGGTGTCCGAGTGTAATACCTCTAAAAGCTACCTCACAGAAAGATGTTACATGATATGAATACACTGGCAGCTGCCTGGGACACTTTTTCGCAGTAGTTCTGAAAGTACATTTATGACAGAAAGGTACAAGCAGAGGATTGTAAGACAAAATGTACCTAAGACAAAATTTACCATCATCAGTAATATATATAAAAACCCAGAAGACATGTATGCTCACTGGTCATTTTGCGTAATACATAACATAGCCAAATTTGCACTGTAGACATTATGACCCCTGGTTCCTATTCAGGAAGTTCTCTACTTTCACTATTCAGCTACTCTGAATGCGTTTCTTCGCTAATCTGTGATTTGACCTATTCCGGAAATTTTAAATATCTTATCTGGATGCAAGAAACATATTAAAAAGTTTTGAAATAAGTTTGAAAAGGAATTGTTCCTCACTACATTCACAATGCATATACAGGTTTTATAAAATTATGAATAAACATAAACTGTCAGACACCTGGCCCTTAGCTCATATCATTCAAACATCAGGATAAGAGGTCATGACCTGACAATCTGGATCAGGAACTGGAAACTGCTGTACAACCTCACGTTAGCTCTGATTTTTTCTCTCTCGTTCAAGATGACAGTTAAAGATAAATGAATTCCCTTTCTGTGGCCTCAGATTTGCAGCGTGTTTGATGTGCTCAGCTGTGTTGTGGGACTACTGTTCAGCCCGCCTCTGTAACTGAAGTAATTACTGCATCTGTTCTCAATTAAAAGACCTCCAACTTGATGTTTTGACAAGTTTATAGCCATTGAAACACAAGGATCTAAAAGGTTCATGGCAACATGTTTTGGCCAGCAAACAGCAATGGCAAATTAGAGGGCAACAGACAATTTGCTTATGCATAGGTTAACTCATTTACTCCAATTTAATTTGAAGCTTTGAAGCAAAAATGGGCGACTGGCATTTCTGGTGTCTTGCTCAGCAAATTTTGGCCAAAAAAAAAAGCTAAAATAATCCTCGTGAACCTCATTAAACTTGTCATTTTTTCAATCATCTTTTCATCACCTTACTTCTCAAAACCACACACACAATCTAACCAAAGTTCCAGAGTTTTTCAACAGGTAGCAGGCTGGCTATAGACCAGCACATTCCGCAACACAGTTTCACATTTAACCCACTATCCTGTAGCAAGGGGATGAAAGGGAAGAATTGAATGGGAGGCAAGGGTATAATCACTGCTGGCAGAGCAGCAAGTGATGCAACACGTTTTCAGGATTTACAGGCTGGCATGTGGAGACACGTTTGATGCTAAAGTCTAGAAATAAGCATAGCAAAACAGCGATATTTTGTATTCTATATTCCATATGAGAGGATACTGTATCTGGCCTGTATCTAGCAACTAGCTCTCTGGTAGTATATAAGACATGGTGTACGATGTATTAACTCTGTACTTGAGTCAAGGCGCTATAATATATTATCGCTGTCGAAGCAACACCTTGTATCTCCAAAAAAGTCCCTTTACAAGAGAAAGAAAACACATTCTCACACTTCAGTCCATACGAATGGATTTGACATGGGGCGGTTTGACGCATCCCTTCCCTTTAATATCCGAAGAGTAATGAATTGTTCCTCCCAATAATTTACTTTCTACACATCTGAACAAAAACTTTCAAAAGTGTGTTTTGACTGGTTTTCATTATAAAATATATTTAAATATACAATTTTTATATATAAATTTATATAAATGAGGATAAGATAAAGAACTCTGTTACAGCACAGTTATCTTAACTTCATCAACCGTGTCTATTTAACACAATATTAAATACATTAATTTCAATAATAGCTGCTTATAAGTCTATCACTGTAAGATGCCGAGTTGGTTAGCCAAGTTATGTATTTGAATGGTTTTCTGTGTTAAAACATGGTGGCGTAGGTTTTAGTGGCCATTAGAGAAAGACTTAAGCAGACACTGCAATGTCTGGTCAGCAGACAACGGAGCTCAAAACCAGACTAAATGGTGCTGGTGAGAGGGGACATGGTAGTTCAGTGTGTTTGTTTAAATAAAATTATAGTAATTTAACTAAACTTACTTATAGTACAGTAGTGTTAAAGGTAGGAATGTTTAATATACCCTATTAAATAGTTGTTCAGTGGCACATTTTGAAAAGATCACTAGTACAAAACACTCATCATATGATGGACCAGGAGTGCAGTGATCCCCCAACAAAACTGAAATGAAGTCTAGGTTAATGTAGTGAGATTTCATTCTAAGTCATTTTGGACCATTTTATTGGCCCATTTGGCATGGCAAACTTGAAACAAATGGCCACAGGTAATTTTCAAATGAAAATAAAAACAAATAAATAAATGCATATTCAACCATAATGATGTCAAATATAAAACGCTTTTTTTGGATTCGTTGCTATTTTACTATTCTTAACATTTTAATATAAAATCTCAAAAGACACGTCCACAGGTAAGTTTAGGCAGTCGATTAAATGCCTATATTTGTATTGTAGAAATCACGACTCGTGGTTCCTCTCACCTGCACTGTGAGGAAAGTCCTGCGGTGAGTTTATTGCCAGTTCACATGTCACATGAAACCACTCTGGATGGTTTGAATGACAAAGAAAAGCTGTTGGATCTATTGATCTTTGAGTAAATGTTTCAGTCAGACGAGACAATAGTGTCTACAGCGACGTCAAACACTTCTTGACATTCAAAAGAATCCAAGGTCTTTTGAAGATGCTCAAGGCTACAGTGATCCAGGACCCTCTGATTGAAAAACAGATTTGCAGTCTCTCTTTACCACTTTGCACCATTACAGGACGCCCAACGTGAATACAGTATTAAAACGGAACAGGGGAAAGTACAGCTTCTTCAATGGGTTCTGAACATGCAGCAGCTTGATCCATGCAAAACCACTGTATACAATGTGACAGCCCATCTGCAGCACCCCCTTCTTCTTTTCTCTCCAGTTTCTACTGTAAGAGAGGCAGGTGCTTGTGCCCTTAGGGGTTTGGGATGGATGCCAGATTATTTTGTTTAGAAAGACAATAGGCCTGGTGAGGTTTCAGATTACTGAGGATGCAAAATAAAACACCAAGGAGTCTGTGCTGCGGAGGCCGGGACTTCTTCCCACTGTGTCCATGAAGAAAAACTGTTAGCCAGACAATACTGTTATTATGGGAGGTGTGCATGTTCCAAGCGCATTGGTCACAGGTGGTTACATGAATAAAACGTCCTGCTCTGTTGATGCGTGTCCCTCTGCCCTCTGCTCAGCGAGGAGACAAACCCCCAGAGCTTCCACTGAGGTTCATAACCTCGTCTTCTTAAAGCGCCCACATCATTTCAAATAAAACTTAAACATAGTTCATAAACATTTTTAAGGCTTCAAAATGTTTTTGAATGATGCCCAGTAAAGTGCAGCCAATCGGAATAGAGATCCTTTACATATCAGTCAAAAAGGCCCAGTAACAAAAACAGCCTGTTTAAATCCAGTGACTTCAGAGAGGTTAGAAGAGGTCATGTTTAAAAAAACACACACACACACACACACACACACACACACACACACACACACACACACATACCTCATAAGTGGAGCTCAGGGCTAAAAATAAAGTACAAGAAGAAATATAGTATATGGGCCCTTTAACCCTCCCACCAATCTGCACATTGCTGGTTTGGAAAGGTTTCTTGAACCTTAGGAACTCCGATTAGAAGAATTCAGTATTGAGTCAAAGCATTGTCAAACCTGCGATTGGGTTTAAAGACATAAGAGGATTAACCTTGTGTACCAACTGAAGCTTGATTGTTTAATTAAGGCTTTCTGGTTTTAACCTCTCTCACTTCAAAACCTGTTTTTGTAAAGAGAAAGAGAATTTTCTCTTACAGCTTTTTTTTCTTTGTGGGTGGTGAAACTGTTGCAAGTTATGACAGTATTAGCAAGTTACTTTACATTGAGTCACAGACTCTACTGAGGCCTTTGGAAAACCTTTAAAGGATGTTCTGCGGAGCACAAGATAAAATAGGCTGGCTTGATAAAGCATGCCCTATTCTGTGGTCATGATTAAGCATGTCCAATTGGCGGTAATAATAAAGACGGCTAGTTATTTCCTTTTTCTGTGGTACATCCATTACGGTAAGAGCTGCGCGGGTAACATCATACACTTTAATCTTTAAACACACAGTGTCCGGGGCATCAGTCCAGAAGACAGCAACTTTCATTTTCACATCTAGAATTTTAAAGGGGTTTGTGATCTTAATGCTTCACACGGTTTAATTCATCCTGGGCAGTGTTTTATTGCACATGGCTGAGAGTCGTCGGCTGTTGAGATGGTTTTCAGATGCTGAACAATGCTGCCCTCTGTTGAGTTTCCGCGTTCTTCTGTAAAAGAAAAAAAGCAGCTTGATGGAAGAGGGCCTATTCGACATCCAATTTCTTGTCCAATGTCTGCATTTTTTTTGGGATGTGTGATGTCTCTAGCCTGAGCATAGACAGTTGTTTCGATGTATAAAACGAGACAGAAACATTCGTGTGATTTCAGTAATCTCACAAAGATCCTTAAATGTAAAACCCATGTCCTAGAATGCGTGCAAAATTAAAGCTGTCAACATAATAGATCCATTGAAGTGGAAGAGCTACACAAGCTCTTATTATTGTTGATTATAGTAGGTTTACCTGAGTCCGGCCCCTCCTGTTGTCCTTTGGGCAGGTTCTTTTAGCTGTGCATTTGTGTGATGATTAGGAAAGGCAGAAAGAATTTCAATGTCGTGCCTTATGCTCATAGAGACATCAGAGAAACTAAGAGCCTCAGCTGAGTCACACAGGAATTCTCCATTAAGCACTCTATCATTAGATTACTCAGGTAACAGAGAGGTCACGCATTACCGATGACTTTTACAGATCTCGTCCGCACAATGAGGAGCGACCTTTGACAAGCTGGTTTTGACGTCGCAGCATCAGAGGGTTTTAGAATACAATACTGTTTAACACCCCTAACACACCCTGTGATTGCAAACTTAGTTTATACAATTTATAATTGAGGTTTTAATGTTTATATTCGTAGAAAGTAAAATTCCACAAAGCTGCCTCGTTGCTTCATCAACATCAAGAATGACACGATGACTATGCATACGACTAATCACAATAACAAACCCAGGTAATTGTCCAAAAAGAAAAACAACCTTTATGCAGCCTAATGAACTCTTGCACGCACGCTTCATGCACACACATGGAACATCCAGTTTAATGTGTTTTGGTATTTTATATAATTATGATCATTCTATGTAATTATGATCACTCCCTTTTTCCGCAACAGTGTTTGTACGTGTGTATGACTGACCTCAACTGTCCTTATATGTCATTCTGGTTTAGATCTCTATTGGATAAAACTTGTTGGGTTTGAGTTTTTTCTCTTCTTTCATATTCTCAGTGTTCTATTTTGAAAAATTATATGTAAAATGTTCTGTTCAATGTATACAAGCCACTAATGTACTAGAGAAACCAGTCCTTATTAGTTCGCTGGGAAATAGGTGAAGATTTGAATTGCGTTTTTGTCCAAACAGAAAACACAGTTGATTAAAGCAATAACGAGTAGCAGACGGCGCATTACAGAGATTTTCCCATTGTTAAAGGAATGATGTTCAATAAGAGTAGGCCACACTTGTCAAGCAACAAAATGGGTAAAGAATACCCACTGCAAAAAATCATATCCTGGCAAAAAATAATCCTCTTAATTTATGGGGTTTTTTTTAAGATGTTTTGTGTCTTGTGAAAGTGTCATAATGCATCCATAGATCATTTTGTCTATTTCACGGATTATATATTTAAAAGACAAAGCAAAAATAAATTGCCAATAAGACACTTTCATGAGATAAAATGGCTTAATACAAGTTACATACTTAATATAAAATTACTTAATACAAAGTCTAGAAATAAGACCTAATGGCCTCAAAATGTGAAATATTAATTACGTTGACTAGATTATGGCTCGTGCCAAAAAACAAAATGTTTGCAGTTTTACTGTTGCCTCAAGGCAATCGGATCAATTTCATGATCATTTTATGGGAACAAACACAGCCGGTATTGTCACCTAGTAGAATGGAATACTCTCTTGCTGAGGTGTTTCCATTTGTGAGGAGACAAGTTGTATCGTAGAAGTCTCTTATAGCTGCAGGCTATCAGTTAGAAATGTAGGAGTAGATACTGGGCTGGGTGAACACTCTACAGACCCCTCCTGCACAACTGAGAACACTTACAGCCTGACTCACCAGGTCTAATGAACAGTTCTGCCATCTACACACCCTGTCCTATACTCACCATGCACACCATGACACACACCAACAGTGAGATGCAAATCCAAACCACTCACACACACTAGTCACACTATACTATACCTGCCAAATCCGACTGGACACAAGAACAGATTACCACTCCCGCAGAAAGCATGGAAATGCTCAGTGTTGGTTTTATGAGCAAGACAAAAAGTAGAAAGCCTGATGCTTCTGAGAAACTGATTCATCACAACAGTACCATCTTTTTTGGTTGTTTACAGGACATATTATACAGTTTCTTACAGTGGATCTGTGTGAATGTGGCTCATTCTCAACAGCAGCATTATCAAAGCCACTGGCCCACATTTCCAGGAACCTTCTTCCTCTTCTCAGCATAAAGGAGGAAACTGATTTTCCAGCAATTTGCACTTCGCAAACCAACTTCACCCAAACCAGTCCTTCACACCTCCATGCTGGGGGAATGTCAGCCCTTTTGTTAGCAATATGACAAAGAAAAGACAAAAAACATCCACCTTGTTAGCTTTCAAAGAAGGAAGGCTTTTAAGAAGAGTGGTTCTACATGGTCGACATACATTCCTATCTCTGCATGTTGATGTCATTGCTTTCATAGACAGTGGGGCAAAAAAGGATTTAGTCAGCCACCAATTGTGCAAGTTCTCCTACTTAAAAGATGAGAAAGGCTGTAATTTTCATCATAGACAGACAAAATGAGGAAAAAAACCCCCAGAAAATCACATTGTCTGATTTTTAAAGAATTTATTTGCAAATTATCGTGGAAAATACGTATTTGTTCACCTACAAACAAGCAAGATTTCTGGCTCTCACAGACCAGCGACTTCTTCTGTAAGAGGCTCCTCTGTCCTCCACTCGGTACGTGTATTAATGGCACCTGTTTGAACTCGTTATCAGTATAAAAGACATCTGTCCACAACCTCAAACAGTCACACTTCAAACTCCACTATGGCCAAGACCAAAGAGCTCTCAAAGGACACCAGAAACAAAATTGTAGACCTGCACCAGGCTGGGAAGACTGAATCTGCAATAGGTGAGCAGCTTGG
>JBBJLS010000001.1:30694043-30717564 GCA_037577275.1 Bryconaethiops microstoma
AGACACAGACACACACACACACACACACACACACACACACACACACACACACACACTACCTGTTCCTCTGGGACAGGGTCTCTGTCCTCTATGTGTCTGACGGCAGGAGGAGGAGGTGGGGCAGGACCAGCTGCTTCCTCTGGACTTTCTGCACTTCCTGAGGAACACACACAAACACCGTCATACGTCCAGTAAGTGTCATGTCAGAGAATGTCTGCTGCGGCACATGCACACTTAGACCATGAACTATTTCCATGTGATCCAATCAAGGGGACTTAACATGAAACCACCAAGAAGAGAACAGAGTTAAATTCTGCTGGAGTAGCGTTGTGTGACTAATCAAAACGTACTGAACAAGAAACTCCTACCCTAGTAATAATGCACTGGTAAGCACATACAGATATTTAACCTCTTAAACTCCTCCACTCTTATTACTACATACACACTGAATAGTAGTGTAATAACCCCTAATTACTGCTATTAAACAGGTATTCATTGAGACATACATCCTTTTTGGACAGGGTTTTAAGTACAGCACTTCTTAAGACTAAATGTGCTGAGGTGTATATAATTTATTGTATGTTTTCTAGAACTTTAATAGTTTTACAAATAGCTGTAAATATAATGGCTAAATAATCAAGTACAATTGTAGAAACTGTTGAATACAACTGTTGAATCCAACATAATGCACTGACTTTTTTCCTAAACATTCATAATGGAAAAACTGTTAATAGCTCAGAAATTAGTACATTATTAGAAAGAGTGACAAAGTGAATAATTAACCTGCAGTTCAGAGAGGTTAACACAGGCATCCAATTCCAGCCAGTTTAATATTTAAGGTAACAAATTAAATCTATAAAGTGATCTGCCTTCCATAAATTAACACAAGTTGATCTTTGAGCTGAATCAAAGTACATGTTCCCTACATGACTGCTGTTTCAGACGACTTCATCTGTCCTTGATCAAATTAGGACACATCCCACAGCATACAGACACAACACACACAGACGTATACACACATTTGCCCCCTCTTCCATCCTCTATGCATCTTAGAATAACTACTGGGTGGGAACTAGGCCGAATAAGGAACTCTAAAAATACTCCTACCAAACACCTTGTCGCTATAGAAACCCACGGAAAAACATTCCTGAGGCGCCTCTCTGTATGGTGTGGGAATGCACTATGAAGTGTACACACACACACACACACACACACACACACAGATCATATGACGACACAATCATATGACTTGCTCTTACCAATAACGCTGTCAGCTGAAGTGTGCTGAATTGACTCAGCGAAAATTTGCTGAATGAAAATTAGTGCTGGTTTGTGCACTAAATATATTTAGTAACAAATCTAAATCCATCACATAAAAGAGGAAGTTAAATTGTTAAATACTGAGTTCCATCCTAATTTAAGCATTAGATGTGATCGTTATATCTTCAGCTTTGCGATGATTCAAAAGTAATCACCTACATAGTTAATTAGATTGTCGCATAATAAATAAAAAATATCTTCAATTTGCATTCTGCAGGTTTGATTTGTTTGTTTCGATGTCAAAAACAGATGAAAGACAAAATAAATTTGGTTTAGATTGAACAAATAAAAATCTAATCTTTCTCCATAACGTATCTGCTTGTTTCATTAACTACAAGTAATGCATTATTAAATAAATGTAAGAACAGGCATAAAGCAAAGGTTATTCTAATTCAGAACAAGCTCCCAGTGTCGGGCAACCTCACAAACCCACAATCTCTGATATTCATGATGATCTACATGACTCACTGAGGTTCCAGGATTATACTTCACTGCCTACCTTGGGAAAAACTTCATTTCTGCTAAATTTGTTCAGAAACTGTCCTGCCATACCTAATATGCTCCCATACACCTACCCTGAACCTTGACAACAGATAGGCAGATAGACAGACAGACAGACAGACAGAGACAGAAAAAAATAAGAGACCACTGCACAAATGTTTAATTTCTCAGGTTTTATCTTTTATAGGTGCAAGTACTGAACTAAACAGCTTTGCCTTAATTTGTAAGAACTGCTGACAATATTTCTAATTTCCAAATAAAAATATTGTTCTTTAAAGCACAATTTTAAAGGAAAAGACAATAAATCAAAAGAAATAAATTGCAGTGGTCCCTAATTGTTTTTCCAGAGCTGTAAATTAAATGTGTAGTGTGATTGGCTGAGGTTTTAGTCCCTGACCTGGGCAGCAGGTGACTCTGCGCAGCATACGCTCCACCTGTGTGGTCATGTCATCCCAGCAGCAGCAGCTGGCCTGCATGTGGGGCTGCAGGAGGTGCAGCCGCTCACGCAACTCTTGATACCCTGCACACGTCACCTCCTCCGTCTCCTTAGCAACCATCAGCTTCTCCAGCTCATCTTCCAGGATGATCACTCTGGAATTAAGGAGGGGAGAGAGAGAGACAGAGAGAGACAAAACAATGTGACATGAAACATCAACAAACCACTGCTGTCACTTACAACTACTTTCATTTCAACGTGTACATACTGTACTGTGCAACAGGCACCTATGCAATACAGGTTTGGTTCCAAATTTCTTCTCAATGCCTCCAGCCATTGCTTCAACTTCCATCAAGTACTGATTCAAACTTTGATATGCTGAACATAAAATCCCTTTTTATTAATGTGGAAAAAAAAACAGCTAAACAGTTTTTAAACATTATTTTAGCAGGTGCCTAAGACTTTTGCACACTACTGTACATGTACATTTATTTAAACATGTGATATTGTTTTATTCAAAATGAACCAGGCAAGTCTTGTAAAACTTCTGTTTTAGAAACATATTGACAAGCAAACTTCTGACATTCAATATACCCGTCATTAATACAAATCTATACACTAACACTACAGTTTAATTCATCAATAATGAAATCCTCAGAAGGAATAAGAAGCAGCAGTAGACACATGGAGATTCGTACTCGCCGAGCAGGGCTTTGAGGTGGAGTTGCAGGCTGCGGACAGACGTGTGCAGTGAATTGAGCTCTCTGCATTTTTGCCTGGCGCGTCCCATCCGGCCTGAGGCCTGTGTCTGGTGCTGCGTCTCAAAGTAACGATGGAAGTTGAAACTGCGCTGCAGGTCGCCCAGGCAACCAGCCAGGGTGGGGTGGAGGGAGCTTGCAATAGTAGCCACACTCTTGTATGCCAATGGGCGGGGCTTGGTTTCTGGCTCCTCCCTCCCCGAGGACAGAAGCAGAGCCAATCGGCGGAAAAATTCTGAACTTTGTCCCACCCACAACTGAAACAACAGCTGAAGGAGAAAAACGCACAATCAGTGGGCTAGCTGTCAATTGTGTGTGCTTGTTTTGCTAGACAACTGCACACAAATTGCCAAAACAGACAAATAATGGTCTGCCTTCTGTGCTTTTACCGCAAATAAAATTCTAATTTTCCTTAAACATTTCTTAGTTTTAGCTAACAAGTAATGGAAACTTAGCCTAGAAATTACAATCACACAAAACGCATGTCCAAATCACACACAACCTTAAACAACAATGAGCTATTAAGCAATTTCATATAGACTCGCTTAAGTGGTTGGAATAAAAGCATAGGCAAAAATTCCCAACCATAAAGTTATTTGCTGCAACTGTTTTTAGCTATACGTTGCATCTGCATTCACTTTCACAGGTAACAGATGTGTGCCATATGTCAGAAACACAGATGTTTGGCATATGCCTATTACACATGGTTTGAGGAAAGCGTGTGATTATTTAGGCACCATGCTTATTGCTGGAATATTACTAGTTATGTTAGTCTCGCAGCTCTAATGCGAAGGAGCGATCTACGGAGATCTGACATGTATCATTTGATTGTATTTGGTATAAAGAGAAAATTGTGCATATCACAGTGCTGTGCTAACCTTCAGGGCAGGAAGGCTGTAGTCATTGGTCAGCTCCTGTGCTTGTTCATCAGACAGATGCTCCGCCCCCAGGCCAAGGCCCAGTTCCCTGATTGGCACAGTGGAGACGTAGTTGGTGACATTGTCGATCTCCGAGTTCAAGGGAAAAGTACAATAAAGCACTGTTAAGGACCAAAAAGCTTAAACACAAGTGGAGAAATCATTTCACAAGCATAAAACTTTAACACATTGCTGTTCCAACATTTAGAATCAACGTTTCCAATGATGATTTTGCAAATACTGTACATGTACGGTGTCTCCATCAGAACAAAATCTTGTATCTCCGTAACTTTACAGGAAAGGGAAAAACGATCTTAGCATAAAATGCAAGTTAATGTTGCAAGGATTAGGCATATTGATGGATTTTTATTGGCCCGTTCATTAAGAAATGGCACGGTACAGAGTTGTCGAGGTAAGAGAAGGATATGATTTGAGCATAATGCAGGTAGCGAGGCGCGAGGCTCTGAAGGCGCAGCGTAGACTCTGGTAGGCTGATTTCCTCAGACCAATCAGCTGCTGGCTGCGCAGTTGCCCCGCCCTGTTAAAGGGACAGGCCGCACTCACCCTGTCGAGTAAACTTGACAAGTGAAACGTGATCCAACTGTGCAGACGTCCGAGAACCATCAGGGCAGACACATTACACAGACTACACAAATGACACACTACACACTCTAAACAGTTAAAAGCACACTGATATACACACACAATCATACACACAAATGACACACAAACATACAAAGGTCACATCACAAATACACTACTGGTCAACACCTTCTCATTCAACGATTTCCTTTGTTTTTATTATTGGCTATATTGTAGATTAATATTGAAAACATCACCTATTGTTCTGATGACAGCTTTGCACACTCTTGGCATTTTTTCAATCAGGTTCATGAGGTTTAAACCTAGAATGGTATTTAATTAATAGGTGTTCTTCGTCGGGGGTTCACTAGTGGGATTCCTTGCCTTTTTAATGTGTTTGGGATCATCAGTTGTGATGGTTGGGTTGGTACACAGTTAGTAATCCTATTCCACTACGGTTCTACTTCACATTATGGCAAGAACTACTTAACTCATTAAAGCAAAACAACAGTCCATCATTATCTTATTACAAAACATATACTGGTTTGTTTAACTCTTTATTTGTTTACTGCATAATTCCATGTGTGCCTTCATCATTTTTTGTTTTCAATATTAATCTACAATGTAGAAAATAATGAAAACAATGAAAAAACATTGAATGAGAAGGTGTGTCCAACATTTGACTGGTAGTGTATATGCATATGTATTATTGATCATAACATCAAACTGTGAAATGTTATTTTCATTACTTACTGGGGGAGGAACAGTCTTGTAGCGGACATAGAACACTGCAGCAATCAGAGCCACATCCCTGCATATCACCAGAACTGTGAGAGGAACTACAGAAGAGTCATAATATCAGTATTCTATATATATCACACAATCAAAAGTTGATGCTTATGGTTTAGTCATACCCATTTGAAGAAACTACACTAACAGACTAAAGATGGAAGGAAGAGACTAAAGCACCCTTTATAATGTCCATAGTGCAAGACCAAATAAATGCACAAAATTCCAGTGCTAATGTGTAGGTGTGGCAGACGTTAATTTAGTATACATTTTAAGCACAGGTGCATAAAACGACCCAATGGTAGGAATGTGCTGTATTTACCATACATATAATACAATGCATGACCATATGTTTCTATCCAGTATTAACATGCCACCAAACGCGCCAATGAGATTTCAGTTGTCAGTCATTCTACTTATTCTTTTAATGTTCCTTATGTAATGACGCATCAGATGTCTAAATTAGTGTTTATTAACCACAGCTCACTCAGTTGTGGGTGAGGAACTCAAGAACTTGGAAACTGTGGTTAAAAGGAGAACTGTCCAAACTTCAGTCCATCATGGACAATGGTGATCATCCACTCCAGAATGTTTTGGTCAAAGAAAAAAGCACTTTTAGCCATAGTCTCACCGGCATAAAGTGCTTCACTGAACGCCACTGAACGCCTGTCACACACCCACAAAATAACCTGTACAATAACCTGCTGTGACTCCGATGTGCAGTTCCCTTATTGTGTACTAAAATATTAAACACGCAATATCTTTGTGCAATAGTTTATCATGTGCAATAGCATTTTGTGTAAACAGTGTAGTGTATTTAGTACAGAGTGCTTTCTGGAGAGTTTTATTCTGACTTTATATTTAATATTCTTCTTGTCTTTGTGTCTCTGCTGGAACCAAGAAAGCTTTTTTTATTTCAATTGTGACTTGTTTACATTTCTGCAAAACAGAAAAAATGAGCACATTGCTGAGTGCTTATATTGATGTGGGTGATATAGTGTACACTCATACAAGCAGGTTGTAAAAAAGGAAAAAATGAAAATGCGTTAAGATTAGGACTGGGAAGGTGGTAGTTATGAATCAAAATTAAGGTTAAAAAAAACAAACAAACAAAAAACCTGTTTTGAAAGTAGCATTGCAGCCAAGGAGTTCTCATGCTACAGCCCTGGTGCACCACACCACCCATGGTAGCACAGGTGCAATCATTCCCAGCTACCAAAATAGCCACTGGGTGACAAAAGTGTGCTGCACACAACCAAAATAGCCAAATCCCAGCATTGTATCTCCCCTGTAAACTCCCCTTATGTGAGCACAAAAACAGGGTCCTATGTTTTCTTTTGTAAAATGTGAGTCTGGATGCAGTATAAACCCTTTACGACAGGGGCGTCCAACTCTCGTCCTGAAGGGTCGTAGTCCAGCACGTTTAGGTGATTTCCCTGCTCAGAAACACCTGGTTCACCTCGCCAGTTAATTGTCATGTTTAGTGAATGTGTTTGAGGAGGAGGACCATCAAACTGTGCTGGACACCGGCTCCTCCAGGACCGGAGTTGGACACCCCTGCTTTATGACATAAATCTACATGTGGACAAATTTGCATGCATTGTATACTTCTGACTTTACCTAGTTATTCAGTATATATGTTTCATGACAAGATGCTGTGTTCTTTGATGACACATTGGTCTTAACAGGTTAAGATTACTTTTTTTTTTTTTTTTACTGTTGGTTGGTTTTTACGGTGTTGCTTTAAAGTTTGTGAACCCTTCACAATTTTCTATATTTCTGGATAATTCTATCCTAAAACATTAGATTTTCACTCAAGTCCAAAAAGCAGATAAAGTCAGCAAATGAGAAACATTAATATTTTATGTAAATATAACACTTCTATTGGGTTAATATCAGGCCTCTGACATGGTCATTCCAAAACTTTCTTCTTCTTTAACCATTCTTGTATGCTTAGCATCGCTGTTTTGCTGCAAGTTTAACTTTCTCTTCAGATTCAATTGATTGACAGAAGCCCTGATCTTTTCCTGTTATAAATCATAATTCTTTGTTTTATCAATGATGGCAGGTTGTTCTGGCCCAGATGCAGCGAAACAGGCCCAAACCATGATACTTCCACCACCGTGTTTTAACAAGGATATAAGGTTTTATACTGGAATTCAATGTTTTGTTTTCTACAAACAAAGTAAAGAGTTCTATTTTGGTCTCATCTGTTCACAAAAAGATCCAATAGCATTTTAACTATACTGTAAGATTTTCAGAAAACTGCAGACGGACAGCAATGTTCTTTTTAAAGAGCAGTGGATTTCCCTTTTGTAAGGAAAACGATTGCCGTTGTGTTCAACTGATAGGGGACTCATGAACATTACCATAAGCCACTGTGGAAGATGCCTTTGGTTGCTTAGAATTTACCTTGGTTTCATTTGTGACTTGGCAGACTATTACACGCTTTGCTCTTGGGAGTGACCACTCATGGAGAGGGTAACTACTGTCTTGAATTTATACAGAGTCTGTCTGTCCAAACTCCTTAAAAGTTGATAAAATAATGCAAAACCACTATTTAGTTGGATTATTTAGCAGTAAATAAATTACCATGTGTTATATTTGGTTTCACTTGTTTAAGTGTATTCTCTTCATCTACTTTCAGGACTTGTATGAAAATCGGACAATATTTTGGATCATATTAATGCAGAAATTCTGAAATTCTAAAGAGCTCACAAACTTTCCAGCCCCTCTGTCAGGCAGTGTTTGGGTTCCATCCTAACCTGGGATGAGCTGTGCATATGTCAGGCTGACGTATAGCACACTTATAAGAATTTTATCTGCCAGCGGATCCAGGGCACTTCCCAGAGCAGACTTCTGGTTCGGCCAGTTTCGGGCAATGTAACCGTCCATCTGTGTCATGAAAGATCTGGGTGTTAGGAATGTCATAAAACGTGACCTCTACAAGGTTAAAATTGATTTTTATGAAATACACAATCATCTCAAGGCCTGTTGCACTCACCAGGTCAGTGGCTCCTGCCAAAATGAAAAGACCCAGAGAGAGATTGAAGTACTGTTCCATGATCAAGTAACCGAGGAAGGGAGAGAGCACAATCCTGGCCATGCAGAGGAAATTGGGGATTGTCCATGGATTTTCATACTGTAAAGACCAAACGGAGACAAATTCATGAAGGCAGTTGCTTAACGAACACCAAGGTCAAGGAAACTCCAACAGGAGAGAAAGGGGGAACTTTAGTTTACCAGCTCTTTAAGCTTTCCCTCGTCTGAAGGGGTGGAGGTGGAGGCACGTTGGGTGTCTTCTTTCTCCTCACGTCCTGTGTGCTGATCTGCAGATTTGTCCACTTGCTTTGCACGTGTAGTGCAGTATCCCTTTGACCCAGAGCAAACTGTGTCGACCCTTCCACGTAAAATCCTGATCAGAGGGTGCAGCTGGAGGTTGTATCGCTTTGGTCTGTTTAAAACAGTGCGTTTCCCTATTTGAATACATTCTGGCTGCACAGTTAGGCTTGAACTGGACCTGTGGGGTGAATGAAGTGCTGAGGTTGGGTCTCCGAGGGGGTCCACACACATGGGCCGAGGTCCTGCGGAGCAGAACTTATTTTCTGATCTTTGAAGAGATTTGATCTCTGTTCTAGGACGTATCCACTGTGGTTTAAGACTCCAAACTCCAGGAGATCGTGTACATTCTATGATATGCAGGTGCCTACTGGTCGTGGTGGCATTGAGCCGGACTACGTGCCCTCTGGCACAACTTAACGAGTTACTGATGCAAACGGAGAGCAACATTTCTAAAACCACATAAACTGACTTTTCATACCGATTACTCCCTCCAGACCCTACCTGGCCTCGCTCCGCATCTCGCAGACCCACGTCTAACCTTCCTGAGCTTGCATTTCTCCCATAACACAGCACACATTTCACTCAGAGCTTCAACGTGCTCCTTCACCTTCCCCTGTACCAGGAACCTAATCCAGCCTGCAGGACCTCGTGGACCGACAAACACGGTTTATTCCACTGCACGGATACTCTTTTAGAATAAAAAAAACAAACGCCCTGAAGCGTGGAGCCACACCTGACACTGCAAATCCTTTCCAAAACTTGTACTACTTTATTTTTCTTTAATTCTCTTATAATAACAAGATATTCCGCGCATGCGCACACGCGTTACAGGCTTTCGGACAGCAAGCACCAGGGTGACACGTTTAAAGGCACAGGACCCACACTATACTTAACCCTTTCCAGCCTGAATTGAGGAAAACCTGGCTTCTTGTGAATGACCGTGAATACATCATCTATTTGTCCCTGTAACCACGAGAATCAGTTCTGTAGTGATGCCAAAATAAATATGGTTATTTGTAAAACAGTGTAAAATCCTGCAACGCATGAGCACATGCATAAGGTTTTTTGTTATCAGAGATAAATAAGTGAAATAAGCTAAATAAAGTGCTACAATTTTTGGAAAGATGTAGCAGTGACGTGTGCTTCCACGTTTTTGGACACTAGGGCTTTACTTTAAAACAATGGCGGTGCTGTAAAAGGGGCGGCTGGTGGCTAGGATCTGCTCCGGCGATCAGGTTGTGGGTTCAAATCCAAGGACTGCTAGAGGCACCCTTCAGCAAGGTACTGTCTCCACACACTGCTCCTCGGCCACTGTGTTCCATGCTGCCCGCTGCTTCACTTGGGGTGAATGGGGTGCGTTCACTTACGACAAATTTACCCTTTACACTAAGTCCTAGATTAAAAACGTAACTTGAATAATTCAAATATCATTTCATTCTTGAAACCATTTTAAACCACATAACTGTGTAAGATATTCTGCAGGCAAAATGAAATCAAAATAGAAAGCTGAATGTTCCCTCTATTATTCAATGTATATAATTTTTGTGATGAGTGTGATTCATGAATTTTAAAATGTTCTTGTAATTCCTAGTTTATTCCCCTTTTCCTCAATATCCTAATAAACTACAGACTCATAAAACTGCTTAGAACTTTTAGTGGGCTAAACTTTTAGTAGCTAAACTAAAGCTTCACAGTACACCAGTATATTCCATAAAAGCTTATTTATGTAAACTGCACAGCCAGTTTTGTGATGTCAAGAAAATTTATGCACATCTAACTACAGTTTAGATCCACCCATTAACAATTAATTTATGATCCAGACAACCTGGACAGCCAGTTAGAACAGAAACAACGTGCATCAGTATTGAAGGTAACAAAAGTAACAATAAAAATGCCTAAAAAAAAAAGCTAAAGAGGAATGGTAAATGAATTCTGATAAGTGAGCCTCAGCATGAAATAAAATACAATAAAATGTAGAAAAAAATATTTTAATATAAAACAGCAGGCTTATATCACATCTGTTTATTTTCAAAATTTTAATTAACCTTAACAAGAAAGTTTAGAAGTAATATGTATAGAAAATATATATAGATTGCCACAAAACGTTCAAGACTATACAATAAATAATTTCCATATTCTTAATCTTATAAGCTTACTAAAGAAAATTCGTATTTGCGATATAAAAATCACGAAAACAATAGCTACACAGAACAATAGTGGACAAAAAAACAACATTGAAAGTTTCAGATGGTTTGGAGCTGAAATGTTTTGTGTCCTTTTTTTAGAAGGTAACCTTGTTCGTTGAGTGAGCTGATGAAGCCCTCAAAATCTACCACCTGTAAGACATTGTGTGAATAAAGAATAAGGAATACAGTCACTTATTAAGAGAGATGAACGATGCACAATGTAAAAGTCTCTATCACCTGAATTTGGAGCTCTTTGGCCAATTGTCGCAGCTCTGAAACGTCAAACAATGTTTTGTGGGTGCGCTCAGAGATTTGGTTCAATGCCACAACAAACTTCTTGACTTTTGATCTGTTGCTCATCCCAGATCCGAGCTGAGATCGGTCAAAATCCAACCGGCCAAATTCATCAGAGTAAGTATCTGTCAGACTTGTGAAAAATAACAGTACGTTTAAATCAACATTAGTACTGAACATAAAAGTGTAGAAAGAAATGTTTGTTCCTACAGAAAAGGCAAGCTTACAATCAAAATCAGATTTCATGCATACATATGATGGGGAGTGGATGTATTACCTGTGTTTCATTATCTCCACCACATCCTCTGCATCACTTTGAGTAGCCTTCTCTCGCAGCTCAAGACGTGCTCTTGCCTTAAAAACAGAAAAAAGACAAATATTGAGTTGGACTGAGGTTTCACGAGTTATCAGGGCAGGCACAGAAGAAAGTCAACAACATTATGGATGAACGCACGGACTGTTCAAGAGACTTACCTCAGTGAGGCGGATGAGAGACTCCAGCTGGCGCGTAGTGATAGGGGTGCTGTCAGCCGATTGGTTCTGTTTGCGCAGTTCAAGATAGAAGTCCTGAAGGACCTGTGCAGCTTCAGATGAAAGACTGGGATGCACATAGTGTCGGGCATAACCCACATACTTACGCAGGAGCTGGTGGGGAATTGGATCAAAATTCTCCCTAGGCAACATCTAAGAAACATTCACATTTATTTTTATTCAGCTACTTATGTAAACCAGAATACTAACAGATGCTAGAGTTTATAATTTGGACTCGACGGTAGATGTGATTTCTGTATTACCTTGAGTCTGTCTACTAGAGGCTTGTCTGATGGAATCTCCAGAATGGATATATTAGACTCTTGGGTGCTGTTCCTGGCGACTGTCGCACTGCTCACCATGCCTTTTTTACCTGCACGCATGGCCATGACGTGCTCTGACAGCATGTGATCGTGATCCTCGTTTGGAGTGTCCAGAAGTATAAAGACCAGATCAAATCTGGATAACAGGGCGCTGCCCATCCTACAGAGGGAGATGAAACACCTTCAGTGTGCAGTTGCAAATATTTATGATATCAGCCTATAGAATTAAGATGTTCACATTCTGAATTGCAGGTAAAGCAAATCCAGTCCATACAATTTATCACCACTTACTTAAGGTTCTCCGATACTGTCTTAGCTTTGTTGTAATGGCCTCCCACTGGATTGGCTGCTGCAATGATGGATGTGCGAGCCGGAAGGGTGCAGACAATGCCAGCTTTAGCCAAGCTTATGCTCTGCTGCTCCATAGCCTCCAACAAAGCCTGATGCTGATTTCCCATCTTATCAAATTCATCAATGCAACAGATGCCTAGAAGGATTAAAAAAAAAAAAAAATCCCCCAAAAAATCAGCTGCACCCATGGATTATACACTGCCCGAGCCAAAAAAAAAAAAAAAAAAAAAGTCACACTAATATTTAGTTGAACCACCTTTAGCTTTGAGTACAGCACGCATTCGCTGTGGCATTGTTTCGATAAGCTTCTGTAAGCTATGTCACAACATTTATTTCCGTTCAGAGTTTCATTAATTGGTTGCCAAGATCTTGTAATGAAGATGGAAGAGTCGGACCGCTGCGCAAAGACTTCTCCAGCACATGACAAAGATTCTCAGTGGGGTTGAGGTCTGGACTCTGTGGTGGCCGATCCATGTGTGAAAATGACGCCTCATGCTCCCTGAACCACTCTTTCACAGTTTAAGCCCGATGAATCCTGGCATTGTCATCTTGGACTATGCCCGTGCCATCAGGGAAGAAAAAAAATCCACTGATGGAATAACCTGGTCATTCAGTATATGCAGGTAGTCAGCTGACCTCATTCTTTGGGCACATAATGTTGCTGAACCAAGACCTGACCAAGTAAAGCAACCCCAGTCCACAGCACTGCCCCCACAGGCTTGTACGGTAAGCACTAGGCATGATGGGTGCATCACTTTATACCCCGATGCGCCCATCGCTCTGAAACAAGGTAAAGCTGGACTCATCAGATCACATGACCTTCTTCCATAGCTCCAGAGTCCAATCTTTATGCTCCCTAGCAAATTGAAGCCTTTTTTTTGATTGGCCTCACTGATAGGTGGTTTTCTTAAGGCTACACAGCTGTTTAGTCCCAAACCCTTGAGTTCCCTTCGCATTGTGAGATTTGATTTCACCAAACGTTTAAGCGTTCGCAGATCACGATCATTCAAGATGTTTTTCCGACCACATTTCCTCCTCAAAGATGATGGTTCCCCACTATCCTTCCAGTATTTAATAATGCATTGGACAGTTCTTAATGCAATTTTAGTAGTTTCAGCAATCTCCTTAGATGTTTTCTTTGCTTGATGCATGCCGATAATTTGACATGTTGCCGGCTGAAACATATTCATCCATGCAGTAATTATCCAATGGGAGGCTCTTACCTATTTGCTTAGTTAAATCCAGGGGTTGACTTTTTTTTTTTTGGCTGGGCAGTGTATGTGCAACATATGACACAAGTATCTCAAAAATGTTTGTGTGAAAAAATACCTTGATCTCCTAGCACTAAAGCTCCAGCCTCTAGTGCATAGTCTCCAGAGCCACTGTCCCGGGACAGAGAAACCGTCAGTCCCGAGGAGGTGGTGGTGTTTCCACACACGTAAATTCCACGTGGGGAAACATTACATACTGCCTGTAAATACATGTAAGATTACATTGTTTCAGTAAATTAAGATGAATCCTTAGAAAACCTTCACTTTTATTTAAAAGTATGCAAACCAAGCAGGGAAGCACAGAAAATGTATACCTGTAACATTTGACTTTTTCCAAGGCCAGGATCTCCTACAACAAGTACATGTGGATCTCCTCTGATGGGGATTCGGTTCTTATCGTCCACATACTTCTGACAGCCCCCAAACAAAGCTAAAGCTAATCCTGCCTTAACAAGCTGCATGCATAGACAAAAATAGTAATGAATAAGTACAGCATGGCTTTTGCACACACAGATGCAAGCATGACTATGTGATAACTTACCAAATGCCCATAGATGGCTGGACACAGAGAACTGTAAGAAATGTTTTTACAAATCATTAAAGCTTTTAGTATTGCAATAAAACGAATGAGCTTCAGGGCCTATTTTCAATAGGTCTGTTTTGCCATTATGAATGCAATGTTAATCAATATAAAAAGTGAATCAAAATTTTCCTCACTTGACAATTAACTTGAAAAGGTCCTCTTGTGCTTGAACCTCCTGGATGCCATACAGGTCTTTGAGTGAAAACTCTACAGATGCTCCTTGGCTTTCTGGTTCAGAGGCAGACTTGTTTTTTTGGCCCTTTGAGTTACTGACAGAATTTGCATCAATGTACAACAGGAACATGCACTTATCCTTTTTATTTTTTCCACTCCCTATGAAAACCCAATAACAAAGAAGAGATCTTTAAAAACATCATATGACTTAATTATTTA
Organism: Bryconaethiops microstoma; assembly: GCA_037577275.1. NCBI lineage: Eukaryota > Metazoa > Chordata > Actinopteri > Characiformes > Alestidae > Bryconaethiops > Bryconaethiops microstoma. Next base: position 30,708,621 of record JBBJLS010000001.1, read on the forward strand.
TCAATACAAAACATTCTAGTTACTGTTTAGAAACGTCAGTCACTTTGAAACTAACAATAGCTGACACAGGATTATACCCTAAACAAACTCACATTTGTACATTCTCAAAGAGATAAACATGTTATTATGGAGTTTGCTTATTCAGAATAAAAGTAAAGACAAAATGTATAACCCTTAAGGGAGTAAGGCACCTTCCTCATTGGATACTTTAATAACTCCTGTGATGGTGACCATGTCTCCTGGTACACAGCTGTCCACAAGGTCCTGAGTGAGTTCGCACTCAATAGTACGGGGAATACGCCCCGATTCGCGCTGATCATCTGATATAAGCTCCTGAACCCTGATAAAGGCATATAGAACATAAACACAAAATATTAGAAGTAGCATCCCATACACTGCAGTTTCTAGAAGAATATTTGCAAATAGCAGTTGCAAAAAACTGAACATGGATCTTTGCTGTTGCACTTAAGCAAATAAAGTTTGAAACTGCCTCATTTGTAAATATCAATATCTTACTTTATAGTCTGCCAGTCAACAGTAAGTGTTAGGGGTGAACTTCTGTTAGCGGTGAAGGTTCGACCACGGCACTCTTTTTGCAGACACTGAAGACAAATGACAAAAGAATTATGGCTTAAATTTAAATGAAACAACTGCATCACTTGTTTGTAGCTTGCTTTTACTATGTAATAAAGAAATTGACAGAACAGAAAATATTAAATGGCTGAAAACAGAAAGACATCTCAGGTTAACCCCTGTCTATTCCTAGCAGTATGTTGTGAAAAAGAAAAGCCTCCACATAAAGGAAGGTGGAAAAAAACCCCAACTTATTTCTAAAAAGCATTCAAACCTGAAAAAATATTTAATGTCTAATGAAAACCACACAGTACATTTTCCTATTCCTTTGTCTATATTTTATCTTTATATATCAATTTTTTTTTCTCATAATGATTCATGTATCACATTATTATTTATGATCACAGGCCTGACAAATATAAATATACCAAGTTCAGGCCCCTAGTGCGTGGCTTGGTGTACAGTGCCTAGGTGGCAAATTAAAATGAAAAGGCAAATTCTTCACTTACAGCCTAGTGTTTTTACAAATGTATTTTACCTTAGTGGGTGTAGTATATTTCCCATCAGGCAGAGCCAGACTCTGAGTGTCTCCACAGCTGTTACAGATAAAAGCCATTTTGCTGCAAAGAGGTTTGATGTTGCTCACTCTCACCACAGTCCCTCTAATGGCCACAAATTTTCCATATAAATTGGCCCTGAGCATCTTCAGTGGGGTCAATGGCTCATAGTTATAAATCCTAAAAGAAAAAAGATGATTGCCATAAAGCTATTTGATTCATTCTTCAAAAACTATATTATGTTTACTCCATTACCACAAAACTGGTCTCTACACTTCCTAATGCATTTCATTTAGGTATACACTTCATCAAAACCAAGGATCTCCACCCACAAAAGAAGTCAAGAAAACATAAAAAGGTGCAGCTTTACCACTACCACATAATTTTCTAGATATTTAGCTGTAACCATAACGCCATTTTGCCAATGTCATATAAACTATAAGAATATCCCACCTAGCACTTATATGTGGTATGTTGATAATAGGAGTAGCGTCAGTAGGCAACCCCTCCTGGACTTGTAGTTCATCAGCATGCCTTTCCAGGTCCTTTGTCAGCACCTGTAACATCAGAAAACAAAGCAGAATTATGAATAACTAATTGACTGACCTTTCATGGAAGACATTCTATTGCCTTCCAAAAAGGTCAGTAGAGATGTCTCCTGCATGTTTGCTAATTACTGATAGGAGTCATTGATAATGGCCAAACACACACCTGATGAATGGCTAAGCCCAAGCAGTCAAGCATCTTTTCAGGCATGTCTCTGAGCTCTCGAGCAAGATCAGGCAGAGCTGCAGAAATTTGTTTATTCAAGAGTAGGTCTTTGTAGTCCATCAAAATGCTCCCTTTTCTTTCAATTTCATCCTGATGAGAACAAAGAAAATGTTTATCTATGACATCTTTATACATGTTGAAGAAATAAAGACTACATTTAATGTGTACCTTGTCATATAGATTAATTTGTGATGTAAAGTATTCCTCAAATGCCTTTATCTTCTCAACATAAGTTGCAGATTCAACAAAACCTTAAAAATACCAAACAAAGTTGTAAAAGTGAAGCATGATACAAAAAACCCCCAAAAAACTTTGCCATAAACAGTGAAACTAGTCAATTAACATGAAAAATATGTATTTTAAACAACCATTAGGCTATTGCTCTTTATTAATATGCCAATGGTGAATCACCATTAGACCTCTTATATAATCCACACATCCTTGATCCAGATTTAGGAAACTGAACCAAAAGATAATGCAGAACATACAAACCTTCAGAAAAGTAGAGCCTCCATCCTTTGTATGGACATGCAATATCAAGTGTTGTTTGAGTTACACGGGGAACTGGTGAAGCAAACTCTGCACCTGTATGCAGAATACAAGGATTAATATCTGAAACAATGCCTGGCAGAACGCTACAAACCCCAGGCCCTGTATGAGTAGTAACATAGCTACGTCAAATCCAAAGAGTCACCATGCTGTGTGTTGTTAGGTGAATGGCTGCTGCCTCCTCTTCCCCAAGGACGACCCCTCCATCCTCTTCCCCTTCCTCCATTCCAGCCTCCTCCTCGCCAAGCAGCTCTTCCACCACGATCGGAGGCTTTTCCACCTCTCCATGACCCAGAACCACCTCCACCCTTCCATGAACCAGAACCACCACCACCCCTCCAGGAACCAGAACCACCTCCACCCCTCCATGAACCTCTTGCAACTCCCTGTCCATTCATGTCACATGTCACACTTACTTTTTCAACTGTTGGGCAGAAAGGAACATAACAGTGAAGAAAAAAATCTGAGTGTATTTATTAATAGGCTTTGGAGTAACGTTTCACAACAGCATGTAATTTGGTTCTTTTGGTTTCAAAACCATCTTTACCTTCTGCATGTAAGCTAGCAAGCTAACATTTCAAAATATATTAGGATTAGGAAACTTGAATGGCAAATAATATTTATATTTTCCATTATGACTGGACACTTTCTTTCCTAAATGTATTGTTAGTAATAGAATTAACACAACTAATAAATAATAGGTGTAAGTCCATATTGTTTTACAGAAATGCAATCTATTCCCCACAGTGGAGCCTATATGTCCTTAGCAATCACCCCATCATAAACACATTAAGCTCTTTTTAGAAGGACACGGGTAGAGAAGAGACACAGGACAAAGAGCAGTTTACACAGTCATGTTAGTGGACATGGACAATTTAATTCTTCACAATAAATACACTATGCACAAAAGTATTGGGACGCCTGATCATTACACCAGCAGGGACTTTCAAATACATAGAATTTAACATGGAGCTGCCTCACCCCTTTAAAGCTATACCAGTTTCCACTCTTCTTGGAGGGCTTTCCACAAGATTTTGGAAGGTTTCTGTGGAAAACTCATTCTGTAGAACTTTTATGAGGTCAGGCACTGATGTTGGATTAGAAGGCCTGGCTCACAATCTCAGTTCCAGTCCATCCCAAAGATGTTGGATGGGGTTGAGGTCTCTGCACTGGCCATTCAAGTTCTACACTGAACTCATCCAACCATGTTCTTAAGGACCTTGCTTTGCGCCCTGGGGCACAGTCATGCTGGGATAGAAAAGGTTTTTCCTCAAACTGTGTCCACAAAGTTGGAAGCATTGTGTTGCCCAGAATCTCTTGGTATGTTGAAACATTAAGAATTTTGTCCTTCACTGGAAGTAAGGGGCCTAGTACAAACTCTGAAAAACAGGTGTCCCAATGCTTCTGTCCATATAAAAACATTCTTTCAAAAAAGCAAATCAGAGAAGTCTGAAAAGACAACAGACAACGCTACCAAGCATTAACAGGTTATTACTGTGAGCTCAATCCCAATTTAGGGACATTAAATCAGTACTAGACTCAGGCTAACATTTAGCTAGCGACTTAACAATTTAAAATAAGCAAAATAGATAATTCAGTAGCCTTTGTTTAAAGGCTGCCTGCTCACATACCACTTTAATTAATATCTTCAAGTAAAACAGACACAGATATTAAAGATATACGTGGCTGGATTCCTTTTCTTCATCTGTCAACAAAACTCCTCAGCAGCTTCAGTCAAAACTGCCGCCTTTTCTCCAACACGCATGCGCGGTGTACACACAACAACTCTCGCATGTGACTCTCGCGATAATCTCCTACATAGCGGAACGGTCACCTGAACTTCAGCGGAACGTTTTGTCCATAGGAGAGTACAAAAGTGGAGAAAAATATTGTCCGTTTTTTTCGGGGTTTGGGGGGGCGGTGTTAACTACATATTAAAATCTATGTATTTGAACGCAATATCATTAAAGTCCCCGTTGGTGTAATAGTCTGGCATCCCAATCGTTTTGCCCATATAATGTACTTTTAGACGTAAGTTTCATTTCTGATAACTTCTGATTTTATACCATTTTTTAAACCGCAACCTAGGATAATGACTGATTAGATACTTTCGGAAATCTAAAACGTTGATGAGATTTTTCCTTCAACAGCCTCATCCACACTATGTGGACAAATGTATTGGGACACACCTCTTAATTCCACTGAAGGGCAATAATCTTAATGCTTACCAAGACATTTTGGACATGCTACCAACTTTGTGGACAGAGTTTGGGGAAGAACCTTTTCTATTCCAGCATGACTGTGTCCCAGTGCACAAAGCAAGGACCATAAAGACATGATGAGTTCAGTGTGGAAGAACTTGACTGGCCCATAGAGCCCTGATCTCAACCCCATCCAAGGGTGAACTGGAATGGAGATTGCGAGCCAGGCCTTCTTGTCCAACATCAGTTCCTGACCTCATAAATACTCTACAGAATGAATGGGCACAAATTCCCACAGAAACTCTCCAAAGTCTTGTGGAATGCTTTCCAAGAAGAGCGAAAGCTGTTATAAGTTGGGACCAACTCCCAAAACTTTTGTCCATATATTGTACTTTTAGATGTAAGACCGAATTTTTTAATTTCTGAATATTACTCATTATATAATTAATTAATTTATTTATTGTAATTCATTCAAGGTTGGGCCCAAAGTTATGTGCATGTAAAAGAGGAATTATTTGCTTGTAAAAATACCAAATGGAGGCCTGTCGAAGGGTGGCGCACGTCGGCCTGCAGAGATTTTTTTTACCTACCCGTATTCAAACAAACCCCGCCCCTCGCACGCTGACAATATAGAACTGCTACTGATGAGCACGACCTACTAGCCAATCCCAGCTCGTGACGTGGAGCGTACTGACCAACCGCATCGATACGGAGGCGGGATTTCACTGATAACGGGTGTGTAAAAAAACGCAGGGAGCTTTCCTCAGCACCACAGGAGAGGGACTACGGACATCATCATCGAGATATCATTTTAGGTCAGGTCAAGCCTGCCTGCTGCTTTGTACACTAACCAGGAACCTGCATAGAGAAAAACAAGCATGGATAATTCCGGCAAGGAGAAGGAGGCCATGCAGTTGATGGCTGAGGCAGACAAAAAAGTCAAGTCGTCCGGGTCGTTTCTCGGAGGGATGTTTGGGTGAGCTTGATGTCGTGAGCTAGCCATGGTGCTAAAATTGATGCTACGATGATGGTGATTCGACATCCATTTAATCATGGACATCGCATCGCATCTGTCTTTAGTTCCCTTTCCAGAAACAGCACCATGTCTGATGAAATGTTATTGTCTGTGCTGTCATAAAAACAACACAATGTTCTGGTGCAGCATCTGTCAATGTCATATGGCCATATCTGCCATACAAGAGTATGATACCTATAAGCAATGTGGACTATTTATCTAGTGCTTGGCCTTGTATGTTTTAGAGCATGAAATACACATAATAACAACAACGTCTCCCGGTTTGTGAAATCAAGACTCCCTTTTCTTGCAGGGGCAACCACAAGGTGGAGGATGCCTGTGAGATGTATGCCAGGGCTGCCAACATGTTCAAAATGGCTAAGAACTGGAGTGGTATGCATAACCCCGAAGCCTCCCATGCATATGTAATTTCTCTGTTGTCATAGACTGTTATCCTGATTTTTTTATCATCTAGCCGCAGGCAATGCTTTCTGCCAGGCCGCAAGACTTCATATGCAAATGCAGAACAAGCTGGATGCTGCCACCAGCTTCGTTGATGCTGGCAATGCTTACAAGAAGGCAGATCCTCAAGGTGAGGAAATCACATTTATTCTTCCATGTACATATCGAGAGAAAAAAACCTTTCCAAATAATGTGATTTCAGGCAGTAATATCTAGAAATCTATAGTACTCAGTCCTTATCTGTATAGTAGTTCTTACCCCATCAGTGACGCATGAAACTGAGGCCTACAGTGGATATACCTTTTTTTTTATATTGTACTCTCTATTTTAAGTTGCATGGCGATCAGGAAAACGCTGTGTTGAATTGTTGCTGTATTTTGTCTCCCAGTGTTTAAATGCAATTTCTCAGTTTTACAATCACTAACAATTTAATCTATTCTTTCTTAATGCATCAAATAGAGGCTATCAACTGCTTAAATGCAGCCATCGACATATATACAGACATGGTAAGACGAAAGCAGGTTTAAGTGGTTAGGACACTCTTTTCTTGTCCAGAAATCACACAGAACTTCATCCTTTTTTGGCATGGTTGTGCTTTTTGTAAGCGTCACTCTTTTTGTTCACAGGGACGGTTCACAATTGCTGCCAAACACCACATGACTATTGCAGAGGTGTACGAGTCCGAGCTGGTGGATATTGAAAAGGTGGGATCTGCTTACAATTTGCTTTACTAATTTTGTAAGTGACTTTTAGCCAAGGGACTGTATTATACCTGAACACTTGGGTATAATAAAGGCTATTTAAATGAATTGCCTTTTGCTAGACTGTAGTTTGACCTAAACACTTTGGGATAATATAATGAAAACATCAGCCTTATAAGATCTCTATATGCAATACCTTCCTCGTAAGTGAGGACCCACAAACATCCTGTGAACCAAACCGTAAGTAAATGTGCAGTGACTTTGACAGAAAAGTCATGTCACATTGTTTTTTGAGAACGTGATGAATTTTAGCTGGATATCCTTTCCATTCTTTAGAACCCAGTTTTATAGACATAAATGAACTGCTTTGATTAAAGATGTTTTTAAGTAGATCTGCATTGACATCTTCCAGTGCATAATATAGTTCTATATTGTATTGTATGCACACAACGTATTTTTGAAGCATCGCTGAAGCTGTTGTCAGGGGGCACTGAAGGTCAGCGACAGTTCAGCAATGAAGAACCTGCTTTTTATGATGGTTGGCAACAAACCTCTAATAACAAGAGATGAATAAAGTCTGTATAAAGCAACTTCCATCTATCCTGAGAAGATAAGATTATTAGTGAACCCATTATTAGTGAAAGTGACCATTCTGTGAATACACCACAGCACACAGTGTATACAGCACAAAATTCTTCCTCTGTATTGAACCCTTTCACCAAGTGAAGCAGCAGGAACACAGCGCCCGGGGAGCGGTGTGTGGGGACGGTACCTTGCTCAAGGGGACCTCAGAGGTGCTTAGCGAACATCCTACCACTAGGCTACCAGCTGCCCAAAAGATTATTAGTCCCAGGGGTGGGAAATTTGCATTTCAACATGAGATTCATAGGTTCATAACTGATTGTCAAATTTGTTACAGAAGGTTTAACAGAACAGTAGAGCTCAGTCTCAGCCAAATTGAAAATTCAACATACTGACTTTCCTTAATATTTGGATTTAGGCGATTGCCCATTACGAGCAGGCAGCCGACTATTACAAAGGAGAGGAATCCAACAGGTATTTCTTTTTCTTACTTATTTTTAATACATCTTATGAGATATTTGTGATCAGGCTTTTTTGAATTTATGTTTTAAATTTGGTACATTTCTATATATTACTATCTCTATGCTGGTTGCGTGGCTGCCTGAACAGCTTGTGGTCACTGTTCAGTTCTCATCATCTCATCACCAAATATCATTTATTATTTGTTTTTTTGTGATATCTAATTATTTGTATCTTATTAGAAAAATACTGGTCATAACTAGTTTAAAGATTATATTTTTGATTCATCTTAAAATTATACCAGGTATTTTCTAATATCTACCATTAATTTCCAGGTGACTTCAGGTAATAAAGAGTATATTTCACATAGATTTCTTCTCCTAAATCAAATCATTATAGAGTAATAACGAAGCAGGGTTTACTGTATTCCTTCAACCATTGCATGTTAGGCTTTCAGTCTGAGGCCCCCTTTTTAATTCCAAAATCTACTGCCTGAATTGTCTTTTTTAATGATGTGAACCAAACCATAAGTTTCAGATTCAGAATCCTGATTTGAAGAGCAAATTTCCAAAATCACTCAGTCCATTTTTTGTGATTATTTTAGGTAACACTACTATTGGCATATTCTTACAGTACATCTTTATGTGCAATAGTATAACTGACCAAAACTCACTCACTCCTTCCATAATACACGGTACAAGATTAGGTGAATTTCCAAAACTCTCTCAGTCCACTCGCACAGTCACTAGTGGTACATACTTACTGGTAGACAGAAGTATGTTTACAATTTTTATGTCATTGACTCTATGCTGTATCATGTAGTAGGATATACATATTGTACATAACTTGTACATAATTTTGTGACATTGAATATTGATTTACTTAAAAATCATTTTCATTGTATTTTTTAAACAAATTTGCCCAAACTAAAATGTGCAGGAGTTGCACTTTACATTTACGGCATTTAGCAGACGCTTTGATCCAAAGCGACTTCCATTACTACAGGGGACAGTCTCCCTGGAGCAACTGGGGGTTAAGGGTCTTGCTCAGGAACCCAGTGGTGGTGTGCTGGAG
>JBBJLS010000001.1:30719147-30731582 GCA_037577275.1 Bryconaethiops microstoma
GGTGTGCTGGAGGTAGGATTCGAACCCACAACCTCTTGGTCCAGAGGCAAGTATCCTACCACTAGGCCACCACCACCACTTTAGAAACAGGTATTGAAAAATGACAAGTAACTGTAAAATTTCAATTGAAAAAAATATTTCCTGTAAGAATTGCTTTCCAATAGGTAAAACAAGTCAAACGAGTTTTTTCCAGAAAAAAAGGGCTTTTGGACTGAGTGAGTTTTGGAAATTTGCTCTTCAATTTGACAGATATGTGCGTGCTTGCATGTGTCTAGTAAAACATGAAGATTTCTCTTCTTTCAGCTCTGCCAACAAATGTCTCCTCAAAGTTGGGTTTTACTGCGCTCAGCTTGAACAGTATCCGAAAGCTATTGAAATCTTTGAACAGGTTTGTATGCCAGCTTCACACATATCATAGCCTTTAGCAGGAAAATCAGTTAGATTCATTATAATCAAACATTTCTTCCCTCACAGGTTGCAACTAGTACAATGGATAACCCCCTCCTGAAATACAATGCAAAAGAGTATTTCTGGAAGGCTTCACTGTGCCACTTCATCGTGGATGAATTAAATGCAAAGGTCAGTGCCTTTTCAAGCCAGTGTAGCTCACCGTCCTGATCTATATTCATTTTTAGTGCATGAATGATATTTAAAGCCTCTGGGAGTTATTTTGTTATGTGATATATGCCAAATCATGTTCCTCACTTCATAAATGATTGTGTAAATGTGTTTAAACAAGAGTTTTATGTATTGGTGTGATTATGTATTTATGTATTGGATTTCTTTTAACATGTTAAACTGAAACCATTCACTTTTTTACAGCTGGCCATAGAGAAGTATGAAAGTATGTTTCCGGCATTTTCAGACTCTAGAGAATGTAAACTCTTGAAGGTAAATACGATGATGTAGCACTTAATTTGATTCATTTTTAGTACGCATCTCTTATTTAAGAATTTAAAATGCCAGTTTGACCTGTTACAATAATGCTAATTGAAAGTATTCAAAATGTGCTGGTGTGCTTCACGTGTTATTATTGTGCACATAGTGTGAATGCAGTCATCCAGAAATTGGAATATATTCATGATTGGTGCATCCTTGTATTTTACTAAATTGTGCGATGCTTTATAATGATATTTGACTAGGGTGTGCTGTGCCAAGTGTTTAAATTCACATTTCTTTGTGTAGAAACTACTGGAAGCGCATGAGGAGCAAAACAGTGAGGCATTCACTGAGGCTGTAAGTGTGACTTTTAAATATGGATGTCACTTCTCCTATTTGTAATTTGAATGGATCTTATCTGCCCATGCTGAGTTGTTTGCCCTTTTCAACTAACTCAGGTAAAGGAGTTTGACTCGATCTCTCGTCTGGACCAATGGCAGACCACGATGCTGCTGCGTATCAAGAAGACTATCCAGGGCGATGGTGGTGACCTGAAGTGAGATGCCAGGAACACTGGCACACATCCCCCTCTCATTCTTATAGTTTCTGTGTGACAATCTGGTTGAACACTTCTAGTAATGATAGCTCCAATATGTGCCCCAATGCCAGCCTTTTAGGTATCTGCCAGTTCATGGGCAGATAGTTCAGTAATAAGACTGGCATTCAGGATACTAGAGTTACATACTATGTCAATATTGTCAATATTACAGAGGTTATCCTATTTAATGGCTAGTGTTATCCTCTATCCCTTTAACCCACCACGTAATGCATCTTAACCACCTTCTCTGTTCAAACTTTTCACTTGGTGTGTGGCATGAAAAACCCAGCAGAGCTTCAAATCTGCCAGATGTTCACCTTGATGTTGTCACTGTCATTGTCCTGCATGATAATGGTTTGTGTGTCAAAGTGTGGCCTCATGGTTGTGTAATTAATTTTGAAATCAGAGAGATTTCGTAAATTTTCAGCTTCAATTGAAAACTTATACTGCCTTTACTTTTCTTATATCATTATAGTGCCATTTTGTCTCATCTGTTGCCTATACACATCGTCCGCCAGTGTCTAAAGTATTTTCTGTAGATTATGTGTTACATCACTGGAACAGTGTCTCTGCCTCAAGAATGAACAACATGGTTAAGTATACTGAAGTGTATGGTATTGCTGCAAAGAGTTCCTTGATCAAAACGACTCATCACACTACTATTCGGATTGCCATTTAAATCTCTTTTGATGGTTTGTTTGTTTATCATATTATTTTGATCAATGTCTAAACTGTACTTCACTTTCTTTAATGAAGAATGATATTGTCAGGCCTGTTATTTTGGTCACCCACATTATTTATTATGATTTTATTTCTGTGGATATATCTTGGACACAGTGTTAAGTTTGGGGTGTGCAGACAGTACCTTCAGTCTCATTGTGGAATGTCACACCTGAAGCATGTTGTGTCCAGTGTGTTTCAAAACCTTTAAAAAGACGTCAGGGAGCAGGTACATGGGGAGAACACGTGGTGGTTTCTTAATGAGGCCCTGTATCAGATGACAAACGTGTTATATTGTGTGCTACTCAATAAATATTAATGGAAATTAATCCTCTTGGTCCAGACGCTTCATTCACATGTACACTATGGAGAAAAGTATTGGGACACACCTGTTTTTCAGTCCCCTTACTTCCAGTAAAGGGCAATCTTAATGCTTCAGCATACCAAGATGTTTTGGACAACGCCATGCTTCCAACTTTCTGGACACTTTCTGGAAGGCCCATTACAGCAGGACTGCACCCCAGTGCAAAACAAGCTCCACAAAGACATGGTTGGATGAGTTAATTGTGGAAGAACTTGACTGGTCCACATAGAGCCCTGACCTTGGCAGAGTGGTGTCAGGAGAACAATCTCTCAGTGTCAGCGAACCTAAGTAGATGGTATTGGATTTTAGGAGGCAGGATGCAGCTCATCCTCCCATCTACATCGGAGGAGGTGCTGTGGAGAGGGTCAGCAGCTTCAGGCTCCTTGGGTTCACCCTCAGTGCCAACTTGTCCTTAGAACATGCAGCAGCGGTCACCAAAAAAGCCCACCACCGACTTCACTTCCTCAGACGCCGAAAGAAGGCTGGGGTGTCCACCTCTGTCCTCTCTAGTTTCTTCAGGTGTGCTGTGGAGTCACGGGGAGTGTTGCATCAACGGTAGCTGCACTCCTCAGGACAAGAAGGCTCTGCAGAAGGTGGTGAAAACGCCCCAGAGGATCATAGGCACACCACTCCCAGCAATAACGGACACTCACAACATGTGCTGTCTCAGAAAAACTAAGTGCATCATTAAGGACCCCAGCCACCCTGCACTGCCACTTTTTACTTTCCTGCCATCCAGCAGGAGACTCAGGACAATTCACACACGCACAGCACGATTCAGAAACAGCTTTTATCCCAGTGCTATCACACTATTCGACACACAGTATCTGTGTTTTTTTCTCTCTCTCTGTGCAATAAATCTGTTCTTTATACTGTAGCACACAACACTTTACACTGCACTGACACTTCACGTTTATGCAACTTGCAGATAAAATTGTGTTCACTTAAGTCTGTGATTTTTTATTGTCACTGCACTGCTCTGTCTTTTTTTGTCTCTTATGTCCTTTATGTTCTGTCTGCCAAGACTGTATTCAAGTAAGCATTTCATTGTGCTCTGTACACTGTATTTTGTACATATGATAAATAAACTTCAATCTAAAACTAACTCCAGCTTCAGCCCAAAGTCTAATTTTAGTCCTAACACTAAACCTAACACTCACTCTAAAACTAACCCCAACTTTAACACAAAATCTAATTCTAACCTTAAACCTAACACTCACTCTAAAACCGACCCTAACCTTACCCTAAAGTCTAATCCTAAACCTAAAACTCACTCTAATACTAATTCTAACCTTACCCTAAAGTCTAATCCTAAACCTAACACTCACTTTAATACTAATCCTAACCTCAACCCAAAGTCTAATTCTAAACCTAACACTCACTCTTAAACTAACCCTAACCTTAACCCAAAGTCTAATTTTAGTCCTAAAACTAAACCTAACACTCACTCTAAAACTAACCCCAACTTCAACCCAAAATCTAATTCTAACCCTAAACCTAACACTCACTCTAAAACCGACCCTAACCTCAACCCTAAAGTCTAATCCTAATCCTAAACCTAACACTCACTCTAAACCTAACCCCAACCTCAAGACAAAGTCTAATTCTAAAACCAACCCTGATCTTAACCCCAGTCTAACCCTATCATAACCCTAAATCTAACCCAAAATCTAAAATTACCCCAATTTACTTTAATTTCCACCTAATCCTGACTCTAAGGCTAGGCTTAATTTGGACCCAAAATTAATCTAATCTCAGCCCTAACCCCTAATCCAGGGGCGCCTGAAAAAAGTACAAAAACAGACCTGGTGAGTAACAGGTGAGTTGAATCAGTGTTTGAGCCGGGAATCACCAAACCGTGCTGGACTGGATTGGAGCATCCCTGCCCTAATCTAACACTTACACCACCATAAGGGGCCAGACATGATCTTCTAATGAGAACGTCTGGACAGAACCAAGAGAAATTAGGGGTGGGAACTTGGACAAGCTCTCTGAATGGAGACTGAAAAAATTCTTAATCCCTGTCGGAGTATTAATCCCTGAATATTTGTAGGTAAAATCAGTGGCCCCAAAAAGTACTTGGACCCTTCAGCCGTGGGTGAACATCTGAAGTTCTCAAGGTTTCTTAATAAAATGTTCAGGAAAATGATCTTTGCTTTAGAGATAAAAATACTTTTAGCCCAGCATCACATGGATGGTGGATTCTTTCTTTGGGGAACGCCTGGAGAGGAACTCCTGAGGGTCCTGTACAGCAACCTTTTTTGTGCCGTGGTCCATGAAAGTAAAACAATATTTTCACGGACCGGTACAGATACAACTGAAAGCAAAGTGCATAAAAATACAAAGAAGCTCCCCAAAGACGTTCGTTTTTTACTCATTTTTGTTAGCTCGTGGGCTAAATTTTTGATCACGTGACCGAGACGAGCATTTTTTCAATCAATATAATATTTTTATTCCGTCTTTCTGTGCGTCCCGGTACCAAACGGTCAGAGGTGGAAACTTCATGGTCTTTTCTCCCCAGCTAGGAGGTGTGCATGCAGACCTGCAGGAGCCTGCAAAGAACCTGCTCCAACAACAACAACACTTCTGAAACACACCAGGCATCTTCTGAAGGAAACAACAACCTTGGGACAGCCTGTTTAAAACAAATGCCACTTTGACATTTTGTTTCAAGGAACTTTACACGTCTCTGAATATTTTCCAAATGTGTTTCATGACCCTGTCAGTAACGTGTCTGATAATTCTGAATGAGTGTTGCGACGTCTCCTTGTGTCCTCTCACTGCAAAAACGGGCTAAAATCACTCGGCTCTTTCCAGAAACCAAGTAGTAGTGAGCAGGGTTTACGTCCCATATCCAGTTTTCTGAAGTGAGGAGAAGCTTAAAGGCACATTTCAGACGTAGGAGCGCAGCTTAAAGTGTGAGAACAATCTCTAGATGCAGTTTGCCCTGCTGGAGAAGGAACCACATCAAGCTGTGCTGTCCATTGTGACCTCCTTCCAAGAATAGCAGGAAGGAAACTCGAGTGCAGCTGTGTGGAGCAGTTTGCTGAGCCCTGCTCAAGCTCCAAAATAATGTTTTCAGGGTGCTGGCGCTTAAGCATCCAACAGGAAACAGACAAGAAGGAGGGGAAAAATAGGCATGTTTACTAAACACCCAGAGCTGGTTCAGGATTATGGAAATGTATCACCTTAAACAGGCTTTAAAAATAGACCACCAAGGACCCCCTCCACATCAGCAAACCGAGCGGTGCTCCACCAGCCTCAGGTTCTCTCCAACGAGAAGCGAACCCATCCAGCGGCAGATTAGCCTGCTGTTTAATTAGCTTAGCAACTTAGTGCGTGGCTTTTGCCAGTTCAGCCCAACAGCCTGAGAGGCGGCTTAGCGGAGCCAGGCCGAGTTTGCCAACTGGACCCGAGACCTGCACGGAAAAAAACCCCCCGGCTTCCTAATTTCCATTATTAAGGAGAATGGGAGTGGATTACTCTGGCAGCCGAGCACGAAATTCGAGGCAGGCGTGTTTGTGTGAGGAGACAATCTCCTCCGAAAGGTGCTTAAATGCAGATTTACCCACATTTGAATTTCAATGGAAGTCACCGGGTTCTTCATTTATAACCCACAATGCACAGTGCATGAAAACGGTCTGTATCGGCACCGTGGTGGCACCAACTGTGCGGGAAGAAAAACAATGAATCAGCCCAAATGAAGGTCACATTGTGACATACACACACATCCACGTGTGTAGATGCTTCCACTGGTGCGAGGAAACGAATGACTGGACTCCTGAACATCTTTATCGAGCCCCTGACACCAGTACCGCAGTGCACCCATGACACACAGATTCAATTACTGAGCCTCACCGGTTAGTGTCCATCAACACTTCCCACGTCTCCCTGATGTCTGTCTGTCTCCCTGTTATTTATCGTGGAGCTCTTCCCAGGTAATGAATACTTAGTCTGCAACATGATGTATTCATTGTTTGTCATTCTAGGGGAAATTATCCCAATTATTACATTCTGGTGACATTGTGCATCATGTGCAGGCTACTATGAAACACAATGTACTTAAAATGTGCTTAACGCCTCCCTTAATTTACCCCTGAAAACACACCAAACCCCTTCTATTGAATTAAGTGGTCGTTAATTTGTGAAACCGACCCCTTAATTTTACCTTAAAATTTGATTTAAGGCATGAGTGTGAAACCCCTTAATCTTAAATTTAAGGCGTTAATTCAGGAGGTTCTATTATTTAAGATTTGAAAAAGTAAGGAGAAAATTCAGTAGTTTTACCCCTTAATCAGCCTTAATCTGCGCACTTGTCACCTTAATATTCCTTCATTTCCTTTATGGGAAATTAAGGTCAAAATGAAGGTCATTTTAAGGGGTATTTAGGGTTTTGTAGTGATAGCTTTGCTCCCGTTTCAATATATGTGAGCCACAGGCTACTAATCACTGCAAAATATGCTCGATCCACAAAATTCCGATCAAGGTTTAATGTTCTCAAGCCACAGGATATTACTTGCCATTAAAAGGAATTACAATCATGGTAAATGAGTTAGGGTCACATGATTCTGTTTACTGTTAAATTTGAGTTACAGTAATTCTGGTCAAAGTAAATGTGTCTGGGTCACGGCATTCCGATCATTGTTGAGATAAAGGCACGAAATTTTGATCAAAGTAATTTTTAGAGTCTATTATTACATTATTTTCCATCACTGGTAAAAGTATTTGAATCCCAGGATTCCGATCACAGTAAATTTGTTAGAGAAATGTTATTGCAGACCCCAGTAAATGAGTTCGATCCACAGGATTTAGATCAAGGTAAACTTGTTAGAGCCCATAAGATCCCGCTTGCTGTTGAATGAGCTTGAGCCTGGGGATTCCGATCAGGGATAAATGTGTTTGAGTCACAGAATTTCAAAGACTGTTAAATGTTTTCAAACAGATCAAGGTGAATGTGTTAGGGTCAAGATATGAAATTCTTAAATTGGTGAAGAGCTGAGGCACAATTAATTGAAGTTTCAATGGGTACAATGTTCCAACAGTGACAATTTTTTAAAAGTCTTAAGATCTTTAAAGTACAGTCATATTATGCAAACTTTCAGACATTAGTGGGTAGAGTGAGATGTTTCAGATGGCGAGTTTACTCAGTTTGTATCCAGGGCCCATAAGATCCCATTTATTCCTCTGACTGGTTCTGGATGTGTCAGCACAGTGTCTGGTTATGTTTTGTCTCAGTGATTTAGACTCGGCGATGTCTGGACAAAGCCTCTTGATTGCAATTTCAGCCTACAGTTCCCTGATAGACCTCATCCACTACTTCTAAATGGAGTCCATTATGATCCTGGTATTGAGCTTGTGATTAACAACCAGGCAGTCGATTCCACAGCCCTGAGAAGGAGGACTTTCCGTGATCGGAGAGAACCGGGCGCGGTATCTTCCACACGCAGGCACCTCAGTGTTCGATCCAGGCATGCAGGTGTTTACAGAACTGCCAAAGGTCGAGGCTCAGCAGGATTAGGGGTTACCGAGAGGGTCACCTGCTCTGAGAGCTTTAGGCAAATCTTCTAATTTGTCCGGACAGCCTCAACTCGATAAGTGAGGCAATTACAAAGGGTGGTTAAGAGCTAGACAAGACATACTTTTAAAAACTTATCTCTCAGTGACAGCAGCTGCAGGGTTACCGAAGATGTGGACTCCTTAACCTTTGTTTTCCGGACTCTCCTTCCGGCCTTTACTGCAGGTTTCCTGTCTTGTTTCATAAAAGTGCAGGTTCATGCCTCCATCGGAAAACTACAAGGTGCGCTGTACTTTATTTTGTTCCTGGGGGGTCCACAATGAGACCATCTGTCTTGAGCAAGCTGTCCTTTCAGTACATACAGACAGAAAGTTTACATTTACATTTATGGCATTTAGCAGACGTTCTTACCCAGAGCGAAGTACATCAGTGCTCATCTGTTCTTCACACCTGTAAAACTACACTGAAATCAACACCTGCTTTAACCGAGTTACTGCTAGATTTACATTTACGGCATTTATCAGATGCTTTTTATCCAAAGCGACTTCCATTCACTAACTACAGGGAACAGTCTCCCTGGAGCAACTGAGGGTTAAGGGTCTTGCTCAGGAACCCAGTGGTGGTGTGCTGGAGGTAGGATTTGAACCCATGACCTCTTGGTCCAGAGGCAAGTACCCTACCAATAGGCCGGCACCCTACCAATAGGCCGCCACCCCCACCCCCACCCCATGATAAGTTACACACCTTGACAAACCCTGTCAGAAAGAAAAAATCTGAGGTTAAAACGTTTTTTTTGTTTTTTTTTATATGTAGGAAAAGATGTATAGGAGATAAACAAGAGGACTGGTTAGTCACCGAGGTGTTACTTGAAGAGGTGGGTCTTGAAGAGGTGGGTCTTGAAGACAGTGAGGGACTCCGCAGATCTGATTGCAAGAGAGAGTTCCTTCCACTACTGGGGGGCCAAGACTGAAAAGATTTTAATGTGTGGTAACAGTGCCGCTAGCAAAAATGAGTGAAATGAGAAAAATGTAACTGTTTGATTTTCATCCATGAAACCATACAGTTCTGAAAAACTCACTGTGATTTCAACTCATTTGTGTGCATTGGGGATTCGTCCACTGAGGGAATGCTGTGCTGCTGTACATCTTAGTTTTGCGTTGTTTGTGGTTTATTAAGGATTTGCTTTGAACTGTCGGTTCTTAACTGGGAACTGGCCAAGAAACCTCACGGAATTGACTGGGCTACAAAAATGGACTGGATCGTGTACTGGGACACTCTTCACTGAGGTACAGAAGTTTGTCTAGGCCTCAGGACATGGTGGTGTAGTTTGATTCGGTAGTGAGTCTGGGACTTTGGTAGCAACAACTGACCAGATTAACCATCTCCAAATCGACACCTGCTCATGATGTGAAGTGGCCCATTATAGTCACACCACAGCACAGAGTGTGAACAATGTGAAACTATTTCTTTGCATTTTAACCCATTCACCAAGTGAAGCAGGGGGCTGGCACCAATGAGGGGCATCGGCGCAAGCAGTATGTGATGATGGTACCTTCCTCAAGGGAACCTCAGTGGTGCCACTAGCAATCCAGGGACTTGAACCCAAAACCTTCTGATTTCAGGGCAAACTCCCTAAACACTAGACCACCAGCTGCCCGAATGTAGGCTGTTCGAATGTGAAAACATTGAGCAAATGTTGTACAGTCTCTCCCACTGTACAACATCCATGGAACTCTCCACGCCACCAGCGAAGTAGGAACCTAAATAATTCTGAATGTGCTGGTTAGCCAAAAAGCGTTCAAGTGGGTTTGGTGTATTGAATGCAGTCAACAGATCCCATTGACCCTCCTCATGTCTTTCTATACGCCTAATAGAAATTAGATTGTATCAGGACCTTTTGACTAAGGCAGATGAAATCCTCTCCTCCGATCCCATTTCTGGTGCTGCTGACTGGCCATGCTGGAAAGATCTGAGTCGTCAATACTGGTGCTTATATCCCTATCTACTGATTGCCGGGAGACGTTCCTGTCACTGGGCGTCTTTATCAGACGGTAGCTGGAGTGTTGCCCCTTAAATTATTCAGGGTAAACACGTGCACATCTGAGGAGGTTCGAGAAGGCTTATCTCAAAAGCCAGCCTCTTGTTTCTCTCCGCTCTCCATCTCCAGCAGCAGCAGCCGTCCGTTTGGGCTCCGTCTCTCAGTAGCTGTCAGCCCGTGAGCTCAGATCATTGCAACTTTATCTCCAAAGCAGTTTTTTTTGCCGCTGATGGATCAGTCAGTGCGATAAATGCTCTTTTTAAATATTGCAGCTGCACATTCGGCCGATGTATATGACCCAGATTTAAAGAGTGTCTGTACACTACGAAACCAACCCCCTTAATTTTACCCCTTAATCTTGACCCTAATTTCTCACACAGGAAATGAAGGAAAATTAAGGGAAAAGTGCACAGATTATGGCAGATTAAGGCGTAAAACTACTGAATTTACTCCTTACTTTTTCAAATTTGCCTGTTAAACAATAGAATCTCCTGAATTAACGCCTTAAATTCAAGATTAAAGGGTTTCACACTTATGCCTTAAATCTAGTTTTAAGGTAAAGTTAACGGGTCGGTTTCACAAATTAACGGCCACTTAATTCAAATGAAGGGGTTTGGTGCATTTTCAGGGGTAAATTAAGGCAGGGTTAAGCACATTTTAAGTACATTGTGTTTCATAGTGGTAGGAAAGCTCTGCAGATGTTCCTCCCCTAGACTGTTTGTTCCTTTTTTATAGCACCTCCTTTCTTCTGACAACACAAGGACCAAGCAAAGGGATGCTGGATAAGCTTCTTCAGAACAACAGACAAAGTGTTGGTTGCTGACTCTCGGGTTGCAGCCCTCTCAGATCTCTCAAGGTTTTCTGAGCTTGAAACTTCTGCACTCCTTAAAGATGAACTCTTCTGTTTTGTGCAGTGGATTTCAGTGTTTGCATTTGACCGGAGGTGCTGCAAAGCAATTGGGTCTCATCTTAGGACATGAGTCTCGTCCAGAGTTTGAAAGACCTTAATATCCCTGCAGAGCCGCTGTAGTGCATGAAAATGTCCGCTGGGTTTTTGTGCTGAAATCCAATAGCCATATTTGTAGGCAGTATTTTCCAGTCTGATTCAAATGGGGTCTCTGGACACATGACTCGGTTTGACTGGTAAGATCTGAATCCATATGGTTTCTTTGTCTTCACTATGAAACCAAATGCCTTAATTTTACCCCTTAAAATGACCTCAACTTTGGCCTTAATTTCCCACACAGGAAATGAAGGAAAATTAATTGAAAATGTGCACGGATTAAGGCTGATTAAGGGGTAAAACTACTGAATTTTCTCCGTAATTTTTCAAATTCACCCCTTAAATAATAGAATCTCCTTAATTAAAGCCTTCAATGTAAGATGAAGGGGTTTCACAATCACGCCTTAAATCTAATTTTAAGGTCAAATTAAGGGGTCGGTTTCACAAATTAACGGTCACTTAATTCAAATGAAGGGGTTCGGTGTGTTTTCAGGTGTGAATGAAGGGAGGGTTAAGTACATTGTGTTTCGTGGTGCTTGACAATGAAATGTGCAGCAAAAAAGTTGGTGCTGTGTGACATATTATAGCTTACATGTAGAGATCTGAAGCTTTAACAGACACTTAGGTGCATATTGTTACTGCGCGCGTGAGTGTGTGTGTGTGTTTGTGTTTGTTTTACACTGATTTTCAATAAGCACCTGAACTGAAAAGACTCTAAAAGGCTGAATGATGGAGCCTTTTCAGCTCTCGGTATCTGCTGACCAGGTCATCCTGCTCTGATCTCAGGCTTTGTTCATGCTCTTGATGTGACAAAGCCTTAATGATGTTGTGAAATATACCACAGTCACGCTGCTAGCCACTTATAATTATTAAACAACGGTCACATTCATGAGCTTATTTTGATCTTGTACCGCTTGTGTCCGTATCCTTGCATGTGCACTGTTACTATGGCAACCAGCGTGGCTACGCCAGATAATGCGACCACAGTCTCAACGTACAAATCGGATTTGGTCACCTATAATTCAAAATCTGACCGCTCAGGTCTAAAATCCGATTTGAAGAAACAAATCTGATTTGCCCTGCAGTGTGAACAAATCTCATGTGTAGTTCTCATATGTCACCTGCTTGTTACAAGCGTCGCACGTCTGGGTTTAAGTTCTAATTGACTACAAATTTCCATCTTTCTCTTTTCAACCAAACTCCATAGACTCCATGCACATACAGCACTGGAAAAAATAAATAAATAAGAGAGCACTGCAAAAATGTTCAGTTTCTCAGGTTTTATCTTTTATAGCTGCAAGTATTGAACTGAACAGCT
>JBBJLS010000001.1:30731682-30750158 GCA_037577275.1 Bryconaethiops microstoma
GCAGTCTTGGGAATCGAACCCACGACTTCTTGATCGCAGGGCGAACGCCCTAACCACTAGGCCACCATCTGCCCATGTACCCTTTATGTCCATTTCAAACTACACTATAGTGTATATGTTGCACATATAGTGTATATGTTGCGTATTTCCATACTTTGTGAAAGTTTTTTATGTTTTATTCGACGAAGAGAAGTGATACACTGATAGAATCTTGTTGTCCCATGTCATTTACATCACACATGAAAGAATCTAAACTCTTGGCGGTAGCATTGACCTCTTTCAGCAGGATAATGTGCCCTGCAGCACTGAATGATCTGAAGAATGTGAAAAAGACTTCAAGGTGTGAAACAAATCAGTGCATTATATCTTTTTTTGCAGGGTATAGTAACATGTCTTCCTGTTAATTCTTTAAAACTAAATTCTCTACACTTTGACCAACTTCCTACCCCTAGTCTGGCAATGTTTCTGAATAGCACCATGAACACTATTTTTATTCGTCGGCATATTAAAAGAATATTTATAATTAGAAATTGTCCTTCATTTTTTTATTGACAATAACTTTAACCACAGTTATTTTCTACTTGGTCTGCATGTCGTGCAGCACTGATGGTCATGATAATTTCTGAGCAGACTTGCTAAATGATGACAGATAACCTGAACCAAGTCATTTGACCTCCAAACTAATACCAGACAAGACTTTCTATAAATGCTAACTTTTAACTTGTTTGGGTGAAAACATTCAGTCTAGCCCCTACAGGACAATACAATTCTGTTTCTTTTTCATTCTTTCTTTCTTTCTTTTTATAATTCACATTAGCATCTTTTTTTTCTCTTTTCTCTTTTTGAGGTGTTTCCCATCTGTAAATATTTGCAGTCAGGGGCCGTCTACTGTTTCCTCCCTGCCCACCCCAGTCTAAGCCAGTTTACAGAGACTGTTGTTAGGGATGCGATGGCTTATGTGTTCTTTAACCAAAGTTACGGCAACGTGCACACGTATGTCCGGACTTCAGGAAGCTTGGAGGAAGATGAAGCTTCACAGCTCTTTCATCAGATGGTATCTGTTGTAACACATTGTCACGACAATGATGTGGTTCTGCGTGAACTGAAATTAAGACAATTTGTCTTTAAAAATCGAGAGAGGTGAGGTTTTATACAGATGAATACCAGCCTTTAAGAGACTATAGCAATGTCTGGATTTTTATTCAATATTTTACAGTGCTATTTCCAATTTTCAACTATGCATATGTGTGTACATGCTTGTTGCTTATTTACTCAGTGATTTTAAATGGTCATTTTGTTCATTAATTTATAATATTAATAATATTAATAATAATAATAATAATTATTATTATTAGTAGTAGTAGTAGTAGTAGTAGTATTGTTTTTATTATCATTGTTATAATAATTAGCAAATTGTGATGTTCATATTGATTACTGATTTAAAAATATGTATTCATTTATTTTTACCTAGGACCAGATTAACTCTGTCCAGCCTTGATGGTGCATATGTGGTGGAAAAAGGTGATGATTCACTATGTGGAAAGCATGACTGCTCCTTCTATGTCAGTCCAGAGGGGCTACGGGCAGAAGGCAGGTACTCAGGGAAAGCAGCAGATGTATGGTGTCTCGGAGTTATGTTATACATCATTCTTGTCGGACGTTATCCGTTCTGTGACTCAGACTCTGAAACCCTCCTCAGTAAAATCCAGAGGTGTAAGTTTAGTCTTCCAGAGAGCCTGTCACCTAAGGCCAGGTGTCTGATACAGAGCATCCTTCGACTGCAGCCTGCAGAACGCCTCACAGCCCAGGAAATCTTGGATCACCCTTGGTTTTCCTCATCTAATTCTCAGAAAGAGTGGAGGAGTTTGTTCTACCAAGATGACGACCAGGTGGTTCCAGACTTCTTCTAGTTAAAAGGCACAGTTAACTGATCTCAATCGGTGACATTACTGCAGTAATTGATTTCTGTAATAAAAAATAATAAAACTACATTCTCACAATTTCTAAATTCAGCCCTCATTTGATTAGTTGATTAACTAACAGTTAATTGCAAATGTGAGGGTAGTATATATAAATTGAATGAAAGAACCTTTTTTCATTAATATGAAAGCCCCCTAGATGGTACATGGCCACTAGATGGCAATCATGCTTTAGTAATAAAGTGTGCTAAGGCCCCTATTAAACTCTTTTTCTGACCTACCAGAAGCTAAGAACATCCATGTTAACTGAAGATATTTATAGAAATGTCGGAGTTACTACTAACATATTTTGGTACTAAATGTTTTGGTACTTCAGTTTCTGTGTGTTAGGAGACTCTTATTCTTTGGCGTTTTCTTGTGTTACCACATGGATGCACAAGGGGGCGCTGTGAGACGGAATACAGTCACAGCATGCTACAAACCACGCCCAATTCCGACCACGCCCACTACAAAAGATTGAATTGGAAGCTCCTGTATTCTTTTGTTTGGATAATACAGTTTTTCTTAAAAAAAAAAAAATATATATATATTTTATGCTTGACATAAATTAGCTTTATTATTCAGTTACACAATTAAAATGGATTAGAAGGTAATAATACATGTTGTGTTTACAAAAGTTTAGCCAAGTCAACAAAATTTAAGGAATTCACAAACCTAAAGGGTTCTTTACCAGATAAAGTAGAAAGTTGCTGAGTCTTGTCTTGTAGTGGTGGGTGTCCTGGACTCTTGCAGTGGGAATTTCTTAATATAATATAATATATGTCTTATAATGTCTTATATGCTTATTATTGTAAGCGTCTAACTGAAGGAATGAATGCTAGTGGCCTTGTTCTGTAGTTATTAGGCTTGTTTGAATTAAAGTGGCAGTGTGCTCCCCGCTCAACAATATTGCTACGTCTCCAACCCTCCAACACCGGTTCACAAAATTTTTAAGCCTCCCTCCTCCATATAAAAGAATTTTGATGGCCATGAGCATGCTGGTTAAGTTTTATTGTCTGACTGACAGTTACATTTTTTGTCTGACTTTATTTTGGTGCCACTGGAGTGTCATAACAGCATATGTTACTGTAATCTCGTGGGAGCTCGGCTGCAGTTTTTAATGCCAGGTGCTACAGTTACTCTCCACCAGGCTACATAAGCTTTGAGATGACTTGATGACAGCACAGCTTAAGCTTCATTGGCTCGAAGCTCCACTGACAAAACAGCACGTAGCCTATTGAACTGTGTACTGTTTGTGGTTATTATTTTCACAAGTGACATTCATTTTTATTTTCAGACTTTTAGATTTATTTTCCTCAAAGAAATGTTATATCTGAAATGCCGTGACACCTGTCAGGTGTGCACCGGCCCACGTAGGGTGCAGCCTGTAAAACTGTCCAGCTAGATGTCTATCTTCTCGCTTCCACCTCCAACTGTAACCTGTTACTCCCACCAGCCTCTAAGGCGAGATGAAGTTCTCACACAAGCCATTTTTGTTTGTACTGTCTTGCAGTGCAACCTTCACACATTCACTGCTGCCATGAACTTTCCTGGACAGGACCTGTATTAGTGAATCCAAATTTCCAAATTAGTCAGATCAGACATTAAATGGACTTTACCCTTCCAGCTCCATTGTGTAAAGTCAGTTATGTCTTTGTGTCCATGTGTGAATAGAGCAGGTAATTGTCTGGAGAATTAACGAGTTGGAGTGTCATCATGTGACTGGCATGAAACCAGTAGGAAATAAACAGAAGGTGCCAACAGAAATGTCTACTGGAGAGATGGCAGATTTGTGAACTGCCCTATAGTCTTGTAGTGGGCGTGTCTCGTCATGGGCGTATCACAGGCGTGCAGTAGGCGTGTTTTTTGTGTGTGTGTGTGTGTGTGTGTGTGTGTGTGTGAGAGAGAGAGAGAGGAGAGATTCTAGAGTCTTGCAGTGTCTAATACTAACAGTGTCCTGCAACAGAGATCCTGTAGCGTTTCAGTTGGAGTGATCTGTAGTATGATTTGCTGGACTGGCTTGTAGTAAGAGTGCCCTGTAGTCTTTTTAGTGGCCGTGTCTTGATACAGGAGTATTTAATGTGTGTGTGTGTGTGTGTTTGTGTGTGTGTGTGTGTTCTAGGGTCTTGCAGTGTCCTGTACACCCCGTCCTGTTGCGTTTTTTCTGGACTGATCTGTAGCATTTTTGTTATTAGTAGGACTGGCTTATGGTGGGAGTGCCCTATAGCACTTTCGTAGTGGGCGTGTCTCGTCGTGGGGGTGTATCACAGGCGTGCAGTGGGCGTGTTTATTAGTCAGTGGGCGGGTCATGTAGTGCACTGAGCGCTGTGGGCGGACGGGAGCGCTGGAGCCACGGCGTGCTCCTCTCATCTCCTCTCAGCCTTTCTCATCTCCACAGCTTCTCTGAGCTCCCGGGCGGTTTTCAAGCGGTGCGTGGGATCTGCTCGTGTGTCCTCGTGTGTTATATCGTGCTGTGGACCCCGCCAAATCTCAGATATCCGTGTGTCAGAGCGAGCACTGAGGGACCCTGCGAGGAACGGAGCAGGCTGGAGCAGCTTCTTACAATAAAGGTAAGAGGAGTTGGGATGCATGGATTCTGGTAGCTCACTGTTTATTATACGACAGTGTTAATGCTCAGGGGCGAGGGGGTCGTCTCCTCTCCGGCATGTTATTTTGTCACCTCGAGCTCTGCTCAGAAGACCTGGATCTGAAATCTTCTCCGGTGGGGAGTTCAGAAATAAATAACTTTGCACGCCCATGTTCACAATTTTTGCATTCAGTCTAGTGCAATGGTGTCTCTTTATTTCTTACTTACTTTTTTTTATACATGTGACAAGAACAGTGTGAAAACCATAGCGACACCAATCCCTCTGTGCTTGGGAATCTGACACCAACTTTCGAGGCTGTCATTGCACTTGCAGGTGGCAACTTTTCAAACTGTGTGCTGTCTTCATCCAACGGCCAAGTTCTAGCATCCAAGCTCTAACAACCCCAGATAGGATTTCACTGAAACTGTACAGGATCAAACGCTTAGAATCCAAATTCTTCTCATAAATAAAATCTACAGTAAAACTACACTCATTTCTAGTCTTACTATGTGCAGTATAAAGTTTTTTAAATGGGTGCTGTATCATTTCATGATGTGAAATATCTTATGTGGAGTAGTCTTGTGAGTATCATTATTTAGGTCAGTATTACTTATCTACTACTGAGCTCTACTACGTGCAATAACAGATTCCTAACTATCATCTGTGTGATTTATAATTCACTTAACTGCAAGTTTCTCATCTATAGTATTTATACTCAGCATTTGTGTATATATGGTCTAGGACTAGGCATCTAATATACTGTGTGCAAACTGAGTTGCTTGCTTGGAATCATTTCATTATTTGCAATAGTCTTACCATGTGCAGTATCACTTGAAGTTTTGTTATTAGGTACTGCATCATTTCATTATGTGAATTATCTTATTATTTGTAATAGCCGTACCATGTAAATATCACTACTTATGTCAATATTACTTATATACTACTGATCTCTACTATATGAAATAACAGACTCCTAACTATCATCTGTATCATTAATAATCCACTTAACTGTAAGTTTCTTTTCTATAGTATTTATACCAAGCATGTGTGTATCATAGTGTATTTCCTCTTGACTTTTTTTGTCTACAGATTTTTAATGGGATTTCATTTAGACTTTATATTATATATTGTTCTTGTCTTTTTGTGTCTGTATGTCTGTGCAGTCATAAGCAATTTCCTCCAAGATCAATAGTTTTTTGATTCCGATCCTTCTATAGGATTCGTGGACAGTCACTATGGTTTACTGCAGGATACTACACGAGGATAATGGATTACTGTATTATGATAAGACAGTACTACAGTATTATAAAGGGTGATCATGTGAAAGTTCTATGCAGCGTTGTAGGAGGATGATCATTTCTAGCTGTGTTGAACATTTGTTTTAGACAATCTAGAAAAAAAACCTTAAAAAATAGTCAACGCTCCATCGAACAATGTCTGATCTCAAGGTTGATAAAAATGGGCGGGACATAAACGATGTATTTGTGTGTTGATGCTTCAGCAGTGTCTTTAGTTGCTATTGACATGCACATAGCAGTAGCATACACAATGCCATTACATAACTCCGAGATGAGTTTTTTTTCTTCCGAGTGATAATATCCACGACTAGCACCGTGAACTGGTGTTCCCTTGTGTACTCAGTTAGAAGCTTAACTCTGTGCCTGTCCGGGGCTGATGGCGTCTCAGAACTTTTGCAGTCTTCTGTGTGCTTTAGCTTCCACACTCAAAGACTAATGATAGCCACCATTTGTCTCCATTTATACAGATGATACTGATTCATGTTTATTGATTTCTTTTAAGTGATAGATCTTGCTGTACCTGGAACTGAATGCGATGTAATGCATTGGTGAATTATTGATAAGGGATATGCTTTGGGGCTTTAGTGAAGTCAGCTTCAAAGTGGAGAATATTGCCTCTTTGCTGTACAATCCATTGCCCTTAAAGGGGTGAGTATCATCTCATTTATTTGTGTTCTGTAGGTGCTGTTTAGACTCCAGTGTCAAACCTTTCACAGCTGCTGTATTAGATTTGCATGGCGCATTCCATTTGATTATGGCCCACGC
The DNA here is from genome assembly GCA_037577275.1 of Bryconaethiops microstoma. Lineage (NCBI taxonomy): Eukaryota > Metazoa > Chordata > Actinopteri > Characiformes > Alestidae > Bryconaethiops > Bryconaethiops microstoma. The sequence goes on from JBBJLS010000001.1 coordinate 30,738,292, forward strand.
TGACATTCATATTCACTATTGTGTGACAGCCACGACATACTTGCATCAGTTGGCATTTTATAGCTGATTACAGTATTCTGCGAAATGTGACAGAGTTTTGTGATTGCTATTACGCTTCCCTCACAGCCTAAATGATGTGAAATGTTTTCTCAGTTGTTGAAAGCCTAGCCATCTGTTGTATTAGCACTACATTTGGGATTTCTACATTTAATCAGCATCGTAACTTGTGGGAAAAGCCACCCGAAATAAGTCGTTTGCTTTCTTTACACGAGAAGACATAATATTAGTCACATACTGACGTTGCTTCTACGGCAACTTCTCCGAAATTCAAGTTAATCTTACAAATATTGTTACAAACGGCATGATGATGGAACCAGCGCAGTCGCTGATGTGAAAAATGGAGCTTACATTATCACTGCCAACTGTGGAAATATATTGTCACTGCCATAACAAACTGCCTAGTGTAATGTAATTTTATTTCAAGCAATTTTTAAGCTTTTCATTTGTCCATTCTTCATGAAGCTCTCACGCCATGTAAACAGCAATTATAAACGTGTTTTAAAAAAGAAAAAAGAATGAACAGAAATAGTGTATATTTTGACATGAGAGGAATAATATGAAATGTGTGAAACCTATTACCATTTCATTAAAAATCAGTCCTGGAACATGTGCACAACAATATGTATCAGTTCCTTTAAAGGGCCCGTTTTTCTCCATTTAATTTTTTCCACTATAGGTCCACCTATTACAATACTTCTTTCACCACGAAAGGTTTAATATATATAACATGTAATTGGTTTTAACAGGCCAATTTCCAACCTCTCTTTATCCCATAGTTTTTATTACTGTGACCGATATATATGTAAATGACTTCTGTAATGATTGGCTGCCTCAGTTTGTGCATCGTTCAGTAGTCTGAACGTAAATTGGAAATTTTAAATGTAAATTTAAATTGAAACGCTCCCTATAGCTTCAATGTAAATGGGTAGAGCTAAACTGAATTGACGTGGCTGTATTTTTCCACTGAGCAACAGTTGCTAAGTATTGACTTCTTTAAAATGGTTACTATTCAAGCATAAGGTACAAAATAGAATTGAGTTCATTACCTGTACAAGCTAATACTTTACCTGCAGCTCATTAGGTCGGATTATGAAGGAGTGTGTGACAGCAGGCCCACAACAAATTCTGAACGTGCAGTTCCCCAAAGCTTTTCGGTCTTCATCTGTGACAGCGGAACAAATAAACAACCTGAATTTAGCCAGAAACAAATACAATACAATTCCGCAAACACGAGCGGCTGTGAGATGCGATACAAGAAGAAGTTGAGCTTCACTTGATATTGTAATAGGTTTTGGGTACGACCTTTTTGATGGAAGGATTTGCTCTTATTAAAGCATATTTGACACAGTCTACAGGGCTTCCTGGAGTTTACAGTTTTCTTCACTTTGCGGAAATGTTTCATAAACCTACAGAACATTTTACATCTGAATGAAATGTAGTTATTTGTGCGCGCAGTATGAAGTCACAAATCAGGTACGCACGAGCGCTGTGAAGACTGAAAACTGGTGCGCATTTTGCGCGCCACTTACGTCTATGCGTGCTTGCGTACCGCTTATGTCAAGCCTTGGATATAGGTGATGCTGGCGTACTATGCTAAAATTGTTTCATTTCACTTATTTAACCTCATTTTTAAGTTGATCAGTTTTTTTCCCCCTTAGGTAGTCCCAATTTCTGCATGCATGTTTACATATTAGCAAATATTTCCATGAAAAATACATTAGCCTACAAAAATAAGAACGCACAGAAGACACATTCACTGATGCACGTCATTTGCCTTGGTTTTATAACATGTTTAGAGGGTAGTCCAGAGTAATATTTGTTTATTTGTAAGCTGGGTAAGAAATGTTGTTAGTATATATATGCTTGCAATTATTTTTTACTCATATACCCACATTCAAATATTCAAGTGAAAAATGTAAGCTTTGCTTCACTGTTTTCATATGATTACTGTAGATATTTGTGTGTGTTTATGTGTGTGTGTGTGTGTGTGTGTGTGAGAGAGAGAGAGAGAGAGAGAGAGAGAGAGAGAGAGAGAAAGAGAGAGACTCAGTGTACACATATACACAGCTGCGTCGTATAGTATTTCATGTTAGTGTGGTGTGGTATTTGCTATAAAGTGAAGACCACTATGAAGCAAATACCCAATCAGATAATTTGGCCACTTCAGGCTTGTGTTGTAATAGTTAACTAAACTAAAGGAAATATTTTAAAATAGAGGTTCAGTTAATCTTCATCTTAAATGTAATGATCATACTTATTATTATTGTTATTAGTATCATTTATTGTATATTATTTAATCTGTGTTTTAAATAACGAATAAATAATAGGTTGTCCATATTCCATTGCCATCCAGTCAGGCGGACTGTACACGAGTCCTCACATTTAACACTGGGCTTTTACAGAGACAACGTCCAGAACAGAGCTGTACCACACCTTCTTGTCTGCTGTTTGTTTACCGTATTTTGGATAAAAACTGAAAATGAATTTAAAAAGACCCTCTCGCTACTTACGTTTGGTGTGTTAATAATGTGATGAAATTCGCTGTAATAAGGCACTTCCTGATATGTTTTCGGAAATGTTAACTTTTGGTACAGCTGAGTCGTTTTTTTTTGCGCCTGGTATTCAAAGGCGAAGCACTTTCTTAAAAGAAGCTCCCGTGATTTTGTAAGTGAATGCCCGGGGTTAAAATACTCGAATGCCACATCACCTCTTTGGAGGCCTCACAAAAAAAGGGAAATGATTAAAAGCTTGTTGAAAGTCCTGCAGCACAGAAAAAGGCCTTAATTGGGTAATGACTTTGCTGATATGGACAGAAAAGCCTTAAGGGTTCGGTAAGTGTTGCGGATCTGCAGACCCCGCTCTATCTAATGGATCTCCCGGTGCAGAATAGGCTGCTTCATGCCTGGAAATGGCACAAAGACTGGCGACTCTGTGCTCACTGCTCCGCTGATAGCAGTCTCTCTCTCTCTCTCTCTCTCTCTCTCACTCTCTCTCTCTCCCTCTCCCTCCCTCTCTCACTCTCTCTCTCTCACTCTCCCTCCCTCTTTCTCTCGCTCTCTCTCTCTCTCTCACTCTCCCTCCCTCTCTCACTCACTCTCCCTCCCTCTCTCACTTTCTCTCTCTCACTCTCCCTCCCTCTCTCACGCTCTCTTTCCCTCCCTCTCTCACTCTTTCTCTCCCTCCCTCTTCCTCTCTCCATCTCACACACTCTCTCTCTCTTTCTCTCACTTTCTCTTACCCTCTCTCTCACCCTCCCTCTGTCTCTCTCCCTCCCTCTCTCACTCTCTCTCTCTCTCTCTCTCTCTCTCTCTCTCTGTCTGAACTTGAATACATTCGGAAAGGTTTGAAATCTCCTGGGATTATGTGGAAGAATGTGTTTTTTTCTGTCACTGGGTTATTCTGTTTGAGTAAAGTTTCGTGATTGTTTTACTTACGGGAGTAACTCATTTAGCTCTTTTTACTTATTTTCGATTCTTTTTTTGTTATTTGGCAATTAGTTTTTGACTCTCCAGGGATGATTTTCCTTTTTCTAACACATACAATGTTTTGTTCATCTGAGGAATTCAGCTATGAAGTCAGACGTGTTTTTCCCTCTTTGTAATCTGCATTTCTTTTAACAGGAGCTGCTGGGTTGAGCGAGGATCACCTCTTTCTAGCGTGATGTGCAGCCAACAAAGACGCTGTGTGGTAAGTAGTTTTGGGATATTTTAGAGTTCAGTGTTGAAATCTACACAGCTCTTAAAAGCTTGGTCCTGTATTTATTATTTATGAAGTATTAAATATCGCCGGCTTCACTGAAGTGATCTTCAAAAAACTGCTTTATGATGCTTACATTTTTGTGGGTTTTTTTCTCTGAATGTTGTGGACTGGGGTCACAGGTCAGATTTTATCGTTTAAAAGCTAGATGCTGTGACTGGCCGGGCTCTTGTGGGCTGGGTTTTTTGACAGGGTTATTGCTGAGTAGAGCTGGTGAGATATCATGCTGGGAGCCCTGCTGTGATGCTGTCTCAGAGGGGGTTTGCTGCTCTTTTGCCTCTTAGCTTCAGACAGCTTAATTGCCATGTGTCAAGATGTATGGACACAGATTACAGGGAAAATTCAAGTCAAGGGAGTAGTATGTTGCAATAAATATCTGTTTTGGGGAAAAAGTGGGGTCCACAGTACCTACTCTGCATAGTGTGGAGGATATGATTTTTATGGCCACTCTGGTGACACCCACTTTTCTGCATGCCCTTTATTGTGGTAGACTGTTTCTTTTAAACGTGTCAGAACATCTTTCTTACGCTGTCATGTCATTATGTGACGGTCGAGTAATGTTGTATATTAATTTGTCATCAATTAATATTGGGCAATCAAGACAAGAAGAGCTTCCAAACAATTTCTTCAGGTTAATGACTATTTATCCTGGAACGGTGTCTCGGAACGTCAGCGCTTCACCAACAAACCGTGCCTAATTGCAGATTAAGTGGCTGGATCACTGCTTTGTTGCACCTTAAAATACAGCATGTTCAGTAAAGGCCTAGTTCTGGTTGAAATAATAAATGGATTGTTACATTGAATTGCATTTACATAATCAATAAAGATATTTATCTTGATTTATTTTGCAAAACATGAGTATGCATTCTTGGTGGTTAATATAATAGTTAATCATCATTCACAAAGGCTGTAATGAGTGTAAACCAGTGGATTTGTCTGTTTTAGCAGTAGTTAAAGAAGCGTGATAATTAAGTGCATTCATAATTCCAGCTCATTTTATTTTGACTACACACTATGCACTCGTCGGCTACTCGTTGTCCAGGGCCGACAAATGTTTATGGCTCAAATATATCCCGAAAACTCTTGGAAACTGGGCTTTCTGTAACCTTGCCAATGCGTTTTATTCAAATCCTTTTTCTCCCATTCTGACCCTTCTGTAAATTGTGTGTGATTGTATAGGGATACGACCCATGTACGCTGTAATGTCTTCATCAGTATTCATAGGTCATTTAATGTTGGTTCAGTTCTCAAAGTGAACTTGTCACTTGACTGAAGCCTGGCAAATTAGAAAGTAAATTTCACAGAATAACCTCAGATCACCTTGTGCAATTGCTGTGATGGGCAATCTTGATTATATATAGGCAAAGCCTATGCGCATATATTTATTTAAATGTGCATGAGTGTATGTGAAAGCATGCCTGGGTCATTGTTAAATATGCAGCTGATTTAAGTGGCATTAAAAACCTGCATAAGCAGGATTGTGTATTTTTGGGGTGAAGAAATAAACAGTTAAATCACAATATGCATCTAATCATATCCTTTTCTCTAAGGGCCACGTTATCTGTTTTGGGGATGGTTTGTTTTGCATGACAGGTTTGCTTCCGTAGTAGAGTATAAAATCAATATGAATCGAGAGAATTTTGTGCTCCTCTCACTGTAAGGCTGCTGGCTAGAGGTTAATTGCTTTTGCTAATGTTATTGAGGCCCCTGTAAAAGTGGGTCATGCGCACGGCTTGAGAAAGTGGCCTTTGTGAAGGAAGCCGTTTCTAACTCAATTCATGATGAGGCCGAGGCACAGGTTTACCTTCACTTCAGCGCAGAAATTCACATCACATCCTTAGAAATTTCTTCCTGAATGGCTGTGTGTCATTCAAGTGGGCTCTGGCGGTTCAGGGTGGCTACAGTTCCTACACAAAAACATTAGTGTTTACAAATAAGGCTTCAGCATAAAAAACACGTTTGCTACTTTCTTAATGAACTAAAAAGAATCTGAAATTTGCGGTATTAAAGGGTGCATTTCATCAGCAAACAAATTTGATCACTTTCCTGGAATAAGCATTTAGCATAGTATGCAAACACTGTCAATGTTTTGTAACATACCATTCATTCTCCAGCCCATAAAGCCCATTGAAATTAAATAAAAACAGTTCATAATTTGAATGATGTTCTTTTGATGTCACAGTAACAACATACTTACACATGGCCTACAAATGTTTAGTTTATTTATTTCTGGGTGACTTCAGGTTGCTTAGTTGTTCTGCTGTCACATATTGAAAGACTAAAAGACTGAAGAACTTGCTCAGGGCTGCTGTCACACTCTCCTTCACAATCTGACCAAATGAGCTGGTGAAATATTACCTTAATCAAGTAATATATTCATTCATATAGAGTGAGAGTACAAAATCAGTAACAGTTTTAAGCAAGTTGTTATCTAGCAACCGGTTCTCAGCAGAATGACAGTTACTGTAATAAAATGGACCATTTACTCAACAACCAATATGGTCCAGTTATGCACATTTAGGTGCAAAAACAGCTCATTGAAAAGTCACTGTTTCTGTGATGTAATTCAAACCAACACAGTTTGGCTCCACCCACTCACTAACTATTTATAGGTAGTGTTTTTAGCAAAGAAAGCAGCCAATCAGACCAGAGGTCATTTGTGTATGTGAGTCTTAAAGTCACAATGACACGAAACAGCTTGTTTTATTCTAAGGGACAAAGACAGGTTCATTAGATTGTGTCATGTAACGAATTGCTACATAAAACCACTTCGCCATAAAGTGAACCACAGGAAAAAAAACGTAATAGACAAACATTAGGGGCTCTTTAATGAGAAAACGGTGAATTAATCATATCTCAAATCTGAAGTAGCTTCAAAGTGCATTCAGTGCCGTTTCATGTGTACTCACTTGGGCTGAAGAACTGCTGACCACAGGAAGCATAAAAAGGGATGTTCACCAACAGTGATTTTTTTTTTCCCCATAATTATTGACTTTGAGTTCCTATCTGTTTCTGATAAGGTTATGGAAACCATGAAAACTTGACGTTCTGAAGCCAAATATAATGTCTGATTTTGCTTTATCAAAATGAATACGGAAAGTCATCAGGAAGATTCGATTTTTTTATGGTCTACACAAAGCTTGAGACTGCTAAAGCTAGATCAGCCGCTGATTTGTAAAGTAAAACATGCAAATGCAATGCAATTTCAGTAATGCATGTGTTTGTAGTCTGATTTTTTTTTTGTTCTCTCCCAGATATGCTGATGGTGCTGTTCGCCTTTGCTTCCCTGCGTTTCCCTGCTAACGTCTGTCTCAGTCTTCACTGACGGCCGGCTCTCTTTAGGACGATTACATTAAACTGTTTCAGGCAATAGCATGGCATCCATGCTCACAGAATTAACAGTGCGGGTATTGTGTGTTTGGCCGCAGCACATTAAATTGCCCAACTGTGTTTGATATATTGCAGCAGTCACAGCAGGGCTTGATACGTGTGTATTTTATTTCCAGTTTTTGCTGGGATTAGGGTTTGGATCCCTTTAAAATCAAATACCTCCATTTTCAGTTCTTCATATAAATTTAATTCTCTAAGGTTTCTCCAGAAATCAAATATTTTTTGCCTTACCACAGGCGGCCACCCACACCAGCTCCGGCCCGATGTACACTGTTCGCTTCTGCAAACTTGAGAATGTTCTCATTATTCAGACATAAAAGAGAGAAAAAAAACGCCTTTCGTACTATTCAGTTTTGTGCGTTTTCTTTAATAAATATGATCTGAAATGTGTTACTTCTGAACCCAGATACACAGGCATGGACTTCTGAGAACATTCTGCCTTGTTTTTAGTGCATTTGTTATAAGATTACACTCAGATAATGTACCTTACTAACCCCATTACACTTTATTCTGCCCTATTTTAGGCAACACATATTGAGGGTTTGTTAAGGTCTTGTTATTTGTCCAAGAAACTTCCATTATTTTTATTCAGACCGCATTACATGCCATTCATTATGACCAGCATTATTTTTTAGTTTTTGATTATTTAAAATGGACTAAAATTGGATTCACTGGTACTAACTCCAAATAAACCCTTTGCTAAGACATTACTTTGTAAATGATTAGACATGAGGTAATAATCTAAGTTTATGTTATATCAGTGTATAATTGGACACATTTGATTCCAATAGGCTCTATGAGATGTCAACTGAGTGGAGTTTATAACTCGTGAGCTAATAAAAGTTTAATGCATTATTCACTAATACTTCAAAATTTGTCCCATATTCTGTAGGGTTAGTCTTCTCTAATCATAGGCTAAAAGTGCTGAGCAAGTTTTTATTTTAAAATGAAGAACACTTAATGGATTTTTTTGCTAGCCACAAACCAAGCTGGAGACATTTTAAGTTAGTTTTAGCCACTTTATTATGCCTTGTAGAACAAGGCCTTCAGTTCTGGCTATTAATATCCAAACATGCCCAAACATGTACAGAACACACCTAAGTGATAATGCTAATTTCTGCTTGTGCGCCTTGTACAACGTTCCATAAACACGTTCGGCCTTTCTAGATTAAACTCTACAAAAAAAATATAAAGAAAATAATAAAGGAAAAAATGAAGTGAAGTAAAATTAAGATAATATATAAACAATTACAACGAATGATGTGATTATTAGTCATTTTCACAAAACAGATGTCCAAATATGTACTATTACAGATCATAATGAATGAAGCTTAATATACACTGAATAAACCATTCAGAAGGGTCTAATTTGGCCTTTTTTGAGCAAATAACCTCAATATGTGTTCCTTAAAAGAAAGTGTTCATCACTTCTGTTGCATTCAGTGGGTGTTACAGATGTTTGAAGCACCTCTGTTGAGTTTGTGAGTTAATATCAAGCAGCTCATCCCGAGCTCGATGAAAAGAACGCATTCTTTGTTGTATTTGAAAACCGACAGCTCAGCACATCTCAGATCATTTTTGGATGCGGCTGATGCATTTGCATGCTCCAGCTACATTTTCTTTTCTGACTGGTTCAGCTCTCTCATCTGGATCACTGCTCCCTAAACTCAAACTCCAGTGTGGTAGTCATACATATGTATGTTTGACATTTCGATGTCAACGAGCATAGCCAGACTGTAGAGACACAAATGTTTCTCATAGATGTCTGCATTTTTTTGCGCATGGTTCAAATTTACATCGCAAGTCCAGTAGGCAGTTGTTTATTATGGAATGATACGTGGACTATTAAGTTTCATGGTCCAGTCACCTCTGTAAGCCCTGTACTGGCACCGAAAGGGTTACATCTGTGAGAGTGAAGTGCACTGTCTGTGAACTGGTCTAATAACCTTTCAGTGCCCTGCACTCTGTCTGACCCTGCCGTGAGTCAGGCCTGGTAACCATGCGTGAACTAACATGATTTCTTAATGAAACATTTAAGATGGTCTGGGACCCCCTTTTGCCATTTAAAGTGGAGTGAGGCTCTCTCGCTTTTCAATTTGACGCTATTGAATGAGACGTTCTTACTGTTCTAAGAAACTGCTCCACAGCAATAAAAAAAATAAATAAATAAATAAACTGCAGTTCTGTGATGCAGAGGAGCATTTTTGGTTTTTCTCAAGAATTTTGATGGTAGTTAGGCTGTAAGGATTGCTTCATTTTAGTTAGTTTATTTACATTAAGTGATATCGCATTTTGCTATTGTACTGGAATTGGCAAGTGGGTATTTTTTTCCTTTGTGTATCGAGGAAATGCAGATGAAATGTAATTAGCAAATCTGCCTTATACAAAGATAGCCTCTCTAAAACTCGACATGTGAATGCCAGTATTTGAGGGTAATGTAAAAGATTGTTGAAGCCGCTTTGGCAGCGCTACTGAAACAGATCTGCTGTCTTGTCTTTCCCGATTACTTGCTGTGTGTTTAAGTGGCTGTGACAGGGCAGCTGGAGGATTGGCATTATTTCAAAAGTTTCTTGCTGATCAAGGTTGCCAGGTGTAAGTTCACAGATTAGATGTGCAGTCACAAACAAAGACTTCCAACGCTGGCACCTCTTGAATAGTGGATTTTTGTTTTTTCTTCTGGAAATCTGCAGCTCTTTGCCTACAGGTATTTAAAATTTCTCTCTTTGAAGCTCTATCTTCAGACATTATTCACTGCTTAACCTGTTAGTGTGTCTCCTAACAGCTATGGCTTCATCTTGCTCAGCTCCTCTCAGTTTCTTGCTTCAGGCCTGTTAGTAAAAAATACAAAACATGGTTTCTGAGCTCCTATGGGCTTGCAGAATTGTTCGCAGAGTAATGACCATTGCATAAGGTCACTTTCCCTGGTCTGGTGGAACAAAGTCAAGGGCCAGCAGACGAATCGAAAAATGATTTATGACATTGAACCCTTAACTTTAAATATATATCTGCAAAGTTAATTTTTTTTTCTATTTCAAGGGAATAACACAGGGCTAAGCCTCTGAGACGATGCCAGGGGTGATCTGGGCCAGGGTGAGCCGTGAGTGCATTCGCAGCCCAAGCGCTCGCCCTGACCTGAACTTACAGTGGCGTGTAAATGGTGGCTTCACGAGCTCTCAGATCGGATTACGACTGAAGAGCACGGTACTGGCACGCATTAGTGAGAATGTCTACTATGTAAATCATCAGCAATGACCCTGACCAGTGTTTTATTACGCTTGCATGGCTCACTGGTCACTGCACAGGGAAAACACTGACCATAACACTGAAAACTGCCAAACATACCACTCGGTCCCAAATTCATATGATCCATATAAGCTGCAGAAGTAACCCTTATTAGATTCACTCTTTTTGTGATTTATTCATATCTGCCTAGGATTAGCTCGGCCTTTAGTGTTTTGGGGAGAGCTTCAGCCTGCTGCTTTTTGATTGAAGCCGCCAATCAGAACAGAGCTCATTTGAGTTTATTTGAATCCATCTTGATGACCTGCTTAATTCCACTAGATAAAAATGGTCATGACAAAAATAATTGTGACCATTTTACATAAATACATGCAAATGTCTCAAGTGTACCTCAGTAAGTAATGAAACACAAAAAAACTCAGGAGTAAGATAAGATAAACCTTGGGAATTTTCATACTGTGAAACGTGGTTTTGCTTAAAATGACTGTTCAATCTGACCTGTTTTACATTTCCCACATTGGACAGTGTAAACTGTGTAAAGCTTAAATGGGAGCTGTGTTTTTTAGTCAGCCTGCTGTGTTCTGAAATCTATAGCCCTTCTGATCATATTTTGCCTGGTCATAAAAAATATTGCAAGGAAAAAGAAATAACAGCACTGTTAGTTTATTTTATCACCTAATGATTGGTGGTCAATAGCCTGATTAGTGCATTATGTTCCTACAGGATCTCATTGCTGCCGTCGCACAGCAGAAGCTCTTTGCTGACTAGAATGTTGATTAAAGCTGACATTGTGATAATAATGCTTTTCTGGCCAGCCATCTGGACAGGTGTTGCTGACGGTATAGTGTCTGCCAGAGAGCCAGTCCTTTTCCTTTTTATTCCCCTGTGTTTACCACAGTGTGTTCTAATGCTGAAATGTTAGTTTTCATTGGCCAGCCTGCATATCCGTTTTCAGATAACACTTTGAGAAATCATGAGAAGAAGTGTAGACACTAGAGAATCTATTATTTATAACATGCATAAAGAATGCCAAGAAATTATGAATGTAATTCTTTTTTTCCATTTGGAATTGGCAGTTTCATAGTGAAATGTATGTATACATATATTAGATATACATATATATAATACCATATATATGTATATATAAAATGTATGTATGTATGTACAGTACCGTGCAAAAGTTTTAGGCACCTGGGAAAATTATACTTAAAACCTGTTTATCGCTGGAAAGTAGTATTAAGTTAGTGTTAAAACATTAATATTACAATAAATGCAATTAACATTATTACAGTAAAGAGTGGTTTCATGTGTGGCAAAGCGTTCGTGTTCTCCTAACCATTTCCGGACCTCTTTCCTCATGGAAGTCCAATATTCATTTTAGCTACAATCAAATACCTGGTTTGGCTCGTTTTACTTCATTA
>JBBJLS010000001.1:30764164-30777312 GCA_037577275.1 Bryconaethiops microstoma
ATACACACTCCTTATTTCTCTCTCATTCTCTCTCTTTCTCTCTCCCTCTTTCCCTACACACACACACACACGCACACACTCACACACACACACACACACAAACTCCCATTTGATTTTCTCCCTTAATCATCACTTGTCTTGTTTTTTTGGACTAGTCTCAAGATGCCTCAAAGCTTATCAAGTATTTCAGCCTCTATCTCCAGGCTGCCCTCTTTCAGAGGCTCTTCTCTGCAGAACATTTTATTTTGTCAGCAGAGTGCACTCCCGTTTAGATTTGGTAAAATGGCATTATGCAAAACGAGCAGTCACAGTATGCCAAAACACCGAGAGCTACTTGAACTTAGCAGTGGCTCATGACATAGAGAGAAGATAAGAGCGAATGTTTTCAGATCACCATGCAAATAATCCGAATTGCTTGTTATCTCACTCTGGTGTCGTTCCAGCTTCTTAAGGGTCCTCATAATATCAAAGATTTCCAGAATCTGTAAAAAGATTACAGACGCTGAGATTTAGAGTTAACTGTGATAAACAATGAAAAAATGAAACAAAGACCACCGAAAACGGACCTGACTGATGTTTAATTTGTGGGACTCACACAAGCAAAAGGAACAAAAATTCTGATTACAAAGGCAAATATCATTTATTATGGTCCAAAATAGTTTTAGATGGTTTTAGTTTCAGTAATGTTTTGCTGAGTGTCAGTTCAGTTCTCCAATTTCTTAAACTCACAAAACCTTAAATACTGTGTAATTATTGTAGGACCAGCATCTTTAAATGTGTGGTTAGATTTACCTGTACAGCTGTAACACAAGTTAGTTTAGTATCTGAAACAAGAATGTGTTCATTCACCAGACTCTAGTTTGTTCATTACAGTGTAAATAAACAAAAATTGAAATAGATTGTAATCTTTTTCGATGTAGAGATTGCAGTCTTGTATATCAGCTGATACTGATAGAGAAATCTATACAGATCTAGTATTTTTTCCTTTAAAACTACTGAATTTCACTTAAGATGATCTACTAACTGTAGGCTATCATGCCCCAAACTATTCAAATACTCTGCTATACCACAGGAGGAAATAAATTGATATCGACATGACATCACACAGTGTGAGTGTGTGCTGTTTCAGGATAGATTTTTTTTTTGAAGGACTGGTTCATATTAATTACTTTTTCCCTCCATAATCCAGTTCAGCACTACCTGGTATCAGATCCGTGACATCTCTATAAGCTACTAAATGTTGTTTCATCGCAGATGCCAATAAAACTGCGGACCATCGGTAGGGCTCTGAAACCTGATGATATTTGTCATTATAATTACATCGGAATATACCTTTCTGAGCCTATCTTGGATATTGTCAGTATTTCAAGGACATTGCATATCTCATTTTAAAGACAGTATAATCAGGTCTGGTTAATTTGATATAGTGCAGTGAAATGTGAGAAGAGAATAATACACACCACTGTACCCATAGTTTTTTATCTGGTGCTGTTTCATTCAAACACAATAAGTGCAATGAACTGTATTAATTGTTTCACGCACTGTTTGACAATCTCTTGAAATATTTTTTCCATATCCTCCATCAACCAGTATCACTGACCAGCAGATATATATCAGACGGGCCCAGTACTGAAGCCTACTCCTCCAGTCTTTCAGATAAAAAAAGACCCAGATCTCTCCCAGGTCTTAAAAGCTCTTGCCCCCTAAAAAGCAGATGTGCCTTGGAACAGGAATAAATAGAAATGGGTTCATTTGATGTAGCGTGAACATGAAATTCATCCAAGAACAAAGCTGCTCCGTCAGAGGCTTTTCTCAATGACCCTTACTAGGCGGGAATGGAGAGGGTCTAAGGGCCAAGAGTTCTTCTTTTGAACCTTGAGCAGCTCGTCGAGTTCTGAGGATGTGCTGGCATGATTTATAGAAAACAGTGGCTCCGGCTACCCCTGATACCACAGTGATGGGGAGGTCCATGCTCATCCGGCTCGCATCGGTTGCTCTTCAGGAGCCAGCATAGATGCCGAGAAAAAAAGGAGCCACTTTGCCTGGACCTCGCCCACCATGACAAATGATGGATCAAAATTCCTCCTTAGTTTGTCAGTGCAGGCGCAGGCCCATGGCAGGGCTAAGGAGGAGACTTCAGTGTTGACAGCGAAGAATAGCAAATAAGAGGCATGACAGCATGTATGCTGTACCAAGGCTGTACTGAGTGATCCGGGCTAGCGCCAGGCAGATTAGAAGAGTGGAGGACAGCCATCTCCTCAAATGGAGACAGCTTATTTGACTGAAGGAAGGAGATCCTTGTGCACACACACTGGGATGAGGTTTTAGGAGGCGCAAGCTGTGAGTGTTTGTTTTGTGTGAAAACAGTATCATACACAATGTTTTACTGAAAAGGCTGAAGAATGGAAGGACGTTTAAATGAAGCGCATTCGGAAGATATCTGAGGAACATCTCCTTGTGCATGGATAATGAGCTCAGCACACTGAGGAGAGAATAACACTAACAGAGCTGTGGCTGTATCCATATCAGTACCAGAAGCTTTGAGGGGAATTCCCCTCATTATTTTGTTATATCTGCATAGTTTAATCAGTAAGTCCTGTCTGAAGTTATTTAGCATGCCTTGATGTGAAATGCTCTGCTCTAGAGAAACACGCTGAGCCCAAATTCTACTATAGTGGTTGAAACCAGACGTCGGTACATAAAAGCTATGTAAGTAATATATAAGGTTATTTTGTGAAATATTTACGTGCATGTTGCTGGATGTCTGAGGTATTGTTTTACGACAGATTTAGTGGTAAACATATTTAGAGGTAAGGATGGACACGGTGGTGATAGATAGAAAGAAAGAAAGTTATTTATCCCCAAGGGGAAATTCAGATATCCAGTAGCTCATTCATAAATAAAATAATGAAAATACTTATAATACTAAAAATAGATGGAATAATAAATCGAATAATTAAACGATGATAAAAAGTAGGATAAAAATAAACACAAATAAATAGAAATTAATAAACCAAAACTAAAATATAAATAGATTAATAAATAAAATGTAAAAAATAAAAAGGGTCAAAGAGCATTAAAGAGTTTAACATTAAAGATGGATAAACAAAAGGGTTATATTTGCATTGTAGATGTACCATCCCCTGGTTTCATCGCTGTAAAGAAAATCAGAGTGTGTATATTTCTCTACAACACACCATTTCACATCAAACCGCTCTGAATGACTTTGCTTACACCCCAGCTGCTGAATTATGCAAACATTTTGAAAGCTGGAATTCCCCTGTAAGCAAAGTCCAACATGTTGCAGAAGATGCCAGTAAATGAGCGCAGATCTAAACATTTCTATAGATGCTACATTATAAATGAGAGACACACTACTGAGAGCTTATTATGAATGTATTATTACTCATTTGTATCACAAGCATATTCCATATCAGGTATACAGTGTAGGTATGTAGGTATACAGTTGCTGCAAAAATTGCCCCCCACCCCAGTCTATTAAGGGACCACTTAGGTCTGTCACAATTCTAACATAATTACTTGAGATGATCACAGTTAGTTAAGCTCAGCTAAACTAGATTTCACAAACATACAGTATCACAACAAGCACACTGTGAATGTTATGCATTTTTATCAGGTGGATTGAGATGTAATGTTAGTTTATTTTTTAATAAAAGTTGGCTAACACCTTTTGAAGAGAACCATTTTAGCCTTGGTTGTTTGACTACACACATTTCTGTAACAGTGTACGTGCACATACGCAACAGTGCTGTAAATTATGTACAGTATAGAATGAGCTACAAAGTAAAGACAGCTAGGAAGCAAGAAAGCCCGTCAGCCAATTTGCTAATGGCTGTACCGCATCAATTGCATAAACTGAACAAAAAGGACAGTTAAATAATGAATCACAATTGTTTATATGGTATCGAATCATCATGTATAATGTCACGATTGTGACAGCCCTAGGACCGCCATAAGACCACCACTGACCAGATGTTATTTGTGAAGTGGACTATTCTTAGCACAGCAGTGACATGGTACTGGAATTATGGTAAATATTGCACTGGGCAGTGAGTATAGTTATCAGTTATTAGTGTTGGAAAGTCTGGGTTAGAAATATGTCATCTGAATGATATTTTGTTTGGTTTCATATTTCTTCTGCCCTTCATTTTTGCTCATTATTCTGACTGAATGCAGCAATCAATAATGAAAATGAATGCAGCTAAATGTATGACTACATGCCTCAGAGCAGTTTTGAAAAAATAGTCTTGGGTATTTCTTAAATATAAGTAAGTCGGATGGGTGATTATTTTTCATGGGAAATGTGACGCAAGAGATTTTTCTCAATGGACTCTTGAGATAACAAATTAAGAGCTGATGCATGGCTCTTTGTCAGAGGAAAGGCATGGCTGGGTTACAATTCCCTTAATCCTCGGTACAGCTCATTAGCTTACTTGATTGTAATACTTAAGTCTGACGTCCATAAGGCCTCACTGCTAATGTGTTTATCATCATTTTAACATTAACAGAATGGAACTGTGTTACAGTTTACTCTAGCACTGCATTGGTTATTTTCTTGTTTCCAAATTATAATATTAAAGATATTTACATTTCATTTTTTGCTCATATTTAACTCCATTGTCTCCATTTCAACACACCAGCTGCCCTTATGTTTTGTGAAACTGTCATGATGAAAGGACCAATAGGAATGCTTCTGATTGCTTAAAATGACATTTAATGACATTTAATTCTACGTCATTTTGGAATATTTCTGTTGGCCTGTTCATCATAGAAGAGTCACACAATGTAAAGGGACAAGGTCCTCCTCCTTACCATTTCGGAGATTTTTTTTTTAATCCCATCTCACCAAATACAATATTTGCCATTTTCATTTCGTTTTTTTTTTTTCTTTTCCTGCAGACACAGGGAGGCTGCACTAAAAGCAAGTCAATCAGTGAATTTCATGTCCGTTTCTGCTATTATTCCGTTTTATGTCTCCCGGTGTTCCCTTTTTAAAACTACAGGAGGTCACTTTCAGTAATCTAACCACCTACGTTCTCACAAGAGGAAACGACTTGCTTTTGCCTGGGGATAGAATTGAAAAGCTGTTCGAAATGCTCTACCTAATATTCTTACATAATTGTTACATGAGTGCTACGATGTACACATTTAAATTGCAAATAGCGGGGTGTGTTTATTGTTGAGCTATTTTGCACTGAATGATTTAATTATGAAACAAGAGGGAAATCAGAACTCTAGATGTGTGTGTTATCCCTGTTTAATATGGAATGACAAACATATTCCACTTAACACGTGACTCAGTTAGCTGTTCTTTATAACCATAACTTTTAACCTCAGTGTCATCAGCGAAAGCATATTGCTATGGAGTGGACTCATGACCTTCCTCAGGGACAGCTTTTGAAACACAAACCCAGCACAGCAGCCTGCTCTGAACGGAAGTCTTTATTAGGCTTTAGGAGCTCTTTGGAAAACTGACATCATGTTCATATGTGCAATTATAGTTGCAGTAACTTAAGCCAATATTTGTGCTCCACTGTCACAGGTCACATTTAGACCCAGGCTCCGCTACTATGATTCGTTGGTGCGTGTGCCTCACATTATGAAGCAGTGGGATGAGTTATTTTCAGTATTATTTGGAGCTTTTTGGCAGTGTATGCTAGCGATCTTCTGCTGTTTTCATGTGCTGAGGCCTTATATGCCTTGACTATTGATCTGATTTCTTATGCTGCTTGTCTTGTCAGGCACATTCCAGGCACTCGCAAAACTCAGGCATGGAGGGCTGTAAGGCAGCTAAAACACTCACTTTTAGTGAAAAAAAGTCATAGCGTCTTTCACACTGTCAAAATAAAAATGAAAGCATGGGATCGATAAAGTTCAGAGAAGAGCAGTCATCTTTCTTTGAATGCAATTTTAACTAATTGCACATTTTTGTAAGTTTTTTTTTCTTTTTCTTCTGGAGAACAGACTCTCCAAGGATAAAAACATCCAGATGGCAGGTTAAAGGCCTTGTTTAGCTTTCTCCAAAAATAAAGCTATGCAAACAAGCCTTTCTTCAGATACAGCATAATGATACAGCAGTTGTATCTTTAGCATTTAACATATAGGCTTAGACATAAGAATAATTATTAGTGTTATTAATACCAGTTTAAACAAATACTTTGTCTCTTTAACCACTAACTTGTATTCTTACACCAGAAATTTAGCAGAATGTACTCAAGCTTTTATAATACTAGTTATACTAACTGGAAGAAGAGAATCAATGCTCCTTTTATCTTATAATACTGTTTTTGTTAACACATAACTGAAGAGATGTGTTAGCATTCAACTAATTAAACTCTTAGCATTAATCTATAGCTGAGATTTTGGTCAAAAATTATTTTTATTTGCCTGTCAACAAAAACTATATGTTGAAAAGGTGTTTTTAAAGGAAGATACATGCCAAACAAATAATGGCACTACTGTTGAACCTTGAGGTGTAGCGCAAAAAAGCTACTTGAAGAATATTATTCCATGAGTCATTTTTGAAGAACAAAGGCTTTCCCTGGTTCAAGACCTGCATCCAAGGACGTTGACTAAGGCACTGTTGTAAATTCACCTGCAGAATCTTCAGATTATATGTTTTTATTATATGGGTTTGTCCTTGCACAAGTCAGTTTTAAGCCTGTAGCCCATGAGCAACATTTATTAGGTGCAAAATTTAGACGGAAAGTCTCTATACAGACTCCGTATACATTTGTCTTTTCAAAAACCATCCCTTTAATGGTGCTCAGGCTTCCAAAAGTGTCCAACCTCCTTAACTGTTGTTTAAAAAAAAAAAAAAAAACTTTTGTTAATGAAAATAAATTCTTGTTCTACATCTCTGGCATTACATGTGAATTTGAAGGATAATAGCCTTTTATGTGCCTTTTTTTCACTTTTTTAAACTGAATGCCTTTGAAAGATTTCATGGAATGCTATGCATTTACACAGACAGAAAAATTTGATAAAAAAAAACAAGTTAAGCTTCATAAATGTGTTCATAACCCAAGGTTCTCTTGCTGTTTCCACGAAGAGTGATCTGCTATAGCTATTGCAGTCTTGTCAAAAGAGACTGAGTGGAGGTATACTGTGTGTGTGTGTGTGTGTGTATGTGTGTGTGTGTGTGTGTGTGTGTGTGTGTGTGTTTGTGTGTGTGTGTTTGTGTGTGTGTCATTTATGAAAAAAAGATACATAGATAGATAGACCCTACATAGATAGATGTATATATTGCACAAGATACTAGATACATAGATGTATATATTGATCTATTTAATCTATTTAGATCTAATATTTTGGTGTCGTTTGCCAGTCACAGTTCATTAAAATGCGTTGCTGCTGGATATGATACTGGCTCAAACAATGCTGTGAATATTCATCTGCTCATTATTCGGGCTAGCAGTTTTGTGATCAAGAGTAATCTGCAGCTTCTGGCCCTTGCTTATGCTTCTTAATAGCAACGAGGTTCACAGTGAATAACAATGAACTTTGGACCTTATATCAGTTCTAAATTCAAATTCAGATAGATATGCAAATCAGTGTGTGGTCTGAAAATCAGATAGACAGTTGTTTTACATACACTGGTAGAATTGGGTATCACCTATGCATTTTGTTGGTGTGCAGTTAAGGTTCATGAAAGGATCACAATACACTAGCATAACAACTGGGCAACATAAACGGAAGTGATTTAAAAGGACCTTGTATAGCGATAACCAAAAATGATACAAATGAAACACTGTTATCTCGTTTGAAAGAAAGTTGGTGTCTACTGAGGCATTTCTTTTTAAAGCACCATAGCTGTGTGTTTTCCAGCTTGCAAAATTAATAATAACCTAATTACTTATTTTTTGAAACCAGCAGCAAAAGCATGTGTTTCTTTGTGTCAATGGAAAGAAATATTCAGAATTTAATTGAGTGATTTTTTTCCCCTAACAGTTTTATCATACTGGTTACAGATTTCATCTTCTAACACACTGTTGAGCAGTTTGATATTTTAACTAAAGACCTTATATGTAGAACATTCAATATTCATCATGCATCTCAACCTTCCCATTTAGGATGAAAGAGAGTCTTTTCCCGGGTGGTGCAGTTATTGTGCATAATGAATTGCATTCATTCAAACATGGGACTGTTTATCTGTGATTGTGAATGTATTTGTCTGTAAGAGTGAGGAAATATTAATTTAAGGTGTACAGGTGTACTTAGGAGAGCATCCCATAGTGATACGGACATTCTTAATGTTGTTTTAGCGTATTTACATAAACATCATTTGACACACATTTTAATCCAAAGTGACAGTTTTTGAGAGATGTAGGTGAACACAATGTTAGGAGTGCTCAAGGACTCTTATTGGTGTAGTGTGGTGTCGATTAGAGCAGGAATTGAAGTTGATACCCATTAAGTTTTGTATTATTGCACTTTCGGTGAGGCTACCATGTGAATCCTGGAAAAAAAACATTTTGAACAGTGAATGGCTTCGAGAAATCAGTTTATGTAAACTTTTGCGGAGTGTTCATGACTCTCTAGCAAATGTCAAAAAATGGCATGACACAAATGGCATGCTATTTACTAAAAATTGTAGTAATTTATAGTTTATACGTATTATAGTTTATATATTTAAATTGGAATTGCAATCATTAAGATTCATTCAGACTGGTTTGAAATAAAACTGCTCTAGAGAAAGTTTCAGATTCAGAATATTTCAGAATGGTGGAGATAGGAACCGGATGTCCAGTGTTTAAATGCCTCAGAAAGCTATTTCACAGAAAGTTATTACACAAAATGAATAGTAATATGGTGTCTAAAACAATGGTTTACAATAGCTTTGTGGTGAGGATTTGAAATAAAATTTACTGTTAAAATACATTCTGGTTGTCATAATTCAAAGTAGTACCCAAAGGAAACATTTTTTCTTATGTATTGTCTGAAGCCTCATTAAGAATTTTTGCACAACTGTGAAGCAACTTTCTTCATATTACGTTTGCCCTCTGATTTACAGTCAATGCGAGGCAGATAAGAATTAATTAGTAAAAATGTTCTCTATATAGATCTCACTTTCTTTCACCAAGTCAAATTGCTGGGGGCCGACCTTGGGTTTTTCCTACATTATTGATGGCACTAATCTAGAACAGCAGCATAATTAAAAGAGCAGAGTGGAATGGAATATTAACAAAGCAAAATGATGTGCGAGTGTCTGACATGTGGCGTATAATTGGGGATGTAGATGATAATTAAAGCTTCGGGTGTTTTGTTTAGCAGGTTTACTCTGCTTTATTTGAACCAGATCTCGGTACATGCAGTAGGAGAGAACCAAACTGCTGGCCCTGCTCTCACTCCCAGTGTCAGATGGGGACAGACACCCATTAACCAGTGCACACCCTGGGACACAGACGAACCCCCAGCCAAACAGATGAGAGAAAAAGAAAACACAGGTAAAGAGTGGCAGTATATTTTGGGGTGAAGTGACCTTAAAGGAAAATTGAAATTTACACATTTTTCCCCATATGTATTAGATGAGCCATAGCATTACCCTAACTAACCTCAAATTAACCATTTAATTACAAGCCTTTAGATGTAAAGATCCATGAAGTTAGACATTTAGAAGTTTATTTATTTATTTCGTTCTTCAAATCTTTACGAGGCTTTGTACTGGGAAATAGAAAATTACAGGAGAAGGAGAAAACATTGTTAACTTTTAAAGCAAGTCTGTTATTCTGGAACATTTCTATTGATTTGGTCATGAAAGCTTGACGGAGCGCAAACAGCTGCTTGCATTTTAAACTTTTTTCGAAATGTTTTTTTTAAGATATGATGAAGTTTAATTATGGATATGCATATTTATTTTAACGGTGATGTACGTAATTCATTGCATTTATATTATATCAGTATCCTACACTGACACGATGCAGTCTGCACATCTGGCTTTCTTCACTGTTTTGATGTCAAGAAATGCTTAAAACATGCCAAAAATGGAAAGCATGTAATGGTTTTTCTTTCTGCCAAACAAGACTATACAGTCTCAGCAAAAGGGGGTCTTGTATTGCACCAAAGAAAGGTTTTATGACTTGTAACAGTAGCACTACCATTCAAAATAAAACTATTTAAAACGTTCTTTAAAGACCCTATTTACCACAAGCTATCCATTGTAGAGAACAGATATTTAACCAGGCAGAGAGCCATTTAATCATTCAAATGGTACTTTTAAATGTTTTGGTTTAATTAAGTAACTTTTCATTCAATTGAAATCATAATAAAATGTTCTCTGCTACTGAAGACAAATGTGGCATCCATTGAAAGTATAGACAGAATCCAGTCGAAAATTTCTGCTCGCTTCAACTGAGAAAAATTAATTTTGTCATAACTGCGATTTCCAGGGCATAAAGGGTTAGCTTTATGAATTCCTAAACTTGTCTTTTGTCTGTTTAACTGAAAAGCATGTATTTTAACTTCCTTTCCTTAGGTCCGCTCTGGCCTCCCTCTGTAGCCACAGTCAGCCAGGCAAGTCTGCTGGCCCACACCTACGCCATGCCCCAACCCCCAGCCTACACGCAGGGAGTGACTGTCCAGGCGCCCATTATCGGGGCGACACCTGCTCTTCAGACCCCCGTACCCCCTCCTCATCCGCTCCTGCCTGCTCACTACCAGATTCACCAGCCCCCCTCACAGCCTCTGGCCAACATGGTGCTCAACGTGCAGAGCCAGCCACTGGGCGTCAGCAGCCTCCCCCCTATTGCCATGTCCCCCATGCCTGGAGTATGCCAGGTCACCCACCCTGTCCACACAGTTCTGGGCAATGGTCATCTAGCACACCCCATGGTGCAACCGTCCACCACACTAGCCAGCAACAACCTCACTCTGACCAATGGACAAGCAGCTGCCCAGCCTCCTCCCTCCACTACCCCCACCACTCAGGAGACCACCAATGGTCTGCAGATGCTCCGAACTGTTGGCATGGGGAAGTATGAGTTCACAGACCCTTATCATCCAAAAGGTAAAGCTCCCTGAAGTTCCACCTCACTTAAATGTAATTATAAAAAAATTGTCTGAAGTTTTATATATAACTATTTTTTTCTGTCCTGTGATGGTGGTGAAGTAATAACATAGAAAACTCACTATCTGGGCTGATCATCTTGAACACATTTATTACTTTCCTGGCTATCCCCTTCAATAAAGGTTCGCATTCATCTCTTTCTCCAAGTGGATGCGTTGGAGATTGTTTTTCTTTTCCGCCCGTTTTTTTTGTTTTGTTTTGTTTTTCTTTATTTCGACTAATACAATTATTATAACTTCATGAAAGCTTGGATTCTTTGATGTTCTGCAGCATGCTCAGCAAGCAAGAGCCTTCATGATTAATGAGTTTAACATAGTTTTCACAGTAGTGGGCGATCAGTAATACCCTCTCTCATTCAGTGAAAGTTTTGATTGATGCTTTAGTGAATGAGGCCCTTGAGCAGCAATCAGCATTAAGTATATGTTCTCAGTGTACCGTAGCTAATTCACTTTATGCTAAAGTACTTCATGTATATTGTTTGTGCCGCAGTTTCTGATGTAGGACATGGTTAGATTTGTACTTCCCACTTTTCATCCAGTATACTTGAACTCAATGTATTCCATCCTAGCCTGTTTTACACAAATTGAAGGCGTTCAAGTCATGGAACCAGAGTGTGTGGCAGCACTTGTATGTGCTTTTGGCTCACGGTGAAGTCTTTTAGATATTCTGCAGAGCTACAGGCAAAAAATCTGTTCTGCTGCCTCTCCTTTAAATTGCATGTCATGTTGCATCACTAGAAATATTAGTCTTTTATAAAAGCAGGATTGTGAACCGGCAAGAGCAGCTGTGCTGTCCACTTATCTGCTTGTAATTGAGAATGGAATGTCCATTCACTATCACCAAGTCCGTTCATGAGATCGCCAGGGTGATTAAGTCCCTTAAGTATAGAAAAAAATGATAATAATTACTACTACTGACCAACAGAATTCAAGCAATCATTCATAATAAACCTAGCAGCAGGTCATCCGTCATGCAAAATGCATTTTGAAATCAGAGACTGGAGAAGTGGACATGATTTGTGTGCTAACAGTGATACAATTCAGATATTAACTTCATCAGCAGCAGCATAAAGTGGTAAAGCCATTTGGCAATTTGCTTTACTCAACCCTGCTTGCTGTGATTAAATGAAGTGAGCAGATAGCTCATTAATTTGGCCGATTGTCCATACTCCCCCTCAGTGTACAGTGCGACCTTCATTAATAACATTCAATCCCTGCTCATAATAGACTGTGCATTAGTGAGAGCCAGTCCTACCTCTGACAGTTCCAGTCTGGAGTGAATTATCATAGCCATGTATTTATAGCGGCACTCTCCAAACAGGAGCTGCCTGCTCGGCGCTGGCAGAGGCAGCAGCGGCAGCCATTAGGATTCAGCTCTCCGCCCCTGCGCTCTTCAGAGAACAAGAGAGACATCCGTCAGCCCCTGACCCGATCCCCACTGCATGAGCAGTGATTAGTGTTCCTGCCAGCCGCGAATCATATATATCTCAGGAGATTAGCATCTAAAAGCTACATTCATACACATTTCTGTTTTAATTAGTATTATAATACAATGCTGTCTTCTTTTTCTCAGAGAAGCCACAAGTAAACTTGCAAATAAAATAAGATCCAATTTTTACTTTGCACAGGTTTAGGTAAGAACTCATTTAAATTGATAATGAACCTTTACATTATGTGGAAAAGGTTGTTCACACTCTTACACAGCTTGTTAAAAAAACAGTTCTCTAAAGGTTTTTTTAGGCAATAATGGTTCTTCTGTGGCATTCCTCTAAAAAGCCCTATATTTTTAAGATTGTGGAATATAAAGGAATTAAAGAGCACACGGTAAAGAAAATCCAGTTTAAATCCAAATCAGTTTGATCAAGTTTAAATCCAATTTAAATAAAATTGGGTGTAGTATCTCCCCAGTCCATGCAGTCCTGATATGGAAGTAAATTAGATGTCCATATGGTCCATGTACAGTAGTAAAATATATGTGGATACAGTCCATATATTTTCCACTCAGTCCATATATGAAAGTAAAATATATAACCATACAATCCACATATGTCCATAAGATATAT
>JBBJLS010000001.1:30779137-30790143 GCA_037577275.1 Bryconaethiops microstoma
ACATATATATATATATATATATATATATACACACACATACATACATACATACATACATACATATATATATATATATGTATATTATGCATGAATATGCATAGCAACCAATTATTCAAGTTTTCCCCTCAAGCTCTGCCATACTTCTCAGAGACAAGCTCACACTTTTCACAGAAAACACTCACAATTTTTACTTCCAAAAGTGGGTCATTTTGAGTCTGACTGCATGGCAGGTTGTAATCATTGCTCTTTTAACTGCGTGCTAACACTGCACCGCTGCTGTCTCTCAGGTTGGCTGGAGAGAACGGAAACAGTGAAAAAGTGAAGATGACCATGAACAACATCAGTGCTGATGTTCTGGAGCTGTTGTTGGAGTTTGTCTACACCGGCTCCCTCATCATAGACTCAGCCAACGCCAAAACTCTGCTGGAGGCGGCCAACAAGTTCCAGTTCAACACCTTCTGCAAAGTCTGTGTGTCTTTTCTGGGTAAGCAGCCACAGGGGCTAATGCATCATGAGGTTTTATTATTCAATCAGTAACCCATGGAAGTCAAGAGTTATTACTGTCGTTTTGCCATACAGTTCAAATCTAATAATACAGTTGGTTCCGCAATAAATTCCATTTACATTCTGACAATGTCTGTTCTGCACTTTTGACATTTTTCCATTTGTCTTGATGTCAGCCAATTAATTATTTCTGTTTGGCAAATCTGTGTTGCAGTTTTATGATGGGTGAATGCACTGACTGCACCTATACCAAAATGTCATAGCTTAATTATACAGGACTCACTGTAGTAAATGGCCAGTTGCCTTTTACGTTGTCAGGATAGAGAACGCGGTCGATTGTAGACGCCCAGTTGTAGCGTGAGGGAAGGGCCCAATCGCGGATACAGACGAAGGAGCTGGTAACTCACGCAGTTTATATAAGAACGCTCCAGAGGAGTAAGGGTTCCCACCAAAGGTTCCCGCGTTCTTACACGTACACAGAGGAAGGTAATAAGCTTAGGTTGGACACCCAGAGTACTTACGGTACCGAAGTTGACGAGGCGACACGGGTTGAGCATGGAACTCAATGTCTGTGTACAGACTTACCATTGCTTCCTGCTTATATACCCACCGCGTGACGTCACTTCCGGTCCCGATTGACGTCACGTGGTCTGGTGCGTGTGACATACGTTTGATGTAGCACTTTGTTTGATTCATGTTATTTAAATGCATCACCTGTTTTTATTTTAACATTTAAATACTCATTATTCCCGTTAAAGACCAAATAATGACATTTGGCAAAATACTGCTTTAGTTTCCAGAATATTGCTTCTTTAGTTTAAAACTGGAAGCATTGCTAACAAACACTAGAACTCAATAGTCACCCCACAAATATAAAAATACATCATCAAAAACATCTCTCAGCCCACTCGAACCACATTCAGGTTTTCATTCATTCATTCATTGTTTTGTTTAAGAAAAAAACAAGTATCTATTGTAAATCTTTATTACAAAATGAGTGTCTCGGTCATGTCGCTTTGAGAGTGAGGAATTGAAGTGTGAACGCACTTGGCGCTTAAGAGGTTAAAAACATTTGGAGGTTCGGTAATAGCACTGCATTTTTTCTTCATGCACCATAGAATTTTTACTGCTCTTCATACAGTGGCAAAAAAAGACCTCACAGTACTTGTGATGTATTGTTAATGAACAGTGTGATTTCTAACCTATTGATTTTTTGCTGCCTAGTGAAGAATGGCGTGTCAGGGATCAAGAAGCAAGCAGCAAAACTATCAGAACCTATTCATATATAATTTCCTGATATTAGAATCACTACAGTATCCGACAACGGTCGGAAGCATTCAGAAATGAAGACTATAGAGGCATAAATGTCCTTGTGTATCTGAAGGTACTTTGAAGAATTTTAATGGACGTTCTGAGTAAATCAGTGAATCTGATTTTCCTGCGCCACTGTTGCTGTCCTTCTCTCCTCCGAGATTGCCTTTCTTTTTCCATGCCACACGCTTCTGACTGCTGATTGACAGGTGTGCACTGTGCTGTCGAGTGTGGACTGAGGCGAGTTATTAGTACACTGGTTCATCAGTGTGGTTATCATGACTGCTTTCACACTGACTGGAAGTGAATCTCCAAGCATTGTTAATATAATCCCACTGGGACTGCTCATATTGCATCTCGCAGAAGTAATTGCTAGTAACATGACCTCTTGTTGATTTGAAATAGGCTAGGCAGACGTTGTCTCACGGAGACAAACAGCAAGGGTCGGAACCATACATATTTTACCACGGGTTCCTGTCAAACAGCACTGGCAGCTGTGGCAAGCATATCAGTAGGCTGGATTCTGTCTGTGACACTTTTTATGCATGACTGCTATACTGAAATATTGAAAGTGTTGTTTCCTTTGAATGCATAATATCTCACTGACTTGCCCTGTGTGGATTTTCTCCTCGCCGCACATAAATTGCATCTTAGCAGTTATTTAATGCCTCTGTTGTCCTTGTTTTAAATAATGCCCTTTTTCAATTCAGGGCCGAGGAGAGGATGAGGGCAAACTATTTGTTAGCCCGGCTTTGCTAATGTTTGTTTGAAATCTCAAAAAGTCTGGCAAGTGATTTGACAGCTCAGGTTTGTTTCCCTCCCCCCCTCTTTCACTGCCTCTGTCATTGTCTCCTACTGGAATATGGCACTTAATAATCCATGAATACCTCAATTGATATGAAATGACAGTCGGTCCTGTAGGAATTCACTGCCGAAGCGCAGCAATGTGCCTACTTCAGTATATATTCAGGTTCGATATGAAAAAAAAAAAAACGAAGTGTAAAAATAACCGTATTATCTGGCGTACTACATAGAATAGACGTTTCATGCGCATGGCAAATGTACTTTGGGAAAGTATACTTACTTTCATTTTAAAATGTGGAACTTTATAGATGCTCAGCAGGCACTGCAGGGTGTCTCAAGATAACTGTGAAAGTTTTTATGGTGTTACGCTGGCGTGGATGGATTATGGCTTGTGCTATTTTATCAACCCTTTAAAGGGTAATGACACCCCGCTAGTTTCAGACAACTCCAAGCCTGTTTGTACTATCTCAAAAATGGGATGGACACGTCTGACCGTGTGGGAGGGAAAGGAGGTGGGCACTGAAACGTTAAAGTGCAAGTCTTGTCATTTTCTCTTCACTGTGAACCAAATACTGTCTGGTAACCTGACTACAATAACGCTGATGAAACACACACATGCTTTTACAAAATATCTTTCTAGTACTTATTACAGCAGTGTGTGTGTATGTGAGAGAGAAACTTACCAGAATGAAAAGAAAGAGGGATAGACAGCATGATCGCGATTGTCTGAGCATACAGATGCCCCGACTTATCTTGTATTTTTGAAGGGAGTTGGAAAAAGAAGACTTGACATTGTTAGCTTGGCTCTAAAATAACACTGAAACTCAGAAAACTTAGCAGCAATTAACTTTGCTGTCACAAGGGTGATTTAACTAACATTAGGTAGAAGAGTGAGAACAGCCTGGTTAACTCAGCATCTACTTTCCATATTTCACACACATATTTCTTGCGAGTGTCATCAAGGGGTGGGAACTGTGGCAGACTAATTTGCATATTCACACTCCAGTACTGATTGACATCCTGTATGCCTTTAGCGGTGGTGAACCAGAGGAGGCGTAGACCCTAAACTGTCCACATTTCTGACAATTTGAGAAGTCTACAAACAAGACCGATATCATTTATTATTACAAAGACGAAAAAAAGTTTTTAATTAAATAATTTAGCTTTACGATGTGATTACTCATTCATGACAAGGCAAGAAGTGACATTTTAATGTGCTCTTTTGCGTCAGAAACGTGATTTCTAAATGTTGTCGTCCCATTTATTTTGACGTGCAGAAAATCGAAACAAAAATGTTTTGATTTTCATTTTGTTGGCATGCAGACATATGAACACGCCAACTTTTATTAGGAGTTTAAAACCGATGGCATATCCTTGAGTGTGTCGTCAAAAATGCATTAGGTAAGATTAGGGTTAATTGATAGAGGAAGATCATCAAAAGTGATGATGAAACAAAAAAGGATAGTTGGGGTTTTGCATTTATTTCCACTTTCACTGTTTTACTTTCCTATTTGCTCAGTAATAATTTGATAACTGCTCTTGTGTCAGCACAAAGAGATTTCAATTTACACCTTAGAAGTGATGGCGGTAGACTCCCTCTGTTTGCTTTGTTCTCGGATCTTTACATATGCACTGCCTGCAGTAAGCAGAGGGCTGAGGGCTGTGTATGCCATGGCTGTGCTGTAGGCAGAGCGGGCTAAAGAGCCATTGTGTTGACCTTTTGTGCTGTGGAAAAGGTCTGTGCCTGTCTGCGCTAATCAAAGGCCTGGGTGAGCCGCCTGCACCCATGTCCAATCGATTCCTCCTCTCAGTTCTTTTTCCTGCCAGCTGCTTGAGATATTACACTCGCCTGTTCCACAGCAACACACCCGCAGAAATTTAATCCGGCAAACACCATCTCGAAAGCCGTGTATCATAAATGCTTTTCCAGTTTTTATTTTCCCCCAACCTTAGAAGGTTCAAACGCCCGTTTGTGTGTTTGTGTATGTGTGCGTGTGTGTGTGTGTGTGTGTGTGTGTGTGTGTGCTTGCCTGAATGCATGAACATCTGCGTGCTGATCTCACACAGAGAAACAGCTGACAGCCAGTAACTGCCTGGGGGTGCTAGCCATGGCGGAGGCCATGCAGTGCACGGAGCTCCACAACATGGCCAAAGCCTTTGCCCTGCAAAACTTCCCCGAGGTGGCCAGTCAGGAGGAAATCCTCAACATCTCCAAAGATGACTTCATCAACTACCTGTCCAATGATAGTCTCAACACTAAAGCCGAAGAGCTGGTCTACGAGACAGTCATCAAGTGGATCAAGAAGGACCCTGGCAGTCGAGTACAGGTAAGAGATCCCAAAACCACGCTTTTGTCCAGGTACACATGCACGTTCTAGGAGGTTGTCTTGGTGGAATTGACATGTAAATGTAATGCAAAAGCAAAGAAACAATGCAAAACACAGCCACAAATGGTACAGCAGAATACACATAATCCACAATTGGACGATATGGATAAAAATATTGGGACATACCTCTTAATTATTGAATTCAGGTGGCCTCTTACTTCCAGCGACAACGCCATGCTTCCAACTTTGTGGACACAGTTTGGGTAAAAATCTTTTCTATTCCAGTATAACTGTGCCCCAGTGCACAAAGCAAGCTCCATAATGACATAGCTGGATGAGTTCGATGTGAAAGAACTTGACTGGTCTGCACAGAGCCCCGACCTCAGCCTCATCCAACACCTTTAGAATGGTGCTGAATGGGCACAAATTCCCCACAGAAACTCCAAAATCTTGTGGAAAGCCTTCCAAGAAGAGTGGAAGCTGTTATAGCTGCAAAGGGGGGCCAACTCCATATTAAAGTCTACATATTTGAATGCAATGTCATTAAAGTCTCTGTTGGTGTGATGTCCCAATACCTTTGTCCATATAGTGTATACAGACAATACAGACAAGGTGGAAAATGTCTTTAACAGGTTCAAATGTGTGGCAAAATGTGAATATCCATAGTTCACTCCTAAATATAAAGGTAGCAAAAAGGGCTCTTTGCCACTAGAAGAACCCCTTTAGTTCCCTAAATCAGTGAATCTCAAAATGGGAGCTGTGCCCCTCTGGGGATGCTGAGGGAGCTGCAGAAAAATATCTGAAGCCATTTTTTATCTGGAAACATTATTAAAATTTCATAAAAATGCCCACCAATCCCAATTCATGGCCGCACGGTGCTCGGTTAAACTGCAGTGCTGTTGAACAGTGCCATTTCTTTTGTAAGGGAAGGTCAGTGATGGCTGTGGATAAAGAGGACAGTGTTCTGATGGGTGGGGGAGACGAGGGGATAAGAGTTGGGGATGATGGCGGGAAAGTGAAGGGCAAGGAGGGGCCATATTGGAGGCTATAAAGGGGGTTTAGACTAAAAATACCTTGAGTATTGCTGCCCTAGAGAACTTTCTGTGAATAATACTTTAAATAATAATCCTTTAAATAAATAATGCTTTTAAAGAATCTCTGCATAAATGTAAAGCTTCTATAATAGAAATGGACCTCCAAGGCAAGAATCCAAGCCAAGTGTATTTTAAGAGTGTGCATATTTAATAATGTTCACACTGTACAAAATATTATTTTACAACATCTGTAAAAAGAATCCACAGCATGTAAAACCATAAAGGCAAGATATTTATAGCAACAGATCACGTGATCACGACTGTAGTGGTGATCACGACTGTAGTGGTGCAGTGTGCGAAAGCATGACATGTCAATTCTGAGCACTGATGCTGACGTGGGCTGGTTAGATTTTTTTATAACTCTTTCCAGAATCCTCCACTGTCCTCCCACCTATCTCCCACTTCACTTTTCAGCTCCAGTTTCCAGTTGTCTTTCTTCTTCCTCTTCTTGTCAGAGTGTTCTCCTTCCTACTCCACATGCAGGCCAGGTATCCTGTCTAGACATAGTTTATAGATTTTTCATCATATTGCAATGTCGAGGAAATGATGAAATCACTAAACAAAGACACAACAAACTTAGTTGGCTTTTCCAAATAAACGATAATGCTGAATTTACTGTATTGTATGAGGAAGACTCCAAATTGTGATTGGCTGGTTGCAATGGCAGTGCTGAAAGTGTGATGGGGGTGTTGGTACGATGGGTCCAGAATTTCTTAACGAGCAGGTGGATGAGATTTGCATAAATACTTCTTGGCTGCTTGTGGTGTTTTAAATCCTACACAGGTTTAATTCCTCATTTGGTTCATTTGGCTGTTGAAAAAATGCCCCCCCAAACTTCTTCCCGCATTATGTGTCATGGTGTGTTTTGTCTGCCTTGTATTCGTTTCTGTTTATGTATTTTACAAAATCATGTAACCTATGTTCCTGTTTAACCTTGAATCACTGAAAATATTTTTAAAAGAATGTGTGTAAAGCAGTCCCTATCCTTCATGTGTCCTTCAGTCACTGTTTTTTTTTTTCACTGTCCTGTATGCATTCTACCTTCAAAGATTATCAGAAGTGTGCTCTTAAATCACGAATCATTCTGCTGAGCAAGTAATCAGTTTAATGTCACATAGACTGCGGGAAATTATAGCATTTTTTAGTCCTGTGATGTCAAAATCTGTGAACGATTCCAGAAAAAAAGACCTCTAGTAACATGAGTGATGAAAAATTCAGGGTGCCTGGGGGATTTGAATAGATTACTGCAAAGCAATGAGTTTAGTGCACTTTACATGCTTCTATTCCTGCAGCGTTAAGTCTGAGAATAGCTCGTTGATTACATGGTATAATCTGTGAGTGAGAAGGGGAAGTGACTGAGGAAACGGCATGAATCAGAGTAAATCTGGGCATTAAACAGTGAGGGCCGATCAAGGCCCAGCTGGCCATCAGCTTTACGTCCTGGCAATCAGTATTTCAGGCTCCAGATAGACTGATCGAGCCAGTGATGGAGCTGCTTCAGCAAAAACCGTCCACTGTATCAGATTTTGGTTTAAGGTACAGAATGCTGTCGGCCTCATCTACACCTCCTACGCCATATAGGCACAGTCTCAGTGCTGCCTTTTTCAAAATAACCCAGTTTTCTTAAGAAACATGAGAACAATAAGATGCCAAATGTACAGTTGTTGGAAAGTTTTTAATCCCTTTTGAATGATTTGATTTCTGCCGTGAGTGGCTCAGAACTTTATGTATATATGAGCAGAACTTTATGTATATAACTGCATTTCTCTGTAATTTAGGTGTATCCGGTTTTGTGGGGGACAAATAGGGACTCCCCAAGTCGTAGGATACCACCAACACTGGGAGTATGAAAGCTAGCATGTGAAATCAGGCACCATTTTTCTTCACTAAAGCAATGTCATTGGACAGCTGAACACTAACCACCAAATCTGTTATGTCAGCTGGTAGATGCCCACACTGGCTAGCATCTAATGCTGTGTTCATAGGAAGCGTCATCCCTCTCACCAAATAAGAGCAAGACTTTAGTTTTGCTGTCTTGGCATCACCATGGATCAGACTTACGATCTCCGAACGAAAGAACTAACGCTCAGGAGCCCCCATATAATTTAATTTCACAAACATACAGGTCATAAACAGGTTATTACCAAGGCTTCATATTAAATACAGTGATGTGATGTACAGACCTTTCGAGTAATATCATCAGAATCAGAAAACTTTATTGATCCCGGAGTTAAATGTAATGACTGCAAAGACGCACAAAGACACAGAGACAAGAAGAATATAATATAAAGTCTAAATAAAATCTAAATAAAAAAATCTGTAGAAAAATGCTTCATATGAATACCCTATGCTATATACAGACATCCTTGGTATAAATACTATATATAAGTAACACAGTTGGGTGAAAAACTACATACACAAGTAGTCGTTGGGAGTAAGTTATTGCGCTTATTAGAGAATCAGTAGTAATAATAAGTAATAATGAGTTTAGTTTTATTGTATTGTGTGGCATCTCTTGCTCATTTACAACTTGTTCTGTAAATGCCACTGCCAAATTATTAACTGGTATAAAGAAACAAGATTACATCACTTTAGATTTAATGTCACTACTTTGGATGACAGTTCAATTACAAAGTTCAGTTCAAGGTGTTTTGATTGTGTTTAAAGTATTACATGGCCTCGCACTACTGTGGTTTTGTTCTGTCTTTATGCTCCGTCAAGATCTTAAAGGTCAGCTTCTCGTTTACTTTTCACTGTTTCACAGTCTTGGCCTGGCCTCCACTTTCAACTCCTATTCAATTGTGTGTGGTGTCAGAAGTGGTAATAAAAACCACCGACTGTTCATCACTTACAAAAGCTCCACTACTGCTGTGATTACATATCTCACTACAGAGCTTTCCACTGAACAAAACCACTGGAAAATTCCTCATACACAAATTCATCAGAAGCTATTTAGTTTTTACAGATCCAGGATAGAGTGTTATATGCTTAAGGACCATTTTATCATGGCCTTGTGTGTCTGTCTCTTTGGATTTTTTTTTTTTAATTCTTTTTTTTGGGGTCAAAGCCCCATCGATCTGCCAGATCCGTCACTATTCAGTGTTTCAAGACCTCAACATTTACAAGCCTTGAACATGGCTTTGTTTCTTACATACTGATAGGTTAATTGAACACATTCTTTAATCAATATCATTGATAGAAAAAAGTATAATCCTTCAGGACAAAGACAACTGGAGACAGGTTTTCAATTCAACTGAGGTATCGGTTTGACTTGTCCTGCTATGTTAAGCAAACAAACAAAGAAAGAAAAAACAAATGGTTGGATGGTTTGAAAAAAATCAATGCTGGTGCATGCAGCAGAGCTGACAAAGAAGCCTACTGCACTTAATAGTATCTTAGTTACTGAGTCAATAGAAACCTAGACTGTCCACAGTACTGTTGGAACAGTGTTTTATGGACAGATGAGTTCTATGGTTAAAGGATAATCTTCATAACCCTTAGAACGTGTTTGGCCCAGATCAATGCCGGAAGCATAACTAATGATAAGTTGTTGTCATACAGCAAAACAACTCTTTATATGAAAATTCCTATGTTACAAAGAACCAAAGTTATTGAATTTGTTTTAATTGCTACTGGGATTTTAAAAATGGCATCACATGCAAACGCCCATAAAGAGCAAGGATGCCCAGATTTCTTTTATTTTAGGTCTTAGAAACAAATGGAAAGAACTTTCACGATAGTCTGTGACCACAGGTGGGTTTTAGACCATTTTTAATTTGTTGAAATCAGATTTTACCACTACGCTCTGAGTTCTAATGGTTAACAAATATACAGTATGGTATGTTTGGAGAAAACAAACATCGTCCCAATTGCGAAGCATGGTGGAGGGAGTATTAAAGACTGTAGTTTTTTCATTAAATTGGATTATGGGATATTTTAGGAGCTATTCATGCCGAGTCTGAAAGGTTTTTTTTTTTTCTCGCAACTGTAATAATTTCATATGAACAGACTTTTGTAGTTCTTTAATGTGAGAGCCTTTATATGCTTGTCATTTTAGCCTGCTTAAATGTGTATTATAGAAAATGCTTTGTGGATTGGATTAAAATCTCTGGATATCACTGGAATAGGAGGTGTGTGTAATCTGTATTTACTACTGAATGGAGGACATGTGACAGCGAATTGAACACGCTGTTTGAAGTGCATTGAGCAACGCTGTGAAACTAGATCAGCTGGCTTGAAAAGGAAGCCGCAAAGATTGATGCAGTGACCTGTTGTTTATTTGGCCTAGGATGGCCTCTGCTGAGCAACAGTCTGGAGAAGAAATCAATCTGAATTCAGGTGAAAATGAGCTCTGATACTTCACTCTCCTCCCGTGAGACTCAGTGTATGAAATCCAAAATCCAGCACAGCACTGAGGCAGGACTCAAAGAAAAAGGCTCTTGTTTATTCACACACTCGCGTTCTCTCACCTCTACCTTTCTCCAGTTTTGTTTTTACATTTTTCCTGCATCCTTTTCTTTTATTTCCAATATCAGACAATTTCCCTGCGGTTTGGCACACCAGATGAATCCAAAAAAGTTTGCACTATTGAATTTCTTTGGTTCTTTGTTTGGCTTTGCCAAAAACGTAGATTAATGTAGTGTGAATTGCATTATAATAAGAGGGTTCGAAGTATGGACTCTTACACAGATTTATGTGAGTATAAATAATACGTGGTTGGGGAAAAGTCAGTACAATACCAGTTCACTTTGTAAACGGTTGTACAGTTTTTGTGCAGATTCTGCCTTTCTCCTGCATTTTTCCTAAAATGAAATGTTATTGTTTGCGGATGTTTTTCTTTGGCATTTGTTAGATACTGAGCTGTTCGCCTTGTGTTACCTATTCTTTACCTTTGGTGTGTGTGTGTGTGTGTGTGTGTGTGTGTGTGTGTGTGTGTGTGTGTGTGTGTGTGTGTGTGTGTGTGTGT
>JBBJLS010000001.1:30819294-30831996 GCA_037577275.1 Bryconaethiops microstoma
CTCCAGGGAGACTGCCCCCTGTAGTTAGGGAATGGAAGTCGCTTTGGATAAAAGCGTCTGCTAAATAATGTAAATGTGTGTGGATATATATATATATATCTCAGTTATATAATTACTAGATTGCAAGTAATATATGACAGATGCAGCAAACAGTTGAATATTTCTTTAATAAAGTGCTCCATGTTTTTAAGCACAGATAAATTATACATTTTTGAAGAGGATTAATGAAGCAGATGGAAAGGTTTCATGACACTTCAGATCAAGTGACAGTACAGCTTATATATTGTACAGCGTGTATTATAATGCAAGATTCAGCTGGGACTAGCTCTGTTCTCTTGTTAGGTCACATTGCTTTAAAAAATTTCTTTCGAATCTCCCTGTACTCAATAAATAAACAGATGGTCAACGTGCTGCAGAGTGTTAAAAGCGCTAAGTGAATGCAGGAGGTGGGTGTGCAGTGACCTAGACGGGAGTAAAGCTCGAGGGAAAGTGAGGTCCTCAATCCATAACTTTTGGCGTATTCAGCTTTTAGAGACAGGTTAGCAGGTGAAACCCTGAGGAGGTGTTTGATCAGGAGGAAAAAAAGAAAGGTTACCATTTGCCCATATGCGAAAAAATAACTTTGGAGTTTGAAAAAGAAACGCAGCAAAACTCAAGGCACCCTCAAACCATCCTTATAAGCCTATAAGGAAGTGAAATACACTTAATCTTTCCCTTTTTTTCTGTCTGGCTGTTTTACAGAGATAAAGTGTGTTTCACAAAGACCACTTGGTCCAAAGTGTTTGCGAGAATAACCGTGACGCGAGCACAGGCTCAACATCAACTTTCATAAAATCATAGATATACCCGCAAGCGGGCAAACTGCTACAAAACCACTTCATGGAGGCCAAATCAAGGCTAACTAATGTCTGACAACGAACTTTTTACAAGTTTTCAGTGAGTGTGAAGCTCTCAAGTTTTCTATTTTTGTATGAGTTTCCAGTTAAAGGATACCTCTGACACATTGTGGGAGTGAGTAAATAATTTAGACTAGAAGAATACACAGATTTTTGCACTTTGTAGCATATTTTCTGTCCCCTTTGCTTGGATTCACATAGAGGAATTACATAATTCAGCTTATGGAAAAGCAGCTGTTTCCATTTATAGATGCGAAAATGTTGTTTCTACTCCGAACTGTATCAGATGCATTTACACCGTACAGCTCGTCTCCTTTTAGCCCTTTATTTTGTAGGCGGAAATGTGTTAGCCTCCCGTGATCTCAGGAAGGTCCACTGCAACTACTTCGGACGAATGAGTCCAGTAAAGTAACAGTCTTCATTACAGCATTAAATAAAGTGTAAATAGAACCATCCAATAAAGTTTACAGTACAGGCCTATAATCATAATATATGACTGACGAAGCAGAAGTAAGTAACTAATACTTCCGTAGTACTGCTTCATAAACCTGGACTGAATTTCAAAAGGACAGGCCTGCCCTGCCAACATTTACACATTGGAACCAAGCAATGGTCTGATTGTGTGACTAATGGTATGTAAATTACACGGCACATTCTGGCAGGTCAAGTGAGTTCACTGCAAAAGGTCAACACAGACAGTGCATAGACTGACCAGAATCAAGTTACATGATTTTAAAAAAGCACACACACACACACACACACACACACACATAGCAGCACATCTTGCAGGCAGAAAGTGCATGACAGTAGCCTGACACACAGAAATGCACAGAGATGCATGCTCCCATATGGCACTGTGTAACTCGCCTTAAGCTAAATAACCAGTTTATTTCACCGGAAACTGAAACAACTGAAGAACAAAGGAAATATTTTAATTAATTGCTCCTCAGATCTCTTGAAAATGGAAACCGTTTAATTACACAGTAGAACATGATGAAAATAAATGTGTTATTGTGAATAATATCATAGCTGTTATAATATCATAGCTGTTATTAAAGGCATGACCCGAGGGCAGTAAGATCAAACCTTAAGTATGTTGTTGCTTTTATACAGTTTTGCAAAGTAATGAAGAAGGTAAAGTGAGTCAAGTATTGGTTTCGTTATATATGAAACCAATACTTTTTCTACCTAACGTATCATTTCCTGTACGCATCTACATGTCTGGTGCCAATTCTGGAGGCTTTTCACACATACCTGTGTAATTTAATTAATAAAAAATTAGTCTACATAATTGTTTTAACCCAAGGATTTTTTTGTTATACTGAAAAATGATTTACTCGGCTTGACCTGAGTTAGTTGCATGAAATATGGCTATTGATGTAGAGTATGTAGAGTATGTCCCCTCTAAGAGTGAAAAAATGTAAAAAGAGATATTTTCTAGACAAGCCGAGTGCACCTTGCACACTTTGAGCTTACTCTCTAAATGGGTTGAAATTCTACACAACCTGGGTTGTTTTTAACACATCTCTACAAAGAAAGTACTTAGCAACCACTGTTACTTAGCAACCACTGGTCAGCCTTGTACTACAGGGTATCTGATTGTGCTGTTGTTAATCACATTTTTCTCACAATAACCACGACTTCACGTTCTCGAGCGTCGGGCTAAAGAGGAGCGTTTAAAGGTCAGAAAAGGGCAGGTGACTTTAAGTTCAGAGTGAGTGTTCAGGTGTTACACCTTGCGGAGGACAGGTTTCAGTGGAGCGGTGGTGTGGAAGAGTAGACATGCTCTGCTGATTACTGCTAAAGCATTCGTTCATCCGCAAAGGGCTCTAGTAATGTCAAGTGGTGCAGGTATGCTTGAGCAGACAAATAATGAAGTGTCTGAAGCCCTGTGGCTGTGTGTGTGTTTTAGAAATGCCTCCACATCACTCCGCTGACTCATATATATGCCTGCTATTGGGTTTGAATGCATTTATTTAGACATGTTTTTGGGTGAGAGCCAGTTTTTGGCCTGAAGCTTCTGTGTGGAGTTTCAGCCGTGTCATCCATGGCATTTCCCTGCTTAATAAATCAGGCCCAGGGGGGGCGGGGGCTGGCCCAGAAAT
Source organism: Bryconaethiops microstoma (assembly GCA_037577275.1). Classification (NCBI taxonomy): domain Eukaryota; kingdom Metazoa; phylum Chordata; class Actinopteri; order Characiformes; family Alestidae; genus Bryconaethiops; species Bryconaethiops microstoma. Next base: position 30,822,296 of record JBBJLS010000001.1, read on the forward strand.
ATAGCAGTGACTCACAAAGAACTGATATGAACCTTCCATAAACTTTCCGTCTGTACTCTTTTCTGTGGAGTTGAAATTGGTATAGACACAGCCCAGAAAGGTTAGTGTCTATATGCATGGTTGTAGTTGATCTGTTGTAGACAATCGCTTCTTGATAAGTTTATATGGTATTAATTATATAGTATTACATTATTTGGTATCTGATGTTCGTTGTACGTCGCTCTGGATAAGAGCATCTGCTAAATAGCGCAAACGTAAACGTAAACATAATGCCCAGTCGTTTTAACATAAGCCTTTATGCGGGCCAACACTTCTCATTTCCTCAACTGCATTACTACATTGTTACATAATTTACAGTGATAACCAAATCATTTATCGTCGTTACCGGTTGCATAGTTTTGCGAGCTGGAAGGACAGGGTCATTAGTCATCCCTTTTATACACTCTAATTCAATGTACTAAACCTAAATTGGTTGCAAGCAAGTTTCCTTGCATATAAAAACAAAATGCCAAATCTGTTTTATATGCACATTGTTTCATAGATGGGGTGCATTGCTAAAGAAAGACAAAGCCGCAGGCAGAATGGAACGGATGATGAAAACAAACGACAAAACCACTGGACAGTGCATTTTATTGATATCAAGCATATTAATGTGGAGATTATCAGCACAAGACCACCTGAACCCACCCGCACCCCTAACCCTGTTCCGAATCAACAAATTACAATCAATAAATGAAATTGCTAAAATAAGATACAAAGAAATGAAAAAATGATATGCCAAAGTATGTAGACATTTAACCACAGAATTGAAAGGTCCTGACAACCAGAATAATCAAAATGCATTAACCTGTAATAAAGTAGATTTATAAAACCAAACGCGGAAAAGCGAAAATACAGTATAAATCTCATTTGGGAATACTCCCCAAAGCTGTTCTTTGTCCTATTTAAACTTAACAAGAGTTCTCTCAATCAGATTTAACATTAGGGCCACTGAAATAGTGGACTATATTCACTTTAGCCAGGTTTACTAAAGATGAGAAGCTCTGGATAGGATAACAGTTTACTTTAAATAGGATACAATTTAAAGTAAAGTGTTAATTCTGCCTAACAATGACCACTTGAGTGTTCAAGGACGTTTCCCGCCGCTCCCTAAGCCACTATTTTTCTGTGCTGCTAATTGGCTAAAGGCAGTGCACTTGAATCTGATGGAGAGTTGGGAATCCCAAGGGCACTGTGACAAGTGACCAGCTGTACAGACAGAGACCACAATGACAACTTCTAGCTGCTGACAGTATGATTTATGAACTGGAATGATTTTTTTTTTTGTTTTTTTGGCCACTTGAGTTTTCCCCCCAATATGTATCACAAAAAATATACAGTATATACTTACAGATTTCAGTATGGGCATGTCAATCAAATCCTCTTTTGCTTACAAACACAAACATGATATGGTAAAAAAAATGGGCAATTCTGTCACATTTCCTCAGTTTCAGTGAGCGATAATTCAGTTGTCTTTCTTCAGGTTACACGACTAACCTTTGGTATGCGACAATTCAGTTAGAAAGTAAAAAGCAATTAGAAACACAGTGGAGACTTCAGTGCTATAGCATGCTTTGCTATGCTTTGGCTCCACAGCAGCTTGTCTCATGGCCGGTGGGTCCCACTGCAGGCGGGGGAGTTAGTGATGTGTTTAATGTTGAGTGTCCTCTCAGTCGTCTCTGCTGCTCGTGCCACTGGGGAGTGGCTCTGCCACAGCGGTCGCTGCCACTGAATGACCAGCCACACCTCCCACCAGTCGGCTCATTGTGTCGGACAGGCAGGGAAGTCGCCGTGGGAGGCGATCATGCAGTGTGGCCTAATGTCGTGTGTTTAGCATGTAAATAAACCCGCTGTGGAGCGAGCGGCCTCGGGGATGGCTTGTGCATCAGAGAGCGGAAAAATGACACCAGCATACAGCGGGCTTTGTGGGTGTCAAAAAAACTTTGTTTAACCATAAAAGGCAGAGTGTGCAAATGAGGAGATAAGCTTTATCCATTTATAGACTGTGTGTTGGAGGGAGAGGGACAGAGACAGATAGATATAGTTAGATAGAGAGAAAGAGACTTCTATAGGAGCTTATTTTACCAGCTAAACTTGACTGCTGAGGATGGCAGATTGACGCTTGGCACAGCAGGGGATACAGAGCATGTTGCGCGCACACACACACACACACACACACACACACACACACACACACACACACATACCTACACACACACTCTCTTATAGTTCTTTGAAATCATTTCTTGATGACAGACTCCCCAAAAATGTGTGGTCAAGTAGAGAGCGATGTGTCAAAGGGAGATTAAATCAAGAGGCTTGGGCACAACTACTCCTGGGCTCCGTGCCAAAAACACTGCTAATGCTGAAATGTGGTGCGCTGGAACATTGCATGCATTTCAGAAACAGAGCCTGAGTCTGTATTTACCCTGTCCCACATGACTAAGAACTTATTATCCTACCCGTTCTGTTGAATGAAAGTAGAGTCCTTAAAGCAATAATAAAGCAATTTTCAACACTGTACCGCATAGATTCGAATACGACGGAATTCGGAATACTGCCAACCGACTTACATTACAAGCATGTTTTCAGTCTTCTTGAGTTCTGTTTTTCAGAGGACTTAATTTTGGCAGTTTTATGCAAATTCTATCACACAGTTTTTATTATTTGCAGTTTAACATATTGGAAAGATGCATATAAATATGTGCCAACTTTTGCACAGGTAACTTTTTTATTCAGTATGTTAAACTGTAAACTGTACATTGTGCAGAAGTGTATTCTCTGTAGAAGGTATGTACATATTTTCACTTAAGAAAACCAAATGTGTCATTTATCAGGGGCACCCCTCCTTTTGAAAGCAACTGTAAATTGAGGATTGTGTGTACTAGTTCCATGCTTTGTCTCTGTTGCCTCAGTTGAAAATAAACAGATGAAGCGTGCGTTTGGGTTTGACTTTTCTTTTCTTTTTCTTTTTCTTTTTTTTTACATTATCCATAATATCACTCCCCCTCAGAACCCCACTCCAGAACGTGAGAGGGCACGAAATTTAATTAACTATACACAAGTTTAACTTCAGTGGAAGAGGATGAAATCGCAGCTGTTGTGGAGAGCGTGATTGAATTCAATTATTTTTTTTCTTCAGCCTCATCAATTATTCATGTGTTCTCCCCTGCTTATTTACTCAAACCCAAAGAAGAAGTGAATTGCACTCAAACCTGCATAATTTGGAGGGAACCGTGCTATCGATGATCAATACAAAGAAGCACCTTGTTGACCTCAGACCTTTTTTTTCCCCCTAATGACAAGATTTCTTGCTTTTCTCTTTATGTGATGAGCGTAATGAGGAGATGAACAAAACAGGAGACAAGTTACTTATGATGAATGTGCTGTCGAAAACTGCAGGCCCCACCATTTCAATCTGCACTCATTAAATCGAGCTTTCATTGGGACAGTGCTAATCCAGGGAATAAACTGGCTGAGTGGTGCTCTCTGTAATGGCTTTTTATGCACAGCTCTGATTATTAGCATTGGATTGGACCCAAGGGCCTGTAACACTTCTTCTGTGAGATAGAACTCTATGTAATTCTATTACTCTGGGCCTGTGTGTTCTATACAGATAACAAGTATGCTCCTGCTGTGACACTTAATGGCTTTATCTTCATCCTGGGGGGGGCCTACGCCAGAGCCACAACCATATACGACCCAGAGAAGGGCAACATCAAAGCCGGACCCAACATGAACCACTCCAGGCAGTTCTGCAGGTAAGAGGATTCAGGCTGACCGAGCACCGGTATCACCAGCCTGGCATTAAAGCGTCTATTTTTACACTTTAATGTCTGTAATATCCGCGCCACATCCGAGAGAGAGTGGTCACAGGTAGAGCCTGGCCTCATGGTGGGCACCATCCATCTATTCTCTCATCCTATATTAAGCCGTTGCTGCTGAAAATGTAATACATCTCCTAAGTATAATACACAGGGTGAGACAGCTGCCCACGTCCCTGGGTCATTTCCTTTCAGGGTACATTTGGTGTTCAGTTCCCTCAGCAGAAAGTGAAACGCTGTTGCATTCTAGTTCTAATATAGCGTTCACACTGATGTATCTTCAGTTAATTAGTATCTCCAAAATGATAGCTTTACATGAGAAAGCCAAATGTACTTTCCTTCTAATTTAAGCAAATATGTTTGTTTTTAAAATATGCAGTTTTAGAGAAACTCTATTGATCATGATAGTTTCACACACTATGAAGGACAGCTGCTTTGTTCAAATGATGCAGAAATATATAAAAATTAGAAATGTGGAGAAGCTTTTGTTATTTGGACTACGATGATGCTTAACATTGATCCAAAAGATGTAAATAGAAGTCTCGTGGGTAAAATGTTCATTAATGAGGTACATTTGGTAGTAATAACTGCGATATGTTCTCCGATCTTTCAGAATCACTCTGTTCTCTGTACTGTCTGGACTTGTTGCTTTCAGCGGTTGATTAATGTGTAATGGTTTTCAATAGGAATAAGTCTGAAGTGCAGTGAATTTCCTTTAATACACAGCCTTGAGTGCCTTTCTTCTTTTACAAAAAAAAAAGACAGAAAATTTGGTGCCTCAACACATAATGAACAGTATAACTGATATTTCCAGTTAAATGTGTGTATTGAGAGTATTTTATAATGAGTTTGAACATGCCTGAAACTTATAACAACTAAAATAATTGTCTAGAATTATATAATCTTGCACATGCAAACCACATCATGCAGAGATGAAACCATAGTTTGTTCTGTCTTTAGCCTGTTTAAATGTTAAAGTGAACTTAAACTGACGTTCTCAGCAGCAGTGTTCTCGCTGTAGCGAAAAGGACTAACGGAGCAATCACACCCGAGTTAATTCAATTAAAAAGTTACTGTAGAAAGCCTGGAACTTGAGCAGATCCATCAATGCCAGTGGCCTCTTCTCCTCTTCCCCAGTCTCTAAAACAGGACGGGAGAATTCTGTATCCCAAAAATAGAGCTAAAAGTACCACAGCCTCTCTTTGCTCTTGAACCTTGTTTCAAACATATCAAAGGCTTTCTTTGTTGATCTTGTAAAAGACCACTCATCCTGGAAAGGCTTTGAAACATTTTAGCTCCGAGGTGGTCTCCGGCACAATGAAAAAGACGATCTCCTTCTGTCTAATACTATTGCTAAGCTCATGATGTAAAACATGCGGTCCAAAGTAAGGAAAGTTGGTTCAGGAAAAGCTGAGAGAAACAATAATGCGATAAGTTGCTTTATTTAAATTAAAAAAAAAGAGAAAGGAAAAGCTTTGCACTCATAAGAATTCATTTCTAGTCCCCTGGGTTAAGCTTTGGGCTGCATCTGTCTCCTCTGCTGATTGGTATTCACAACAGAGAGAGTAATTAGCTCAGTGGCAGATGAAGCGTGGATGAGCCTCTGAACAATTGCATCTTCAAAACATTGCTGTATGTGTGTGTGTGTGTGTGTGTGTGTGTGTGTGTGTGTGTGTGTGTGTGTCTGTCTCTCTCTCTCTTTGTATGTAAGCCTGTGTGCATTTGTATGTGTCTCTCCACACTTTTGCTGGGTGTTTGCGATACAACTACTGTATGTTTCCCGGAAACGGTATGTCAGTTTCAGTCACAGTGCTGAGATTTTCCTGAATTAGCATTTTGAAGCATGCTGAGGGTGTGAAATTAACACTGCAATGGCAGAAGATTGGAAAGTGAAATGATTATTCTTCTGCAGTAGTGTATCTGCGTATCTCGTTTATGAGAAAGCTAATATAAAGACGATAAAAAATAGGTTTTGAAGTAGTGCTGGTTTTATAGGATCACTTTGAACCTTCTGTAGTGGGGGGCCCCATTCTGTATACCTGTATGTCTGACGGGCTGTCTGCCCACCTGTCTGTCCATCCATCTGTCTGTCCATCTGTCTCTCTGTCTGTCTGTCTATTTATCTATTTATCTATCTATCTGTCCATCCATCTTTCTTGACGTCCTTTGTTTTGGTTTTTGCTCTATGCAGTGCTGTGGTCTTGGATGGCAAGATCTACGCTACCGGAGGTATCGTCAGCAGTGAGGGTCCGGCCCTGGGGAACATGGAGGCCTTTGACCCCTGTGCAAAAGTTTGGACGCTGCAGCAGAGCATGCCGTGCCCACTCTTCAGACACGGCTGCGTGGTCATCAAGAAGTACATTCAGAGTGGCTGACACTGGAGTAACACATGTGCCGAAAGAAAAACTGCTGCCTCCTCCACATACTCCAGCCGTCTACACACATTCACTTACTCACTCACTGGCCCTTGCTGCCCCAGGATTATCAGTGCTGACACTGAAACCTTTTGTGAAATATCCCATCTGTTTCTCTCTCTCTCTCTCTCTCTCACACACACACACACACACACACACACACACACACACACATCTTCCGTCACCTCTTTCTTTTCCTCCTGCCCTCACCCTCATGGAATGTAGAAGCTCATCTTTGCTGTTTGGCGTAAACAGGCTCAGTGCCTTAGCAAGGCGCCTTGGAATAATATATCCCCCTCATGCTGCTGCCACTGGAGGTTTAGAGTGGCACTAGCCTTAATGCTCCATCATCACTTCCATTCAAACTTACATCTGTTCTCTTTCTCTCTCTGTTTCTCTGTTTCTCTCTCTCTCTCTCTCTCTCTCTCGCTCTCTCTGGTGGGTCATTCTGCAGAAAAAAGTGTATCTTCGCAAGTGAAAGCATCGTGGCAAGTGACAGTCAGCCTATATACAGACTCACTTTAAGTAATTGTATTAAGTGAAAGGACTGTACGGGCAGACAATTTTCTTGAATAATAATGCTTGAAAGATGTTAAAATATTTGCTAGTGCTGTAAAAACACATTTATTAAGGGATTATTCAATCTACTTCAATTTAATTCTTGGCATTTTTACTGATTTTACATTTATTGTGTTACTTCCTTCAAGCATTATTTCTTGAGATAAACAAACATATTTTCCTGTGCGCTAAGATCGTTTTGCTTCATTACACGACTTGCAGTAAATAATTCTACAAATAGGGTGAAGAATCGATGACATGAATGGGAATGCTGTAATAATAATAATAAGATTCTTATTAAGCTTCATCAAGCCAGTAGCTGATTATTCACTGCTTCGTTTTGCTACTTTAGTAAGTGACAAGAAGTGCAAATTAAGCTTTAAAGGAATTAAGTTATGGTGTCTTATACAGAAATAGAAGTGCTTTGGACAATGTTTAATTTCACTCTAATATTGCAGGGCTCCAGATGGCGACTAAAATGATCGCCAATGCAACTAGATTTTTTATTTTGTGACTAGTTTTTTCAATTCAGTTGCCAGTGGCGATCACCTCTCAAAACCAAGAGAAATGAAAAGAAAAGTACAAGAAAAGTGCAGATACGCTCAGCCTGAGTCTGCAGTTCCTACTACACTACCACGTGATTAGTTATGGGACTTTCGGCTTTTTTTAATGAGTCGGATCATTTGGATCAGATCACTAAGAAGATCCGGCTTCTTTGGCTTCCAAACGGATATACATATAGGGTAGACACCGCATTCACTATTCCCAGTTCACACGGTATGTCAAAGTGTCTGCCATGCTGTGAGTGGCGAATGCACCGTGTAAAGTAATACAGGTAGCCATGGTTTTCTGATGAAAACACAATAAGACTCCGTGAATAAAATATACAAACATTTTATTGTATACACGTGTGCTTAAGAAATAATTTCTGAAAACATTTCACTTATTCTTTTCTCTCTCACACACACTAAAGACAAGAGCATAAAATGATGGTTGTCATTTCCAAACTGTGGCCTGGACAAACTGGTCGATCAAAGATGCCCCAATGACTGTCGGATAATACGCTCCGCTACTTTAACCACCTTGACTGTCCCCTCAGAAGGAATCATTAAACATCCACTGTGCTTTAATGACAACGAGCGGTAGCTTTGCTTTGACCATATGATGCCGGTTCAGCATTTGTTACCAAACTACCACGGCACACGTCACAATACAGCTTTCTCAAAATGTGTGGAATGACAAACCCTGGTAAGGCTGAACAATTGTTTTGATTATATTTGGCCATTACAAAATCCCGTATTATAGTGCTTATGTTTAGCCAAAACGTTGTTTGGAGGCTCTATAGCTTTGCTAGCGAACAACAATCTTAATAGTGCCTATGTTTAGCCAAAACGTTGTTTGGAGGCTGACTTGAACACAGGAATTCATAGCCTTGATAGCTTAGCTAAGGTTAAGGTTCATAAAACGGGATTTTAAAATGGCCAAATATATTCAAAGCAATTGTTCAGCCTTACCTATGAAATGTAATCCTTCGGGATCTTGTTTGGCGCGTACAGCCCCATGCAGAACATGCGTGAGGCATCTTTATTCCACTACTTCACTCCACAGCAGTGCCTCTCCCAACATGGCGGCGACGTTGACGTACATTGCAGCTGGTCATGCGGCGTCTAGTAATATTCTATGTCTGTGGTCAGTCTAGTAATATTTTCCCAAATTTAGTCAAGGAACCGACTCGTTCGCGCATTCTAAAATATAGGAAAAATAAACATTAACTACACGAGAAACACTGTGTTTTACTTTGGCAACAATTTAGTCCGTCATGATTTCTTGTTTCTTTTTAACGCTCTTTCCATGGGGTAAGACTGGAGACAAAATGTGCCATGACAATGTTTTTTTTAATTTATATCACATTTGACAGAGATTATGGCTCCTAAAAAAATAATTTGGCTCCCAAATATTTTGTGTTTAGGAGCCAATGGCTCCTAAGGTTTTTATTTTTTTATTTAAAAAAATGCGGAGGATATTTGTGGTTTCCGTGAACCAATTATTAGCTCGGTTCTAAGAAGAAATCCGGGAATGACTGAGGACACGAACTCTGAACTGCGGCTTTGCGAGGGGAACACTGTTCTGAGTTGCTGCCCTGAATTGTTCCTGTGTTATACAGTGACCTAAACATTCCTTACAACTTTGGTGTGAGTGGATGGGGCTAATCTGCTGAATCAAGAGGCTCAAGGACATTTAACATCTGTCAGAGTCTGGCTTCAGCTTGAATAGCAACTATCAGGATCACATGGCTCTAGGTAGTCTAACACTGGTCAGAGTCCCTTAGCTGAAGCATTTTTAACAGTAAACAAAAATCCGTAGCTCAGGCAGATTTTATTCTGTAACAGGAGATCAGTGGACTGAACTGTGGCGTCACATGGAATGAATGTAAGAAGTCTTTCTGAGTAAAGACGTTCATGCGTTGTACGCACACCCCACCATGTTGTTGTTACTGAACATAACATGTGCAGGTCACTATTGTTTTATACATTGACCAGCACTTGATTCAAAATTCCAAACAAAAATTGTAAAAAAAATGTAAAAATAATACATATAAATAATTTATTGTACCTTATAAATGTTAAACTACACTCTTACAGTATTTTACAACTGCAGCAATTAAAACAGTGATGTTAAGAGCAGAGTGTGTGTGTTTGTGTGTACACACACTACTGCACTCACACACACACACACACACGCACTTACACACACACACACACACACACTACTGCACACACACACACACACACACACATACACACACACACTACTGCACTCTCACACACACACATACACACACACACTCCTACACAAACACAGGTTC
>JBBJLS010000001.1:30862941-30889890 GCA_037577275.1 Bryconaethiops microstoma
TAGAGGAGATCTGCATGGAGGAATGGGCCAAAATACCAGCAACAGTGTGTGAAAACCTTGTGAAGACTTACAGAAAATGTTTGAGATGAACTTATGTCATTGACCAAATATGTATTTTCCACCATAATTTGCAAATAAATTCTTTAAAAATCAGACAATGTGATTTTCTCATTTTGCCTGTCATAGTTGAGGTTTACCTATGATGAAAATTACAGGCCTCTCTCATATTTTTAAGTGGGAGAACTTTTTGCCCCACTGTATATGCTGCTAAGTGTCACATCCGGGGCCCCTAGGCCCCCAAAGAGAAGTGTCACCGGAGTTCTGAGCTCGAGGGGGGAATCCCCATGTGTCTGCGTGTAGGTATGCTGTGTTTGTGTTTGTTCTATTCAAGGAAGCTATCCGACACAGGACGTAATTATGACAACGGAAACTGGGAACTGCTCGCAGTGAAAGCGCCGTTAGAGGAGCGGTGGCATTGGTTGGAGAGAGCTAGACATCCCTTCACCGTGTTCACTGACCACCAAAATCTTGAATATATTTGACAGGTGAAACAGTTGAATCCTTGACAGGCACCTTGGGCACTCTTTTAAACACAATTTAACTTCACTATAACCTACAGGCCCGGGTCCAAAAATGGAAAAGCTGATGATTTGTCGCGACGCTATCCTACACCCATAGACAATTCTGAACCTGAACCCATACATGTATATTTTGTATAATATTGAATTTTTTTTATTTTTTTATTTTTTATTTAATACTATTTTCTACATAGTACTTTGGCCTTTTTTATTTTGTTTTATTTTATTTTATTCTATTCTATTATTTTCTCAATTCTTCTGCTCTGAACTTTGTACTGTCCACTGTCTGCCGTTACTAATCGAATTTCCCACTTGTGGGACTAATAAAGGTTTATCTTATCTTATCTTATCATCCCTACTACACTTATTGCAGCCCCCATAATGTGAGATCTTGATACAGAAAACAAAAGCATGCGGTAGTTCTACCCTACGCCCCCGACATGTCCTCAGGGAAAAACTTATGTACCCGAGCCACTCAGAAAACAAGTAATGGAGTGGGTTCACGCAACTTCCACTATGGGACACTCAGGGGTCCAACGTACTGCCGTGGTAATTAGCCATAAATACTGGTGGCCTAAGGTGTGGGAAGACATGGAACAAACTGTATGTTCCTGCTCGACCTGCGCCATTACCAAAGTTCCGCGTAAACTCCCTGTAGGGAAATTAATGCCCCTCCCGGTTCCGCAAAGACTGTGGTCCCATGTGGCAGTGGGCTTTGTCATGGATCTGCCGGAATTTAATGGGTACACAGTGATTTTGGTGGTCGTGGATCGTTTTTCGAAGGGGGTCTGGTTTCTTCCATTTGGTTCTTTCCCTACCGCCCTTCAAGTAGCCAAGGCTCTGTTCAGGAGTGTGTTTGTGTGGCCCAAAAACTGGACATGAATTCGGGGCCTCGATCAGACAGGATGTCCTCCGGGATACCAACGGACTTGCCTCACGACTGGCAGCAGAGGGAGGCGTCTGTGTTTCAGGTAGGGGATCGTGTCTGGCTCTCCACTCAGGATCTCAGACTAGGGTTACCTTGTAAGAAACTAGCTCCCAGATTCGTGGGATCCTATAAGATTATCCGACAGATAAATCCTGTTTCATATAAACTCCAATTACCACCCTACATGCGCGTCTACCCTGTGTTTCATGTGTCTCACCTCAGTGATATGACACTAAGTTGTGGATCTAGATGAATAATTCATGCTTAATGATTTCCATTCCAAGGTCTCCACAAAGTGTTAATTGTGCAATATAACACTAAAATTATTATAACCAATTATGGAATCGTGTTTTAAGTAATTAGCAAATCAATGAATGCATACATAATAGACATTTTAGAAGGTGATTTCACAGAGCAAAGACATTTTAGTTTCCAACACATGTTCCTTAAATCAAAGTATCATGCATTTTAAACATAAATGTATTTTTTGACTGGTCTTGTATGTAATGTCTTCCTTCTACACACAGTCAGCTGACTGTGACAATTCAACTGTGAATATGAGCAGTTTCTGAAACACTATAAACATGAAGAGCAATCTGTCAAAACATCTAATTGTACTGATATGAAATTGATAGATAAGATCCTCGCATAAACAGGCCAGACTAAAATTCAGAGTTCCATTCAGAAACAGCTCTGTAAGCTTTACACTAAGATTCATTAAGATTCATTCATGCATTTATTTTCTGTAACCAGTTCATCATTACTAGGTTTGCATATACGCGGAGCCTATCCAGGGGTCTAAGGGTGTGGCAGGGACTCACCCTGGTCGGGGCCTCAGCCCACCACAGGGCACACATACACACACCATTCATTCACACACTCACACCTACGGTCAATTCAGAATTCCCCAAATGACCTGACGCACGTCATTGGACTGTAGGAGAAACAGGAGATGCCGGAGGAAACCCACGCTACCAACGAAGAAAACATGCAAATTCCACACATAAACCCTGCAAGTGTGAGGCAACCCACTACGTCACCATGGGGCCTTTTCATTAAGATCTTACCTTAAAACAGCTTTATCAACTGGCCAGTTTCTATGATTTTAAACAGCAATAGGCATTAGCCACTTTTAATCAAGCATAACTGACCATGATTTTTTCATGGATAGTCACTAGGAGTGAAAAATTCAAATTCACTACACAGTTTGAAATGATAGAATGGTGTCTTGAGATGATAATTGTTTTGATACCGCAAAAATAAGAAGTAGCTGAAAAGTTCTTTATATCAATGTTTCTGTTAATGTTTAACATTAATGTTTGTTTCAGTTTATTAGAGTATTTAATCTTATACTAAGTAAAATACTTACAACAAGAGCTGTGACTTAGTGTCCTGATACATCAGTGTAACTACAAGATAACATGTTAGACCCAGTCTAACACAAACTAACATGTTTGTCATGATACAGCAATATGATATGATACAGTATATGCTGCAATACAATTTGATACAATTAAAATACTATGTGTTGTTTTGTTACATCTGTAATAGTGACTTGCCATTTAACAGATGGTCATGCTGTTATTTTTGTGAACATTTCGTTGTTTGCAGTGTTCTAATCAGAGTAGAGCATGCCAGACAAAAATTTAACATTATGAGAATGAGTGCCTTTGACCTCGCCTTCATCGTTCACGCCTGCCCAGCACCCAGGGCCGCTGTTGGCCGTTTGGGTGCTCTAAACATTATTGCTTTGTGTCTTGTGATGTGTCTTCTTTAAACTGACAAAACACATTTTTATCATCAGTGTTACAAATAAGACAACCAGAACTATACAATAGCAGTATATATATTACACTACAGAAGTAACCATAGAACAGGCAAATGTATATAGTTCTGGTTGTCTTATTTACTGTATATACTGTATATGTGTGTGTGTGTGCGTGCGTGTGTATATACACACACACATATATATGCAAACAAGTAAGAAAAACTGTATTATACAAAAAGTCACACCCAAAAGAAAATTCACACAACTTTATACATTTTGCAAAGACAGTATAAATTACACTATAGAACTATAGAATAGATGTCAGCTGAACTAACGTTATAAGAGCTTTAGTCATTAATGTTGGCTACATTGCTCAAGAGGCTTCCCTCCGTTATGCAATCCGTTATGCTTTGTTATGCAATCATAGTCGACATGGTTTAATCACATTTTCCAGTATATTAAGAATTAGCATTTTTAAACATACCTCAAAGTGATGCACAAGTGTCATCCCACATTTTCTTCTTTTTTTCTTCTCTGCCCCGATTCATGCTGCATTTTTGGGGCCAATCTTTCTGCAGTTATTGTGTTACAGTCTTAAAAGCACTCATTTTATTATTTTAAGCATTTATGAATGTCCCGTGTTACCTATAATGGTCTAATCATTGTTATGATTTTTATGATGATCATTAGGCTGTGTTGGACCCCTTCTCCACTTTATTCCCCATGTACAGTGCGTGTACACACCAGCTGCCATGCCAGCACCACCTCCCTGCCCACAAGTCACTGCAGATTTACATCTGCATTCAGGTATTTGGCAGATAGTCTTATTCAGGATGACTTAAGAAATAACAATCACATCAAATCACATCAGTCCTGCTGATTAATCCTCCTTTATCAACATCATTCATACATGCTCAGAATAAACATGTCTTAATGCTGGATAACAGCTTTTATGTCTTGCTCTTCTAGGTCTTGTACTGTCAAAGCAGCTTGTAGCCAGTGGGGTTGATATGTTGTTCCTGACCTTGTATTGTTGACCAGTTATGGTCTAATGACACGCTGTTTCATACTTGTGTAACTCTATTAGTGTTAGTTAGTATGATATATATGATATGGCTTGATTTCAGGTATGAGTCAAGATGCTTAAAGACAGAACTGTGTATTCATCAGGTGTGAATAAACTGTTCAAGTGTGAAAAAATGCATGGCATGATGTACTTGTATACACACACTTTTGTGCCTGTGAAAAAGAGGAGAGAGAGAGAAAGACTGAGTGCTGACAGTTGGTGGGCCTTTCATGAAGCATCCTGTTTGTAACTGGTTGCTGGTACTTTGTCTCTCAGAGACTTGTGTCTACATCAAAAACAACCTGTAGAAAAACATGTGAATCATTAATTTTACTGCATTTCTGAAAAGCGGCGAAAAATGTACTCGAAGCCGTTGTACGAAAAGCCTGAACCCTTGTTTCAATCTGATCTGACAATCACATTGTTTCAGTCTGATTTTGAGTCATGGGCATTCAAGGCTCATTGATATATGTGAGGAGCGAAAGCAAGCCCATCCGGTCTGATCCCACAGAAGAACTGCTGCAGCACAAATTGCTGAAAAATTAAATGATGATTATGAAAGAAAGGTACCAGCACACACAATGCTGCACATGTTGCTGAGAATGGGTCTGGGTAGCCACAGACCAGTCAGAGTACCCATGCTAATGCCTGGCCACCGTCAAAAGTACCAGCAAATGGGCATGTGAGCATCAGAACTTTACCATGGGCAACGAAATATAGTGGCCTGGTCTAATTAATTATGTTTACTGCATTTGGACATCTTGGTGCATGCGTATTGCTTGCTTGGGGATGCACTATGGGAAGAAGGCAAGCCAGTGCAAGCAGTGTGATACTCTGGACAGTGTTTTGCTGGGAAACTTGGGTCCTGGTATGTCGATATTACTTTGACATGTACCAAATGTAAACATTGTTGAAGATCAAGTACACCCCTTCATTGCAGCTTTATTCCCTAAAGGCAGCTGCTGGATAAAGTGCCCTTTCACACTGCAAAAATTGTTCATGAAGGGTTTGAGATACATGGCAAAGAGTTCAAGGTGTTGACATTGAGCATCTGTAGGATGTGCTGGACAAATGAGTCCAATCCATTGGTGCACCACCTCGAAATGTACAGGACTTAATGGTACTGGCTGATCAGTGTATATGGTACTAAAATAAATACGAATAAACATAAATACAGTAAAATACAGTGCAAGTAAAGCATTTCATGTTTTCAACTTGAAACCAAAATGAAGCCTTTTACATTTTTAGTTCATGTCATTTATTATATTAAGCACAATGCACTGCCTCATGTCATTCTAAAGAATTTATTCAAAATATTTTTTCCTCTGTCCCAGTGTAATAACCTTTTTTCCTGACTTTCTGACTTACATCGTCTTATACAATAAATTAAACCAAAAATATACTATCATGTTTTCCCTCACCCTCCCACCACCATCTTAAGAAAAATGTGTTGTTTTCAGGTTGACCTTAAATTTGATCACAGAACACCTGATATGCACTATGTATTGAATGGTAAGTGTTTGAAATGAGAGATTAAAAAAACACTCCGAAACACAAAGTCACAATGTTTCATTTATTTATTTATTCATGTATTAGTTTATTTGTTTATTTTTCCAACAGCAAACTTTTCCCTTAGCAAATTGAGTAAGCTTGGTCAATGATATTCTTAAGACTGTGGCATGTTGCATATGTTAGATATTCAATGGTGTTTCACATAAACTACATTGTGTTCAGCATCATGTGCCAAATAAAAACAATCCTCTGATCCAGTAACTCATTGCATAATCATCAAACCTATCATGAGTCACAAAATAAAGATTCTCAAGACTGACAGCCGACACTTTACAGCAAATAAAAAACTGAGCTAATGTAACTTCATTACTCAATTTGCAGTCTGAATGCATCAGGACATGTGGAGTGATAGACAGGCCAGAGTTAAGATTCCACTGGGCCCTGAGGCTGTGGTAATTCTAAGCCCCGCCTCTGCAGTAACACCAAATATTTTCAACCTTTCTTGTGGCCAGTTTTTTCCATTTATTACTTTTATCACATGCCTTCCTGTTTCAGTCTGTACTTATTTTTTCACACAGGCCTCTGATACTCTCTCTGAAAAGCACTCTTTTAGAGCTTCAGAAAAAAACTTAGATTTCGATTTTATGGGTATTAAATCTGCAGGGTATATAATGGGAGTTATTTAATACACTTCAAAACACAATAGACACTCATACGTTCATGTATTTATTTTAATGTTCAAAGTTGATGGTTTAATCAATAATATTTTTTTAAATTCTCCTTTCTGTATTACATAAACCTTTCACGTGCATTTTTCTTGTCTGAATGGTGAATATTTACCCAAAGCAGTGTATTAGTTTAACACTTTTAACCCGTTTCTAATCATGTAATGTGGTTGTTTGTGTTTTAATGAATGTGTGTTCTTGGTGTTTATGGTAATAATAGACTGAGAAGTTGCGTATTTTATTGTTATTGTAAATTTGAATTCTGTAAATGTTATTGTATGTGTTAGAATTAAAGACAAAATTAATTTGGAAGATTTGGAAGGAACAGTGGAAAACATGTAGCTTGTCATAGCAACACTTATACACACTGATTTGTTTGAAACTAGGTAAGTAGCATCTACTTGCCATTATAAGTTACAACATTTCATAATGATTAGTCATTCGCACTGGTTTGTTTTGGGTGCTGATTATGTGTCAGGTGCATCCAAATAATGTGCTGAAGATACGGGGTGTGAACTTCTGAGATGTTTAAACCTTTATATCACAAGATATTGGCAACAAGTATTTCTTGAGATACTGGATAATGAAGCGCTAGATTTTTGCTTTTACTTTATTCAGTAGGTGGCACTTATCCATGAATGAATAGTAATGACCTAGGGTCATGCCTCTATTAGAGGCCAACTAACCAAATTTCACAATTTTTGGCAAAATGGTTGTCAAATTATTGCCCAGAAAGTGGTTAGTGTCCCACTGAGTAGGGTGGGCATGAAGCACTACAATCATAAAATTTGGTATGATTGTAGCCACACAATGCAAATATGGCATAAGAGGTTTGTGTCCCAAGCTGGGCATGTCCCTTTGTGTGACTTCAGTCATGCCAAATTTCGTGTGGATTGGTGAAGTCTAAGTATACAATATTGTCAAACAAAAATCAATGTGAAAAAAAATAACAGAGAAAAACAAATCTTTGATGATGCGATATGCTGTAGGTGCGGTCATAATAAAAGAGTTTTCTAGGTTCCTCTGGCATCCTCAGGCTCTGTTAAATGTTAAAGGATGCTTAAAGTTTGAACCAACTATCTACTATAAATGGTAGCTGCTAAGATCAAAACGTGTTGAATCACTTTAAATGTAAAAATCTGCTGTTTGTGTGGTCTCAGATCTTTTTTCTGGATTTTAGCTGAAGTAATCATTCAGTTGGACTTCAGGACCACCTCCCTGGTGATTGATGAGTTTGAAATAATCAGTTGGTTTACGCAGAGAATGTTGAAGTGCTGGAGATCATGAGTTTCAATACTGCTGATGCTGTAGCTACCTATGGCTGAGAGTACAAGACAGCATTATTGGCCCGGCTCCCTCTCTCAGAGGGTAGGAGGGCCTTGCTTCCCCCATATCACTCAGTGCAGTGCAAGCCAGGGTGGGTATCTGTTAGTGGCAGTGACAATTAGTAGTTAACATTCTCCGCTAAGCATGTTGAGCTGTCCAATGACATTATATTTGTGACAGTTTGAAAAAATGTGGAGGCGCCTCACATGACACATAAGCCATCAGCCTCTCAATGCAGTTTTAAAAGAGGAACTCTTAGTTAGTGGTTGGGAATTGGCAGTGACTAGATTGGGGAGAAAACTGGGCAATCATCCATTAAAAAAGAGTATATACGGTAAGTAGTTTTGCTCAAAAACCAGGGACTTTCTTTTTTTTAATGTAAAAAGTATCGAGTATCAAGTAGGTTTTATTGTCATTTCGACCATACACACACAATACAGAGTGAAATGAGATAACGTGCCTCCAGGACCATGGTGCAACACAAGAGCAGAACAGAACAGTACAGAATCACAAGTGCAAACAGGGCACAAAAGTGTGCAACAATACAATTGGACAAGACAAGACAACATAAAGTGTAAAGTGTAAACATTCAGTGCAATTAACAATAGCTACAGTCTGGATGAATACAGTATTTTGACAAAATGTACAATTTTCAAAGGAAGTAGTGTATTATGCTTCCAAATGTATGAAAAACAAACAATAAAAGCAGAATTTCTCACGGTCAATCCATAAAAATTTGGAAAACTAAAAAATACTGATAAATTGCGTTCTGTTGTCTGGTTGTTTTCTGACTACAGGGTTTCAGGGTAGCTGGGAAAATGTGACCTCTCTGGATTTTTTCTGATGTTGTTAAAACCCAGCATTTCATGAGTAATATCTTTTTTCTGTGAAATCACTTTGGCAATTCCTTTAAAATGTTTGGTTGAAGGCTATGAGCGATCACTGTGTTTACTCGTTTGACAACCTTTAGTCTGACCTCTTAAAGGTCCCATAGTGTTTGACCCACTGAGATGACCGTGATGAGTTAATGAATTCCTGTGTGGCAAAACGAACTCACCCTGGGCTCTGGGGGCAACGCTGGGTCAATGTACCATTATCAGATGAAACCAACTTTCATTCCCCTCTGTGGGAAAGTCCATTATTTCATAAGGGAGCTGATTTTGTTGGTTGGTGCAAAAGGCAAAAAGGTCAGTTGATATAAACCACTTGGCGATGTGTGCTGGGTGCAGCACACACAAACTGTGGTCCTACACTGTAAAATATATGTCTTGACCAAAATGGGAAATCATCTCAAATCTTGTCAGTATTTCTGATATTTCTCATTATGGGATTATTCAATCTATTTCTAGACTCTTTTACTTATTTTAAGTAATAATAATTATGGCATGCTAAGGATTCTAAGTTGATCAGTGTGTGCACCCTGTGGTGGGTGCCTGTAGACCCCGGATAGCCTCCGGGTACCTGCGACCCTAGTAAGGATTAAGTGGTTACAGAAAATGAATGAATGAATGGTATGCTAAGGGAATAAAATGTTTAATTAGATAAAACTGCAAGTGTAAAATGTCAAGAAACAAGTTAAATAATAGAATTTTCTTATATCTTCATGTGAAATGTTAGATACATTGACTAAATTTCAGATGATTTTACTTGCCAGAACAGGAAAACGGCTGTTTTACATTTGGCAATTCTGGTAGACTTTGCTTAGCTTGTGAGCCCTTTTCCTGGTGGACTACTGAGTGGTCTCGAACAGACTGACAAATTGTGTTGGGTGTGTCAAGCCCACACAGTCCCAGGCCTCACACACTCAATTCTCAGCATGGTTCCAGTAACTAGCTCCACTGAATATTAATGCACAGGAAAAGCAGTAAGATACAGTATAACATCCTTCTTCTTTAAAGCACTGGGGACTGTTGCGAAGGATTCAGCTGTAAGCTGCACAGGGCGAACAGCAAATTTTATCTTTCTGTCTGTTAGTGCTGCATTGTTTGCTCTTATGCTGGTGTTCAGCATGAATCCAGCTGCTTTAAAGCACAAAGCCTTATACTTCTAAACGTACCTGATTTGTGTCCTGGTGTCATTTCTACCGACCTTCGCGTGTGTCTAGACATCTAATTTATCTATAAAACAGTTTCCATCGATACACAGCAAGCCTGAGGGACAATTTAGTGAGCAGCAGATCTTATTAAAGGCCGGGTTTAGGATTAATAACATCAATGGTGTGTTGTTGTTTGTCCCAGATACTTTTTTTCCAGGATTGGGTCTGTATTGAGTAATTTACTGCAATTTCAAGAGTCCCTCCCTGAGGGCCACTGCAGACCTCTGTGGGTCAACTTACCCCTTTCCCCCCTAAAATCCCAAATGTGTTCATTTAAAAGCAGCAAAGAAAGATGCAATAAACCATTGTTCAAAGTTGCCCAGCAGACTTAAATCAACTCTGTTGGAATAAAAGGCCTCAATAACGTCCAAATGATTAGCATTTTCTAGAACCAAAGGCACAGGCCACTGATATGATAATTAGAAATATGATTTTAAAATATCAAACCTTTCCTTTAATACAGGCCTGCAGGTGAATATCATTAATATTACTATTTTTCACATATTTTGTTACATCTTTGGTTATGTTTGCTAATTGATGGCTCATAAGAGCAGCAGTTTTTTCTCAGATTTACTCATTTAAAGATTCCAGCATTTTACTGTGTCCGTATGCACAGAACATTGAGCAATAATGATTCAAGAATGTTTCACTAATATTTCAAACGGATAATGATTTATTAAACACACGTCTGGATGAGCAGATGCAATTTCTTACCACCACTTAAAGTTACAGGTAATTTTTTTAAATCCACAGACTTCAATGTAGTCTGCAAATCTATTCATCTCACTAAATTAAAATATAAAATTTTGCTATAGATTATCAGGCAACACCCTGAGTGTTTCCTATTTTGTGTATTTTGGGATTACACAATGTGTCATTTAGTGTTGCACTATAAACCATTAATCTATAAATAGATCCTTTTTTTCCAGCTAAGTGCAAACCACACGTCAAAAGTGTCCGCACTATGGAGCCTGTAGTTTGGGAAAGGTTCATCAAGGTTCCCCATTCCAGTTCTAAAGCTTAGAGCACTGCGACGGGCACTTGTGGCCAATCTTTATGAATTACCCCATGCCTTTCTGTTTGACACCACAATCAACTGTTATCACCCCATGCAGAATGGCACATCCATCATGAGTGGAAATCCTCCAGCACCTCGGGTTAAAACAAACAGGTCTGCGCCGTCGCCTCCGTTACCATAATGTGATTCATGAGGGTGAGAGGAGAGGTGGCAGACAAAGTCAGTTTACAGTGCATGGCTGCCTATGATTTACCAATGCGACGTAAATTGGAAGGGGGAAATCAACAGCCAGTGCTGCGCAAGTGTTCAGCTGGCCGCTTTATGATTTGGACCACGCAGTCATAAATCACGCCGGAGTGATGCCTATGGGCTTGTCACAGATGTTACTGCACTCACTACTAAATTAATGGGCTGGTTTCAAAGCAAGAGGCAGTTAAGAAAGAGGAAGAGAAACGAGAGAATAAAGCAGTATGAAAAAGGGAAGCAAAAAAAAAAAAAAAAAGTACAGACCTGTTTGCCTTCCACATTCAAATGGACATACTCAGATATCACACTTGCTTTTGAACTAGCCTCGGGGTAGAAACTTGTCTGTACAGACATAAGCCTAAATTTCAGTTCATTTCAGTGTGTTATAACAATACAAGGTCATACCTGATTTTATTTATTAATTTTTTTAAAATAAATTAATAAATACATACAGACATACATTAACATTATTAATGTTTCAAAACGCAATCAAAGCATGTCGCAAAAACCAACCCATTTATTGTTGTTTTCTCATTTTCTTTGTTTATCAGTTCGTGCTTTCACTGAAAATACGAGATAAACAGAATATTATTCAGAAACAATTAAACTTGTTTCACAATTATTGTCACCCCTGCATTTAGTATTCTGTGACTCCTACATTTGCTAAGACGACAGTGCTGATTTTTATGTAACTGGATAAAACGGAAGAATAATTGGCAATATGTAGCATTACAGCTGTGTATTCCTTCTTTTTTTCTTCAGAATATCCCCTGTGATAGCATCCTTCAATTATTAGGAACTTGAGATAAGGTGCTTATCAGAAAGTTCATTTTAAATTTGATGATTTAAAAAAAACAACTTGTTTTTATGTTGTAGCAGTGAAGAATAGATGCCATATCAGATTGCAGATCTTGGTCATTTAAAGGCTTAACAGCAGGCTCCTGGCTCTGTACGGTCTGTAGTTTATGCTGTAGCCATCTGTTTGAGGCCTCTGAAGAAGGAGATGCAGATTAATGCCTCTTACTGAGATGCTGTCACAGCAGCCATCAGTCCAACCCTCTGCAAATATTTCCACTGTCACATTAAACCATCTAATTACATTCACCATCACCACCACCCCCCCACCCCCCAAATCCTCACTATATCTCCAACAGGAGTGAAAAATGGGGAAATTCATTCATGACAACAGAAAAATAAATGGGCAGCCATGCTGGGGTAAGTCTGTGGATGAAAAATGCAGTGCAGTTTTTCGGCATGGACCATTTGTTCTCTGCTGAAATTTAAAGGACACGGCAGATATGCACCATGAGCCATGGTGAAGCACATTTCCAATTAACATATATGCCTGTTTGTTTGCTTGTTTGTTTGTTTGCAGGTCTCCTTTTGGTTTATGGAGTTCTGTCACCATGTCAACTGTAGTGACCCCCCAATTGTCAGGTGTGCATTCAAAGTCACACGGCAGTCAGCACATCTTCTTTTCAATCTTTTCTCTTCCTCCACCCCAAAAATTGA
Organism: Bryconaethiops microstoma; assembly: GCA_037577275.1. Lineage (NCBI taxonomy): Eukaryota > Metazoa > Chordata > Actinopteri > Characiformes > Alestidae > Bryconaethiops > Bryconaethiops microstoma. Next base: position 30,875,716 of record JBBJLS010000001.1, read on the forward strand.
TTGCATTGCACTCCATACATAATCAAAAAGCAGGCAGCGCAGATGAGGCAGGCGAGCTGTCCTCTAGAGTGCTTTCATGCGATATAGAAAACCCAGCAGAGAAAGCGTAATACCACAAGCACAATAAAAGAAATAAAGTAGAAACCAAAAGAAAAGTATAATGGTTCAATGATATAATTCCTCAGAAGACTGACGTTTCAATGAATCACTTTTGCTGAGTTTGCAGTATGACCTTTATGCTCTTTAGGGGTGGAGGGGACAGTTTTTATTAGCTCACGTCAATTGCGGGAAACGTGAACTCGGTTATTAAAGGAAATGCCACTGGCACACACATTGTCCACTGAAATTACACAGTAGTCCACCGACACTATGAAACCTGAAAGCACTTAATTAATAATGTAGACCAAGCCAGTTAAACCTTAATCTGTGTATTCACCTGGAGCAGACTTTCAATATTAGCCTTGGTCTCCAACCCCGAGTTCTCATGAATGCAAATGTGCATTTGCCACATTTGAGCAAGGGATTTACATTCAGAACAACTCAAGTGTGACATTTTAAACTGATTACTCTGGACCTTTCCGCATGCTATCTCTTCGGCCATTTCATCTGTACATAGCAGCGCGCTTTATTAGGCCTGAAGTGATGTATAGCTTGTTTAAAAGAACCCTCTGAGGTCCGAGGCCTCTCTGGCACTTTGAGGCAGTTTTCTACACCTTTGCATTTTTAAGTATTTCATCTAACTAAAAACATCTATACAAAAGGTGACACATATGGTTATATTCTAGAAAACCTCAGCAACAATAATATGTGAGCAAAGTGGATGTAATGAAATTAGTCTTTTTTTAATATTGTGTAAACATGACATGACAAAAAACTATTTTCAGAGGTGTTCAAACAAAGTAAAAAAAACACACCCTAAATATATCTGAGCAAGACTTTTGGAGTTTGAACCTTGTAAACATATGTGTTGGCTACAAAAAGGTAAGAAGAGCATTCAGAAATGTTATGTAGTTTTACTACAAATTGTGATAAAGTAAGACTACCCAGTTTTTCGCTGCTCTTTCACATGCATATTCACTAGATGGGTGTTTCACATCAGTATCTTTCCCCTCCCCCTGTCAATGGCCAGGTGTCAATGGCTGCCATTGTTTGCCTGGCCCTGCTCCCAAAGCTTTTGTAGAAACTAAATCTTCCAAATCTTTTACAATTACTTAAATACTCAGAATTCAAGACTATTTGTTACATCCAGTTACTGCTGGTACAACATAGACTCTGCTACACACGGTAAAATTGGAAGAAATAAGTGTCAACATTACAAAAATAATGTAATTAAAAAGAACCAGTATAAATATATAAGTGTAAGTATATAAGTATAAATAAAGTAGAATTATAAAGTATACGTATATAAGTATGAATAAGAATAGAATGAGCAGTCTTATCACGATGCCAAGCAGTATAACAGTTTTTTTTCAATATAAAACTTTTCTGATGAAGGTAAAGGTACACGTCACATGCACCACACTTCCATGGAGCTTTTGTTGTCATTCTCTGCAGCCTGCATATAATCATCTGGCCAGCAAAATACTAGATACAGCTTCATTCTCCTTATAAGCTCACCAAAAAAGATACATGATTAGCTTATTTAGCCTACTGTAAACGCAACTCTGAGCACAACATGACATGGATTTAGCCATACGATCATCTGGCCAGCAAAAGACCAGATGTAGCTTCATAAGCTAACGGAAAAAGCACCAAAAACAGTTAGTAAAACAGATATTAGGCTACTTACGCAAGAGGAGCTCAAAGTGCCTCTGTTCATTCTCGCTATCTCACAGAATAAATCAGACTTTGCTTTGTCTGACTCACTCTCCAAAGCGAGTTTTCCAGTGTGTGGAACGAGCATGTGCGTTTGTTTACAATTGTGCAGCCCCCTGCTGCACAATGAGCCAATCACGCCACTGCTATTCAGATTGCTGTTTTACATCTGAATGGCGGAGGGGTGTCACTGCGGAGAGCAGCTAGACAGAAAATCGCATGCTTCCTTTTTATCCTATTTACAAAGCGCCATCGATATATTTATTTTACATACATATTTGAAAAGTAGAGGGTTCAAGCTTTCTAATAGTGTTACTTATACGTTTCTAAGACAAATACTCACAGAGCTTTAGATGATTGTTTTGGAAAACTGAAAAGGATCCATTTTTGGATCCTCCGACCTCAGATGGTTAAAAGAAGCGTTTTAATAATGAACTGCTCTTTGCTTTCATGCTTTTGCAGTTCAGAATATCTCAGCTGTTTAATGTCATGTAGTCTGTGTAAATAGATTGATTGCTCTCCCAGGACCCTATTTCACTGCTACTTGAGATATTGGAAAGGTCATGTGAAGATCAACATGTTAGGATTTACACTGCTTTCACCTACTCTTTGCTTTTTACATCGTACTCATACAGACACGTCACCTCTATGTGACAGATGATGTTCATTTGGTGCTACTTTTTCTCTTACTTTTGCGCTTTGCTGTAAATTTTTAAATGTTTGCATTAAAACGGCGGGGTGGGGCGGGGCACGCAGTATGAAGTTACTCAAATTAGGTACGCATTTGTGCTGTGAATACTGAAAACGGCTGCATTTTGCATACCACACTCACCAATTGGTCATTGCGTACCACTTATGTCAATGCCTGACCATGACTACTCCTAGTACAAATACTGCAACTGTGGTGATGCCCTCACTAGACCTTCACTTAGGAAACATAGTTGTACCCGATTCTATTGCAACTATATTTTTAAAGGTGGCTTGACTCCACACCAGCATACACATACCGCTTGTACCTTGGGAAATGAAAATTTACCTGAGTGTTCTTTTGACAACTGCACTGGTGTCTTAAAGACCCTTTCAATGAATTTTTCTTTTTATTTTTCTGTAAATGAGATGTGCAAATGTAAAGATGTTTTTCCATAATGTTTTGCACAAATTTAAGGTTTATCCTAAAAACAAATGCCCAGATTAAGAACAACTGAGGAGCCTTTGTTTTTAAGAGCATAGTGAAGTGAATCATCTGCAGCTAGGTGGCACTGAGAATAGTTACTAGTATGCATATATTATACTCGTATGCACCCTGTTGTGAAATGAATGAATTAATGAATTTCTTTATTTTTTGTCATTTTTGTTGTTGTATATTTATATTAAAAAAACTGCAAACATTATAACCCTTAAAATAGCACCTTGTCATGTGTTTTCAGCATGTGTTTTGAAGGGCAGGATTGAAGATACAGTGTCAGTCTACTCTGCCCTTTTCCCATAGCCTTACTTTTTAATCGGCGGCCTGGGTGTGCCCTGTCCCATTGAGATTCATTTTTAAATGTAACCTTGAAAAATCTAGTAATTATTCATTATTGTTCTTCGCAAGTGCTTTTCCAATTGGTACTGTAACCTTTATACTGCTTATATTATGCTCAGACCGAGGGATGTAATCCTTCATTCCCAGACACTGTTGGAATTGGGCAAACCAGAGCGATTTAATATCACTTTAAACTGTTTATGTGCAGTGTGGGAAAAGGACAAGCTACTAATGTGGCAAACTGATTTGAAACAAAAGGCTAGCACACCACAATGTTGAGTGAACCTGTGCATTGCCATTTAATATTTATTAAAACATGCAGCAGATCATGTGTTTATCACTAAAATAATCTCTCAGTTGCAAAAACATTTTCTAAATGTTTTTGGCTTAGACATATGGCTCTGTTATGAATCAGTGGTATTAAATCTTTTTCTCATTTTTCATTTGTCATTTTTCCTTTCATTTCTCATCTTTTTCTTAAACCCTTTCATTTACATAAATAGTCCATTGCAAGGTTCCTTAGGGAACCAAAAGCGGTGCTTCTGTGACATCGCTCCTTCTTAATATTTAATAGTGTAGAAGGAAAACTTGATATTACACATATATCACTTCACCTGCTGTACATGACATGCAATGCATTCTGCTCAACTGGCCTCCACTTTAATACTGGCTCTTTTTTCCCCTCTGCTGCTGGTCAGACAGCTCGGAGTTAAAGTATGGCCAGTTAGCATGAGTGCCGTATAAATTACGCTGAGGATTCAATTTAATCATGTCTGGGCTGCTGTTTTGGGTGGTGGGGGGGCGGCTGGGGGAAGGTGAGATGGAGTACGGGGAAAATGAGTTGTCACATTCCGCTCATTAATAATGCAGCAGATTTACTGTAGCTCAGGGAGGACAGAACTAATCTGGGCTTGGAAATTAACCTCCTTATCATCGACATCAGTGATCTTATAATTAATTTTCAGTTTAGCCCCATGAAAAGCAGGGACGGTGGTCCGAAAGACAAAATAAAACGCGAAACTGTTAGTACAGTCCTCTACAAAGGAGATTGGGGAGAACAAAAACAGAGGGCATCACGGCCAATTATGACTCCATCGATCCGCTCGGAGCAAGTCTGAGTTATTACTCTCCCACAATACCTGAGTAAACGACTCTGGGGTTTGCTGTAGGTGGCTCTTAAGTGTGGAATTAGGAGCAGTTTTAAGGAGAGGGGCCCTGTGTACCAAGGCTTCCTAAATGACTGCTTGCTCCACATTGATCCCATTTAATGCCTCCGAGGCTTGTGGGAGATGAAAGAATAAAGGCAGGGATTAAAGTAGGTCACGCGAGTCATGTCACACGACTGGCCACATCCCATTTCTCCGCCAAGCTGGCAATCAAGGCCCCCATTTTCAGATGCGCACACACCCTCCCAAGGCCAGGCAATGTCAGCCAGGGCCATGCGCTTCCAGCAGGGCCAGCACAGGGATCTCACTCATACACCTGTCAGCTAATGAAGCGGACAGGGGCACCTGCCTTGGCCTCCAAGCGGTGAGGAGCCGGTAAGCTTCAGATCATTAAGGGACAGCAGCAGGTTGGAAATGTTTTATTTCAGACACGTGTGACATGTCTGGAAAGCAAGGATGTAGTGTGAATGGCACAAAGGTATCGACCCTTTCAGAAACCACTAGTATTTGTGTATTCTTCCTTAAAATGCACAGCGATATGTATTTGGGAGTTTTGTCAGCTGGTACTGTGTGCAAAATGCAAAGGAATATATTTAAATAACACTAAAAACAAACTATAAATACACAGTGAGTAAAACATACCTTCACATAAATACCAGCAGTCCCAGCAGGGCAGTCGCACTGAGGCTCTGAATGTTTTTATTCTGCAAAATATCTATTTTTACCCCCATAATTTATGGGTAGCTTGTAAATCTTTGATTGTTTTTGAACTTGTATAGCTTAGATACTGATTATACTTACATATACTTTATAACTTTTGTATAATAGGCACTGGAGTAGTAGTGCAAAACTATAGTACTTCACTTGCCCCAATTTCTCCCTTACATACATTTTACTGTCTAAATCCAGTTGATTACTGTATTTGCACGGTGTTTTTGCACACCTGTTTTTGTAATAAATGGCCCCTACTTGCTCTAACGTGCACCCACATCTGACTGCGGGCCCTCAGATTTGTTTTATTGTGTAGCACAGTGTGTAAAGATGTAGACACATGACAAATCTTTCTAGCTAACTTCAGACAGTGAAAAGCAATCGGCTGTTAATTATAACATCACAGGATGGAGTAGTTAATTAAAACACAAAACACTATTCTGGTGGAAAAATGATCAAAACGCATTCTAGGAATATTCTAGGCATAACATGTTCAAACAAAAAAATACTTGGGTGAAATTAACTGTACAGGGCAGAGTTAAGCAAATTAACCAAAAACTGAATGGAACTGAAGGAATGCTGCTAAGCTCCTTGTCCCTTGTCACTCCAGTATTCAGAGTCAAGGCTGCTCAGGACTGCACAAAGTGATGGCCACTTTCCCAATACGCTCTAGAAAAAATAGCTAATTACCATAAAACCTGTCATTTTCACTTCTTTCGCAAGGAACCTGACCTGTTTCTCCAATTTTTACAGCAATCTGCTTTACTTAAGGACTCTCTTTTCCACTGTACTTTACAATGTGCTGTTCTACAGTGTGTAACATTACAGCTTTTTCTACAAACATTCAGTTAAGTTAAAATGCCAACTTTGTAGTTTTTTTATTATTTAGTTAAGGTCATTACCACACAAGGGGGCATTCATTGTTTTGTTGTTAGCTTAGTTGTGAATTAAAATTTGACAATTTGCTCGAAAGCACTCTCTCCCTCTTTCTCAGAGTAATGAAAAAGGTAGTGCACAGTAAGACACTTGTGTGCTCTTGCATGGTTCCTTGCACAGACTAGTGGGACATCATTTATCTTAGCTATGTTAATGTACAGTGGCTGTTTTGAGTGTATTGTGTGGCCGTGTTGTTTCCTCTGGTCTTCTTCTTTCTGTCTCCCCTCTCGTTAGTTTCATACAGATGGTGCTGTTTAATGACCTGAAGAGAGCTGCTGATTCGCTGAGCTCTTGCATGAAAATTGTGTAAAAAGGCTCGGATAGGCTGTGTCTTGGCTCTTCCTCCTTTTATATAGTGTGTTCAGCAGCCAGACTGAGAAATGTACAGCGTTGGCAGCCATTTATTCTGGTTTGGACTGCATTTTCTGCTTTGCATCTGCTCGGTAGGTATTGTTTGGGTGTGGGTAGGCAGTTGCTGATACATTACATGGACAAAAAAGTATTGGGCTGTCTGACCATTACACCAAGAGAGTTAGACTTAAATTACATTGCATTAAAATACATAAACTTTCAAATGGAGCTGGTGCCCACTTTGCAGCTGTAACAGCTCTGTAGAGCATTTATGAGGTCAGACACTGATATTGGACGAGAAGGCCTGACTCGCAATCTCCGTTCCAGTTCACCCCAAGTTTCAGGGATGGTGTTGAGGTCGGGGCTCTGTGCGGGCCAGTCAAGTTCTCCCACATCGAACTCATCCAACAATGTCTTGCTTTGTGCACTGGGGCGCAGTCTTGCTGGAATACAAAAGGTTCTTCCCTAAACTGTGTCCACAAAGTTGAAAGCATGTTGTCTGAAATGTCTTGGTATGCTGAAGCATTAAGATTAAATCCATCTCTGGAGGTAGAGGGCCACCTAAATTCAATAATTAAGAGGTGTGTCCCAGTACTTTGTCCATATAGTGTAGGTTAGAAAAGTGAGTAGTTTTGTTAGGTTTCTTACATGTAAAATGCTCAACAAATGTCATATAATGAATTGGCTCTTAAACAACCTGAGGCTCTTAAACAACCTGTGCCTCATTATGGTAAAGAGATGTAATCCATCCTGCTTGCACAGTTTGTTTTCTTCAAGTTTTTAACCGAGGAAGTGGAAGTGATCAGCTCAGATGTTGCAGTGGAGGATGCAGGTGTGTCTGTGCATGTGATGGAGTTTGACACCAGCACCACACGCCTGACACAGAACTGCACTGTCCCCCTTCACAGGTAGTGATTCATCTTAAGGAGTTGGTTTTGGAGATGAAGCGACAGGAGCATCAGACACAGTTGCTCCGGGTTAGAGTCTTGGAAATTGAGGCTGATAAGGCTTTAAAAATGTGCCAGTTTCAGTTACAGGCTGGGCCTTTGGGTGAAGTCGTCTTGTCTGGGGTTCCTTCTGTGCCTTTTGTGACCTTGCAGTCTTCCGTGTCTGCTGTCATTTCTGCTCCTGATACAAGCCATGATGCATCCACTCCATATGCCCCTGTTTTTGCTCCTCCCTCTATGGTACAACTAACTTCTAATTTTATGTATGTAGGCACGTTCATGTAACCTCCAGTGGCCTAAACATTTCTTTGTTACTTAAAAGCAAGCAAGACGGAAAGGCTCAAGAGGGTTGTGCTGCTTTAACACTCGATCAAAGTCTGCCAGGTGATAACAAATCTTTGACGCAGCAATCTTTTGTTGCCCCTGTGAAACCTGAGGTATCCTCAAAAGTGCCTCAAAAGAACACTTGCTCAGGTGAGAATCAAGCTTGTTTTTAATGTTGTAAACCTGGTCATTAAGTGACAGACTGGAAAGCTTGGCAACAAAGGAAGAATCAGAGTGCGAAAGGGGTGGCTTTGGTGCAGTCCGTTTCCACACTTTTTCTTCTTATAATTCATCAATCCGTTACCATATTGCAATTTACAGATGCTGCACATTCCTTTAGAAGGTGTACCACTAATAATGGATATGACACATGCTAGTAAAGGGCATTAAGATGTGTTATGCACGAGTGCCAAGGTCTAAATTGCTTTTTGGTTTTGTGATATATATGCATGTGTGTACCTCTGACATCCCGGCTTTTGTGACACCTGAATTTTTAACAGTACAGTTCTCCTTTTGGGTTCCGAAACATTTCCATGACCTTTCAAACTTTAAATGAGTTGTGAACCTGCTGGTGCGATAAATTGCACGGCTAGATGATACTGTGGTGTGTTCCGCTACTTTGGGACAGTCATTTATATATATATATACTCTCTGATTTGTTTGACCAGTTGCAAGCTACATTACTTAGCTTAAATGTGGCAAAATATACATTAGCTAGAGCTGTGGTTGCTGCTATAGGTAAAGAAGTGGGTGAAGGTCAGGTGCGTCTCATGAGTGCCAAGATTACAGCCATCACTGAACTCCCCCTTCCCTTCCCCCGATCTCACTGAGAGTTTCAACAGTTCTGGGGGATGCTGGGCTTCTAGCGCATTTTCTTCCATTGTATCTTAAATGTTGTGTTTCCACTAACTGACTTGCTCCATATACATGTTTCTTACGTGTGGTTGTCAGTGTCTGTTGGCAATCAAATCTGTTCAAGCACTTCCCCTGTCTTTGCTGATGCTCTGGTTCAAATGGATGCAAGTGATAGTGGTGCTGTGATAATGCAGGAGGACCAAGCTGGAATGGTACACCCTGTTTTTATCTCAAAAAAGTTCAACAAACATCAGATGAACTAAAGTCCTATTGAGAAAAAAACAGTAGCTTTCTTTTTAGCTCAACAAGATTTTGAGGTTTACATTATGGATAGTTCTTTACTTCTAGTAGTATACACTGACCATAATCTCCTGGTATTTCTTAATCAAATGAGAAATTCTAGCCAGCGGCTAATGTGCCGTGAATTCTCCTTAGAGATTCTCTATAAAAAAAGGACTTGCTAATGATGATGGCTTCTGTATTGTTACATGTTTCAATTTATGGACATACTTATGAAACTGTTATAAATTATTTAATTTGATTCTGTAGAGTTGGGGTGTTGTGTAGGGTGACATCATGTGTATTATAATGCCACGTTTCCTCTGGTCTTTCTGTCTCTCCCCCTCTGTCTCTCTTTCTCTCTCTCTGTCTTTCTCCCTCTCCCCCTCTGTCTCTCGTTCTCCCTCTCTCACTCTCTCTATTTCTCTCTCTGTCTGTCTCTCTCTCTCTTTGTCTCTCTTTCTCTCTCTCTCTCTTTCTCTCCCCCTTCTGATGAATGACATGCATGTGATGCTGTTGAGTGATGTGGAAAGAGGATTAACTGAGCCTTCCTGATGGAATCGTATAAAACCGTCTCTTATTTGTAATGAATAACAAGAAAGCAAAAACATTTACCATCATAGACTGCATGGACATGCATTAAGGATTGCATGAAGTGAGATTAAGGGAAGATGAGTATTTGTGTAGCTAGTTTTACTCATGTTGGCATGTGTTAACTAATCTTGCGAACAGCTAGTCTCGCAAAAACGGTAGTCACAATATTCGCTACTTCAGACTGAGGTAAGCATGCTTGGTGCACATGACAGCACAAGACAAACTGCCTCCCTCAGTAGATCACATTAGCTTGATAGAGAGCAGTGGCCAGCCTGGCTGAGCGCATAGAATTATTTATCGCAAGTTCCAGTCCATTCTCATTCTGCGACACCTTTGTGCAGATGCACCGAGAAGTCAATCCTTTGGCAATGCATTACTCAACAGCTTTATCTTTACTCGGCAGCACTCTCCTCGTCAAGCGGCAATATTTCAGAGTTCCACGCAGCTCCTCCAAAAAAGCGAGGGTGCATTGGAATTGACAAGATCGCTTCCATGCTCAGCGTGTGTGGAGCATTAATGATGTATTGATTGACCACGGTGCCCTTGATGTAAAGACCCAGAGCTTCAGCATGGTGCACCTGTACCAAGGGTTTAATAATGCAATCTTGTTGATAAGACTGTGTCATTGTTAGTGTGATAAATGCAGCCTGTTGTCTGCACGCTCTGACAGATGTGGAGCTCTGGCATCCCTAAATAGTGTTTGTGCTTCTGACACCTTCTGTAATCTCACCCATGCGCTGATCAGGCTGCCACATTAGTGACAGCTCTCCTCTGCTCACAGAAAGTCATTGCTGCTGGCCAGAACCTGTTTGGGTCAAGTCCAGCCTTGTGTGGAGTCCAGGCACCGTGCCAGCAGCCCAGTCTAAGGAAAATGAAGCAGCCACTGGCGATCCTTATCCTTTTTATTGGTACTCAATAAGCATAAAAATGCTGTAAATACTTATAGGATTTTTATTTTTCTGCACAGATGTGCTTAGGAATGAAACAAAACCTATGGTGCTTAATGTATTTAAAAATCAGCGCATACATTAAGAGTGTATGCTGGTTTTTAAATAATGCAGCGATGACATTTTGTAAAGAATTACAGTACCAATATGAGACAGTGTGAGACTGTTAACTGGTAATATCAGTTAATAATCATTTAATAGTGTGATGATCTGAGAGGTAGTTTGAACTGACATGTACATTGTCCCACTGCATTATTAAAAGCTCCATGCACTGTTCAGTATTATTATTCCATAATGGCGTCCCATGAAATTATACTCAATTTTAAGCAATATTGACCCCCCCAGGAAACATACATGCATTTTCCATAATAAAAAACTAATGTGTAGCAGACACATACATACATTCCTTACAATATAATACTTGCTATATATTCTTGAGTAGATTTAAATATTGCAAAAGGGATCTGTAGATGATTCCATATTAATCAAGAAAGCTGTAAAGCACAGAGAACAAGCTTATAAGCTCATAAAACTCTTTCAGTGAAAACCTGTCTAAACAAACTGTTGTACATATTAATATTGAGAGAAGAAATTAATTATAATTAACAGATACATTTATTCTCAATTAGTAACTTTTATTTTAGCAACTTTTTTTTATCATAAAATTACTTCTTGTTGTTCCCCAAATAATTTAACTGAATCATCTGTTTATATTTTGATGTCTAGTTTATAACATTTCAATCTGCAATGGATAGCCTATTAAACTTTTCATTGGTTACAGAGTGTAAATACTTATAGTCTACAAAAGTCTTAGGTCGCCAGAGAAAGGATATTTAAAGCTAAAATATTTGCTCTACTACTCTCACAACATGTGATAACTTTTGACAACATAAACGTTTTTTGAAAAAGAGAAACTCTCAGTACTTTCTATTGTCACGGAGCAGACACGAATGGGACTGACAGGTCGCCCAGTGTTGCGTGAGGGAAGAGCCCAGTCGTGGATTGGCACGAAGAGGCTGGTGAACCCACGCTTTTTGATCTGCGAACACTCCGAACTCGGAGTAAAGATTCCCACCAGGAATCAACGTTCACACACGCACTCAGAAGTGTAAAAGGGTTTGGGGTTGAGGATTTGGGGCTGATAGTACTCACGGTACCGTTGAGTCGAATATTGGCTAGATGCCAGGTTGGGACGAAATGACTGAGTGCTGGCTTAGTGCCAACTTCTGGTTTTTATACCCTGCCGTGAGTCATTTCCCACGTCCCTGGGACGTCACGTGGCTGGTGTGTGTGACAGCCCTGGACACATGTCCGCTCACACACACACACACACACACACATGCATAAGCACACTCACACATACACATATGCATACATAGGCACAGACACACACTTATATGCATACACTTATATACACATACACACACGTGCACTATGGGGCGTTGTTTGTAAAAACAGCTTCACAAATTTAAATGTGTCATTTTTTCATCATTTAGCGCAATGTTCACAAAATTTTCACACATTTAGAGCTAAAACAGTGTTACATTTTCTTGCTGCGTAAATGTTAAATGTTAAATTTAACTGTTAAATCTAAATGTAAATGTTAAATCTAAATCTAAATGTTGCACATTTACAAACAACGAGATATGCTAATTGGCCACGATTGGTGATTACAATTGGTTGTTACTTAGCAGGACTGTGTGCTGTGATATCCCTCACCAAGATGGAGGATTTGCCTTAAATGATCTTAAATCTGAATGTTAAATATGAAAAATATATCTCGCACTGTAAATGTGAAACTTCACAGTTAGATAGGGCTCGGTGACACCGAGCCCTATCTAACTGGATCAAATCAGTAGTATGTGACCAAAATATGAAAATATTACTTACTGCAGCTTTAAATAAGGTTTAGAATTCCCTTATTAATGCTGTTTCAATCTCCTTCTCAATGACAACTTCCTATCTTCTTGATTAGTATCTTACTGTAAACAAGCCTGAAGTGGCAGGAGTCCAGTAGCCAGTAATCCCAGCCTTAGCTGAGAGTGAGAATCTAATAGAGGAGGGTCCACAGAACACTGATAAGGGTCCGACCCAGGAGAAAATCTAATATAGCAAAACATGAGCGCTCACACTACAGAGTGGCCAATCTAACTTCCCTTTACCAGCCTAGAGGTCTATTAATTACAAAAGCCTTCAACTTTCGATTTTTTCTCATTTCCAGCAGATTTACTCTCCATCGTAGGAAGAGTCAGTTTTTTAATTACCAGCCATATTTTACAATATTTATTACACTCATGTCTGAATATGTAAAATATCTTAGAATTTATGTGAAAAACATTCTGATCCTATGGCTTAGCTTCATATTTAACTACCAAATAAAAATGTTGAATTTCATTACTTCTTGTAGTTAGTTCATTTCATATTCCCGATTTTATTTTATTTTTTTTATTATAACATATATTACATAATATTTAGCATGATAATCATGTCTGTTACAAATAAATATCTATTAAAATTTTATTGACAATTTCCTTTAAGTCCGGGCTCTCATCTTTAAAAAGTCCTCTAAACAAACTTTAGAATTTATTTTACAATAAATACCGTGGCAGGTCACAATACTGCTCTGCGACCACCAGAGGACGCCACGGACTTGAGACAGGAACTCTCACTCAGCTGAACTCTATCGCCTTAATTACCATGTATCTGTTCATTGGTCAGCACTGGGTATAAATGTCAGCCTTTTGGTGTTCTTGGTATGGGTGCATACACTTCACGTGGTGATCCTAGTCTTCCTTCAGGTAGTGTTATTTGGCCACCGTGCCCTTTTCTGTTCTATCTATAAATTAAACCCTCATAATCCGATGTCCGTCTGCACTTGTGCCTCACTATCCTCATTCCCCTTTGGGCCGGAGCGTCCCGTGACAGCAGGTTTTATTAATTAATCCGTTACTGAAAAAAATCTAATATATTCTGCAAATATTCTTTGCTTCATTGTCACAACAGCAAAACATTTGTAGGTCCATGAGCATGAGCTTTGGGAAATGGCACAAGCACAGAAAGCAGCCCAGTGGACAAGCAAACCATTGGACCAGCACTGATTTTTTAAAAAGTAGTGTGAACAAACTGGGTCATGACAAAAAGCAGTGCAAACATGTCCCCAGTAACTCTAGTGTGAATGATTCCTATGATGACAGGTTATGAAAATGCAAACATTTTAGTGAAGTAGAAAAAGAGTGTTTTGTGTAGAACTGCAGTTCTGATTTATTAGTGTGATGGCTGAAGAAACTTTTGCCCATCCCACCAGTTATGCTATGGAACTTTATGCCAGACGGCAAGAGGGAGAAGAGAAAGTGGGAGGGGTGTGTAGGGTCATCCACAATGCTTGTAGCAGATAGAAGCGAGACCCTGATGATCTTTTCATCTCTCCTTACCATCCGTTGTAGGGTCTTTTGGTCCAAAGTAGTGCAATTCACAAACCAAGCCATGTTGCAGCTGCCCCTTGTGCTCTCCAAGGCCATTCTGTAGAATGTGAGGATCTTAAAAGAGGATAAGAGCTCGCCTCAATCCCTGAAAGAAGTAGAGATGCTGCTGGGCTTTCTTGAGAATAGAGTTTTGATTATACAGTGGGGCAAAAAAGTATTTAGTCATCCACCAATTGTGCAAGTTCTCCCACTTAAAAAGATGAGAGAGGCCTGTAATTTTCATCATAGGTATACCTCAACTAT
>JBBJLS010000001.1:30889990-30917183 GCA_037577275.1 Bryconaethiops microstoma
CAGTACAGTTGGTGGGCCAGCAGCCTCTGGAGAACTGCCCTGACATGCTGGGTGTGCTCTGCCAGTGTCCGTGAGTATATTAAGATGTCATCCAGGTAGGTGAAGCACCACTTACCCAGCATGTCGCGAAGCACGTCTGTGATGAAGTGCTGGAACACTGTTGCACAAGCCGAACGGCATTACCAGCGTCTCGTAGTGGCCGGTGGGGGTTATAAATGCTGTCTTCCACTCATCGCCCTCTCTGATGCGGACCAGGTTGTACGCACTCCGCACCAGAGAGAGCATCCAGGGCTGTGCTTAATGAGCGGGAGTGGGTGGCGGTTCTTCACCGTAACACGGTTGAGCCCCCGATAATCGATGCATGGACGGAGGCCCCTGTCTTTCTTTTTAACGAAGAAAAACCCCGCAGCCGCGGGGGAGGAGAAGGCCCTAGATGAGTACATTGCCGAGGGGCTCCGCTATGGCACCATCCGCCCCTCGGCGATGTACTCATCTAGGGCCTTCTTCTCCCCTGAAGTAAGGGAGTAAAGTCGGCTGCGGGGCGGTATCATGCCTGGCAGCAGGTCGATTTCGAGGTCATAAGGGCGATGAGGGGGCAGCTGGACGGCCCGACGTCTACTGAAGACCACGGTCAGGTCGCGATACAGGACGGGAATGGCCTCGCAGTTGACATCGGGGGCCTCGGACTCCCCCGAGCACGTAACGGCCCGATCGCGGAGACAGAGCTCTGAACAGGTCAGCCCCCATTGGAGGATCTTCCCCTGGGTCCACGAGATGAGGGGGTCATGTTGGAGGAGCCAGGGATATCCGAGGATGACAGGCGGTGAGGTGAGGGAGGTGACATAGAAGGAGAGGGTTTCCCGGTGGGCGTCGACGGAGAGAGTGAGGGGTTGGGTCTGGTGAGTGACGGGACCAGGGGACAGGGGCCGACCGTCAATGGCAGTGATGAGGATGGGCCGAGGGAACGCCTCGAGTTTCATCCCCTGCTGGGCAGCAAACACCTGATCGACAAAATTCCCAGCCACCCCCGAGTCCACGAAGGTGGTGGTCGTGATCCGTCGGTGGCCCAGCAGAAGGTGAACCTGTACAGTGAGGCAGGAAATGCCCGGCTGGAGGGAGATTGCCGCGAGCGGACCAGATGAGTTCCTCCCCCTACTCACCTGGTCTGATCGTTTCCCGGACGGAGAGGGCAGATGGCACGATGGTGTTCGGGGGAGGCGCAGTAGGCACAGAGGCCAGCGTGGTAGTGTTGCTACTTCTTTGTGGTGGACAGGGAGGCGCAGCCGATCTGCATGGGCTCCCCAGCTCTGGAGTGGGCATCCAAGGCGAGGAGAGGCCGGGAAGACGAGGCGAAGACCTCGGGACTGGTCCTGACCTTGGGGGTCCCGAGCAGCAGGGCACGGCTGGTGGTTCTTGGGCGAGAGCTCATACGTAGATCCACCCACAGGGCGAGCTGAATCATCCCCTCCAGAGTGTTGGGGAGCTCGCAGATGGCCAGCTCATCCGTCAGGCGGGAGGAGAGCCCCTCGTAGTAGGCCGTCCGGAGAGCCGCGTCGCTCCAGGATGTCTGCACTGACACAGTGTGAAACTCTGTGGTGTAGCGGCTCACCAGACGGTCGCCCTGCCGCAGGTGGTAGAGTCGGGAATTGACCTCTACCTTGCTCTCGGGGTGTTGGAAGGCGGCCCTGAGCTGTTCAGTGAAGTCGGGGTATGAGTAAGCAGCATCGCTGTCCGACTTCAGGACCGCCGTGGCCCACTTGGCTGCCTACCCGGTGAAGAGGGATGAACCCATGCTGTTTGATTTGCGAACGCTGGCGAACCCACGCTGTTTGATCTGCGAACGCTCCAGACTCGGAGTAATGATTCCCACCAGGAATCAACGTTCGCACACGCACTCAGAAGGGTATAAGGACTTGGGTGGAGGGTTTGGGGCTTATAATACTCACGGTACCGTCAAGTTGAGATTTGGCTAGATGCCAGGTTGGGACCCAATGACTGAGTGCTGGCTTAGTGCCAGCTTCTGGTTTTTATACCCTGCCGTGAGTCATTTCCCACGCCCCTGGGACGTCACGTGGCTGGTGCGTGTGACATCTACAACATCATGTGCAAAGGAAATTCTGAAGAAGTCTTTAAAAACTCTTTCTCTATATACTGTACATGCTGTGCAAAAGAAAAAGCATTCTGAATTTCAGTAACATTTCATTCTGAATTACAAAGACAGCTGAAATTGGTTTACTAGGATTTCTCCACCAGTCCTGTAGTTTGACCTGATGTTTTTAAATAATACTTTGATTTAGAACACTCTGACAACTCTATGCAAGTACTACAATAAAAAAAGCCGAAACTTAGCTAATCAACTACATCTGAGGTGGAAAATGGTGTAAATTTGATCCTTCATCAAACTATTACTTTGCATTCAAAGTGCCGCCTTTGGAGGTCATTGCTGTTTTGTTCCAAACAAATGAAATGGCAGAATGATGGCTAAATAGAGAACAAGGAATGCTTTGAGGGGAGTTATGTTGGGCTGTCTTGTCCCCAAACAGTACTTTGTTTTTTGTGAAGTATACCTCTGGGTCAGTACCCGCTGGGAGCACTAGGCTGACATATCACTTTCTATTAAAAGAAGAAAAGGGCCAAAGTGTGTGGTGGCACTTAATGAATCTTGCAGATCAATAACAGCAAGTCTCCTTTCATGTCATATCACTCAGCACTGCTCGAAGGCGCCCTCCCTCACCGAAAAGATATTACTCTTCCGCTGAATTCTCCTTAAAGCAGTTCAGCCTGTGGACTAGCTTCAGAGAGACTGACAGTCCTCCAATAGCTTGTAGGCTGAAGTAGTATACACAGCCAGTCAGGGGCGTCCCAGTGGCCTGAACCAGGAGGAGGCCACTGGAGCAGGAAGCAAGCAATGGAGGACAGAATGTTTCCTAGCGTGATGGAGCAGCACACCGTGACGAGAGACAGCAAGAGAGTGAGTGTTTGTGCGTGCGTGTGTGTGTGTGTGTGTGTGTGTGTGTGTTATAGACAGACCCACTTGGAAACCACAGAGACCGACGCTGCCAAGCTCCCAGTGTGGAAGACCAACAGGAGAGAGCGAGCCAAACCGCTAATCAAAGCAGGCAGACGGAACGCTGCTGCTCAAAGCTCACGGAGCTTGCCAGTGAAGCTGACGGTCATGAAAGTCCTCTCTTCACACTCCTGCTCCATCCACCTCCACTCAGCTACCTGCAAAAAAGTGCCTGTGGACAAATTATAGCACACACAGACTGCCCTGGGAAACTACGGCAGTGTATTTCTGAGACGTTTGATTGATGGACTCATATTCATGGAAACAACAAATGTATTTGTTTTAAGTATTTTTTACCTTTAGGTACCTTTATTTTTTATCATTAACTTACCCACAGATATCGCTGGAAGCTGTTATTTTCTGTTGTCTATTTTTGTTCATGTTTTTAATGTTTGACCTAGAGCGAGTTAATGACTTGACCTATTATATATATCACCTGTGTAAAACCGGTTCATTAGCTTATAACTCATTCTGTGAACAGAACCTTTGTCAAAACATTGCAAGATGTTATTTTATGGTCCTATGGGTATATGGTTATCTTATTGTATTATTGAAAGATAATACAGTCGAGTAATTTAAAAAGTAATAAAAATGCTAAACATTTAACTTCTTAGGATGTTTAGACTGACTGCTTATTTCTTTATTGGTTTTATTCAAATAATCAGCAATCAAAATAATTGTTTTTGATATAGTGATATCACACATACGGATTACATAGTCGCTTGTAAAAATTACAGACATTGCAGACTGGATTAAAAGCTAGTTTCTCAAATGCTAATTCCCACATAACAGTATCTCTCCAGTTAAAACTAATTCAAGTGACACAGGGCTTAAAGTGGTCCTGCAAAGTGGCTTAATCTGCCCCCCATCTATAGTGTGAATGCCCTCTCTTCAGAGTGTATTCTGGCCCAGATGTACAGTCAGGCTGGTCTAGTTTGGCCCTGTATGGATAACATCTGCAGTACTTGATGGAAGGGTTAGTTGCTGCCTTCGCTCCTAGGCACTGATAAACTGATGAGAAAAGAGCACAAGAGTTTTGCCCTCATCCCTGGAGGTGGCAGATGTTCTGATGTGAAGCTCAGGAGCGGTACATGACCAAAATGGTAAAGTGCATCACACCATACACATTTATAGCGACTTCTTCATTCTAGTTTACATTGATTGGACATTTAACATCACATTCTCTCTACATAGGATATACACTATATGGACAAAAGTATTGGGTCACATCTGTTTTTCAGGGTTTGGACTAGGCCACTTACTTCCAGTGAAGAACAATCTTAATGCTTCAGCATACCAAGACATTTTGGACAATGCCATCCTTCCAACTTTGTGGACACAGTTTAGAGAATGTACTTTTCTGGTCCAACATAACTGTGCCCCAGTGCACAAAGAAAGCTCGATTAACGCATGGTTGGATGAGTTTCGTGTGGAAGAATTTTACTTTCCCACACAGAGCCCCGACCTCAACCCCATCCAACACCTTTGGGATGAACTGGAACGGAGATTGCGAGCCAGACCTCCTCATCCAACATCAGTGCCTGATCTCAAAAATCCCCCACAGAAAGAATGGGCACAAATGTCCACATAAACTCCGAAGTCTTGTGGAAAACCTTCCAAGAAGAGTGAAGCTGTTATAGCTGAAAAAGGGGCACCAACTCCATATTGACGTCTATGTATTTGAATGCACTGTCATTGAAGTCCCTGTTGATATATAGATCAGGCTTCCCAATACTTTTATCCATATAATGCACTCTCACTGGTCACTTACCTTCTTGTAAGTTCACCTTGCTGGTATATGTGTCAGAGACTGTAGCTCATCTCTTGCTATGCATAATATCCCTTCATCAATGCATTTTGCATTTACGTGCACTCTGATTTTATTTTGCCCAAAGTCTGCATGAATGGAAACAGAACCAGATAAATACAAGCTACCCATGAATGCTTATTTTAACATTACACCCAAGAAATGGTAACAAGTTACCATATTTTGTGCCATTTTAAGTTGTATAACAATAGAGCTGCAGCAAGTTTTGAATCCTGCTGTTCTTTCTTGAGTTTATTGAAGAGATTATTGGTGGTTCAAGGCACACATCATTTATTAAGAAAGACTGTTTTTAATCACAAATATTGCAATGGTTGCTCATCATTATGCAAATGATGCTCTTGTTCGCCTGTTTATCGCTTGTTTACAAAACATGTACAAGATCTGATTATTGTTTGTATTTAAAGGCCATAGTCTTGATGAACTGAAAAAGAAAATTATACTCAAAATAAAATGTAAAGGCAAAAATAATGCCAATAGAGTAAGCAACAATTAGTTAATGATATGTCTGGAAAGTAGTATTAATGGAAATAGAATTTATTGCCTTGATACCAGAGAAATTCCAAAGAGTATTTCACAATTTCAAGATATTGTTTTTTGTAATGTGGGCTACAGTCTGCAATTGTACAACACAGAGTGGACTTATATGATGTAGCTGGACCTCGTAAAGTGAAAGTACAAGACAGATGCTTGTAATAAAGTTTATGATATGTATCTGTTGTCTTCCAACCAAGACCCCATAGCACAGCATCCTGACAACAGGGCTTACTGTATTTATTCAGTGCAGTAACATGCAACAGAGCCATTAAGGTGTTCCCCACCGGGCAGTGGGTACAGCACAAATCCATGATTGCAGAAAGTGAACTGTATTGTACCTCAGTAACTGTGGTGTATTGAATAACTCTTGATCAGGTTTTCAAGTGTACCAAGTCAGGGTGTATAAGTGGGAGATAGCAATGGTGCAGACTACCAAATGCAGTATTGTCATAAAAAAACAAAACAAAACAGTAGCTAGCCACAGTCACAAGCTGTGACTCCACACATAAAACCAAACGCAGAGAAAAAGGTAAATCAGAGCTTTGCTGTTGCTGTTTGCATTTTCACTGTCATCACATGAGAAATAATGTGAGCGCCACACTTTCCAGAGGAAAAACTATACAGCAGAGGTGGAAAAAAGTAGAGACATTGTTCTGAAGTGACAGTAAGGGCATCATGTCCAAGCCTTACTCATTTAAAGATGAAAGTATGGAGCCTAAAATATACATAATATCATATCTAGTTATATACACTGCATGGACAAAAGCATTGGAACAAACCTTTTTTTAAGGGTTTGGGCCAGGGCCCTCACTTCCAGTGAAGGGCTTAATCTTAATGCTTCAGCATACTAAGACAACACCATGCTTCCAACTTCATGGACCGTCCCTCTTCTATTACAGTATGACGGTGCCCCAGTGCACAAAGCAAGCTCCATAAAGACATGGTTGGATAAGTTTGACGTGGAAGAACTTGACTGGGCTGCACAGAACCCTGACCTCAACTCTATCCAACACCTTTGGGATGAACAGGAACAGAGATTGCGAGCCAGGCCTTCTCATCCAACAACAATCCCTGATCTCATTAATTTCCCACAGTGGAAGCTGTTATAGATGCAAAGGGAGACCAACTCCATATTAAAGTCTATGTATTTGAATGCAATGTCATTAAAGTCCCTGTTGGTGTAGTGGTCAGGCATCCCAATATTTTTGTTCATATAATATAAATAAATAAATAGTGAAAGTGATTTTAACATAATCAGGTATATGCAAATAAAAGTAAATATTTTAACAAATGGAATAAAATTGCATACCGCAGTACTAATCCTTGCACAAGCTGGCATAATTACGAGCAGTAATTAATTTTACACTGACATAAATTCAGCTGAGAGAGACATTTTGAATATCTTAAAGAAAATGTAAGGATTTGAAAGTTTGTTTTTCCCTTTGAAATGTAAATGGATGACAGTACAAGTGTTCAGTTTTAATAAGTAAAATATGAATGCTCAGAAACAATACTTAAATACAGTAATCGTATGCAATCACTCAAGAATTTTCCACGCCTGTTATCTACTAAGGCTAATTATAGCAGCCAAAAAAGTGAATTAATTAAGAGAATTTGCAAGACCCCCTTTTGTTGTGTGAGGCTCTGCAACACATCTGATTTACTACTGCCGGGAGGCAATTGAGCAGCAGAGCAACGGAACACTCTCACAATTTCAGTCGTCTCATGTGGAAGGTCGGCTTTAAAGAGAGAAACATAAACAATGGGCCGAATCCCTGCTGACCACACTGTCTGTTATGGTTCAAAGCAGAAGT
Organism: Bryconaethiops microstoma; assembly: GCA_037577275.1. Lineage (NCBI taxonomy): Eukaryota > Metazoa > Chordata > Actinopteri > Characiformes > Alestidae > Bryconaethiops > Bryconaethiops microstoma. The sequence goes on from JBBJLS010000001.1 coordinate 30,897,234, forward strand.
TCAGCACTGTAAGTCTGTCCCTTCTCATACAATTATACTGTGCATATGGGGCAGCCACAAAAAAAGCAAACTAGACAGAAAGAGCAGACTGTCTGAAAGGCCATCTTCTAGAGAAAACACACTGGATGAATAAATAGAATCAAAGCTTTGAGCTTCTCTGAAAAGGCTTGGGGAAGAAAGTCAGAGAGAGCTTTTTTTATACATCTATTCAGCTGACAATTCTTATTCATAAACTTCTTCTGTTTTGTCTACACATGTTTCGTTGTATTAATTATAGTCCTGGGTGGATTTATATGATAAATGTCATGTCGGATGTGAGGCAAAGGGGGGAAAAAAGAGAGCCAAAAGACAAATAACAGAATGTCATGCCAATAAAGGAGGCACATGATTGATTTCACAGTGTCAGGTTCTGCTTTGCAAATTGGTCAGGCATGTCTGTCCTCGTATAAAATCCCCTCACACTGTTGTATATTTCGCTCTGCTGACTTTTGATCATGACCAGATGACCGTAGCTTTGTGTCAACACATGTCACTGGGCAAGAAGCAGATGCGTCATGCATGTCTAGCCCAAGAGGAAAAGGACTTGAAGGGAACATTATTACCTGCCCATGCGGAGGACACTTTTACACGTTTTTTTCTCCGTTTTAGACCAAAGCTGGCTGAGAGATACAAGACAATCATGACTACAGAAGAGACAGAGATGTTAGCTGGATATTTGGGAGCTACAGATAAGATTGTCCATCACTCATAGCAGAAGTTGGAGCAGTCTGAAGCCATATTCAATGACATAATAACTCAAGCGGAGATAGCAATATAGCAAAAAAAAAAAAAAAAGAACAGGAAAAAAACAGGGCAACATGTAGCAACAGTCAACATTCAGCAGTCAACAGAGTGCAAGTTACAACAGACAGCAGACAATAGACAAGCATTACGTAAATTTGAGTTATCAGGACGAAAATATTACTCAAGAAATGAGTACAGAACTGGAGTGAAACTTCCAGCATTGAAAATGAAGTTTGTTAGGTTTTTTTCTTCACTGTATGTTGACCTAAAACCAAGTGGTAAAGTTTAAAAATAAGAGGAATGAAAGAGCAAGGCGGTCCAGGTTACCAACAAGACAGAATGAAATTAAACACAAAAAAGAGTTCCTATGTCATAGAAAAAACCAAAACCCTATTCAATGTATGTAAAAAATTTTTTACCAAAGAAATATGTCACGACTATTGGAATCTCTACATTGAGTTCTTTGTGGAATCTATTTTTGCCAACATAACAGCAGTGACCCTCCTCCTATAATGCTAGATGAGATTGGAGAATACAGTGTTAGCTATCTGAGCGCAAAGAAGCAATCTGAGATGGCAAGCAAGCAATCTGAGACCACTCTTCAACACAGGCCCCTCTCCAGATCCTCAGGGGTCCTAGGTCCTCTTATTTGGGCTCTCCTCCTCAGTTAACCCCATGGGTTTTCAATGTGCGTCCTCTAAAGTCCTAGATAACAAGGTTCCCAGGGTAATTGGACAAAACAGCAGACCCAAAAACATATCTACATTTTCTGGAGACTTGAAGACTCAAAATGCCACCCTCTTCTGATTCCTGGAGAATTATGCCTGTCTAACCATGCTGCTCATTGTTTTTGGGGCAAAATAAACATGTCTCCACTAATAATGAATGTGGGAATTTGACATTTTGCAATTTTTTTTTAAACCATGAACTAATTTATGGAAGTTAACACACTTTTGTCATGTTGATGAATGACTGGGGGAATTTGGTCTCCGTGTCACCTTATATGTATACCCTAGTGAAATAGAAAGTCACAAACGACTGCTTTAGGGTTCCTAAACACTCAAAAAAACCAAGAAACACACAAGGGAACTTGTTTAACTCACATCTTCTTGTTAATAAAAATCTCTAGAGGTGCCAATAATTTTCTTTTTCTCTCTCTCTCTCTCTTTAATTTCCATCGACAAAATTTACTTCAATTAAATTGTATTTGTTCTTATTTAGGTAATTAACCACAAAGATGTTTAGTTAACCTTTTTTTAAAAATGTGTAAATGACCGTTGTATTGACTCATGGCACTATATCATGCTATCTTCAAAAAGCAGTCCAAACTGCTGTAAACCGAATAGATAAATACATGTATGTTTTGTAAAATTATGTAAAATAAAATATATATATATTCTAAAATAGTGGAAAAACATAACATTCTAAATGGGCCGGAAAATACATTTTTTCATGATTGCATACCCTTTAAGTAGATGGAACTGAGCAAATGGAACTAATCACTACTCACCTCTCTTCATGGATTTGAGCTGAGATTAAAGGTGTGCATCTGCTAAAAGTCTCCCTATTCAGGAACTTTCTCATGAAAGACAAAAAGGCAAGGGTTCTCTTTTTGAGAAGACCAATCATACTGATGAAGATAAGATGTGCTCAGAGAGAAATCAATGGACAATACACTTACAGAGGCGTCTGTTCTGCAGATGAAGGGTGCTTGATTTGTTTAATTCACAGGTTAATTATGACCAAGGATGGCGTGCAGGCTTACCGCACATTGTGTGATGAATACACTTCTAATTAAGAAATACAGTGGCACACATGGTGGGTTCTGGTGGATTTCACTCTATGATTTGCTGTATTTACAGAAAACACTTAGGCTCCATCTGAACTATCCATATGCAGGCCTAGACAGCCGAACTGTCTCAAATCAAAATGATATTTCCCTCCGTAAATGGTTATGAAACGATGCATCTGTTCAAAGCCAAATAAACGGAGATCTGATGGCGATATGAGTAAGGACAGAGCTGAGTAAAATGGTCGGTAACAGGGAAGTCATTACTGTCAGTTAAGTGCTTTCAGCTCCTTTTACTGCCTCGAGAACAAAACTCCACAACACATGAAAGCCATTTTCTTAGCCATAATGACCTATTCTCTTTTTGATAGACTGCCATTATACCACACAATATCTTCACCTCTTGTTCAAACTCTGAATTTGGATAGCAGCCTGAATGTCAGTAGCTTAAAATCACCTCTCCTCTGCTGGAACTGTCAAACAGATAAGTTAATAGCAGATCTAACAAGTTCTTTTATGCTCATGCAGATGTATCTAGGTATGACAGATACTGTATCTGCTGTACAGTTTTTACTTCTCTTGGAGGACATTTGAAGGAGTAACTCTTACTAAGTCCTCTATTTGTTCATGCATTCAAATTTCACTTTCCTTCACAATTCATGCTAGTTAGTGAATCGTCTGTGTATCTGAGCTCATTTTAATTATCCAAAGATTCGGCTGCAATGCAAAGAGGAGATTTATTCATTATTATCTGTCAGAACTCTTACAATTTAAACTTTAATTATAAGCTTAGATTAGGAAAAATGACTTTGCTCTGCTGAAGATTTTTCTTTCTAATAGGAAAAACAGAAGAAAAGCACAGTGCTAATTTCAATATCTCATAAATTCCTAATTCCTCAAGCACGCTACACTTTTAGTTGATCAGCAGTGGTGAGCTTGTATACAACTTTTTGACAGAATGTGCTGTAGCTGCCATTTAAATGTGTTTAAAATAAATGACAGAGCTTGGCCAAAAGTTTGTATACCCCTCTCATATATACAACTTTCACTACAGCTGAAACCATCTTGCAAAATCTGGAATGCCCTATTAACCACCTAACATCACCCTAGCAAACAACAGAAATATCATAGTAGTCATTTAGTAATGCCATATCAATCACTGGGAATACCATGACTACTGCCCAGCAAAAACAACAAGTAAAATATCAGCATTCGACTACTTTGCACCTATGTAACATACCATAATAACCATCTGGTGACACGGATCCTGAGGAAAACTTGGAAACATGGTCGCTTGATAACTGCTTAGATTGTTCAATTTTCTTTAGCAAATGCACTCTGTTTTTCTTCATAATCTTCTTTTCACTCTTCATTATGAGTAGTATGTGCAGGAGTAGTAGTAATAGTAGGTTAATTGGTATTAGAGTTATTACTGTGAATGTTATAATAAAGCTTATATCAAACAGATATGTTAAATGGAGTTTATTTAGCATGTACAGTCAAGTTGTGTATCAATGTCTTGGTCATGGGTGGTCAGAGTGGTGAGAGTGGTCATAATATGGAGGAGAAATGTGAGCTGATCTGCTGTTCTGCTGTTAATCAAAGCAAGCCACTGAGGCAAGTGATCCCAGGCCGGAGGAGAGCAAGTGCTGCCCGTCAGCACCTTCAGCCAAACATAGCTGTCCCGTGTGCTCATCGTGCATTTTGGATTGTCTATTTTTATCTCCATGTCTTCTGCTGTGGGCTCAAGTCTGCACAGCTTGTCACCAACTATGTCCCATCGCAGGCTTCAATTTCCAATTATCAATGTTAAATTGACTCCTGGCGTGCAGGAGCGCTGAGGCCTGCGACATTCTGTGGCACAAATGTTGAGCTCGTGGGATGTAGCCTCAGTATATGTCACGTATTTAGTGCATGTCACACTCCTAGTGTAATACGGTATGTAATTATCCCAAGAAACATCAGCTGCAGATTTGGATCTGAATACCTGGTGCAGCTGAGAGTGAGTGATGTGGTAAAAAAAAAAAAAAAACAGTACTTTGTAAAAGACATTTTCACAATACATTGTGCAGTGGTGCAATACTGCAATATTTCATATTTCTCTTTCTATTGCATTTTTAGAGTTTTGTTATGACCTTTATAAATAAGCGGCAGATGATGCAATGCAAACACAGTGCAAAACACACATGTTAGCCTATTAGCTAGATGGCTGAGTCAGGGGTAGTTCAGTCATATCTTTAGTGAAAATAAAAACGCAGCACCCCTTTGATCACCTCCCAGCCATTTCTTGAAGTTGATGTGTTGGATGCAGGAAATATGAGCAAGCGTAAGCATCTGAGTGACTGGGCTAAGGGCCAAGTGTTATGGCTAGACGACTGGATCAGAGTATCTCCAGATGGCGGGTCTTGTGGGGTGTTCACAGTATGCAGTGTTTATTACCTACCAAAAGTGGTCCAAAGAAGGACAACCAGTAAACCGGTGATAAAGTCATGGGTGCCCAAGGCCAGGTGCTAGCTAGTCTGGTCCCTCAGAAGAGCTACTGCAGTACATATTGCTAAAAAGATTTATGCTGGCAATGACAGAAAACTATCAGAACAGACAGTGCATCACAGCTTGCTGTGTTTGGAGCTGTTTAGCCTTAGACCAGTCAGAGTGCCCATGTTGACCCTGTGTTCAGTACTGACAGTGCCTACATTGGACAAGTGAGCATCACAACTAGAAGATGGATCAATAGAAAAAGGTGGCCTGGTCTGATAAATCACATTTTCTTTTACACCATGTAAACAGGGGAGTAAGTGTGTGTTGCTTACCTGGAGAAGAAGGCAAGCACTATGGGAAGAAGACAAGCCAGCAGAGGCAGTGTGATGCTCTGGCAATGTTCTCCTGGGGTCTTGGCTTTTATGTTGATGTTATCTTATAATACCTTACCTTATATTACCTTATAGTATAGACGTTTTACTGGGATAGGACTGGACAGGCTAGCCTTTACTATCCACATACATCAGAGAGCCTTGGCTGCCCATGACCCTTTCACCAGTGCCATCGAATTATAATTGTATCTATGTGATTTTTTTTGGGCCATACTTTACACTACTATTTCTGAGGTGTGTGAACATGTTGGAATTGACCAAATAAACTGTAGTACCACATTAAAATAAGTGCATGAAAATTCTGAGAGCAGGAGTTTTATGAAAATAATAATGTTAAAATGAACTGCCATACGCTACATGTTACAATGTAGTCTATATTGTTATTATACTCAAGCTCTGTATTAATCTGTATTATTACTTTTTTAAGAAACTAAGATTCCAAAGTAGTTTGTGGCTTTAACATGCATCAAGGAAGTTTTGTATAGAACCTTTTAACATGTATAGTGGCTCTTTAAAATGTAAAAATGTCTCAAAAAATGGTTCTTTGAATTGAAAAGTTCTTAATATATCCAAAAGAGTGTCATCACTACACTTTTATTTTAAAAGTGTGTTATACATAGTTGTTTTAGAAGTATTGACACTACTTCAGATATACTCAGAAAAGTGTTGTGCACTGTGACATAAATTAGCATCATGTCTTATTGCCCAGCTCTGGGTTCAGTGTCTCACCATTTGGCGGAATAGAACCTTATAGCAATACACTGAACAGGTGTTAATCATACACATACTCACAAGAGGTTTAGTTGTATTTTCAAGAACAATGTGAACTCTCTATTAAAGCACCTTTTGGGACTGAGGCACACTTTCTGGAAGAACTTGGTCAACTTCAGCGCCATCAATAGTCTAAGAATAGCTGTGATCACAGGGAAGGTCATGCTTTCAAATGCACATTAATAAATCATAATTACAGGGCAGAACTCAGTGGGGGCGCCAACTGTGATTATGCCACTGTTTCTCATTACAGTAAGACAGAGGAGCCTCCATTATATTGAACAGCATCACTGCTGGTCACTAGTGCTGTTGTTGTTTTGTCACATTTGGTGACTGATACTCCAGAGGGCACTTATGGTCTGAAACATGTACTAATCTGTCTGGAAACTGATTGGCTTGAGGGTGGAACAATCATTTCCTGGTCAGGGTTTAAGGGGATTTTATTAGAGGCAGAAGAAAGAAGAACAAGCCATGGTGTGGAATGAGATTTATGTCCAACGGAGGGTGCTGGAGCCAGACTGCAGGCCACAGCTATTACATTAAATCTGTCCCCAGTCAGAGAGCCGCTGATCCACAGTCTCCTAGCCATTATAGCAAGCAGCTGAACATTTCACTCATGCCCACTGAAGTCAAACACAACGAATGGTTCCTATAAGCAGCTCTTTCACGTTTAATTGATTCACTTGGAGTGAAAATGGAAGATTTTCATTTAAAACGGAAGATTTTCATTTGTTCACCTGTTTGCGAAAGGAGTCCCAGCAGATAGTTTTATGCAAATTAACTAATATTCTTGTAACCAAATAAACAGAATCTCTTGACATGTTTTCAATAAAAATTCTAAACTAATATCACACCCTGAAATAGTAACAAAAGGAAGTGTTTTAGCTGGTTAAATGCAGAAAGTAAAAGTCTGTGGCTTATTCTTATGGTGTATTTCTTACATATATAATACTTTATTTAATATTTTGCATATTGTTTCTTCATCGCCTTCTTTTTCTTCTTCAAATAATAATAATGTTGTCACAGCTGCTACCCCAAAAAAGAAGTGGTTCTTCACTATGCAATATGCAACCTTAAAAAAACAAGCTTAAAAAAAGTTGGAATTCTTAATGGTTAAGTGACCAAATGATCACAACGAAAACTCCCTTTCTGGAAAGTTTTTAAATCCCTGCCAGCCAAGCGTTATCTGAATCAATGCTTGATCCGATTTGATTCAAACAGCTAAAGTACACCTGACTTTCTCCTTAAGAGCCCAAAGGATAACTTTAATCTTCAAACCATCTAGGTCCTGCTTAAGCTTTTCAGCATGAGCAACACAATCTCTCATCAGGCCCATTCATTTAGCTCACATACCACACACACACACACACACACACACACACACACACACTGCGAGAGGTAGAGAGACACCATAAGAATGTCCACCATGAAGATAATATGCCACCTTGTGGCAGTGTAAAAATTTAAGTACATGAAGTGGTACAAATATACACAAAAAATTACTACCCAACAAGTATATACATGACAAAGGTAATTCTCTACAACATGAGGAACTGATTTGTGCTAGAAGTTGTACGCAAACGTTACTAGCCACAGCAATTTCATGATGCAAGTGGCTGTTCTGTTTGTAAAACAAGCGATGTGCCTCTCAATCACAATGTTTACTAGGCTCCACTTGTTCCATCAAGAAAAGGAAAACACCTTTACAATAAATCTGGTTTATCTGGCTGAGACATGTTACAGTTTTTCTTGATTGCTTAAATTAGGCCTCAATTTCCCAAAACTCTAAACACAAAGCCTTAACTGCTCACTACTGAAATTTCCACTGTTCTGGTCAAAAACAAACTCTTCACTCAAAACCACCTAATCCTACATCTAAACCAAACTCTGCCTTCAGTAATCACACAAAAGGCATCAAATACTTATACACTACAAACCAGGAACACACTAGCGAGATCAGTTCAAAACAAGACCTCAAAAACCTGTTACTGCAATGAATAATGGCACTCATTGTTTCCCCAAGAACAAACTCTTTACATGACGCACACAATATAAAGACAACACCTATACATTTTCGTAATTTAATTCCTTGATGTACTGTAGTCATAAGCCGAAACTGAGTGAAAAAGTAAAACAGTAAAATACGCAACGAATAAAGAACATAGAATGCAATACATGAAATTACCAATATAAAATATCAATGTCATTAAAAACATTACTGTAACAAAACAAAAAGAACCCAAACACATTCATCCTGAATCAGCATCCCTTCTCTGGTCTGGGTCACACCATAAAGTCTCATCAACATCACAGGCTGTATGAAGAAACCCCTTGTATGTCTAATCCACCCCTGGCAAGCCTCAACTGTAATGTCTGAACAGGCCTCCTCCATTGCCTGGAGGAGGTGAATATGGATGTAGGGATCTCGGTCATAGACCTTCCACCGCCATGCTGTGGGGTTTAGGAAGGGAGGATATGCTGGCAAAAAGATATTGCTGAATCTTGGGTTGTTCATAAACTAATCACGAACTACAGCAGTCCTGTGGAAACTGACATTGTCCCAAATGACAATGTAGCATGCCTGCTGTGGCTGTGCTGGCTCCCTTTGTTCTAGCTGGTATAAACGATCTCTCAGACCATTGAGGAAAGCCAGCAGATACATGGTGTTGTATGGATCAAGGGTGTCATGGCGGTGGAGGACCCCTCTGTGGCTGATGGCGGCACACATGGTTACTACATCTCCTCCTCGCTGGCCAGGGACATTCACAATGGCCTGGTAGGCAATTATGTTCCTCCCCCTTCTCCTACTTTTTATAAGATTAAATCCCACTTCATCAACAAAGATGAGTTCACGAGGAGTCTCTCTGGCATCTATGTCAAATATTCTCTACAAAAGAAATGAAACGTTTCAGCAAATGACTACTCAGAAACACATTGCTGTAGTACATAATAGGGCCTGTACAGTATATACAGTATATACTCAATATGGTATGAAAAACCATACTTGCACATATTCCACACGTCGGTCTTTGACTCTATCAGAGTCTTTGACTCAATCGGAGGAACACGATAGGTCTGTTTCATCCTCAACCTGTTCCTTCGAAGAATGCAGTCAACTGTTGAGATGCTGACGGAATCAATGCCTTGGAATATTTCCTGATCCTCAACAACTCTTCTTTGTATCTCACGCAAGCGAATCAGATTGTTGGCTATGACCATATTGACAATGGCCATCTCTTGCTCTTGTGAGAATAGCCATCTTCTGCCACCGTTAGGTGGTCGCCTTTCAGATCTGCCATACAGTAATTACAGCAAACCATCCATTTTACAAAATAGTAACACAGTCACTCCTGTATGTGATATGGTACAGTAATACAATGCATTTCAGAGAGCATACAATAGAGCAGCTACAGTACATGTATGTACTGTAAGAGCACAGAATACTGCACTCCAGTGCTATACAAGTGAGCAGTATGTAAATTACCTACCTGTTTTCCTCTCTGAAGCTTCGGATTATAGAGGCTACTCTGAAGCGGTTCAGATTCGGCTGCACTCTTTGCCCAGCTTTCAACTAGAGTTGCACGAATCTGATCAGAAACCACTTGCCCTTACCCTTCCTCTTCCTCTTCCTCTTCCTCTTCATCGTCCTCGTCCCCTTCCTCTACCTTCAGGTCTTTGTAGATCCATTTTTCCAATTCAAGTGAACTGGCACATGGCCCTTTTATCTAACAAGTGAAGGTTTTGATTGGTGTGTGAACAGTTCTGATTGACTGTGTTTCCTTCTGGATAATTGTGTGCCAATTGGTTTCAAGCTGTGCTAACTTGAGTGAACCATATTGACTGCAAGTGCTTTCTAACTGAGCACATGGTGCAGGCATTGAAAACGGAGTGGATTTGTGTGCTGCATTTCACTCTAAGAATTAACCAAATCTGATTCATGTGTCAAAAACATTGTTTAGTGTTTGCGGCTTAGGGGAATGGATGTGTCTTTTCGTATTTGGCCTAATGGTTTGGGAAATTTAGCTCATGAGCCTGGTAAGCAATCGAGAAAAACTATAAATAGTTGTAATTTAGACATGCATTATCCTTATCATCTGGAGGGTGGTGGTGTTTTTATTTCATTTGGAAAATGTGGAAGACCACACTCACAGCTCAGATTCAGAACTCTTACCAGAGTACGCTGTTTATCCAAGTTTGGCTTTATCCACATGTATTTTATATTTTTATATCATGGCTATTGATAAAATTACAGAATGATTCTAAAATGGGTATTTTTAGTTGAGATGGCGGTAACTAAGATTTGCATATGATTAATTAGTAAAAAGTTCTATTTTGGGACCATATACATTTGGGAACTAACAACTATATGATCACTGAAGAAACAGCAGCTAGAAGCTTCTTGGCCTGCATCCTGGTACTCCATCTCTCGGCTGCCGAAGGAATGCTTGCCTATGGGCAAAAGGTAAACATAACCTGAAAAAATGAGATGCAACAAAAATGCTTTATTGCATTTTCCTTCAACAAAATGCAATTAACAGGCTTTACTGTGCCTAGATGTTTCATGTGTATCCATGTAAATGTTTTATTTCATGACTAACAAAACCTCATCTAGCTACTGTATAGCTTATTTCATAAGGATGGTCATTGCTAAAGTTTGGATGGTACAGGAATGCAAATAATATGTTTGCATTCACAAACTGTAATGAGTTTTGCCTTCATTACAAGTAAAATGTCTGAAAATGTCTGTTTAGTTTAACAACATCTCAGCTGACCAGTTCAGTAGTTCAGATTGATGAAAGGATAAGTATCAGCACCAGTAACTCTGAGAAGCTGAAAAAAATTCTAAAGGATTCCCTGAAAAGCTGCAAAACAAACAAAAGAAGCTTGTCTTAGTGGTTCCGATTTGTTTATGTAGAGCTGTATTTTTAGTTTTATGAGATCCATTGTGGACAAGTGAAAGTGCAGCTATAATCGTCTCAGTTGTCTGGATGTTAACTTCCCGTACAGTGAGTAGTAAAAAATGAGTGTGTGTGTGTGTGTGTGTGTGTGCGTGTGTGTGTTTGTGTGTGTGTGTGTGTGTGTGTATTTTATTTTATTTTTTTATCTATTACTATTTTGTGTTTGTGTTTTTGCATGTTAATTCTGTATTAGGGTCACTATTTGGTACTTTTAATGGAAAGGGTCATAAACAAGTTACTTTCCACATTATTTTTTTTTCCTGGAGATTGCTGTGCTTTGGTCCAGTGCAGCCAGTGTTTGGTCAGTTAAGTCTCTCATAGTTTCACAGAGTGCACTCTCACTGTAGTTAATGGGTGCTGGTGGGCTCAGTGAAACAGAACTGAGACTTTATTTACAGATCCCTCAGGTAACACAGCACCAAGCTCAGGGGAGAGTGAGACAGGCAGAAAGACAGGGAGGGAGATGGGCTAGTGCTCCTTCAGGCATAGGCACACATTCATTAGTGTTATCGAAACCTCTGGTACAGTATAGCCAGGGACACGACCCAGACACAGACCTCTGCGCTCAACCCTCCCCAACTCACCCCTAACCTTCTAACATAAAAAGCTACAATCTTCCTAACATAAAAAGCTACAATAAAATGAAATATTTTTAATGTATTTATATTTACATGTATTTTATTATATAGGTTTAATTATAATTCATCCTCCTTTTTTTACCCTCATTGTTGATTTGTCTGAGTGTGCTGCTGTTGTGTTGTATTGAATGTTGCACCTATGGTCCAGGAGGACGATATTTCGTCTCACTGTGTCCTTAATGTATATGGCTAGGATGACAATAAAGCTCTAATTGACTTGACTTGACTAGTGACAACAGAAATCCCAGAGTACCAGATCAGCTAAAAATGGCATAGATTTCTGGGGATGGTGCCATTCTTTAATTATGGTAGTAAATTGTCATGCCCTATGGATGAAGAGCCTTGTCAAGCTGGAGAAGACCACTATTAACATAATAAAAATGTTTAATCATGGGATAGGTGTTAAACCGGGTAATCAGTCCAAAAAATTTTGATTACTGCCTTGCTTTGCAGTGATGCTACCAATAAAGGGAACAAGTGACTTAAACTACGCCAGTAAAATGCCCTCCAGAGCATAACAGAGCTAGCAGAATCCCTCAATGTTGTAATCAAGCATTCAGGGCTGGACCGTTATCTTGCAATTGCCCACTTGTGAAGAATATGGGTAAGAATGACTCATTTTGACCATCACCATCTCTGTGGACCAGTGTCTATGTTTTTCACACCACTGAACTCTCAGCTGTGCTTTTGTTCTTGTAATGAGGGGGTTGTGCACCAGAGCCCTGCTATAATACCCTCTTTATGTTATTGTGGATGGACTGTTTTTGCTCATCACAGTCTGCCCATAAACTGCACTGATATACCTGAGAAACAGTTATTGTTTTCACAATTTCCAGCCATATTTACTCAGGTCTTTTTCTTAGACTTGAATACAGATGTCACTTTAGCCACTGTTCCTACTGAAGCCTGGCCAGATGAGCAGTCTTTGTGAAGAATGTTCCTGCCATCCGTGCCCCAGTAATGAGCCCTCTTTCAGAGACACTTAGATCTTTTCCTCTTACTGTCTTTATCCCCTATCAAGGTCAGCTGGATCTGCTCAGCATTTTCATACACGCCACAGAACAGGCTATTAACTGTTAATTGTATCAGGCAGGACTGTCTGGAAGCATCAGCACTTTTTCTGTTTCTCGACTCATTTAGTCAGACCTTTCCGTTATTTTTTTCACCCATCTAAATATGACAGCATATACGAAAGTCGTTCTTTAAGTTCTGAGGGTACATATTCCATAACTTTCCACACACACACACCTGTTCTTGTAGCCATGAGTCAATATGCTGTGGCTTTGGGAGGACGTGCATGCTGGCCTGCCCATGGAAGATAAGCTGTTTCGTTTGCAAAGCCACGGGAATGTGTACACACAGACAAACACATTCACAGGCAAACACATGGGTGAGCAAAGAGATACACTAGCAAGGGCACAAACATACATAAATACTATCCTCAATGTTAAACTTGTTTAGTCAGAAAAAATGAAAAAGCTGGGGTCAAAGGCTTGTGTGTTTTCATTGCAATGGTTCAGTGATAATTCCACAAATGCACAAATCAAACAGCAGTATTTTTGATGTCCTTTGGGCCAGTGTATAACGTACAAGCACCCACACAGTTTTGAAAAATCCCAGGCTAGATTTGTAATCTTACCAAAATGCACTACCACTGTGGCTAATACTGGTGCTTGGACACTTCTCTGTGATGATGTTTACCATAATTATGGTCTGTACATTTATTGAAAACATTCAATAGCCACTGGTGTTTAAAGACCTGGTGGAATGAAGCAGGGGAGGGAATTTACTTCTGTACCATAATGTGCTGTGGCTGAGAGGAGGTTGACAGCAAAAGCTTGTCAATTGATAGCACAAAGCTTGTATAATCAATAAAGGGAGACTGAATAAATGGCCATCTTTGGTCAAGGCAACTAGAGAAAAATACATCAAGTTTCTGATCATTCTTGGAGGACTTTCCACCTCGTCTGAGAGACGTCAAACCATTACCTCAGTAATACACAGTCATTATTCTGCCATAACGACTGACGAACCGTCATATAATGGCAATGAGAATGGCCTTTATGTAACTGTATTTACGTGAAAACGGGTTTAATATCCTATTGGATGTGACAGTTTATCACTTCATTTTTCAGCGCAGTCGTGCAGGCCAGCGGTTGGGTAATAGGCGGAATCCATTAAGAGCACATTAGCCAGAGATAATCTTTTAAAAGTTCTCGAAAACAGAACTTGTCTGCAGGATGAGAGGCATGATCCAGCTGAGAGCTCAACATGTTTCACATGAAAAAAAGAAAAAGAATGATGATCACCCACCGGCTGTTCCACACATCATAATTAGACTGAGCCCTCTGGGGGACGAGTGTACCACGGCAAAGATTCCGAACCATACTTGAATTGTAGAACAAACAGCTTCGCAAGGTCACTATGGTGACCAAACAATTACGAGTGTGGAAACCTAGCGCTCCAGCTAGCTGATCTCCAAGATCTTACCACTTCCTGGAAAATCCTGAAGCCATTTCCTTTCCTGTTCACCAGCAAGTGCTCAGCTTCTAATCATCTCTCCCGGATCCCATTAAAAATCTGCCACTCTATCAAGCTGGTTCTAGTTTTTTTTCTTCTAAACTTCAGTCCTGTCAAGTCTGGTACAGACTAGCAGGTTTGTGTGCTTGCCACAGCAAACTTACCACCATTTCCAATCAGCTCCAATGTCCCTGTCAATCACAGTCTCACCAGCAAAGGGACTGCTGCCCTGGGACATCCTCACTGACAGCCGAGAGCTCAGAGGAAATGAAAGCTAGAGTGTTATGGAGATTGATGGCTGTGGTAAGTAGATACAGGTTTTAGCACAAGACAAAAGTAGTGAATTAAAGCAATAACGACAGGTCTTACTATAACATTGACCAGGATAGGTGGAGAGAAGTGATAACAGTATATGTGTATGTGTGTGTGTGTGTGAGAGAGAGAGAGAGAGAGAGAGAGAGAGAGAGAGACTGAGAGAGAGGTACACTGAGGTAAAGTGACAGTCTCATATTCAGCTTTGATCTCATATTCAGATTTTTTTCTCCTCCAATCAATGGGAGTCCACTGATGCTGTGTTCAGTCAGAGGTGTGATAGCAGAGTTCAAATGAAGGGCAGAGTGGAGAGTGAGTCAGCAACCCAGTGTAGAAACATGAAATATGACACACGGCACATCATTCATTTAACAACTCCCATACACTTTTTATTGGGCGTAAGTGTTCTTTTAAGGACACTTTTTACACAGAATGAGTGGGAAAGGAAATTATGAAAACAGTGAACTGACGGGAAAAAAAATCTCTGTGAAATGCACCTGCCTGTCAGGACACACCAACAACCACAGAAAACACACTTCCTCGTATCTGCTGTCAATAACGAATCTTGTGTGCAGTTTTGGAAAAAAGTAAACTTTTCGCAATGGTATGTCCTTCACTCCTGATTGTGAGATGATTTTTCTGAAGCTTGTGACATGCCCCCACTAGGCCAAATCCTGCATGACAACAAATCTGCCTTTACTATAACTGTGCCGATGGTGCTCAGATTTATATCACCTGCTCACCTGTACACTACAGTTTTTGTTTTTGTGGATGCATTTAAGCAATTAAGAACTAGATGCATCTTAATTTCCTCAGGCTGAACAAGGGCAACACAGAAATGATTTTATTTGTTCCTAATGAGCAAAAAGAAAGGTAAACGCTTATCCCAGTTCTAAGGCTTTGAACAGTAAACCCAAAGTCCAAACGGACTCAGGTGTCAGCTTTAAAAGCCAAATTAAGTCCATTTCAAAGTCAGTTTTTATCATCTGGAAAATGGCAAAATTCACCTGGAAACTGGCCTTTCCAAAAATCTATTAGATACCTGAGGCTAATTCAGAATGCTGATGTGTATTAACAGAGAGGGATGGGCCCATCACTTACATTATAGATATGCTGGTAAAATACAGGTTCAGATCAGTGGAGACTGACCCGTTAAAGTCCCTTTAAGCAGAACTAAACATGGTGAAGTAGTTTTCACCCAGTACTCTGCAGTCAGTTGAAATAATCTTCCCAGAGCTGTGAAATGTAACCATTTTCAAAAACAGACTGAAAACATCTGTTCCCTTGTGTCTTTTAGACCAATTAAGCTACTGTACCCTTTTATAACTTTATTCTTTCTTTCTTTTCCAGGTTCTCTATTTTGAATTTATATTTATATAAAATCAGTTTGCACTTCTTTTCTATCTTTATATATTATACATTCTATTTTCTCCTAATTGCTTTCTTCTACTTCAGTCTATGTAAAGCACCTTGAGTTGCCACAGGTCAGTTTTCCACTTCACCTCAGTCCAATTTTAATGAGCTCCGGCCCAGAGAAGCAGTGGTGCTTCTAGATCATGTTTATATATGTTTTTTTTTTTCATGGTAGAGTTTTAGCTTACATTTGCGGACCTGGTGGAACATCTCAGAACTGAAAATGAACTGCATTTACAGACAATGGTTTTTGGTGTTCCTGAGCCAAGGCAGTGATTTTGAGTCCTGTCTGTTTTAAATCCTGTCTGCATGCCCAAAGATCACAGACATCCAGTACTGGTTTTTGACCTTGTCCCTTGCACACAAAGATTTCTGCAATCTTACATTTAGGAACATTATTCTGCACTATTTGCCTGCACAGTCTTTCACTGAGATCCACATCTTTTCTTCTAAAAGACTCTGCCTGCTCTTTTTATATCCAATCACATTACTGACCTGTTGCCAATTAACCTAATTAAGCATGACACTTCGCATAAACTTTTGTAGTCCCTTTCCCAAATGTTTGGATGCATGTTGATAGAGTTCAATTCAAAATGAACATACTATATTATATATAAAAATACAATTTCTCTTGTTTCAGCATTTGACATGTTCTCTGTTCTATTTAAAATTTACTGAGGTTTATAAGATTTGCTACTCTGCACCACCGTGCCGTCAGATTGTGTCTCATGATGTCTCTTTCTGATAAGATTTTAAGACTTCTTTTAACACGCATGTTTGTTTTGCTGTCATAAAGCTGTTGCCGTATATGTAATACTGCAGGAACTATAAAATATTGCAGAAACTCTTCATGAGAGTGCAGTGATGTGTAAGTGTTTACATGTCCAAATCTCTCTTGAATAGTCTGGTCAGTGTTTCCTTGAACAATATTTTCTGAGGTCAACTAAATGGAATCATGACAATTAAACAATTCTATTTATGTGACATTAGTTTTACTAGTAGTCCAATCAATAATATCAAACCAATAGCTTGGATACAAATATAATATATATAATAGATCAAATTCTGAACCCCGATTTCAGATATTGCAAAAAGCTGCATTGGTTGTGTGTTGGTTTTGGGAGCAAGCTGTGATGTTTTCACTTGATTGAATTCTGCCTCTGGCTTTCTACCCAGCCTGTCCGTTCATTTGAGTGACAGTGCCATTGCTACCTGCTCCGAACTGGCCTTCACCAACCTGTAAACAGCGTAGTGCTGCATGACGTGATTTTGTCAGCTTGTTTTAAATCACCGTCTCCCACTCTCTTGTCCACAACACTGTAATGAAAGAATCAAAGTGCACTGGTGATCATGGAGATTTGGATGCATGCCACAATTCATTAGGATCTGAGGGAAGCCCTGTTTCTAACACAGAAAGATTAACAGATCGGAAACACGACTGCTTTCCAGCAACAACAGCAAGGCCATGAACTAGAAATTCTTCTACAGGAACATTTAATAAAAATCTTTGTTCTGGTCTGTTCAACAGTGCAGCTGCTTTGACATGTATTTGACATGACACTCCAGTGCAATCATGGATTTATTTTCATCACATGAACAGATCGCTGGGCAGGAAAACAGTGGAGGCCATTGGTTATGTCAGTCTCATGTCAAACTCACAACACAAAGCTCTGTCATAAGGCAAAGTGTCGGTACGACTGGAAATAACAGTAACATTTTATTTGGATGGTTCACTGTTCCTACACGCTTTGTAGACGCTTGTCTTTGACTTATATGCAACTGAATATAAATGAAAGAGGCCGTATTCTACATTCCACAGTCTGGGCTGAAAAGTGGTTCAGACTGAAATCCTCAGTGGCATCAGGGGAAAAACTGCCAATTAAGGCCCCTTTTTTCAGAAGGTATTCTTTGAAAAGCTGCAAACATACATTTGCTTTAGGCAGGAGCAACAGAATATTTCCTCTTTTCAGCTCATAGACTATCTGCAATAACAACAGACCTTATCTCGTCACTGAGTGGGGCCACACTGCTATAGGCCGAGTGGGCAGTCAGCTGTAAATGTATTTCTAAATTCAAAGCAGTTTTTGCCACTTAGGGCTGTACCACATGGACATACACAAGGGAGAAATTGTCTTGGATGTGTGAATGCCAGAGTTTCAACCGATTGGTGTATCATAAGCAGAAATTTTATTTTATTTAAATTTGATGATGCGACTGTGGTCTTGTTTTTTGGAAACAGCCTTTACATTTGTGACCCATTTTTCAGTCGTTGATATCTCAACAAATGGAAAAATGGCAAGTGAAGATCTAAATCTAAGTGCTAATGTTATTTTTAGCCTAACTTACTAAGTTATTAAATATGTAATCACTATATTTGAATAATATGATGATAATAAAGTAATAACTCTCAAATTTCAAAAGTCAAATATTCATTTATTTTTAAAAATTCTGTTTTTTTTTCAGGCCTTAAGTTAACACTCACTCTAACCATAACCCAGCCCAGAAAACTCCTAATCATGGCTCTGAAACTGATTCTAATCCATGATGAGAGAGTTTTGTTCACAACTGGAACATCTGTAGATAATCTGAAGAGAAGCAAAAGTATGTTTTGAAATTACCTGTACAGGCCTTTCAGTACCAGTGAGTCTGCACTGCAGGGATGATTTTCAGTTTGTTGAAAGTTTTTCAAAAGCATTTATGCCCCCAAATACTCCCAACACCCCCTCCCTCGTTCCTCCCATACCTCATATCACACACTACAATCTGACAACAGCTCGCCTGAAGGCGGAAAAAGAATAAACAGCTTTGCCAAATTCCTGTCAGCCTGCAGACTGCCCATGTGTGTTTAACATTGCGAGTGTGTTATCCCGAGCACAGCGGCTCCAATTCCCCGTAAGTCCTCTCTGGCCAGAACCAGGTAGCAGAGACTGTGATCGTAGTAAATCCTGGAATGATTCAGGCTGACTGGCAGCTGTCCCCATCGTGTCTGATGGGTTTGTGTCTGGGTCTGAGTGTGTGTGTGTGTGTGTGTGTGTGTGTGTGTGTGTGTGTGTGTGTGTGTGTGTGTGTGTGTGTGTTGCCTGAGGCTGCGTTTCCATGGAGGGAACTGTCAGTGCTCTGCAGAGCGTGGCACGTCTTCATGAAGCCCAGAGGTTTTTACACTGTCTCTACAGAATGACCCCATCACACACATAGGCTTTTATGTTTTGAGCAGCCCTCCATACACACCCATTACTGAGTTTAAGTATTTGTGGGTAGAGCACGAGCAGAGGTGGGTAGTAACAGGTTACATTCATTCAGGTACAGTTTTGATGGATTTGTACTTGATTGTGCTTCTGCTGCAGATCTGCCTGGAACTCAGTGCTTAATAATTTTCTACCCATCTCTGTAATAACCCTTTATTTAAATTAGCAGTCAGTGTGAAAGTATCGTCATGAATATGCTTTCAATATCTTAAGTCGGAGTATATACTTATACCATATCACATCACTGCAGTGAATCCATATACACTGTCTTGTTTTTGTTTATTTTAAAATGTTAGATGATGAAAAGGAACAAATATCTCATATTTTCCTGGGAAAGTGAATGTAAAAACCTTCAAAAAGGTACACAATTTTTCCTTTTGAGAGTAAATACATTGTTTATATCTTCGGGGCTTAAAAATGACATTATTCTAACAGTCTACATAAGATTTAAATACTTTGAAAAATACATATCAGAAATACGGAGGGGGTGATGCCCTATGGCATCATGGAAAAATCAACAGTTTTTAAGACGTTGGACTACTGCATTTAGAGTATTAACTTTAGCAAAGCAGTCATGAGTACATATACTTTTACGATATTTAATATATCATAAAATAAAATAACGTATAAATCAAAGTAAGGTTATAATGA
>JBBJLS010000001.1:30931719-30960136 GCA_037577275.1 Bryconaethiops microstoma
CTACTAGAAGTTCCTCAAAGGTCATTATTGCCATTTTGTTTAAGAGAGAACGAGAGATTTGTTTTCTTTGAATTATTTGAATTCTGTAAACACTGCATAATTTCTCTTATTTCAATGTTTTGTCATTTCCTTTAAAATGATGCTATAAAGAATATTTTACTTGGAAATGAGGAGAAATATTGTCGGCAGTTCATAAAAACTAAGGCAAAGCTGTTCAGTTCAATACTTGCAGCTATAAAAGATAAAACCGGAGAAAATGAATATTTTTGCAGCGGTCTCTTATTTTTTTCCAGAGCTGTACGTGTGTGTGTGTGTGTGTGTGTGTGTATTCACACACAGTATTGTGCCAAAATCACAGGCATCTGAGAAAATTAAAAGTATAACTTTAAAAAACTTTTCCTCAAAAACTTTAAGAATAATTAGAATAATAATAAACAAGTTAAATAAGGTACCGTCCCCACACACTGCGCCCCGGGCCCCCCGTCGCCCCTCGTGGGCGGCAGCCCACTGCTTCACTTGGTGAATGCGTCAAATGGGTTAAATGCAGAGAACAAATTTCACACTATGTGCTGTGCTGTGGTCACGCAGGACTATAAGAGGCCACTTTCCTTTCCTTTATGTGTGTATTTGTCAGAACTGAAACCAGGTCCCCCTAGTGCCAGTATATATATATAAAATGTGGCCCCGAGGACGGCCTTATTGTCTCAGTTCATATTTTTCACCCTTGTAGCCCTCTCGGTTACGCAGATCAGTCCAGGGAGCCGCAGTCGAGTTCTAGTGCTACTGCTTATAAACAAATTAGAAAAACTTTTACAATGAAAATCTGCAACAACCAGGGATGTTTCCACTAATTTAAACAAGTCTGATGATTTTTCAGCAGTGAACAAGCCATTAGAGAGCTGTTAGCTGTAGAACCTCCACTGCAGGTTTGTGTGGAAAATAAGGAAAGGTGGTGGCAATCGACCATGACAGCATTGAGTAACACCCAGCAAGTTCATTTCAATATCATCAGTTCAACTTAAATTTCAGTAGCTCACATTAAACTAACAGTGTTCTGACTACTTAATTTAATGTCAGCAAACTGGTTGGGGCTTTTGACCTTTTTATGTAAACATCATGTCTACACATCGTTGATGTAATATTCCAAAGACTCTTTTAACTGAGATGTAATGGATTTATGGATTTTATCAGTAATATTAATTTGTTCGTGTACATTTGAACCTCATTAACCACACCTGATTAAACTCGTCAGTGAGGCGGTAAAGTCTTTGTGAGCTGAACTCTGATGGTTAATGGAGAGAAAATGCCGACGTCTGCAGAACTGTGGTCCTCCTTTGGCACCCCTGGATTAGAGCTTAGATGGAACCAGAGATTGTTTATGAGAGCCAGAAGGTCATTGGTTTGCAGTCTTCCTGCCTTAAGGGAAGTTTATCATTGGGCCATTGCCTCACTTCAATGACGTCTTTATATTTGTTCATTTCAAACTCAGACAGTCTTCAGGCTGATTTAGGAATCTGAAAGATACATATAGAAAAAAGCAGCATTGCTTGTCAAGTCATGTAGCTCACTTGTCTAAGCTGTGACTTCAGAAACATGAGGTCATGGAATAAAACCCAATACTTTAGTTTAAAGTCTTGCATGTCACACATCATCTGTGAGTCGAAAATCCAAAAAAAATGACCTGCACCTCCGGCCTGGCGCTGCAGCTCGCAGTTTAAGCTACGGTCTCATAAAGAAAAGGTTGTGGGATCAAACCTCAGCTTTTAACTTTATGTTAACACTTCTTCTGAAAGTCATATGTCTTAAATAACTTTGGCAGCTTGTCAAGTCCAGTAGCTCACTGGCTTTAGCTGTGGTCTCAAGATTGGACAGTTGCAGGATCTAATCGGCGTCTCATTTTTAGTGTCTTGTATGTCACACTTCATTTGAAAGTCAAACTTCTAAAAATAAGTAGCGCATGCTGTTCCAGTTTCATGAGTGTAAAACTTCCTGAAAACTTAAAAAGGTTCTTTACCCTCACATCTCATTTATAAGCTTGTTTTAAGCTTGAGTTCTAGTGAGTTGCTCCAATAACACACTGCAGCACTTTTTTCCCACCAATCCTGGTCCTTTTAGTGCCTTCCCTTCTTTACCAAAAACCCACTTCAACACAGTAAGGGCTTGATAACCAGCTGATTAGTTGGATCATGTGTGTTGGAAGCAGTGCTTGAAGTCATAGAAATTTTCTGGCTTCCCCAGAAAAGTTTCCCTTTTCAGTCAATCGTTCTTTAGAGAATCACTTTTGAAACCGAGATGTATCCGTAAAGTTTGAAGAACCTCCATATAATATAAAGGACATTGTAAATGATCTTTATATTACATGATGGCTTTTAAAAACTTTTACATTTACAAGCCTTTTTGATCAGAAAGTGAAATAGTTCTACTGAGTCACTCCAGTAATGGGGAACTTTTTTTTTTGCCAATCCTGGTCCTTTCAGTGTCCTCCTTTCTTCACCAAAGCCACTTCAACACTGTAAGGTCTTGATAACCAGCTGATTAGTTGGATTAGATGTGTTGGAAGCAGTGAAAATGCTCAGATGTGCAGGGCAGTGTGCCTCAGGAACTGGAAAACACGGTCTGAACGTTGATATATATTGCACCGTGGTCCATGGAGAAATATCTCATCAAACTATGTACATGTTCTAAGGCAGTCTTGGGTGCTCAGCATTCCAGTAGACCACCTGATGCACCTGTCCCAGCTCATTAAGTTCTTCTGAAGACCTTGATTGGTGGGATCAAATTAATTTGTTTGCTAGAAAGTGGATCTCCAGGAGGAAGGTTGACGACCACCTGGTGTTCCAGCAGACCTGCTTCCAGTCCACGAGCTACTGAGGGGAAACGGGTTTGTTAGAAGTGTTTTCAAGTCCTGCTCCTGCAGAGTGTTTTCACTGCTCCCGACACACCTGATCCAACTAATCAGCTCCTTAAGCACTTAAATAAGTAGGGCAGTGGCATCCAGGACCAGAATTAGGAAACCCTGTTAGATAAGTGAAAAATAACACCACCGTCTGGAGGGCAGTAGTGCTCCAGGAATAAGACTGAAAAGACTAAGATATTCCAGTATTTCCCAACCATGGTCCTGGAGGACACCCTGCCCTGCATGTTTAAGTCCTTTCGCTTCTTTAAGAAACCACGTCAGCACAGAACCGGCTTGTTAATGAGCTGATTAGTTGAATCAGGCGTGGTGGGAGCAGTGAAAACACCTCAGTGTGCAAAGCTGGAGGCCACCTGGACCAGTGTTGAGACAATTAGACTTCTTTGTAGGCCACTGCTACTCCTGTCCAAACACTTCTAACAAAATAAGGACAGAAGAATCCTATAATGACTATAGTTTTAATAATATATTAATTATGGCTGAGCACGTAAGCATGTTTTTTACTTATTGCCAACAATTATTTTATGTTAATGCAGTTTTTTTTAATCCTTAAAAAAAGTTTGTTGCATTTTTTGTGTTTTTGTGCTTGTGGCAACATGCAGCTATACATTTCGACTGGTTTTTGTGGGGGTCAGGCATCCCATTACTTTTGTCTACATTTATATGGACAAAAGTATTGGGACGCTTGACCATTGCACCAGCAGAGACCTTTATGACACTGCATTCAGATACATAGACTTTCATATGGAGCTGGTCCCCCTTTGCAGCTGCTATAATGGTTCTGCCCCCCATGTTCCAAAACTATACATCCAACATCGGTACCTACTGAACACGAAAAAGCCTCACAGCAATGTTCCAACCATAGTGTAAATTCCCCATGACATTCTTGATTTCAGAAGAAACTTATGTCTAAAAACTTGTAAATTCTTATGATGGACAATACAAATGTCCACAGGTCAACATACACTATATGGACAAAAGTAATGGAACGCTGACCATTACACCAACAGGGACACTGCATTCAGATACATAGACTTTCATATGGAATTGGTCCCCCTCTGCAGCTGCTATAATGCTCTGGACTTTGAGGGTAAATTGTTTTTCTGTAACTAGATAAAACATGAACCCCAGCAGTGGCAGATAGCTTTGGTTTTGTATTTGATTTGATCACATTAATGTTTAAGTTGAGAAATATTTGAACTGCAGCTGTGTGACTGTGTTAAAGGGAACACTGCTGTTAAAAAGCTCCTTATTTATTTAAAGTGTTTACAAACCAAATGTTATTGCACTTTTGTTCATATACCAGTACTTTAAAAATAAAAGTGCGCAATACACTACTTTTGAATTAATTATTTAATTTTGTGCATAACAATGTGATTATTTATTTAATCACAATTAATCGTACGCAGATAACCATACGATTAATTGCGATTAAAAATGGTAATCGTTGCCCAGCATATATATATATATATATATATATATATATATGTATGTGTGTATATGTATTGGGCAACGATTATATATATATATATATATTGTATGTATTGCCCTGATGTACTGTAGACTGTAGGGATAGAAGTTATACAACAAATACAAGTGTTTTCTTGTTGATGACATTGCTTATTGGACTCATGTCATCATCAGCACTCTCCAGGAAGGAAATAATCGATTGGCAGCCTGTTAAGCATAGGATAACTTAATTACCTCAGAGTCTCCTACAGTCATCCCATTTCAGTCACACACACACACACATACACACACACACACACACATGCTGTAAACAGGATGCAGACTCACAGCACAAGAGACAAACATGTGACTCAATGAGAGAAGCGACAAGGTACCCTAGCGACACGCTGATGAAAACTCCTGCAATGATCATACACTCAAACAAGTCTTTAAAAGTTTGTGGGCTGCAAAAACAGGAAAGGACAAATGGACAGTTATAGTCTTTGTGGCCGCCTTCATATGGACCTTTCACCTTTCCCTAGAGAAAGGGCATGGACCCAGCTTAATTGAAACCCAGTGTATTCTTAGTCTGAGAGAAGAAGAACGGGAAGGAATTTAAGCAAAGAGAGAAAACAGCATCAAAGGAAGCGTGAAAACAAGAACAAAGCAGCCATCACTGATGGGATAATGGGGACTATATGCATCCAACAGCCCAGGCACTGTGTGCTATTGAGGCCGACACTGAATTAGACATGTTTCCTTTTCGTGTTGGAGGAGAAATAACAACAGAGAAGAATAGAAAAAAAAGGCAGAATGTTTTTCGTTTGTAAAAACTCCTGTTGTCTAGCCAAGTCTGGCTCTGAGGGTTGGCCATGCTCTCTCTGGTGGAACTGACTATAAAGCAAAGGTCAGCATTGTTCTCTGAAATCAAATCCAAAACATTTCCAAACATAATAACAATCTATACCGATATGGTCTGTGGTTCAATCATAAATAGGAGCTGTCTTCAGGGTCTAAATTTAAACAGATTGCACACAGTGACAGCAAGAAAGCCATCGCACCAACCTTCTGTTTTGACTTTCACATCAAGGGCTTTGCGCTGCCTTTCTTCTGGCCAGCAATGTAGATTGTACTCTTTACAGCTCCACTCCTGACCTGTTTACACGAGTGTGACGGACTCGGCGGTGATTATAAAGTACGAGGGCAAAGGGAGGTCTCGGGTGTGTTAGCCTGTTATTACAGTCAGAATTGGAAACCCCCGAGGGAGAGGGGATTCGGTTACAAATCAAACACGAGTCCCGTTTTATATGCAGCTAAACTGCACTGGATGGAAATCTTTTGTCGAATTCAGACCCGTCTGTTGGATTTGAATCTGAGCGTTGGTAATTACAAACGGAGTCATGGTGATTTATCCAAGATGGTTTTAATGATTTTGGTATTCTCTTCACCCAGCATGACCTCGCCATGACTGAGCCGTGAAGACGGTTTTCTTTTTTTTAACTCTTTAGAACAGGAATGCTTTTTGTGTTACAATATTAAGATACATGATAAGTGGAAAAATGCATTTTCCTTACTGGGATGGTGGGCCTCAGGAACAAGACATACATTTCCATTCACACGATTGTTCAACACCCGCCACCCCCCCCCTTTTTTTTTTTTTTTTTTTTTTTTTTTTTTGTTTGCCTACACATCCACCTATTGGCATGCTTGTCAGAATTCGGGATCTATGTTCTGTCACTACAAGTTAAGCCTTTAAAAAGGACAGTTTGTTCCCCCAGGCTGTTCTGACTGCACAGCCCTTGTTTGGTTTGGATGCCTATGAATAACATTGTATGTGGAGAAGAAATTAAAAATGCAAGGTAGTAATTTACAGGAAAGGGGAGAGATTTAAAGGCCTTTTTTTCCCCAAACTTCCAAACATGTCACAGCTGAACGAGAAGCGAGCTTATTCTGCACTGGCAGGAGCTCATGCCGCCAGCTGCCATTCGATGCCAATGTAAAATGACCCATGGGCGACATGTTTTATCAGATCCAAAATTACACGTACAGCCTGCCATCTGATTTGACTCTGCATTGCATGTGTATGATTAAACAGTAGTGCAATTTCACCGAGTTTTATTAAAGTGAGTGCAGGGCCTGGCAGATGGGAACTATTTGAAGCTCTCTCTGATGAGGGCTTTAGTGTATCTAGTAGCATGTTATTGTGCTTGGTGCCCAGGGAGATTTCTTCCAGCCTCTCAGAGAAAAGTTCTAGCAAGGTTGAGTCCATTTGAACAGTTTTCTGGTTATGATGTTCTTAGCGCAGATGTTCTTATCTGCAGAACCACAATCTGTAAAAATGAATCTTACCTTATTTATTAATTTATTATTACTTTATTTCAATCCTTATGTGGAGTACACTTAGCTAACTTCACATGTTACATTGCATCTTTATATATATATATATATATATACATATACTATGCAAAAGTCTTGAGAAAATTATGCTTAAAAGCTGTTTACTACTGGGCAGTGGTGTTAAGTTATTGTTAAAATACTAACATGACAACAAATACAAACAATATTAAGACAGTAAATGGTGGTTTTATGTATGGCAAAGTGTTCACTTAACTATTTCTAGACCTCTTTCCTCATGGAAGCCCAGTTTTACTTGCAGCTCCATCAAATACCTGGTTTTGCTCTTTTTACTTCATTACATCAGATTAGGTGTTGCTTATGGAATTTTATTAATTCACCCAATGACTGGAGGCACTGAGCAGAAATCTTGATCCAAATCTATGTTCTTCTAACCAGCTCACAAAATATTGACTACTTTTTAGAAAAAAGAAATCTTGATACTGCTTTCTTGTTTGTTTGCATTTATTCTTGTTTGTTTGCATTTATTCTATTATTCAGTTGTGTTTTTGCTAGCAGAAAGAAGCCCACTGCTGATATAAATGACTTAAAACAAATTGCACACTGTGTATATATATATGTATATATATATCCATTCACACAATTGTTCAACACCCCCCCCCCCCCACACACACACACACTTTTTTTTTTTGTTTGCCTATACATCCACCTACTGGCACCACATATGCTACATTTTAGTTTTTTTCCATGAAGGACACGTTTGTGTCATTTTTACTAAAGTCTTACAATTAAACAGGGTATTTTTTTCTTTAAGATTGACAAATGTTAATTACATCTGTTCAGATCGTCTTATTGAAAAGTAGGCTGTTATGTTCCGATTGCAATTCTGTGAAATAAGAAAAAGATGAACCTCAGACCCTAATTTGCAGGGATAACACTCCACATCACCTCACTGTGAACGGGCTGAATGGCTGGTCCTTTAAAAATGTAGCTCGGATCGATATGCAGTGTCACGAAAAAGTATTTAATGATCTGATCTGTCACACTTAATTGTGTCAGATCTTCAAAGAAAAAGAAATAAAAGACAAAAATACAACCTGATAAAACAATTCAAGTTATTCAAAAATGACTTGTTTACTCCCAAGCCTGTACAATAAAAACATGGTACCAATAGTCCAATATGGAGATGATTTTGAGACAGTGTGGGGATGCTGGGCTGTTCCAGGCCTGCTGTGCTCTGTACCAGAAAATACTGCAGTAGAATGTCTGGTCATCAGTCTGTGATCTGAAGCTCAAGTGCGACTGAGCTATGCAGCAAGACTCTGATGAATCTGATGTTCAAGAGCAAGTCCACCTCCGAATGACTCAAAAGAAGCAAGTCTTTGAAGTGGCCTAGTCAAAGTCCTGACTTAAACCCCATGAGAGGCTGTGTCAGGACCTTAAACAGGCAGTTCATGCTTCAAAGCTCTCCAATGTGGCTGAATCCAGGAATTCTGGAAAAGAAGAGTGATATAAAACATTCCCAGCAATATGAAAAACTACGTTTGGGGAGCAATAACTTTCTCTACATGTGTTATGGGAATTGCAGAGCTTTTGCCTTCAGTACATTATCATTTTAAAACAGTTAAAGCCTTTCAAAAAAGCTTTGTTTTGTCATGCTCTCATTCTATTACACTTAATAACAAGATCTAGAGTGACAAATAATAATAACAGTGGAATATTTTTTCACATCATTGTAAGGAATGTAGCATGAACAGTACATTCTCAACAGTGGTTAAATAGTATATTAAACACAACTTTACGATAGCATTGTTTTATATAACGTCACTTCAATGAAAGCGATGAAAATTAGTTCTAGCTATTACCTAGGCCCTTTGAATCTAAGTCCTATGTGCAACTGTAAGGTTTTTATATGTATATACGTTCATACAGGATTACCTTTCCTCACACTGAAATGATAAAGAAAGGCAGTGTGTTGAGTACTTGGCTGTGAACAGCATGCACATGGAGTGAACTCTGAACTGCTCAGCGGGGCGTTTGGCCTGTCTGTGGTCAGCCAGGGCTGCAGCCCCAGTGTGGGGTGGTAGGCCGGCCAGCACAGACCTCTGGGGGTCAGAGTACCGCAGCCTCCTCTACCCTGTGGTCTCTGTGGTGTGTGGAGTGGCTCCAGCAGTACTGCTTTTACCTTTCAGCAACCGGCCTCACACGGGCACCAGCAAACACACTCTTCAGCCTAGAGAACACACAAGCAAAGAGCTCTTAACACCCTGGAGAGGAGACGCATAACCGATAGCATCCAGGTCATCGAGGCCACAGCTATAAGTGAATCCACTGTCTGATACAAGGTTAGGCACAATTTTCCTTCTTTTAAAATTTCCTGTTGATTTTCACACCTTTAAATTAAATATGTAAAACTCTGATAGGCCCTGAGATAGGCTCCGGGTACCCACGACCCTAGTAAGGATTAAGCGGTTACAGAAAAAATCTGTACTATTTTAACATAAAAGTCTTTGTTAATACTGTGGATATGTTTTAATGTGCTCAGTTTCAATGTGCTCAGTAAGAGGAGCATTGCCTTAATAATGGTTTAACAGTTTTTTCTCAAATTAATATCGAAAGCACATATTGAAACTCGTAGGCCCCAAAAAAGGTGGTTTAAACACCTGAACAGATTGGGTGATATCACAAAAAGGGAATCAAATACAAATTATTCTTTCAGTTTTACACTTTTACAAGAAAAATGTGAAAACGTTTAGAAAGGTAGGCATCCCAAACTTTTGAGTGACAGTGTAGCTTTGATTTGTAAAGAGTTCAGGGCTTGAGCCCCAATAAAACATGATGATATTTTAAAGAGCACAATTGAAGGTTTTGCTTCTAAAATGCATTGAACATCACTTTCTTGGCTTTCTTTTTAATATGTACATTATATACATGACTGTAAGTGGGGCTTACACTTTGCATAAGATATATAAATGCTATTATTCCCTCTGGGATGAATAAAGTCTATCTATCTAAATTTGTGTCAGCTGGATTGTATATTTTTGCAAATTTCTATACATGCAAAATTGTTACAAATGAATATACACTAATTATGAAATACAGCTAGACTACATACTGATGAAATAACACTCAGATCAACTTTTCTTAAGTATGGTCAGTCTGATGAGTGAACTACAGCAATATTCAACTCCACTCAGAAACTTCTGCAGGACAGAAGAGTCTCTTCCAGTTTTCCTCCAGAAGGTGGTGATGTTGTGCTAATCAGGACACACTCAGGGTGACTGATGGTTAAATAAGTTTCAGTCTCCACTGCCAAGATGAGAATGAGTTCACATTACACTTCGTTCATTCATGCAGCAGCTGAATGAGTGTCCTCAATGAGAATATCACTGTGTCCAGTTCATTTATTACCTATTACGTTCTAATTCAAAAGTCATCTTCAAGCCTAACATCACCATTCAAGTGAAGGTCATAATTTTATTTTGAGGATTTAATTCAAATTAAGTAATCAAAAAACATTAAGCGAAACAGTCGTAATATACTGTTTTAGAAGTGGTCCCAAGTGGTTTTGAATAAGTTCTGGTTATAATTCACAAAAGCATATTTTTAAAATCTTTCTACATTGCTTAAAATTGAATGCACTATAGATATTTATTCAGACTTAGATTTTAATTTAAGATTTTTTTTTCTTACTGCAGTAGAAACAAACTTCATTGTCTCATTTTAGAAAGAATAATTTGTAACTAAAATCCTTCTAAAAATATAATCCTCAAAATATTAAGACATTATTAACT
Organism: Bryconaethiops microstoma; assembly: GCA_037577275.1. NCBI lineage: Eukaryota > Metazoa > Chordata > Actinopteri > Characiformes > Alestidae > Bryconaethiops > Bryconaethiops microstoma. Next base: position 30,942,232 of record JBBJLS010000001.1, read on the forward strand.
GCAGAGCGTCTATTTTTTCCTTAAGAAAAAAAAACACAAAATCTTTGTGTTTTAATTTAATGGCTGGTGGCTCTTTAGACACACGAGTAATAATCAGGCCCGCAAGGCTGAGGCAGTAGAGCAGGAGAACACATCAGCAGTTCACTATTAAATAGCTTCAAAAGTAGTTAAATGGAAGTGTTAATCTAAAAATTTCAGCCCGTTGCATGTATTATTTTTATTTTTTTCCTGACTAACACGCTTGCTGTGTGAAGGGCAGTGGAGCTGTGTGGTCCTCTCCCGGCTCGCACTTCAGCGGACAACGATGTGGTCAGAGGGGCTGGGTGGTGGTCAGAGCAGAAGAGAAACCCCACTGTGCCGAGTGACTGTGAAACACACACACATACACCCACACACACACACCCACACACACACACACACACACTGGGGCCCAGAGTGAGCACTGTGAGACGTGTAGATTCCAGCCTGTCTCCACCAGCTCCCTCCTCCACCAGCACTGGCAGATTTAACAGCTTTCATCATGTAAATCACCACCATCGCAGACCACTGATTTGAATATCTAAAAGTAATGTGCCTCTTATGATAGATCTTCAATATGTTCACACTATATCATGGATTTCAGGAATTGGAAATGATGTGTATGTTTTTTTCCTCCCTCTTTTTTCAGAAGCATCTTGATGTATTGCATGGATGAAATGAATGCAGCTCATTCGCAAGACGCCGAGGCTCCAAAATGTATAAAACACATTACTGCTAAAATGTAAACATTCGAAAACATATATTTATTCTGATGTGAAATATGCTGGGGACATGGCTTGAACTCTCATAGAGAGTATTTAAGAAAACAAATGCTTAAAATACATGAACGCGGCTCCTGTTCAAGTCATCATCATTGTGCTGACTCTCAGTACTTGCCATTTATAATTATATAGATGTGGATATTGTGGCATTTCATAAAAATAAAAAAAAAATCCAAATTATTCTACCTGTACTGAAGGGCAGTGATGACAGCTTCATATCAATCCCTCCATCATCTTAGACTGAGAGTTCACAAAAGGCCACATTTTACAGATATATCACTACACACTCATGAAATGAAATGTGTGAGTGTGGAGAACCTCCACACAATGTAAAGTTCATTATGTAAATGAAAGAACCATCTATGCAAGCCAAGAAGCATTTAAGCTCCTAGATTTAAAAGAGTTTTAATATGAGTTATTTTATTCAGAAGAATGAAAAATACAAAAATGTGCTATTGCAAATAACCAAGTGCAATTGTGACTTTATTAAGGAATGTAGTTTGGATCCAACCCGGACCTGTGGAAGGGGTGAGGGCGTCTCCTCTGGCCTTGGATCAGGCTGAGTCATAGCACAGAACTCAGGCCTCTAATCTAAAGACCACTGAGGGGTCGGAGCCCAACCAAGCCTGCAGTGCAGCCAGCTCACACAACAGCCTGTCATTACAAAAAGCCATAAGAACAAAGCAGATGAAAGGAGCATTATATCTGTGAACAATCTCTAGAATCTCAAGGGAGGGGGGGGATTTCCAAAACAAGGCATTTTTAAAATAGGCATCGCATGGTTAGACGATGTGTACTTATAAGTGGTGGGATTTCGGATACGTGTCCTCTGTCAACAGAACAGATGTGCTTTAGCCACTCTGGTCAGGTTGTGTTGCCTTGGGGAAGTGACACAGGAACAATTTCTCTGTTACTACTGGTGTTACTTTATTTAGTCCACGTTATATACGGAAACAAAAGTAAAGTAACAGTTACTTCATAATAATACTTGCTTAAACTACTTAGATCACTATTTAGATAATACTTAGATCATTCAAGAGTCAAAATGCCTATTTAGAAAGCCCCAAACTAAACGGCTGCCATGTTGAACATCAGTGGGATGGGGCTTATTATTCAGTCATTAATCTTAAGACATATTAATCAATATCTACGATAAATGAATTGGTGAATGAATTGGTATGAATTATTTTATGTCTGGATCAGCCACAATGATAAAACCACTGAGAGGTGAAAGAAATAGTATTATCTGGTTACAGTGGCTCCTGTAAAGGGATGCTCTATATTACATAGCGAGTGAACAGTCTAATGTATTGGAAGCTGGAAAAATGGGCAAGCATAATGTTAACGAACTTTAACAGGGACCAAATTGTGATGGTTAGACAACTGTCTCCAAAACAGCACATCTTGTTCTTAGTATGTGGTAGTTAATACCAACCAAAAGTGGTCCGATTAGGGAGAATGAGTAAAGCCGCGACAGAGTCTGGGCTGCCCAGGATCCAACTAATGCACATATAGAACAAAGGCAAGCCTGTCTATTCTGATCCCACAGAAGAACTATTGCAGCACAAACTGCTGAAAAAGTGAATGCTGGCTATGACAGAAAGATGTCAGAATACGAAGTGCATAGCAGCTTACTGTGTATAAGGCTGTGTAGATGCAGACCGGTCAGAGTGCCCATGCTGACCCCTGTCTACCATGCAAAAGTCTGGGACAAAACTTCACCACTAGAGGCAATCATTTCCGACAACATCAGGGCTGGTATTCACAAAGCAGTCATAAGCAGTACTGATCTTGGGTAAGATTCCTCCATATTTCTGATAATCATATCACAAAAACAAATTCTACGTCAGCACTCCTACTCCTAAGGCGGCACGCTAATATAGACCCTGTCACCGCAAACAGCTGCCTACAGCATTCAGCAACAAGGTGAAATTTTGTTTAGTTGCATAGCTCACAGTAGATCATACTGTGTCCTATACCACATCGGCAAGTCTGCACCATTTAATGAACCTGGATGTGGTTTGAGTGGGTTGGGGAAAGCTTTGGTGATGGATTTACAGAAATGACTATCGACATGACAAGTTGTGTAAGTCAGATTTTGTTTTTGCTAGGCCATTCCTTTAAAGGGTTATTTATTGAAAGACAGCGAACAGAACATAAACACCAAGGGAATGTAAAAATGTCCCATTCATGCTAGTTTCAGATACTGTGTGCAAAACTGACCCCGGGTGAAACTTAAACACCTCTATCAACTTCACAGTCTAACTAATCTACTGAGGGCGTGCTCAGCATTGGTTCTAACACTGCTTGCTTCAGGACCACCTGTTAAAAGAAATAGAGCATTGTGGCCTGTTTCTTGTCAAGCATCAAGACACCCAGGTGCTCACTGGTGTATTTGTGCTCCGGGCTTTGGAAGGGAGCTACAGCTCTGTTTGGCAAACTACTTCGAAGAGGTGTCAAATATCGAGAACCAGCTTCAAATGCCAAGCTAAGCAAAAATACTTTTTTTCCTCTTCACTTCTTTCTGAAGAAAAGGTATGCTATTCCATCTTGGCTGTTATTTTCATACAATTAGTCAGGCTGTGAGTGAAAAAATATATTCTTTGCCTCGTATGCTTTGGTAGGCCTGGCTAGCTGGAGGGCCCGTTCATTAGAGTGAAGGATGTGGAAGCGGCAGTATCATTATGTGTCCTTACTTTATTCACTCAGCAATTAGCCATGTCCTCATGTTTAATGTGTAAAAAAAAAGCCTTTTGTTCCAGACAAAGTTACACATTCTTCGCAGACAGAAAGAAGCACGAAAGGAAAAACAGATATCTGGAGACATCATGAATTCCTAGAGTAAAATTAATATCAAAGGCACATTGTGCTGTGGTCCTCCAAAGCGGCAAGAATGTACTGTGAAAGTTAGGACAAACATTCGATTTCTTAAACTGTTTGGTTAAGTGGGAAGGAAAATCTCTCATTTTTCAAGGCTCCCTAATGAGTACTATTCCGGAACAGAGAGCTCCACGACTTAAATATCACACCACTGCCTGAGATTATTCCTTCATGAAAAAAGGTTCAGAGGACCGGTTTTCAAAACACAGACTAAGCCTAGTCTCAGTCAAAACTGCAGTGTGACTTTAAAGCATTCCGAAACCAGTCTTGAAGCTAGCCTGGTAAAACGATGCTAAGAGTGATTTATTCTAAGACTGGCCTGGTAAAAGGCTGAGTAATAAACACTGCTAAAGTGATCACATTATGATGCAGTTATTCCGCTGCATGCATGCTGAGGAAAAGTGTCGTAATTAAGTGAATCAGATTACATTAATCATGCAGCTTCTTTGTGCTAAGAATAATGGGAATCTGAGGCATGCATTAAAGCCCAAACGGAATCTGTCGAGTTCTTCTGGTTTTTATATGTTCAGTTTGTTAGTAGAATACTGTTGATAACAAACCTAGCAAAACAAATCTTGCTACAAAATTCAAGGTTCAGCAGATTTCATTTCCAGCAGTTTCAGAAGTCCGACTTCCCGAGGGGTGTCCAGGGGTTGGCCTCGGGTGGCGCCTTCTCAGAAATTTGATTGGCCATTACATGTAATCCCCACTGCCGCTGGTAGTTGATTGGTTTTTAGGTTGTCAGTCTTGGATGGGGCTTTATATGAATCAAGACAAAGTAGATTTTGGTTCTTTGCATATATTTAACTCTAAACTGCATGTCTTAACTTCACCAGAAGTGGTGAGACGCTGTCTGCAAAGAGGAACATTTCTGTGGTGAGGTGTTTTTGCATGAACAAAAAAGCTTGCAGTGGCAAAAACAAAAACTTGTGCGCCGGATGGAGAGTATAAAGGACAACGTGCTGTGCAACCCAGAGTTTAACTTGATAACTTGCTTTTTGTTTCTGCATCAAATGCTATAAAGACATTTTTGCTGTAAAAGTATTTTTGATCACAAAGTCAAATGTCAAATTGCCCTCCCCCAGAAATGATCCGGACACCAAGGCTACCTCAGAAATACCTCATTTTACAATTCTGTGGTTAGTCTCTGAATACAGGCCTTTTTGTCAGGGAGCTTATCAATAGATATTAGACCCATAGAACTCACACACCCACTCATTTTCAAGTCAAGTCAAGACAAGCCTGAAACTGACAGGCTCTGCTTGGATAGGGTGCAGTGTTTATATCCCCTCTCTCAGCCCTTGCTCCAGAATTCTTATCATTCTATATCAGAGCTCTATGAAAGGCCGCTTTATTCAATAACTTCTGTGTAAATCATTCCACTATCAGCCACATCACTCCAAAACAGAGAGAAAGCATTTAAAAGCCTGCACTCATCTGTGATCCATTCAGCGTGCTGGACATGTTTATTAGACAGGTTATTTAAGCCTGGGTCCCGCTCCACTCGGGCTTTACAGAAGAACCCTCCAGAGGATCTCTCCTAGAACTTCTCTCCACTATGCACACACTGTCTTGGCTTGACTGAACCGCTCCACCAGTGCCTGCTTATCTTATGGGAAGTCGTTTACAATTGAAAGCACACAGCTAGGGCCGAGACGTCAAGAACATTTCAAGACTCTCAGTGCAAAATGCCAGACAAAGTCTGATTCAACGCATGATACAGTTATTGTTAGGAAGTCGGTCTTAACGAAACTGATATCCAGCTCAAAGAATATATTTTTGCCTCGGCTCATGCTTGAAATGTTACATATAAATCTAGTTGTCATAAAGGCGAGGGAGAGGCATGCTTCGGAAAGCTATCCAAAGCAGAAAACATGACATGCAGTACATGTCACTGAAATTGACTATAAATATGAGGGTGTTTTACACTTTCTTTCCTATCCATCAAGCATATTGTTTTGTTCATCACAGACCCCTCTTCCTTGTATGAGTGCTGAGTTTCAGAGCCTATAGCTCTGACCAGTCAGTTTGGGCTACATTCATATTACAGGTTTTATTCAAATTTTTGCTCAGATCCAAACTTTTTACCTCGATGGCTCTCATGTGTGTAAGTGACCCTTGGCCGAACCTGGACCCTGAAACAACCCACACGTGTAAATCAGTAACATCACATGACCTCAAGAATGATGACGCGTGAACGAGTGAGCCACACAAACCTTGATCGCACAGATCATGAGTGCTGAGCAGCTCTCAGCTGTACATGCTTAGGGGAGAAGGTGAAAAAGGCCACTGCAGTATTTACTGGCAGACAGTTCAGGTGAGTTAATGCTTCTGAACTGCAGGACATGAGAGGATGACATAACACGCATATTCAGTAGAAAAAAAAAATATACGTTTACATCTGACCAATCTCATGATGGTCAAATGGCCATGAATACATAACCAATCTAAGACCACATCTGAAAGTGGGTCAGATCAGGTTTGTGTGTCCACACAGTTCTGTGCTACATTAAGGGAAAAAGTTAATCACCAAAGATATGTCTGGTGACTGAAGTTTGTTCCTTACTTTTTTCCACCAGAGTTACAACATGGAATAGTTTGGAAATTATAAATCTACATCATTTTTCCCTCATCAAAAGTCAGTTAGCCAAGACATGTTTGGTGTTTTAAATTGGAATAAGAGTAATGAGGCTAACATAGCTAATGAATTTTTTATTACAATTGGCACTTTGCAAAGTGTATCTATGTTAATTTGTCAAGCAACAGGAAATAGACTTTCTGATACTGTTCAGTGTGCTTTTTTTCTACAGTATAAAGCATATATCTAAAAGCACAGAGAAACTCCAGGCTTCAGGAGGCCTGTTCATTTGGTTTAATATAATGTTCCCTTTTCCATTTTTCTACATGACTGTATGTCTTACAGTGTCAGAAACCACATCACAGCTCGATGTGGTTTGAGGCAAGTGTGTGATGATTGAGGCATGCAGTTTGCACAATGTTAATTGGTGAGTGTAAGCTTCCATTACTTAGCTACATTAGTCTCATGCCTTCAGTGCAAAACTGAAGAAGTAAACTTCACACACCGAGCATGTCTCGGTTAATCGATCACTATTAAGAATTAAGAAGGAAATCGTGGACATTTGACTGTGGTGCCAAACTATGCCTTTAAGTGGCATTTCACATCTGGAGGAGGAATGGCTGACATTGTGTGGATGGAGTTTCATGTTATGACTCTCATGGGAGCTACTCACTGAACGTGTGAAAACACAAGCACCTGCTCAGCCGATGCCACAATTTTAGGGTCAGCACAGCCCCAAACAATTCACCTGGCGGTCCAGCTCCACGCAGCCGGCCAGTCGCACACGCTGGCTGTTTTAGTCACTGAGGTGTGAAGCTGCAGCTGTCTCCAGGATTCAAGAGGTTGCTATGTTTCTCCCAGTGACTCACTTATGGGAAAGTTGCACCCACGTTGGGAAGAGCTGATTGGGCACGAGCATTTGAGTAGAACCAGCCGTCTGCTGCAGTGACTGGGGCTAAAGAAAAAAGCCGCCCTCATTCAAGGAGTCACACGTTTTATTGGCTCATAATTAATGCCTTTGCTGCTTTTCCCAAGTGGCCTTCGGCCTCCCTCAGAGACTCCGAATTAGTCAGTGCCGTGCCCCTGATTTACGAGGCACTTGCAAGAATCTGCTTTGTGTTTCAGACTTCACAGCAAGAGAGAGCTTACTGTATGAGAGTCATTCAGCTAGCATGACAGGCACACTTCATTCACGTTATCTCAAGATGAAACAAGGGAGTGTTAAAAAAAAGAGGGAGTAAAGACTTCGCCTTTAGCAGCACGACTCGGGGTAACGTTAGGTCATGACAGCGTATTCTATCCCATTACACACATACTTCTACAGCACTTACTCGTGCCTGCACTTCTGACATGTCTTGTAGAAATGAACATCAACGAATGAGGTTTGGTGACACAGGATATTTTTGAAAAGTTCGTGAATTGTTCCTGGACTGGATGTAAGTTTCTTACAAACCCTTTACATGACATAGAAGGTTCCTTAAACCTTGAAAAAGGTTCTTAACTCTCACAAGTCAAATTAACAAAAATAATTTGGAAGGTTATTGGAAAGTTCCTCTTCCTTGGAAGTGATTCTTCCATAGCAGTCATTTCTGCAACTTTATTTTTAGCATGGTCTCAGAATTATGTGGCAGCTTCTATCAAACCAATAAACCAGTCCCAAAACCAATATCTGGCAGGCCTTAGTAAACAGTGATGTCAGGGGAGCCGCCATGTCTACTGTAAATAAAGATTGTTGAACCTCATAGGACGGCCATGGTGAGACTTGGTGCACATAAGTGGAACCTAATAAAGTCTGGGACAGGACGTTCACTGCGCATTACTCCTGTGCTTTACTGGGTCGCTGGTGGAGGACATCCAAAACCAGGATTACAGCTTTTCTCCTAACTTGAACCGCTCGCTATTGACATTGTAATAAACAATTTATAGCTGGCATGCATCCAGTATTTCCATTTTTCCTGTGGTTATGCTGTACCTGCCACAGAAACAAAATGATACTCAAAATGATTCATTCCCATTTTTTCTGCAGTTCCTTTATGACATTTGTGTGGGTTTTAATTAATTTTTATGTGACCATTTTCCAATCTCTCCTTAAACCAGTCCCTATTTTTACTGGGCCTTTAAAGCTGATACAGCAATATGCAAAAGTTTGGGCACCTGAGATCAAATGATACGTTCTGCTGATTTTCTAAGTGAAAGCACAGAGAACAAACACAGTCCAACTCATTTTCTGAATTTAAATTATTGGGAAAAGCCAAACCAAAGCAAAACGTCCAAGCTGTTTAGGATGTTCAAGCTTTTACATATGGCTGTATATGGCTTTGCCTCAATGAAATCGCAGTTTGGCTTCAAAAAACCCCCACTAAATATGATGTGAGTGGATAAGGCTAAACTGCTATAAGCTGAATAGGCAGATATGTAAATATGTTGATTTTTGTGACATCACAAAATGGGTTACTCATGCACTTTAGATTGCAGACACAGACTGCAACTAATGGGAATGTTACAGGGCCCCATAACAGGCATTTTTGGGGGATCTGAGGTGCATTTATGATGTTTGTGTGGCTTTATTTACTAAAATAGCCATAAAGATGATTTCAAAACCTCTATTACATTAGAGATATACAGGATATTTTTGTTTCTGAACATTCAGGACTTGTGTGTATGTATGTAAATTGCCTCCTTTCTGATTGATTGGTTTGTACTGTGCCACATTCAAAAAGAGGTCCAGAACTCTATACCTCCGGAGTGAATGGGCAGAGCTACACTACTGCAGGAGTAATAGGTATTTAGAAATGCATTGTTTTTGTGTCATTCACTGTGAAGCGAATGGCATATTTTGAAACTTTAACATTGTTTGCATGCTACATTAAACTACCAATTCAATGCATGCTACATTAAACTACCAATTCAGCAAGGCAAATTCAATTATATGGGTCTTTTAAACCATTAAAAGTGTTTAAAAACTACATCAAATTCAAAATTGAGTTTGGGTTTCCATGTTTTGGAAAAGTTAATATTAATATATTTCAAAATGTACCAGTTTCGTGTTTTGATTACATCTGGAAACTATTCATATGGAGGGAGCGAGACAGTATCCTCTCAGCATTCCACTTTATTTCAAAACAACAATTAGACGAGCGGAAAAAACGAGAGAAAATTATGCACTCTCTGTGCGTGTGATGCCGCTGCAGGACACAAGCAACATTTCTCATTTCACATAGACTTCAATAAATCATGCAGCCAATGCAATCCCACCCCTCACCCCTCCTTAAAGACAGGCTCTGACTGAGCTTCGTCATTCTATGCTCCCATTTTCCGACTCCACTTTTATTGCTGCTGGTGTCTGCATTTCAAATCCTGCTGCTTCGTGCTGGACATGTTAGCCCCCCATTACAAGCAGTGCTGCTGATTACAGGCCAAATGAAATCTCAAGGGGGAAGAGCAAGAAATTTACAGCATGACTGGAATGCAATCGCTAAATACTTGAACGCAATTACAATACAAGCGAATTAGTGTTTGCTCAATCCAGAGCAGAACTGGCTCACAAACTGGATCACGTCCTAGTGATGATAAAGTGTGGAGATCCTTCCAGACACGAAAACACAATCAAATCATCAGTAATCCGAGAGTGGCTTTGTTGCCAGTTATTATTTATAAGTGTAATCCAAACCAGTTCAGGAAAAAAACTGTCTGAAAATGTTCTGAATGTGTCTAAAGCTGCAAGCTCATGGACATGGAGCCAGAAGAGCACATACTACACATACCCAAAGAACAAAAATTCTATTGATAGAAGAAAAATATAAATAAAAACACGCTCCAGGTGCTTTATCTTCTGTGTTTTACATAACACACGTAAGACTTAACACTGAGAAAGGAGTAACATGGTAAACATAAGACAATACATGGTTTTCTATAGCAGTTTTCTATTCCAGCTCCCAATACACCAGGGCCAGCTCAACAAAGAAATAAATATTACCTGGCTTGGTTAAGTTGGAATAAAAACCCCAAAAAACAAAAAAACAAAAAAAATGTGGCTTGGCTACAATGTCTCCAAGAACTAGGCCGGGACCCAGTAGCTTGTGCAATGATCTGATACAATCTGACAACTAATAGAAAGCCTTAGAGAAGTCATCTTACTATCATAATAGTGTGTGGGAGGTTTCTCAAACCCACCATAGAAATGTACTGTACTCTAAACTACCGCAACTTCGGAGAGGTAAAACGATCATTCAGCTTTCACATTTGGGCACATCACGAGCTTTGGAGAAGGTAATCCGTCATACGTTCAAAAGCTCCAAACCATAACCGCTGAACTTAATGTGTAAGTTAACACAAATAACCAATTACCCTGATACTCTGCTTTTGTTTTGACAGATCATACTACAATAGTTCCTCTCACACAACTGTAAGAGGACCAATGTGAGATCCCTCAGATCTAACTGAGGTCGAGCCACGTTTACAGGTCCCTACTGCTCTTGTTCCAGCTGTTTGTTTTCATAGCTCCGCTGTGACACACTCTCTGTCACATTGGCTCCCATCTGTCAGCTCCCATTAGAGTGCAGGCCTTGTCCAACAGCCCACAGCACTGACTGAAAGCTGATCATGCTGCACCTCTGCAGTGTACAGGAATGCAGAAGTGAGGACTGAACAAAGATCTTTAACATCAGGCGGCTTTTTTCCTTCTAGGTGACGGCTGCACAACTAAAACGTATGGAGTGATACATTCAAAGCTCGGATTACATCCTACCTGGAACACAGACGTCTGACACACACACGTCTGAACCGGTGACAGTAAGAGGATGAATGAAGGAACTCTGCGAAGGGAAAGGAAACCAGCCTCTGGCAGAAAAATAAGAATAATAAACAGTTGTTTAATGCACACCACATTGTAAATACACTCAGAGTGGTGGAGCGTGGGCATGCCATGCTTTATTGAGCTTAAATAAAGGGTATTACCTAATTTCACTTGTGGTGGATTTGTAAGCGTTTCAGGTTATGGATAAAGGAGGATGTGCTTTCCTGCTTGGCGACGAAATGCTCAAAGGTATAACAGCTTAAGCATGGAGGTTCATGATGCAAAGCAGGTGCTTATGATTTTATATTCAAACAAGCATTACACGTCACTCTGCTGAAGAGTTCCAAGTCTTCCTCTGATTTACTCTGTATTATAGCGTCATAAACACATGAGTGGACAGGACAGCTTTAGGCGCTAAACCAGATGTGTGAAGTTTAAGTGGCCATGAGAAGGGAGGGGGGGTGTGGGGGTGGACAAAAAACTGATGCCAACTGGCAGGTCTATTTCTTTTTGCTTCATTTACTTTCTTTCACTTTCTTACTCTGGATTGGGAACTGAAATAGATCTACTCGCTCCTAACATACAACCTCTAACTGCAAGGTCTCACATTAAAGTTGGTGATTTTACAAAGATTAGCTCTCTGCCAAGCCCCGGACTGGACTGACCAGGAGAACACAAACACAGACTAGATGCTGACGGGTTTGTTGTTAAATTAGTTTCACTGTAAGCTGGAATGAGGGTCGAGGGAGGCACATGGTTTTTACAGATAACCAGATCAGCTCCCCTGCCAACAGTAGTGAGCTATAATTCAAAGCAGTGATGACCTGACAAGGCCTCCAAGCCGGCCATGAAAGCACATAGGCTGTGACAACGTGTGCTTGTGGGACGCTCCCCCAGTCGAGGCACATAAAGTGTAGGCCATGTGGGGCAGGAGGGCTGAGGAGCCACGGCCAAACCTCACATCCAGCCAGCCTCTGTTTGGCCTATCTCTATGAGGGGGCGGTAGCAAGGGGGACAGGTCACTGCACATACACACACATGGGGAACTGCTGCTGCATCTGTACACTGCAGGACAAGTCATGTTTTCCATGTGTGGTCAGTTTTCACAAAAAACCCCCCAAAAACTCCCAAATAATAGGAATATTCTGGCAAAAAAAATCTCTAATTATCCCTCATCCAAATGTTGTCAAACCAGCCAAAACACGCTTGTTGTTCAAAGTTTGCACTTCGTACAGGACACTTTAACTAAAAATGGAAGCTTTTAACCACCAATTAGTAATGTAAAAAAATGCTTGTCCATCACACTCTACGATATTATTGGACTTTATGAGCTGTATGAAACTGAATGAAATAATAAATGGATAAAAGTATGTCATTTCTAAAAACAGCAGTAGCAGTCATCTCAGAATTTTGTTCGCACATTTAAAATTTTATTAATGACAGCAGATTGTGTCAGAGAGCATCTGTGATTATTTAACTCAGCGAGGTTTAAAGCAAGTGTGTGATTTATACATGAACAAATCTGTGTTAAACACTTTAGTGTTGTACCTCCAATGCAAAACTAAAGAAGTGAGCAATACACACCAAACATGTACATTTGAGTACATTTGGGTTGGGAGTTTGAGAATTTAGCTTAATAACATGCATTGAAGGTGAATCAGGTAAAAGTGCACTGTTTGTACACTACTGTTCAAAAGTTTGGAATCACAACTGAAAAGTTTAGAAATCATAGAAAATACAAGGACATATATAAACATGGACTCTAAAGTGATGCTAGCACTCTTCAACTTCACAGGCTTTGAGAAAATTTTGACGTAGCTGTAAACATGAAGACATTTCAGATGTGAAGGAACATCCAGAATGTTATTTCAAGTCCAAGAGGAATAGATAACATCCAGTATTCACAGTAAATACTGAATATAACATGTAAATAAAATACTGAATAGTGAAAAAACATTTTGGTGGCTAGATTATGCTATTTTCACCTACACTGTATACTTCATAAGCAAATAAGACAAGTATATGGCATTATAAATACGACAAGTGATTGCAAAGTTTTGAACAGTAAACTGAAACTCAGGGTGCTCTCCTCTCTGCAGGTCTATGGTGGATTTGAGGGACACTAACTGAGTAAGCAGACGTAGGAGTGGAGAGAGTGAGTGTGTAATAAAAGGAAATAAAAGGCAAGCTGTCAGATCACTTCAGCGCCTGTAAATCTCACTCGAGCTCCTCCGAGAAAAGGCAGGAATCCTAACAGTAATTTACGAGGATACACGCGGTGATATCCTGAGCTTACTGCACAAACAGATAACACCTTGAAATATCATAGAGGATATCACACACCAACGTTTATAGGGTGGTGATAGAAAGATGTGTGCACATTAAGGACATTAAGGATGATCATCTAGTGCCGCAGGTTCATATTAAACAGGCCCGACTGGGTATAATCAGGTTAAGCAAGAGCAAACCAAAGCAGGAGGAAGAGAGTGGCAGTGGAGAGCAAATCAGACCCTGTCACCAGCAATTTTTCATGGCAGTTTCCCTTTCAATAAACCAAGGGAGCACGTTGCAGGACAGCTCGTGTTTGTGACTTGTGGCAGGACACGTCATCTTTAAGGCAAGCCGACAATCCTGAGATAGACACGCCGCTCTCAATTGCTGCTGTAATGCCTGGAGTGTCACTCAGACTAGTGGCACCCTGAGCATGACGGCTCCAATCCCCCAGAGGGCATTGTGATCAAACATTAGAACGTGGAGGAAACACCAGGCAGTTTGATTTCAATTCGTTTCCACGCCACCAGCCAGGCCCGTCTCTTTTTTTCCCTCCGAGAAAATGAAGAACTCTACAGCTTCTGACTGCAGGCAATTGCCTTAAGACCCAAATTATTTGCAACCTGGGACAACACACTGACCTCAGTGCCTCCGCCGTGACGCTGAAAGAGAACGACAACCAAGATGGAGCCGACACCATGGTGAAATGCGACCTGTGAGATCAGGAAAGCGTAGTTTTTGCCAGCTGCGTTCTTTTATAAAACAACGATGCTGGTGTTTATTTGATACCTATGCTTGGTAAACCTCAGCAGGCCTCACTTTAGGAGCCAGGCAACAACAACAAAAAAATAATAAAATAATTGTGGAAAGTGAGGTAATGTGCTGCTTACAATTTCATGGTTTATTTATATTGTGGTCCTCCTCTTCAGCAGATTTTGAGAATTCAGAGCTGAAATCTTTTTGGTGCTGTATTGTTTTCATTATACAGTGGAAGGAAGCAAGTCAACCTTATCTGGTAGAGGCTGCCTATGCTCAGCGGTGCCTCCTCATTGCAGGAGACAGGCCAAGAAGTCCATGCAATACGTTTCATTATACATTTCATTATAGACTTTAAGGGTTAACGGCCCTGACAATTGCAACGCTGGTGCTGAAAGCGCCTCTGAGGCTGCCAAGTTAAGGTGACCACAGACTTGTGGAAGTACCTCAGTCACTTCATTATCACTCGAAAAGGCAGCTTTCATTAAAGTGCACATGGTGATGAAGGCCTTATTGGAGCCAGACCCTCAGCATGTCTATTGCGTGATATCCACAAATAAACACAGGGGCCAGCGCCCAGCTCTGCTAATGCGATATGTAGACAGCACTCCTTCACTGCTTTTGTTCGGAGTAGTTTATTTTCTTAAAAATGGGCTGCAAATGCTTTATTCACTTAAGAAAAAAGAGAATGATAGAAAAAGTAACAAGAATAAAAACAAAAAACTACCAAAAGTGTGTAACATACAGAACATTGGAGAGAAACAATCCAATCTCTGAGAACAAAAACAGAATTTGAAATCAAAAATGCCCTTGATAGCACTATAAATGTAACCATAACTATTTCATGGACATCGTCATAAAACTTTCCATCTCCAAAATTGAATAAAAAACCATGAAAACGTGTATGTAATTTACTGTAAAGCATAATGTATTCCAACTAATACTGGATCACGTCTATTGGTTCACTTATCATGAAATGTTCACACAATGTAAAAGGGCGTCTGGCGTTTTCCAGATGAACTAAAGACGAATGTGAAGGTTTTCATTTGACAAAGATTAACAAAAAATAATCAAATGAATTACAAAAGTCAATCAAATAGCTGGAAAAAAAAAAAAAAAAAAAAAAAGGAAAATTTCGTGAACAACTCAAAGGAGGAATGGCGACTCCCTTGGCAGTGGCAAGACATAAACAGGCGCCAACAAAAAGTCCCGCTGCCTGCATTCCTGCCAGCCTACACAGCCTGCAACTCTTCCTCCCTAAACGAACAGAGCAGCAGGGCTGGTAAACAGGCCTTCAGGCAGGCTGCAGAAACGAGGCGCTGCTCGCGGAGCTCCAGCGGTGGACGGACAGATGAGGTGAGAGAGGCGCTGTGACACGTACGGCCGTTTCTGCACTCCTCTGCTGCATCCCTCCATCACTTCCTCTCCCTGCTCTTCAGCAAGCCAGGAAAGTCATGCCGCTCCTGCGGTAGGCACTCTGTCAGAGGAAGAGAGGAGGTAGAAGGGGGGAGAGGGGAGGGGGGATCTGTTATGAATTAGCACTCCAGTTCCACAGAGGCAAGAGGCAGGCCCTTGTTTTCCGGTTTTGTAGACAACACTGGCTGGAATGTGAAGCTTTTTTCTTTTATGTTTAATCTAAGCATTTCTGGTTGTGTGGGTTTATAAGACACCAATCTAGTCTACTGAAAAAGTGAGACACAAAAAAAAGCATGGTCGAGTGTGGTTAACAAGTGGTTTATGGATCTATTTTGAGGAACTTGTGGACTTTGTTGAATTAGACTCTAAATTTCAATGAGGTAGCATGCAGCACAGCACAGGCTGTGTGAACAGTTAATAGAGAATTGGGCTGTCAGGATTACCCCATCAAATTTGATTACTCGACTAAAAACGTACCTACTTTCTGAATCAGTAATGATTATTCGGCCATTTTAAATTCCCTTAGCACTTAACACTCCCTTCCAGTAAAAAAACAGCCTTATGGACACGGACACACACACCTCTTGCCATGTAATATTCAGATATTTAACAGAAATGTAACAATTCTTTTTTCAAATAAATTTTTTTCCCCCCAATTTTGGAAACTTTGAAAGGATTTGTTGCTGTACAGTTAAGTCCGTTTGTATCATTTGATCTTTTAAAAACTTGCTCAAATAATTGAAGAACAAATTTCCTAAATTCACTTAGTCCATTTCTTGTGAGTTTTTAGGTAAAACTACTATTGGCATATTTTTACATTACCTCTTTATGTGCAATAGCATAACCGACCAAAACTAGGGTACAACACAGTACAAGATCAGGTGAATTTCCAAAACTCACTCACTCCACTCGCACAGTCGCCTGTGGTACTTACTTACCCAGGTCTCCCAGGCGGTAGATGTAGTAGGACATAAATGTCATGCAGTAGGATATCAATATTAAACGTGTACATAATTTTGTGACATCGAATATCGATTTACTTAAAAATTATTATCATTATATTTTTTAAACAAATTTGCCCAAACTAAAATGTGCAGGAGTTGCACTTTAGAAGCATACATTGAAAAATGACAAGTAACTATAAAATTTCAATAAAAAAAAAAAATTCCTGTAAGAATTGCTTTCCAACAGGCAAAACCAGTAAAACACGATTTTCTGAAAGAAAAAAAAAAAGCTTTCGGACTGAAATGTGCTCTTCATTAGGTTGATCACTCGATTACTAATATATTAAATATCAACAGCTAAACTACTAGATAAAGGATAAAACAACTACAGATGTCTTTAGTTGAATTGAAATCATATCAATAAATCATATAACAATTGTCCTAAACATCAGTTATGTAGGAAACCAGAACTTATACTTAATGTAATACATGATTACTCAAACACTTCTCAGCTACTTTCCTATGCTGTCTTAACATGAGGTTAACACTTCTTCTCCACAGTCACACAGCACCATAACCACTCAGCCTGTCGGTAATAATACATGGTCACAGTGACATAATTACATTTATTTAAGGGTGAGGTTCTGGACCACTCACTAGTACCAGCAGAAAAAAATGAAAATGAACAAGACTTTTTATGAATAATACCATGCTGTTAGGTTACTGCATGCCCAGTGCTAGGATGAAGTTAAAAAACAAGTGCTTAGCTTATAACGAATAAAATACAAGAAGATGCAATGTGTGAGGGTCTTTTGACAGGTTGTTGTGGTTCTACCATCACACCACTAATTATTCTTACTTAGCCACAGAGGAAAAAAAATCCACTGCATTAAAAAAAAAAAGAGAATAATATTCCATAGTGCTGCAGGCTGTGTAAAAATGAGCTGCCTCCCTAACCATTGGAGGCTTTCAGTCATGGCTCCTAATGCATGAATGAGCAGAAAAGGGGAGGTGAAAGCCTGCAAAATCGAAGTCCAAACCCTCATGGGGTGGTACATTGTTATATATGTCATTTAATTTCCTTGTCATAAAAAAAAAAAATTGAGAACTCAAACCAGATGTGTTCTTTTTGGCAGCGTCCTCCATGCAACACAATTTGTTTTTGATGCGTGTTTTTTTTCTCCCCCCTCCACTCTTATTATGGTCGTCCTCTCCCAGTTTGTCTGGCATTTGGAGAATAAATAGAAAAATGGAGACAGGTCCCAGGCAGTGAGGAGTTTGATTTAGGAAAATGAGACGACCCGGGCGCTTTAAACAAGATGCAGGCCCAGAAACATGAACTGGCTGGTACACTGGAAAAGCAGGATAAAAAAGCAAAGTCAGGGAGCTAAATACAGAGAGAGAGAGAGAGAGAGAGAGAGAGAGAGAGAGAGAGAGAGAGAGAGAGAGAGAGAGAGAGAGAGAG
>JBBJLS010000001.1:30960236-30970682 GCA_037577275.1 Bryconaethiops microstoma
GAGGCTCTGCTGGGTAAGAACCCATGAAAGGAGAGAGAGAGAGAGAGAGAGAAAGAGAAAGAAAGAGAGAGAGAGAGAGAGAGAGAGAGAGAGAGAGAGAGAGAGAGAGAGAGAGAGAGAGGATTGTGAAAGTTCTCTCGACACGTCCAACCTGGAACTTATAAAATGTAGACTGCGCATTTCAGGCCTCTAAGGTTGCTTCTTGATTTGCTTGTGACTTCTGTTTCCCCAGAGCCATTATCTGTGAGTGAAATTACAGGATCAGCACGCTGCACAACAGATTTCTAATCAGGAAAAGAGGTTCAGAAGAATATCTGAGACCGCTGTCTGAAGCTAGTTTTCCTCTGAACAGCCTCATCATACCTGGATCCATTTCACATCCGGCCTGTACGTGGCGACTGCAGATAGAAAAAGTATTTTAAACAAAATCACAAACTGGGGTAGCTGTATTGTGTATAATGGTCTGTTTAATATATGTACTATAATAAAAATGATTAAACTAGTTATTTTTGGAACTAATTTGAAAATAGCCATTGTCTTTTACATTTCATATTTTACACTGTGTTCGCAAAATGGTCAAAAACAGGTCAAAAATTACTTCGGGAGAAATGACTTTTTTTTTTCTTTGGGAGAATGTAATATATTAATATATATTAAAGATATAATGTTTTGTCCTTTACATTATTTAGCAAGAAGCAAGAAGAAGTGATCTACCTGCTTTTGTGCAGCACGAGAAGGAGTAAATTCCAAGACTAGACTAGAAATCGTTAGGGAGAGCCTTACTAGCTCAAGTCAATTCCTGTATAAGTTTTTGTAATATACCTATATGAAACCATGCAGGAGTCTACATTCATACCCAATTCTTTCAGAAAGTCTAGAATATTCCAACACTGGACTTAATTTTACCCATTCAACATGATCTTACACTGAAAATACACACCTATGAAGAGTTTGAGAGAAACAGAGGAGAGAGTGGGAGCCAGAAAAATAAATAAGCCTGAAGTTTGCCCTGATATATGTATATAAAGGAGACATCCAAAGGGAAGCAATTGAGATATATGTCAAGGAAGAGTTCCTTCCTGTATGGAATATGTTTTAAATCAGACATCCAAAGACGGTTTCACATAAGACTCCTCTCACCATCCCTTCTCCCTTTCCTCCCTCAACTAATTATTTAGACTGGGCAAAAAAAAAAAAAAAAAAAAGGAGGGCCCCACTTTCCTTACAGCACGTAAAACTTTTAAAAAACAAAACCTTCCCCTACAGATGAAGTCTAGTGCACTACAGACCCAAGGACACAACACAGAAGTTCTGTAAGATGCTTAGCTTTGGTTTAGGGTATGGGGTGAAAAAATAAATACCTCAAAGTGGTCTGTGAGAGCTGCAAAAATAGTGGAAATAAAAAGAAAGGTTCAGAGGCTAAATTTATAGAGCAAAATGTGTATATAAAGTGAGGAAAGGAGACCACAATACAGTCGAAAGAAAAGCAAACAAAAAGTGGCCCCAGCTATCTTTCAACGTGTTTTTCGCTAAGTTGCATTAATAGCGCCATCAAAAGTGCAAATGCTAAACAAAGTCGCACACAGGCTCAAGCTAAGGCCTCGCTGGATGATAAATGCTACTTTCATACTTTAAAGTCCCTCTGCAAACTCTGCTTGGCGAAGCCTCCACTTGGTCATTCATAAATCTCCATTCTGCAGTTAAATAGTGCTAAGTAAGGCCTTCTCTCCCCCCTTATGGAAACACTCCGTGGAGGTCCTCAGGTTCAGCCTCGCCAATCCCACACACACACACACACACACACACACACACACACACACACACACACACACGCACACACGCGCGCCCGCTCGCCCGCCCGCTCATCCAGCCCCTGGCCTTGGCAGTGGGTGGCAGGCCGCTGCCGCCATCCACAGCTATGCCGAGGCAAATTGTGTTGACAGGGTCCAAGAAAAACTAGCAAAAAAAAAAAAAAAAGTATGCGCGACCCAGCAGAGGCAGAGGAAGGACGCGTGTGCGTGGAAACAGCGGCCGTAGAGCAGCTTCTCTGATGAAATACCGCCTGCTGACAGGACAAGAAGGAAGAGGCAGTGCGGTGAACAGAAGCCACGCTGTAAAATCGGATTGCAGTAGCCTAGTAACTGACCCTCGCCGATTTTATTGCCCGTATACATTACGAGCTCCGCTGAAATCCGGGGTGTATGGATCAGCAGCCTGAGGATGGGTGGATGCACAAGGCCAGTAGGGGTCTGGAGGAAGGCTTTATTCACACACATCCTTACCCTCCGCTTCTGGTCACCACATGTTGGCTGTTATCCGCAAATGCAGTCTTATTAAAATTCATTTACACATTCTGAATTAATGTCTTTTTGGAAAACGTCCCCAAAAATGTAGAAGAATGAACACATGGTCCAAACGGTGCACAAAAATGTTCAAAAAAGTTAATTACTGTTCATCGTCACAGACATGCAGTCTCCTTTGAGATTCTTTTGAGACTGCATGTCTGTGAGGACAAAACTTACTTTTTTTTAAGCTTTCTGCTCTGTAAATCTTTCCTTCAGTAGCATTTAGACACTGATAAATCTGCAGTTTTCTACTCGCTTGGATCTCTTAATGAAGGTTTTAATGTCTCTCATCCACATCCTCTTAGGCTGTTGTGAAAAAGCTGCAACTCTAGGCAAAATGTGCCCATGGGAATATTGTTTATACAGGACAGTTAAGGTTACTTGAGACTAATAATCAGAATTTTGACATGATCATGGTTGCATATCCTGTCTATTTGCTTTTTGACTATTAAAACTGATGATATTTTTTGTGAGAACAGGAAAAGTTTGGAGAGAGCGGACAGTGGAAAAGATGGCTATCAATTAACGTATAGAGAAAGATACAGGGAGCTAAACAAATACTTAAAATTTTTTTTTTTTTTAAAAGTCAGTTCAAAAGTAATAGGTGTTTTCATGTCAAAGGATAAAAAAAACAGTAAATACATATAATGAACAGAAGACGTTCTCGGTTGCGATAAGGCTGGTGTTTGTAACGTGTTCCACTGGTGAACCTGCCCGACGAAGAGTAATGCAGTGCTGTACTGTGTGTGACTTCTGGCTTGTATTGTTAGATTTGTTTCCAGAACGTTTTAGTGTAAAGATCAACTATTTGGGCATCTGAAAGACTGCATGGCTTGAGATGAATGCTTGCTGTTTGTATGGAAGTCTGCTGAAACCCTCCACAATACTGTGTGGCCAACAGTTCAAAAAAGATGAAGCGCCAGGCTTCATACCCATCAGTGTGGTGAGGTCTTTAGTTAAACACTTACTGAATCCAGCAACATAACAGAAAACAGAAGTTCTAGAGCTGATGAGAGGAGTACTTCAAGGGGCAGGGTAGAGCAAAATTAGACGAAGGGATAGCAACTAGGACAGCTTTCTTGACGTTTGGCCATTTGACTTGAAGGATTTTTTTTTTGGGGAGGAGAAAGAAGCGCAGAGTTAAAAGAGAGGCTCTTTCTGCTGCTCTCTGGGGCTTGTTTGCATGAGGAAGGAAGCTGTTTGCACTCTTCTCTTCCAGCCTGCGCCGCTGCACCACTGCCAGCACTGAGTGGAAAAAAATGGCCATGTGGAGATGGATGACCCCCAGTAAGAGGGGCTCTATCTTTGATCAGATTTGCTGTGTCCTCTTGCTGGCTGCTGAGGCCCGGGCAAATGACTAAACGTGAGAGACAAGCCGTCTCCTCTGCCTGAAGAGATGACACTCCAATTATCAGCCTCATACCAGAGGGAAACTCACACATGCAATGCATTAGCCTGAATATCACTCTGTCGTCTTCCTCTGTTCATGCCCAATGAAAGTCAGGGCCATCAGGCAGTGTTTATCTCATGTCATAAACAATTTGCCATCTATAGCCTCTGCTGAGACTCTGTCAGTACACGACCACTGAAGTGAAGCGTTCCCAATCAGCACTATTTAAACTAGGGGTGAAGATCTTCACGGTCATAAAACACTTTTGCTTTTATTACTGCGGAAAGTTATTATTATTACTGAAAAGCATGGAAGCTGTAAGGGGTGGACACTAAATACTAAAAGAATGAGAGTAGTTAGTTGTAGAGACTTCTGTATTTTTTCTTACACTGAAAAATCAATAATTTTCTTTTCACTGGAAATTAAAAACATGAAAGTAATTAACTAAAATCAATTTTGCACAGTACTTTAAATAACACTGTGAATCTTTGTGCCTGCTGTGGGAGTATGATTTAGCTTTTGATGGTTCAGGGTTTGAGTTGTTGTTACTGTTTTGTAGTTGTCTTATTTTATATATCATTTATAATGTCTGATGCAAAAGGTTTCTGTACGCAAGGCTGCTGAATGGTAGGTTTATGGTAAGCGTGTTCTTGTTGATGTACAGTAAGAGAGTTTTGCTTTTTTAAAAACATTTTTTTTTTTAATGGCTGGCCCCAAACTGCAACTTGTTCTGAGCAGCCCGTTACATAACACAAATTAGAACTTGCTCAACATCTATTTGTTTGCAAACTACAAACTGCCTTTGGATCAACAGCATATTTTACTTTTTCACCAGTTTCACTTCATGTGTGCTTTACTCAAACTTCCATTACATATAGCCTTTTTTTACTTATAGCCTTTTTCAAGACAATTCCAATGCACAATATATAAGTATATATAAACCTCAATATAAACCTCTTTAGACAGATAACCAGGCCGGTCTGCTATTTATAATAGCCTCTAGTAATTGATTATGGGCTATAAACTATAATTTGTGGCAACTAAAATAAAATTTCACACCGTGTGTGTGTGTGTGTGTGTGTGTGTGTGTGTGTGTGTATGAGAGAGAGAAATAAAAGGAAGGGAATTAACAATTTTGACATTTTTGCTGTAGCTGGTTAGGGTTAGAAATGTTATACAGGGGGTTGAAATGGAAGAGCAGAAATGTTCAACTTGGTTCTGCTTGGTATGAATTCCTGGGTCCTGAAAAAACATTATCAAACAAACAGAAATTGTTTTCTCTCTTGAATAAAAATCTACATATTCCCAAAACAGACAGCAAGTAAAGCTACAAAAAAGCTCCCATGTGCTGCATCGGGAATAATCTACACTGAGGATACTTAACGTTATTTGTCTTCCAAGACAATCATAATCTGTATTAATTAAACTTTTACCAGGCACTAGGGTCTTGTCACTGCAGCTGCACTTTGACTAAAAAGTAAAAGCAAAATCAGCATTGCCTTTTTTACTTCTGTATAAAAAAATAACATCTGTGGCACAAAAAGACACAATACATATCGTGAGCTTTGTGATTTGCTACGCAGCTATTTCACCCTTGCTCAGCTACAGAGACAATGTAGGTCTAGGCTGGACAAAAACCTTGTTAACAGCAATAAACAAAACACAAAGTCCTTAACATGCTTCATAAAACAGAACAGCACATATATTTCAACCCTAGCATCTCTTGTAGTCCAGCATTTGTCATTTTTATGCAAAGCGTGGAGGCCAACATACACATTAGACAAAGGGTCAGGAACACGTCTCAACCCTTCAGCCCAAAAAGAACATAAATACTACCAAAGAAAAACAAAGAACTGTCAGAGACAGTGCTTGGGTCGGAACATAAACCCAAACATGGAGCAGAAAACGCGTCTTGGAAATGCGTGAATGACAAGTCTGACCGGCAAAAAAAAGACAAGATAGTGGAAAACAGCGTGAGCGTGCACGTCTCCAGCCATAACAAGACGCTGCCCTAAGCACTGCTCCTGCTCCTGCATATTCATGAGTGGCGTCCGGCAGATGTGGGGATGTGTGTGCATGTCTGAACGAGTGTGCCGGGCCATGTGTGCGCCGGCGCCCCACAGTTGCCAGAGCAATGGGAGTAAAGCAGAGGACAGGGGTAGGGGGTGAGGGGGGGGTGAGGATGAGAGAGGCAGAAAGAGAAAGAACGGAGGCAGAGAGAGAGAGAGAGAGAGAGAGAGAGAGAGAGAGAGAGAGAGAGAGGGGAAAAGGAAGAAAAAGAGAGAGGGAGAGAGGGACATTGACAGAGAGAGTGTGAGAGTAAAAGAAAGAAAGTAAAGTAGAACGAGGGAGGAGAGAAAGTGACAGAGAGAAACAGACAGAGACAGAGAGAGAGAGAGACAGACACAGACAGAGTGTGAGGGAAGGAAAGAATGAGAACAAGGAGTGAAAAGAGAGAGACAGCGGGGGGGTGGGGGTGTTCTGCACGAGAGACGTCGGGCTAGCTGCCTGCCTGGAGCCTGCTGAATTGGATCAAGGCCGCACCACACACGAGCAATGACCAGGGACTTCCCCACATCTGCCCGCGAGTGAAGCCATAGCGACGCTTCTGCTGTGGCTTCAGACCCTCCTCAGACGTCTACGGTCACAGAGGAGTATGATAATGGAGAAAATGTGGACTAGAAGGGCTTTGGTTCAAGTGTGGTAGAGTTCAGCGGATTTGGATCACGTCCTCTGCCTGCTCATATCATTGTCTTCAACCTCGCTCTCCGCCGATTCACTGAGCCGTACTGGCGTACCAGAATATGACAGGCAGAAGGTATTCACACCCACAGAACAGGCAGTTAAAGTGCTCTGTGGTTTTCAAAGAGCTGTTAAATGAAAAGCAGGGTTTTCTCCCTGGTCACTTCCAAATCATCTGATCTGGAAAGAAGTAAAGCTCTACACCCAGTGCATCACGAATCAGGGTGTAACAGCAAACACTAAATAAAAGGCATGCTGTCATCAATTAGACAGATATGGAGAAATTATTTCAATGTATCTTCATTATATTTCTTGTAGGAGGAGCATGTATACCCTGCTATGAATGGACTTATTAGAATCACGCCCGCTCAGCCAAAGCCTAGAGCTGTGGCTTCTATGAGGCTGACCTAAAGACAGTGAGGTACAGTAAGAGCACAGTGATTTACAATGAAGCAGCACCTCTGAGATTTCTGGGCAAAGGATTAGAGCTGTTATTGTGCAGTGGAGCCCGGTTTTTTTTTGGGAGGCGAAAGCCAGCCAGGTCCGCTGGGTTCCAGCGGGGGAAGTGCATCCCCAGAACCCAGGCTTAATGGGCCGTACTGTACACCACCTCACTGTGAAGTGGGATTTCGAGGTCAGCATGCGGAAAAACCCACCGTAAATCAGGAGCATCTTGCAGGCCCCGGCTGCAGCCAGCGCGAGCAGGCAGCACTCTCTGCTCACGACGCCTAAAGACGAGACTTTAGTCAAAAATAATAGCCAGTCTGTTTACTGCGCCTTGAGATGGATTACATGGCACTGAAGTAAATACTTCCAGATGCCGTTTGACAGAAATCACGCAGAGAGGAAAACGAAAAAGTTCTATAAGTCCGCAAGAAGAAGTAGCAAAGGCTTTTTGGCAACAATCATTTTGGGTGCATCATCTTTAATAGCATAGAATTTTCATATCAATGTTTCAACAAATATGATAAGTCTGGCTGCCACTGCAATTTCTGCTAAAAAGACAAAAAAAAAAAAAAAAAGAGAAAAGAATACAAAGCCCTTCCAATTTTAAGAGTGATCCAGTGAGGTCAGTGCTGTTCTCTCAAAGTTCAAAAGAAACTTTTTTCAACGATAAATATTATCTTTTACTTCAGTCGCTCCAACACTTAATGTCGTGTTCCGGGACTAGGAGGTTTGGATTTCATTTACTGTCGATAAAACACTGCCCTGCTGCACGACTACTGAAAGTCTTTTCCCTTTCAGTTGACTTATTATATACAGCGTGATTCTGCCAGTCTAGCCATTCAGCTGAAGTCCAAACAGGCAATTTCATGGTTTAATAACAAGGTATTCAAAACCATAGGGAAGAATGTCTCCACTTGTAAATGTGCAATTGTTAAGGAAAGTTTTGAATGGCCTCAGAGACACCTAGAACAGAAACCAGCATTTAGCGCCAGTGCCAGAGATGAAACCGGAATGCAGAGACATAAAACTGGTTCAATGGAGCGTTTAGTGGAGTGTTTGTGAGGCATCGAGAAGGGCACCAGCCTATAGAAAACCTCCATTCTGTAGATGTCAGCAGCCCAGCACGAGACATCTGTCCTCACACTGAGATACGGAGACGATGGGGCAATAAACAAGAGTGGAGACTCATCACTCCTACGCCTGCTGTCTTTGGCACAAAGCACTTCGTAAAAGTGAGACTGGGGCAAACCACAAGTAAGGTACGAAATCCTGCAGCCAAGGCAACTTCAAATAACCACCAACAAAGGTTAAGCGGCTCCACCAAGCTTAAAGATGGACATTCCTTCAAAGAGTCAGGGACTTGGACACATTTTAAGATTTATCTGATGGCGTAATCATGTAAACTGCGTTGGTTTTGCTTTCAGCTCTTCTAAAATTTCCATTAATAATCTCAGGATCTTTGCTGCTGCTACAGTTTGAGCTGGCCGGTGTGCTGGGTGTGCTGCGTGCTGGAACTTTCATATGAAAACACAGATTAATCTGTAAACTCGAACTTGCTGCTTTAATCAGAAACAATATGACAGAACGGCCATGATATCAAGAAAGGACAATAAATATTACATTTGACCACAGGCCTCAAAAGTAAACCTCACTAAAGTAACTTCTGTCAGGCAGAAGTGTGGTAGGCTACAAAGAAACCAATAGGTGTATCATGAACATGAAGAAAAGAAAGCAGACGGGTGATGAAAGGCAAAGCATTAACAAAGCGCCATGCTGGTGTTTCTAGTGATTTGGGGAATTGCCTGAGGATAAGGTTGAGCATGCATGTTTTGGAGCAAAATCATATGAGCTTTGAAATTCCTTGGCTCATTAGCCCCTTAATTCAATGTCAAAGATAATTATCTCAATGAATGGACTCTAGTAATATGAAGCAGATAGAGCCGCCAAGAGTGTCCAGTCATATGGGTGGAAGGCTATGGTAAATTATATCCTGTCATAGATCTACATTGAAATGTGATATTTTAACTGAATAGGGTAATCACTTGAAATGATTATTTATTTATATATATATATTTATATATATATATATATATATATGTATATATATATATATTTATTTATTATTATTATTTTTTTTTAATTATTATTTTTTTTTAATTAATTAAAAATATGACCTGAGGGAAAAAATGCTTCATTAAGAACAATGATTAGAACAAGTCCATCTATAAGGTGCAGTTTAAGACAATTTACAAGCAGGGTGTGCTGATTAAATATGCTGCCTTGTTGAAAAATGGTACCATAGTACAAATCGACTGCAGAGTCTAGCAATTCATGCAACGCTGTGGAAAAATGCTCCCTTGAAATTTATATAGCTGCCAGTGTCCCAAGGTAGCACAGATTTATGTTCGTGGCACTGAATTCAAGACTGCGGAACTGCACATGTGCAGAAGGGCACGGTAGCACATCTCGATGGGTAGCATGCTTCGACAGTACACCTTACCAGGTTAAAGTCACGTGCTGCGATTAATCAGCGTTCATTTTTAACGCATTATTTTTTCTGTGACTAATTTAAATTAACGTGTTAATTTGACACCCCTAATATATAATGCTGGGCAGTGATTGCATTGTTATACGCACAATTAAATAATTAATTCAAAAGCAGCTGGGCAGCTGGTAGCCTAGTGGTTAGGGCGTTGTTATAGAAAAACAAGTTCCCCTCAGAGTCCAGAGAATTACAACAGCTGCAGAGGGGGACCAACTCCATATTAAAGTCTATGTATCTGAAAGCAGTGTCATTAAAGTCCCTGTTGGTTTAATGGTCAGGCATCTCATTACTTTTGTCCATATAATGTATGTTGACTTGTGGGCATTTGTATTGTCCATCGCGTTTTTAGACATAAGTTTCTTCTGAAATCAAGAATATCATGGGGAATTTGTTCTCTCTTTGCTGCTGTACTCTTCTGGGAAGACTTCACACTATGGTTGGAACATTGCTGTGAGGATTTGATCATGTTCAGCCACAACAGTAGGTATTGATGTTAAATGAATAGTTCTGGAACATGGGGGGCGGAACCATTATAGCAACTGCAAAGGGGGACCAACTCGACATTAAAGTCTATGTATCTGAATGCAGTGTCATTAAGGTCTCTGTTGGTGTAATGGTCAGGCGTCCCAATACTTTTCTCCACATAATATAGACAAAAGTGGAGTGGCAGTGGCCTAGTGGGTAGGATACTTGCCTCTGGATCAAGAGGTCATGGGTTCGAATCCTACCTTCAGCAAAACCGCCACTGGGTTCCTGAGCAAGACCCTTAACCCCCAGTTGCTCCAGGGAGACGGTCCCCTGTAGTTAAGGAATAGAAGTCGCTTTGGATAAAAGCGTCTGCTAAATGCCGTAAATGTAAATGTAATGAGATGCCTGACCCCTGCGAAAACCAGCCGAGACATATACAGGGAGTGCAGAATTATTAGGCAAATGAGTATTTTGTCCACATCATCCTCTTTATGCATGTTGTCTTACTC
>JBBJLS010000001.1:30970782-30985202 GCA_037577275.1 Bryconaethiops microstoma
GAGAACATGGTTGTTGTTCAATAATAAGATTATTCCTCAAAAATACAACTTGCCTAATAATTCTGCACTCCCTGTAGCTGCATACTGCACTCACCCCTCAAGCACAAAAACACAAAAAATGCAACGAACTTTCAAAATAAAAGGATTTTTTTAAAATCAGCATTAACACGCGATAAAATAATTGTCAGCATTAAGTAAATAATGCGTTAACGTAAATAATGCGATAATTACGCATTTACGTGCCCAGCCCTAATAAATATATACAGATATATACAGTGAGTTAATTGAGAACAAGCTCAGGCTCTTAAACAAAAGCATAGAGTGGGTATAGAAAAGAATCACCACCTTAAGTATATTCACATTTTGTTGCTTTGCAGTCTGAAAAGAAGACACACATGTACTAACACATTTTCCAGCTGCTTAGAACATCACAGTGAAAGATACAATGCAACATTAAACACCCCGCTAAAAATACAATAAAAAAATAAAAATAAAAAAAAAAATCACCGAAATAGATACAGTATCACCCCAATGTTTCAGGAATTTATGGATCTACCTTTTGCTTTAATTACTGCTCTGAGTCTTTAAAGCAAACTTCTCTACCAAATTTGCACATCCTGACCGTGCAGTATTTGCCCACTCATCTTTACAGAATTGTTCAAGATCAGTCAAATTGGATGGTGATTGTTGGCGGACTGCAAACTTAATGTCATTCCACAAATTTTCAATAGGGTTTAAGTCTGTGCTCTGATTAGGCCATGCGAGGACACATTTTTTTCTACTTCAGTCTCTGTGTGTTCAATTTTGCTGTTTGTTTTGGCTCATTGTCATGTTGGAAGGTAAACCTTCTCCCCAATGACAATTTTCTGGCAGAGGGCAGCAAGTTTTCCTCAAGAATTTGACGCCATTTTGCCCAATCCATTTTTCTTTCTATCCTGCCAAGTGTCACAGTCCCTGCCGCAGAGAAACATCCCCACACTTCCATGCTTTACTGTAGGTAAGGTGTTCTTCGGATGGTGAGCTGTATTGGCTTTTCACCAGAAGTACCGTCTAGTGTTGAGGCCAAATAGTTCAATTTTAGTCGCATCTGACCATAACACCTTTCTCCACTCGGCTTCAGAATCTTCAAGGTGCATTTTGGCGAAGCTCAATCGAGACTTAATGTGGCCTTTCTTTAGGAGTGACTTTTTTCCTTGCAACCCTTCCATACAAGCCACATTTGTGGAGCACTTGTAATCCTGTTGTCACATGGACATAATGAAGATGCTTCATCATAAATTCCTGAAACTGCTTCAGAATTACTATAGGCTTCTTGTTAGCCTTTCTGATCAGTTTCCTCCTCACTCTTCCATCCAGTTTGGAAAGATGGTCAGATACTGGGAGGGTCCTGGTAGTACCAAACACATTCTTCTTAATTATTTACTGTGCTCCCAGGGACTGATAAAGCCTTTGATTTTTTTTGTATCCATTTTCTGACTTATGGCTGTCCACGACTTTATCTCTGAGATCTTTTGACAGTTTCTTGCCACCCATAGTTGGTTGCTTGCTTTCAGTTGCACGACCAAGCACTCGAATGCTCCAGGAATAACTGTTTTTCTGCTGAAATAATCAAAACAATTACAAGTGACCACAAGTGAAAGCCAATTAGCTTGGTGTGCAATGGAGAAGGCGATTAGTTACACCTGTTTGAGCTTACAAATACTTTTAAAGCAGGGTGATCCTTTCTCTATCTCTCTGATTTGGATTTGTATTTACTTTTTTTCTGAATCGTTGCTATCCTATCTTTTACTTGGATGTTATAAGTTACACTGAGTAAATACAGATGGACGAAATTGCTTTTGTGTGTGTGTCTTCATTTCAGGCAGCAAAGCAAGAATTGTTAATATTTTGAAAGGGGTGATTCATTTCTACACCCACAGCAATTCTATCTTTAATGTTTTAGCACTAAGCATGTGGTAAAAAGCCAGAGTGAAATTAATTATTGGTACAATTAATCATGGTCTTAAAACTGGCTCCAGTTGCAATAAAACCAAACCAGTTGCAAGACAACTCAGACCCATTACACACACACACACACACACACACACACACACACACACACACACACACACACACACACACACACACACACACACACACCTAATTATTTCTGCCATTGCTAGTGAGGGACTATGAGCAATGCCACTAGAAGAACATCTGGAAGTCTTCACTCATCATCAGAGGCTGAAAAACCATATAGCACCTGTTATATATATTAAACAATATTGGGTACTTTAATGCACTTAGTCTCCTACTACAACCATGCCAACCCCATATCTGTCGTTCAGCAATCACTGAAATGCTCTACTGAGCACAGAATCAGTGGACCATTTTTGATTAAGCATTTATGGTAACCATATTTTAATACTTAACGGTTCACTTTTATATGATGGTCACCAATATTTCATTTGACTAAAGCTAAACGTGAGACTCAAAATCTAAAGGAAATCAAGAACACGGCTGGAATCAGCCAGAAACCACTCAGTGTGGTTTCCGGTTTACGGCAGCCCTTGCTGTTAAGCAAGCACACCCCTTCATGGCAATGTTCATGAGGAACAATGCAAAGAGTGTGGTGTGGACAATTCTTCCCTGGGATTGGACTTGATGGGGTGGCCTTCGCTTCCAGCACACATCTTTCGTGTCCATGTTGCCAGTATAATGGTTCTCCTTCTTTGGATCAGTATTGGTAGGAACATTCCCCAGGACTAGGAACATTCCCCAAGATATTCCCCTATATATATATATATATATATATATATATATATGCCTGTCAAAATTTAATTACATCATTAGACAAAGTAGCTAACATTGAGAGAGAGAAAAAAATACAGAGCTATCAAAAAAAAACTGTTATAAAAAACACAACAAAAAACATCTGCATTAATACTTCCTGCGTCTCTAGTGGTTCTTGGCTTAGAAGTAATCAAGTAGCCTCAGTCATTGGTAAATTGCTCATTACCTGTGAATTACAAGCTGACCACAATAGCGTACTCTCCAGATTGGCTTTAAGAACTCTTCCAACACTCCAGCAACCATTTCTCATGGACAAGCTAGCACTTACGACACCCACACTGCTACACATGACGGAAAATTATAACTCTCCAATGCCGAGTTGCAAAGTCGTATACGTTTGTGAGCAAAATAAGTAGGCATTTCTCAGCTGTAAACAGAACTCCCAGCAAACAAAACAAAATTAAATATCCTTTGTATTTCTTAGGATAGAAATTACGCTTATTTAATTCTGCAGTAGAATTATGCGACTTTTACGAGGAAAATTACACTGACCACAAATTGCGCTCAACAATTCCAATACTTCAGAGCTTGACCACTTTAAAATGGGGCTGCACTGCGATTATAAATATAACTCTTTTACGGCTCTGTTATTACGTACTGAGAAGGGGGAGAGCGGGCCAATCTTGTGGCTGTAGCGCCTGATGGCCTCTCTGATGTGGGCGGGCTGGATGGCACTGCTCTGAGCCTCCGCGCCACAGGCTGCTGCACTCTGCAACGGAGAGAGAGAAAAAACACACAGTCGATATTATTACTAAATCAAAAACACAGTGGGAGTCAGGCCGTTTAACGCACAAACACAGCCAGGGGAGGCCGTCCAGACACGACACACTCACAATACGTTTCTGAAAGATGCTCTGGATCAGGATTGGGCAAGAAGCACGAAGACTGCCCAAGACTTTAACTCCACAGACATATAAATGCTATGTGTCAGGTCATGCTTTATGTACTTCCAGAGTAGGAGTTAAACTAATATACGGAGGTTTGACAGTAAACGTTAGTTAACTGCTATTCACCGTATGTGATCAGCTATAATTGCACCGTGTCTCCAAGCACATTTGGCTTCAAGCGGAAAGGAACGATTTGAGTCAATATCTCTCAGAGGAAAAAAGAAAAGGAAAAACAGCTTCCCTATTTTGATCCTTGCAATAAATCGACTGTGGTAAAATTGACATGGCAGGACATATGAGAAAGTGTAATACATATTCCCTGCCAGCGTTTCCACTCTAGATGCAGAGACTGGGATCTTTGATGACTGTATTGGGATGACCACTGAACTCCCCCATTATTTCCAACCTATTGTACAGGACATTTTCAATTTTTTTAATGGTTTCTTTTATTATTCCAAGTTACTAAGTAACATTTGACTATGAATGACTAAAGTGGGATTGTGTGGGTTGGTGGGTCAGAGTTACTGGCAATGGTCACAAAATACTGTCACCATAAACTTGTTATAGCATACTGATTTTAAGAAAGGGTCCAAAACGTGTTTATACTCATAACTTTTTTTTCTGTCTCTACTGACTTTACAGAGAGCAGAGTGATCTAACTGTATGTCGTAGTCTGACAGAGTAAACAAAGACTTTTTTCTGCTCCAAAAAGTACGCTCCAAACTATTTCCAGATCAATAATCTTGCAAGTGGGTAGTTGTTTTATTCACTTTTCCAGTGAATTCCGTATTTCTAAACAGCTCAGATCTTAATTGAAAAAAGGCCACATAGAATGAGAGTATATTTTCAATGAACTCCTTCAAAATAAAGAACCGAATAAAATCAACATGACAGAGTCATTTTCCGTCACACAGGCACAATCAGCTAATTTTTAAAGAACAACTTTTTCCCCTTTCCCAATTGTATTCCTCGTTTTTCAAAAACCAAGAAATGATAGTGTCTGACAAATATTGATGAAAGAAAGCTTTGTTCAGAATAAAAAAAAACAGTGATGATGACACAAGATGAAACAATTGTGCAAAAGTATCTATTTTCTAGCTTGAATAAGTACAGTCTGTAAGACAAATACCTTCTTCCTCTTCCTCTGCTTGCTCTTGCTGCCGGTGTCCTGGCTGAGGCTGCCGTTGCCCTGGGCCATGGAGTGCAGCTTTCCCTGGTGACCCGAGCTCAAAGGGCCACTGGGAGTGGAGGGAGGGGTGTTCTCTGGAGACTCCGTTTCTCTTTTAGTAGATACTGCCTACAGGTAAACCAGCAGAGCAGCATGTAACTATCCTAATGCATATTGAACTGGATGCAATTATAATTACAGCTAAGCAATTGTGAATAGAAGTGAAAGGTTTAGGTCGCAAACAAAGATTAAAGCCCAGGATTTTTACTGGTAGGACATAATTGTATTTTAATCCAATAAGAGACTTTACATGATGAAGAAACTGCTCAATTTAATTAAGCCTAGTGATATGTGGTCATGCAGCATAATTTTTTTAAAAGGAAATTCTCAGCACAGCATCTAAAGCATCTATCTGTCTCTTGTGAGCCTAAGTTTTCAGACAGACTTTTCACATGCTATAAGCGTAACATACTCATTACGCAGGAATGCTGTGCATTGTTTACATTAAGCAAAGTCACACACAGCGGCTTCTCCGGAGACAATCCTAGCTGTTCTTCAGGGCAGAGTTACTTCTCACAGCAGGGGACCTGCTAGGTTTAGGTGGGGAAAAATGATGACAATAATAGAGTCCAGGCTAAAATACCCAGTGTGCTTTCAGAACCAGCATGGCCTTGGCGGAGTCCGAATGCGAGAGAGAGAAATGAGGTTTTGTGGTCACAGTGACAGAAAAGCCCCTCCATGGAAGAGATCCCACAGTACAAAACCACCTTGCACAAACTTGGCGGCCCTATTTGGCTGAAGGTCAAGCCCTAGTAAAAGCGACAGTTCTAGCTCGGCTTGAACAGAGTTACTATTTTCCAATGGACAATACATCTCCTAATCTTATCTGTTTCTGAGGAAGGCATACTTAAGTCATTCAAAATTCAGCTATAATAATAATAATAATAATAATGCTTTGGTTTTAAAACAGTGTCGGATTCTAAAGAATTGTAGCATAATCATCAAATTTGATTCTATACTATAAAATGGCCAATAATACAGATCCAGTAATTGAAGACTTTTATTGGAGTGAATTGGCAGCCTAGCTTATCTAAGCTGAGCGATGTGACTACTGTATTGTACTGTGCAGGTGAATTATTGTTGCTCAAAGTAAAAATTATGCAAATTGCCCAACTGTGGACCTTTTATAAGGGTACACTTCATTAACTTTCTGAGAGGATATGAGCATATTTTTATCTTTCATAACCTTAAAAAGGCCAAACAAACAAAACTTGGTGTCTTGAGGCAAAGCAACTTAAAAACAAATGAGTCCATAATAATAATAATGTTCTAAAAACTATGAAAGCACAAGCTAGTTTTTCTCCTCTGGGTGCATAAAGACCAGGATTACGATTCTCCAGAAACAGTCAATCGCTGAAACAGACTTGTGCTTGACTCACCTCAGCACTAGACCCGTACTGGAAGAAAGTGGCTGATACGGCATGACCAAAAGGATCACCTGTTTTGGGGGTCATATCTTGTTTAACCAACAGGGCAAGGTCAACGATCTGAAACATAACAGCGACATCATCATGAGTAATGATCTTCCAGAAATGATTATTCATAGCTGAAACTTTATATAATAATATCTGAACCCCAGAAGAAATATAGGCCTTAGCTGACTCTAGAGTTACGTTCGGGAGCTATTATAAGGTCTAATTTCGTGCATGTTGTCCGTGTTTATTACAATGAAAAAGGAGACGGCTGAAAAGTAATCGCCAGTTAGAACAAGTCAGAACCGTTTCCTAGAAAAGAGATAGTTTATCATTTTTAGTTTATCTAAGAAACATGAGTGGCCTATAGAGATGTTATTTTTTCATGCCTCAGTTTATTATGCCAATGGGTAGAGAAAGTATGTTAGTGACTGCTACATTACACTTTGTATTCTCTCTTTAATTGGAAAATTACAAGCAGGCAGTCCACATGCAACTTACCTGGGCAACTGTCTCATAGGCTAAGTATGACAGGATCTCCATCGAGACAGCATTGGGCTTCACATCAAGGCTGCTGCAGTCTAGCCACTCTCGAAATTTGGAGGCCTTTTTAGCTTAATGAAAGGAACAAACCACAGAGAAAGAATAGCTATAAAAACTGTCAACAGAAATGGTGTGGCTGTCCTTTGTTGCATTAGAGAAGCGTTCGAATCCAAAATTTCAGAAATTGTTTAAGCAGTGGCCCTGTCACTAAGACATCATAGGTTTGATCCCCAGTGACACCCTCCCACCATGCGATGTTAGCAGTGCAATAGGGTGTCTGTAAGCTGACTTGACAGAACTGACAGTCGCAGTTTGCCTCCAAGTGCAATGATCTTACATGACTCAGAGAAGAACTGTTTGTTAAGAAGAGACCTAGTCAGTAAGTGAAATACAAACTGGGGAGAAAAAAATCTACCAACCAAAAAAATCACGCCCTCACTCTTTTTTGACTGGAAACAGGTCTTTTCACTACCAAATGTAAGAATAATAAGAAACTTTTACAAGACATAAAAAAAAGAATATAAAAAAAAAGAATATTTCAGGAACTTCTAAGCACCAAGTGAATATCTGCAATAAGGCTAATCTAACCAGACTTGTTTTCAACAATGCACTACTGAATGAAATAAATATGACTACAAAATCATTCCGATACACTGTTCATACTGTTTAATCTAGGTTTAATCTTAGAACTTAGAACACAAAAAGCTACAGCTAGAGTACATATTATTATACGGTTACGGTACAAGCTGAAATCTGGTTTAAGTGCTTTCATTTCACAGGATCTTCTCTTCTTGAAGGCTTCTTGAAGGAACAGTGGTTTATAGGTGATATATATGTTTTATTAGATTTCAGAAAAATCTGGATTTTGATTTTTAGGTTTCATTTCTGCATTTATTTGCTACTATTTTTTGAGCTACTTACAAATGTGCATACAAACACACATTATTTAGTAATGAGTAAAGAAGTAGATATTAACAATGATCCACATTAAAGTAAACTAACTACATTAACAAAATAATATTAACTTGCGAGTTATTTGGGGCGGATTTGGTACATGTTTACTTTCTGTATGCCGACATTATGTTTTCTTGTTTCACACCTAGATTATGGAGCTAGACTTAGGCCAGACCCTGCGCTGGTTTTGAGGGGAGGAGTGCGGGGTTACACAGGCCAGCGTCAGTGTGGAGAGATTGGTTATTGGTGAAGTCTGCAGCCAGTCAACATGTTATTAGTGTTGGAATGTGGCCTTCACAAACCAGTGGCAGTGTGTTCACATCCCACAGCCATGCTCTTAAACCTCGGAGAGCCCCGAACACGCAGCCCCACTCTGAACACCACACACACACAAAAGAATTTAACTGCAGTCCACTGCAGTTACTTAAAAACTTTGTTTTAATTGTACTGCTTCTACAACCAATAGACTGTCCATTTAAACCTCACTGGCCAATAGGCAACTGCCCATTGAGCACAAATAGTTACAAATGCATTGATGAATCACGGCTCCTTAACACGGCTCCTTAAAACTTAATGCATACTTTAAATGTGATCTAATTGAGCCTTACATTAGTTAGATATAAAACAAAATATTAAAAAATAATGCACATGTCATTATGATGTTATGCAGCTTGGAAATCAGTTGTGGTAGATATAATTGACAGGTTGCAACTACAGATGAAGAATATAGCAAAAACCAACCATTATGGTCACAGGTACATAATATACACCACAACAGGGTTTCCCAGGGTTTGATATGTTGGAACTGCTAAGAATGAACCAGTGGTTTAACATTTAAGAATACAATCAAACTTGATACATGCAGTGTTTTTTTTTTTATTCAGTGTTTCACTTCCTGCAATGCCCCAAATCACTGGATGTCAGTATGCTTTTTGTTAATGAAACATGCACTTAGTCAATACTGTCTATATCCATATGTTCATATGAATCATACTGAGACATAATTAAACACAGTTTCTTACAATTACAGTAAACATAATTTACAGATTAGTTTCTAATAACACAATCTGACTTGTTGAGAATCATTATTTGTGCATGTTCTAACTGCTTTATTCACTGAACATCAGCTACTACGTAAAGATTTAGTTCACGCTGGAAATACCACGACATCTCACTAATTTTATACTTCAGCACAAAACAAAAGTACATTACTTAAGACGATACATTTATCTGCGGATCTTTTGCTGAGACTGTGAAAGAGTGTGACAGCAGGCCTACATCAGATTCTGAACCTGCCACCTAAGCAAGCTGAATAGAATTCAGTTCAGCAAACAAAATGGGCAGTGACATACTTTACAGACTGGCTGGAACAAAACAACATTGAGGTTAATCTTGGAGGTACTGAAGAAGTTGAGCTGAACTTGATATTATGAGAGACCGGGATTACAATTATTGTGATATTTTTTTGGCTCTGTACTATTTTTTTCAGCAGAAACAATTCCCAACATTAAAGCACATCTGATACAACGTTTGGGGCTTCTGGGCTTTAATTTTTTATTTTTATTTTGCAGAACTGCTGCATAAAAACAGTCGGGGTTGTATGTTATCCTAAATAACTTCACGAAATTTATGTCGGCTGGGATGTGATTTGTGAAGACCCACATACTGCCTAAACTGCTCACCCCTACTAACAACCTGTGGTATGTGTGAACAGTTTTAGGATTTTAACTGGGAGATAAGAGTTAAGACAAGAATACAATACAGTGCTGGAATACTTACAAAAGCTGAGCTGTCGACTTTCACAGAAATCACTATACTGTGCTGAGTCCATGTTCCTCGTCTGTTTTTCAAGCCTCTGCAGAGAAATAAAGAAAAGATGGGGAACGCCACATACTTACTTTACTGATATATGGCTCAACACTTAAATGATGGGTTACGTTTCCAGTATTGTTCTATCAAGCGGAGTTACGTTCTGTTAGTTTGAAGATTCACTGACGTGTAACATCATTACACAGCACATTGCAGAACATCATCGCTGAACACATTCTACAGCTGCAGTAAACAGGAGAGTGACCTGTTGCTAATTGCATAATGTCAAGCTGTAAAACCAAACTAACTGCTCCGCACCTGGAGCGATCAAAAAAGCGTGCACGTGCATCTACTGCCGAGAATCTTCACTACCAGTTATGGTGGAATTTGCACTGAGGGCATTGAACAGACAAGATTAAAGAGCGCCCTAAATGATGAACCCATCTCAATAGCATCTTACATTCAGTGACAACGCTGAAAGTGAGACCTTTTTTATTTTACAAGGCAGTAAAAGCACAGTCCACAGTGCTGAGCTCACACATAACAAGATGAACACACCACTCCTTGTCATGTTTAGACACATAATCCTCCAATGGCAAAGAATTATCTACACATAATATCATAGTACTCCAGTCTGATCACCTGGTAGAAGCAATCATCATGGACGTCAACAGCGCTTAACTGCCTGACATAAAGATGAACAATGTGGCTTACGTCTGTGCAGCCAATAGTGTGTGCTCAGACAGCACAATAGACCTTTTCAGAGCATCTCTGTTAGTCCTATAATAATGTCTTCCAGCAACCTGCTGTGGTATCTAGAGGACTCAGGTGGGATGCTGTGGTTTTGAGGAAGCATGAGGTCTTGCACTGAGGCAATGCTTTAAGTGTCCTATCAAACTCCCTAAAATACAACACCAGAGAGTCGCTATTTAGTAGTTTAGCCGCGTGGCAAAGCGGAGCACCATAACAAGAGGCCTACTGTCTACATCGACTTTAAGAGAGCGCAGAGCTGCAATGAACCCTCTTAATAGCAACCAAACAGGTTTTACTTCAGCTTTACAGCAGAACGTGTTAAGTTGCAGGTCAAAACCTGTAATTAGACATTTCCTCATCCTGGACCAATTTCATCCATTCACAAAACAGTCAATTTGATCTTTCTAGCAGGGTGTACTCTGTAAAAAAGGTCTTATATGGTTTATAGCTCCCCCCTTCCAACTTACGTGTGCTATTTTTTTTTTTTCTAGGTCCTTAGAGAGCAGGGTCTCCAGGCTGGTTTGAGGGAGGCATCGAAGCCTCAGGACTCGCTGACATCCCGGGTCAGGGCATGGCGTCCTGAAGCAAGGCGGCCGAGATCATTTTCAGCCCACCCAAACCAACCGGAGCCTTTTTATTTAGTTAGCTGGCAGTCGTTGGAAATTCCATCTTTGAAAATACATATTAATGATGCTGAGCGCCGGCGCTCGCCCTGCCCGCCACACAGCGCTGGAACTGTGATTTCTATTAGTGTCGTTAAGAGGCGAGCGGAGGGCTCGTTTGCAGTGCAGAGGGGGAATTCGCAGCAGCCTTGGTGTCTGCGTTCAGCTCCAAATTGGGCTGAGAGTGATACAAGACTGGAGCCACTGAACTTAAATAACTCTTGTCAAGCAGTCAGCCAGAGACAGGAGAGATGTTATGACTGTGGCTTATTGACTGAAAAGCGCAGCAGGGGGATTCTACATTTGAATACTATGTTTAGCCGTTGATTAAATCAAAACTTTGACCCACCTGCTAATAGTCAGATCATACCCACAACTGAGGCGCTGCTATATGATTGGACATTGACAAATATTTGATTTGGCTAGCCTGCGCTTTCATTTCATGCCAGTGTGGTCTGGATACAGAGAATCTCAATTTGTACTATTGGTAGCCTTGAGACTTCAATAGGCTGAGACCCAAAATACATTTTGGACATCAAGCAAAAGTCAAAGTGTAATTAAAAAAAGAAAGAAAAAGAAAGAAGGATTTCAAAGTCCTCTTTTTTGTTTAAGGAGCCAGCATGTGGTGGACAAGTAGCAATAAGTAAGTATGTCGAAAGCCTTTCGGACTACATTTTCAAACTGCACACATCAGTATCAAACACCTATATGGATGCTTGACAATTACTCAAGCACAGCTGTAGCATTAAGGATGATGCTGGTGTTAGTCACTTGGGCTGATTTTAATGGGCCTTACCAAAACAGTCTTAGAGTGAAGAGAACTGAATAAGGCACCTGATGCTACTTACAGCTCAGAGGAGACCACAGAGTAATATCATAAAGCGCCACAGTTAATCTAAACAGCACGGGAAGGAAGGAATGAACTCCCTAAACTCATTATGGCTTCACATCACAGTGACAAAAGTCCCTTTTCTTTATGAGGCTAGGTAATTTAACAAAGAAAATAAACATGTAAATTCTGGGTAAATTCCAAAGAAATGCTTTTAAGCTCGCTCAAACAACTGGCTTTTTAAACTGCCATAATTAAGAAGCAAATGAATTGTGAACTGCATTGCTCTTTGTTCTCTGAGAAAACAGAAACAACATATAAAACTTGGGCAATTACAGAGAAAGTTAAAAGCACATTCTAATAAGCTTGTTCAAACACATGCAAGTGAGAAAGTTCACGTAGGTCTTCAAGCGTTCAAAACTTCTTGTGGAACGTGAAAAATACGTTTCCCCGGAGTCCCGGAATAGAACTCCGTGGAGACTGCTGTCATCATGGCATTAAGGCCAAAACAATGCAGATCCCACACAACATGACAAAGAGACTTTTAAGCATTCCCATCTGAACGTGGCCAAGAAAATAACAGATTGTCAAGAGATCTTAGAGGGTCCTTGAGAAGATTGATGGTCTGCCCAAGGAAATACAATCCACACACCACTGACAAAAGAGAGGCCATCGCAGTCTGATCAGGAGTATGAGCGAGCAGCTAAATTATAACCCTGTCTGACCTGATGCATGGCAGAGCTGGCAGAACACATGTGCTTTTAGAGGACTGGACATCCACCAAACGTTTGACCCATAAGTTGTGGGTTTGGAAATCCCGTGAAATAATGTCCATGGTATTTACACAAGTGTTGTAATATATTTACATCACTGAGAAACCTTTTTGGAGAGTAAATGGAGGATATAGCAGAAGGCTTTGAAAAAGGGTCATTTACAGCAAATAAAAACTATATTCAAAAAATATACTGCAGAAATGCAGAAAGCTACACTAAAATTTTAAGACCTATTACTAATAGATGCAAAGCAAATACATTCCAGTTGTCTTCTCTTCAAAGGCCAAAAACAGCATTTTGTTTTGTATGTTTTTAATATGGATATGAAGGTGAGTCAAAGTCATCAGGGATTTCGCACAGAGCTGACGCTGTGCAAAGGGGCC
Organism: Bryconaethiops microstoma; assembly: GCA_037577275.1. Taxonomy (NCBI): domain Eukaryota; kingdom Metazoa; phylum Chordata; class Actinopteri; order Characiformes; family Alestidae; genus Bryconaethiops; species Bryconaethiops microstoma. The sequence continues at coordinate 30,983,848 of JBBJLS010000001.1, forward strand.
ACCAGATAAAGCGACTCAGTGCACTGTGGGTAAGCCATAAAACTGCTCCACAGGGCTTCATGAGCAGAGCAAAGTGGGAGGCCCAGAAGGATACGGTTCCTTATCCCCAAAAGATCATCCTGATAGCTAAAACACACCCATTAAAATACTCAGTAGGAACAAAGTTTGGGGGAAACCGCAGGCTTTCTGGGCCACGTCCAGAATGACTCGGGCTTGGTTTTAATTGAAACGGGACATATAAAGTCTTGTGGAGATACCCCCCACCCGCACCCTGCTTTTTTTTTTTTTTTCTTTTCTTTTCAGAACATGTCCATGGTTCCTGCTTCAGTTCGTTAATTACATCTTTCAGCCATGGGCCTTTATTTCAATTGGCAGAGCGAGGACAAACGGATGTTATAGAACGCTCCCTTACTTTTTCCTTTAGAATAGTGCTGAGCCAAGCGAGAGCTGGGGAAGGCGAGAGGTTGAGGGCTTGGCATTTGTGCCTCGATATCACTGCAACAGTCCAAGCTCATGCTGCATTTGCCCTGCATTTGGATTGTTAACATTTGTTCTACGGTCTTTTTCTCGTTAAGTTAGATCTGAAAAAGCTCCCACTGACATCATAATAGCAGTGGACAGGTCAAGGCTGAACTTTCTCCTCTTCTTCTTCTTCTTCCTCAGTTTCACTTAGTGGCCCATTTGCATGTCTGGTTCTGCGCAATGGAAAGTAGATGGCTCCAGATTCTCACTGGAAAATCTATTAAATGCTAAGTCTATTAGTGGCCGAGGACAAAAAGAAACAGAGGAGGACCTCGGTGGCGGGGCTTTGAGGTTTGGCCGTTTGTCTTCATTGGAACCTGAATACTTTAACCACCTTTTTGGTTTAGACAGACTATCAAGTGTTCCTGTGGTCAGAGAGTGCATTTAACATGTTTAAACACCTTGTTTAAGCAAGATCCTATTCCCCAGTGAGAAACCCTGGGTCCTAATCATACAGATACCCTACAGTACTCTCTCTCCATTTTGCACCCACTCTCTCTCTTGCTCTCTCTTTCTCTACAAGAAATCCCCCCTGTATTTTCCCACAGATACAGGAGCTAGGAGTGGACCTACACTACTGTTCAAAAGTTTGGAATGTCTTGTGAGTTTTTTTGTTATTGTTTATTTAACAATAACAGCAGAACAAAACAGCATAACCTAGATATCAAAAAATGTTTAGAAAGGTTATTTTAAAAAATATGTATAAAAATAATAATTGTTTTCATTAAAGACATTACATGAAAAAACAGTTATATATACATACGTACACATTTAATAAACACACACACACACACACACACACACACACACACACACACACACACACAAACACA
>JBBJLS010000001.1:30985262-31001579 GCA_037577275.1 Bryconaethiops microstoma
ACACACACACACACACACACACACACACACACACACATATATATATATATATATATATACACACACACACACACACAACATGCTCACTCTCTCACATATCCATTCCCTGACCCACTCTCATTGAGCGAGCAGGTTTGAGAATACAGTTATGATACAATTTTGTGTGTGCGATAAAACATTTTATGCATGTCAGTGTGTTCCACTCCAAATTTTCCAATCCTCTTCTTGCGGCAGCCCAGTATTAATGCCTTATTATCACTACTCAGTTTAACAAATCCATGTAATAGCTGGGGACACCGAGGAGATATCTAGAACCAATTCTGTGTTCTAAGTAGCACTCAAGAAATTTCAGTGTTAAAACTTTTTTTCACCTTCCCAATTATTCAATTGTGCACAGGTTCCCAATTATTTCAAATATTTGAAAGTTGTTAAGACTTACATATTAGATTAATTTTTATACAAGTATCCGGAGTGAAATCGGTTTTAAAGTACTGAAAACACTGATCCCAAATTTCTGAATAGTGATTCCATACTTTTGACTGTTTCAGGCATATTTCAGGCATGGTCAGCTGTCTTCCTCCCACTCACCTCCATCCTCTCCTGCTTCACTTCGTCCACCTCCTCGTCCTCCAGCAGAGCCAAAAATTCCCCCGTCTGGTCGATGGAGCCCAGGAAGTCCTGGGCCAGCCGCTGCCTTTTGTTGACACTACTGCTGGCGTATTTGTCTGGAAGTGGACACACACACACACTTACTTTTGCTGACTCTCCCGAGCCCACATCTGCAGGCCAGCTGGCCATGTTTACACCTGAGCTGTGATGGGATGGATCCAGGGCGCAGCCCACTCGCCCCCTGTCATTTATTCTTCTTTCTCTACCTGAGTTATGTCCAGAACTTTGCCTGGCCTACACTTTGACATACACACAGTAGCAACTCCGCCAACTGCCAGAGCCCACAACACTCCTACACTCTTATTACATCACTCCATTACTGACCTAACAGCATTTTTTTTTTCCTATTAGCAGTTTAATCTGTCTTGAAGTACAATACGCTGCCAATTCTGAAACTACAAAGGAAATTAAAAGTGAAGGTTCAAGACCATAAAAAGAATCTCTGAATACGCATTTGTAACTTTTATTTTTTGAACAAACAAAACTAGAGTAAATAACACATTTAGAGCTGTATTTAAATATTATGATGTTTCTTTCCAGAGATTGCTCATTTCCTGGCTTCAGTTCAGCGGGCACAGTCACATACAAGTCCCAAAGCTTTAATACGTCTCATCAAGACAAACTGTTTTTCACTCTACAAAATGTGAAGAACTGCCGCCGATTAAATCCCTAAAGCGCCGTGCTGGGAAAACGAAACGGAGGAAAATGTTAATTAAACCAGAGGAAACACAGTGATCAAATGCATCTTTGTGAAGTAATGTCTGGTTGACATGACATAAATAGCCTCCGAAAATGTTTAATCAAGGAGACAGAACTCATGACACCTTAATAACAGCACTTTTATGGGGCTCCAGTTCCCTGATACTGGCACGGCTTAGCCTCCAACAGAACTGTAATTGTGGACTTCCTATGTAAACGGGCAATTCAATCAAAATGTTAAAAAATGCCACTTTGTATAAACTCGCTTTCAAATGATACAAATATACTGATGCACATAATTAGTTCTATATTTTTGGCTTTAATGTATTCTAAATTTGCCATTTGATGCAGTGGCGTGTTTACAGGAATAAAAGAGCTTGGAAAATCTTGGTTTGGGCGAGTGGTAAACAAAGCTAATCTGCAGTGATGAAACAGAGAACTCAAATCTAACAAAATAAACACTTGGAAATAACAGACATCACCTTTGATCCACTAACAATGGCCCACAATATTCAGCACTAAAGACAAATGCTATTTTAAATCAGGGCTGGTGTATTTTACAAACTAGAAAAAGCAACGGGCCCATCCTACACGATGAAGCACTAAATCTACAAGTAGGAGGCCCAGTTTTTCTTTGCTGCATGTTTCCTACTGTGCACAGCACAACCGTCTCTCAAAGACACACAGGGATGTTCTTGAGATGCTACCTTAAATGATCTGAGCATATGCTGAAGGTTAAACAGCCAGCCATGACCAACCATAATCTTTTAATAGTGCTGTAATCACAACCTGCTGTTATGAATCCGTATGTGAATCCCCCAAGAACAGGCAGTCTTGCTACTCTTGTGTGGAAAAGGAAAAGGGGAAAAGAAGACATGCAGTAGCTTTTTACCTGGAGCACCGCTGTACTTTAAGGGGTCATGGCTAGTGCACTGCATAGAGTGTGGCCACAATTTAGCCTTCAAAGCTCCAGGGCCCTCATGGTGGTTTCCATACTCTAAGTGCTTGGGGAATTACTCCAGGGGTCAGATTAGAGACACTGTGGTCAGAGTCAGCACGGCTGCCTTCAGCCACACTTCTGCTGCGTCCCTGACAATGCCACCACTCACACCACAGCAGAGAAAGCAGTAGTGGCCACAGCACTTTCCTCAGGCCTCTCGGAGGGGGGGTGGGGGGGTGTTGGCACCAGGGCCTACTCAACAAAACTCTATACTCTCCTGATGCTTTTATGGGAAATGCTCAGACAAAGCCGATGGTAAAAGTACGTATTTCCATCTCCAGTTTTCCTGACTGCATGAGGGTCATTTGGGGAAACGTCAAAACTTTCGGAGCCAATTTGAGCGCAAAACAAACGCTGCAGAGCAAAACATTAAACAGAGCAGCCCATCAGGCTTCTCATGGAAAATAAAAAAGTCCTGAATCCATGCGCACAGACATGCAGACTCCTTCTCAATCGACTGCGTGGACTGCTCACTCTGAACGCCACATTTAACGTTATTCCCTCTCTCAAGTTACAGGCCAGATGAGGAGCAAAGATCCTAATGATACTCATCATGACAGCAGACAAGACTGCAGCCTCTACGCGGATGGTTTTCCTCCCTCGTTCTTCCTTCGCCATGATATTGATAGGAAACTAGCAGCGGAGCGGTGGAATACTATGCAGAGCAGAGACATGCCAAAGCTTCCGCCTGCATTCTGGTAATGACTCTTGCTGATTGACTGTGGCATACGAAATTACCTTGGCTGACTCCGGTCATTATGTGCGCCTTCATCATTTAAAGCACTGGCTGAATGGCGAAATTCAGCTCATGCACAGGAAAAGGTCTTAAAACATCTTCATGTAGGAAGAATATTGTAAACACACACAGAAGCTTATGCAAGAGACACGGGATTTTGTAAACTACTTAAAGTGATTTATGGTTATACTCTACCTGAGTCCAGTGGATCTTCATCTTCAACAGTTTTCATTAACTTGGACTTGTAGTCTCGAAACTGCATGTACTTCAGGAGTCTTCGCAATTTCTTCTAATAGAGGTGCAAGGGTAACACAAAGCCATGATGTGAAGAGAAAAAAAAAAATCTAAGACAAAAGACCATACATAATTCATCCAAATTTTTAAAACGTTCATACTAAATGACATATATAAATGACTATATATGTTGGTTTGTAATAACATTAAATAGACGGTTATTTGGATATTAAGAAAATATTAAGAAAATGAAGCTATGCATTTTAAAACACACTCAAAGTAACAGTGAATAGCTGTTAAATGTTACAATCTCAGTTTCCACTGGTGACATTTCTCCATGGTGGCCCACCAAGCCTTCATGTTTGCTGCCACGACAAAAAGGGAAACGAATTGGAAATGAAAACCCCTCCACTCAAATGGAATAGCTTACCTTTTGAAATATGAAAGAAAAGGCTGACTTAAAGGGTTACCAGTGAGTCTAATTGTGCTGCACATTTACATTTACATTTACGGCATCTAGCAGACGCTTTTATCCAAATCGACTTCCATTCCCAAACTACAAGGGACAGTCTCCCTGGAGCAACTTGGGGTAAAGGGTCTCGCTCAGAAACACAGTGATGGTGTGCTGAAGGTAGGAATCAAACCCTCCTGGTCCAGAGGCAAGTATCCCACTAGGCCTCCCACTAGGCCTCCACCACTGTATTAATCCTCTATCAAGGGTTGAGAGGCCATGAATTAGCTAGAACAATCAGGTTTGTTTGATAATATACTCGGTGGGGTCTGTCCATGCACTCCTTTACCTTGTCTTTCCTCATGAGGAAGATTATATCCTCTGGGGAAATGACCCTGGCTCCTCGGACAAGGGCCACCTCAGCTGCCTGGTGGAGCTGGAAAGAAGGAGAAGGAGAGAGAGAAAAACAAAACCTCAGCTTCTGAAAAAGCTTTAACACCAGTGAGCAGTCAACAAGATCAAGCTTAAGATGTTTGTTCTACTTTCTGCCAGTCAGTGCATGTTGAGTGAATGAGTCACAGCATCTGCTGTTTAAAAACCTTGAGAGAATTGATAAGAAACCACATATTTTGAGACTAGCACTTTCATAGTCACATGAGTCTTCATAAACTTTGGCCAATTTTGGTAGAGGTAACGCTTGTTTGGCTTTCTCAGCGCTCAAATATGAAGGCATGACTGTCCTTGCTTTCGGGATAAACAAGGAAAGAGGAGGGTTACTGCAAACAGAAGTGTCAACTGGGCAATGCCACCTTACAAGGAGCTCTTACCATGCTGAGCTTTAAAAATAATATACTTGATATATAAATATACAAAATAATATATCTAATTAAATTCTGTCCACTCTAGTAGCTCTTACCATACTGAGCACACAGACAATGCTTCGTATGGCTTTGAAAATAATATACTTAATGGATAAATATAAAAAAATAATACATTTCATTACATTCTGTCCACTCTAGGAGCTCTTACCATACTGAGTACACAGACAATGTTTTATATAGCTTTAAAAATAATATACTTGATACATAAATATAAAGAACAGTATACTTAATTACATTCTCTATCAACAAGCTTGAGGCTGTACTTCAGATTTTTGTTTCGATGTCAATCAAGGATGGCTTTTCTTCCCACAAAAAAGACTCGGAACACATGTAATAATAACAGATTGAAACTGGCAGTTTCTGTCATTGTCGGGAATAACTGCAACTTCGAAGGGCTGCAGAAATGTTCACTGACCTAAGGAGAGTCTTCCAAAATCTATAAATTCTGTGAATATCACCAAGCCAACGATAGAGGTACTAGACGCTATACAAACATCTGAGCACAGGCCCTCCTCATGTGGGTGAAGTTTGCCAATTAAGTCATTAATACATGTCATGGTCTACGGCACGGACCTTATTGAGTATAATGCCCTTATTCATCTTCTTTATTGGGTTCTGGCTATAAAACATACACAGGGATGTTGCAATCATATGGAAACAATCTTTACAAGCTCAAGGAAAGGCACACAGAAAGAGTGAATGAAGAATGCCCCATCCCTTAGACGCAGCCGTTTCATTCTGCTGCCAAAAAGAGCAGAAACACCTCATCTATCACTGTCACCTTCCACTGAAAATGATAGCTATCCACATGTAAATCAGTGAATTGAATGAACTCTTTGGAATTAAGGGACGTTATGGAGAGACTGCAGCCTTACAGCAGCAAAGATGATGACACTGGGTTAAGTTAAAAGCTGTTTTATACCAGCAGCAATTTGCGGGGCCTCATTAGAACAGGTAGTTAACTGAGGCGTGATTGATGATTTAAAAGACAAACATACAAATGGAAAAAGACAAATGTGGTTATTTATTCTGATTTGGACACAGTGCATGACTTTCTTCTGACCGTGATGGCGGAATGTATGAAGGGAAATGGCCATTCAGTCCCTAAGCATACCAGTACTGTATTAATAAAAGGACAACTAATATTAACATAAAACAACAGGCAGGGATGCAGGAACAAGGAATGGCCTAACTCTGTTTTTGGTATCAACTTATTAAACTAGTAAATGGGGATGGGTCATGATGTCATAATTTTGAAGGTTCTTATAGCCTTTAAATGAAACAGAAAAATAGAAAAATCAAATAGTTTATGTGAGCATTGCCTTTTCTTTGTGTGTATATATACACATACATATGTACATATATAGTATAATATATTATGCTTTTACCACCGTTACTACTGCTGGTAATGCGTTACTACTGCCAAAAGGTGACTGTAACGCACCTAAAAGCTGTTTCCCAACCACTAACAAAAGAAGAAGAAGAAGAAGAAGAAGAAGAAGAAGAAGAAGACGAAGAATTACTCAGTAAAACGTGTTGCTACTTTGAGGTTAGATGCTACTGTGTAAAATGGGGATCATGAGGATCACTTCAAAGAATAATCAAAAAGTTCCCTATGAATACTCAATAGCATTTTTTAACAATTATCTGCTGGTATCATGTGCTTCTGATATTATCATGCATTACTAATGATTCAGACACACAATCACAGTGCTCATTTTTAATCACTTATTTCATTACTCAACAATAAAATGACTCAAAATGCCCAGATCATTCTCCGATGCTCCTTTATTCGTATAAAGCACAAAAAAAGCAAAACAAAAAAGCAACCCAGAGAAGTCAAAACGAAATTCGGCTAAGAATGAGAACTTGCTGATCCGAAAACACAGACCACAATTGTCTGATATCAGTTTGTGATGAAGAAATATTTATCCCCTCAAGAAAGCAATGAAGCTACTGAAAATCCCTCACATATCACTTTCAATTGGAGTTGGGTAATGTCACTTATATCCCTGGAACTGACAGCAATTATTCCAAAAGAAAAATAAGATGAATGTTATTAATTAAAATGTAAACATTCAATATGCCTTGGCAGCACCTGAATCTAGAAATACATGGGAGTAATTCTTGGAGGACTGTAAACATTTGATGGTCATAAAATCTGTTTGCTTGCAGATGTTGATCTGTGTGTGCAGTTCAGAGCACAAATAGGCCCCACACACACACTCACAGGGGGAGCATTGAATTAAACGAGCTCGGAGGCTTCATTTAGTTCTTTCTGGCCTGGCATCGGACCAATGTTGACAGACTGGCTGCCATATCTGTCTTACCATTTAACAGGGAAATAGTTTCTAGAAGACAAAAATGGCTTTAAATGTACCTCTCATCCTTCACCCTCCAAGCCCAGACAGCTGCATGTCTATGAATCAGGAGTATTTGCTTGCTTAATTATTATTATTTACAAATGATTCTGTGGCACTTAAACCCCAAGTATTCGGCACTAAGGACCTCATAACATCTGAATATCGTGAGGGGGAAAAAAGGAAAACAAGTCTATTACGGCTTCTCAGATGAAAGCGATGATTCAAAAGAAACCCTGTAATTTTTTGTTTTCTTTTCAGATGTATTCATTTAGCTATTGCATAGAAACCAGAATTCCTATTCATAAAAATATATGAAAGAGCCTATTTATAACTTTGTGATGTCACAAAGATCAACACATTTCCATACATGCTCCACCCCTTCACTCTGAAGTTATAAAGAGTGTTTCAATCAGGAGTGTTTTTCAAATGAGGGAAAATACACTGCAACACTTAGAATATATCAGTTTTAAAAGCACAATAACAAAAAACACTTTAAGGGATAAAGAGAGTTTGGAAATGGGCCTGAAAAAATTTATTATTTTTAGTGTTAAGTACATAAAACCACACAAATCTGATTGAAACTCAACTGATTTAAAAATGACAAAATAATAGGACAATGACCTTTATTATTACGTATTAATACTACATGCTGAGTAAAGATTTTTTTTTCTTTTTTCGTTCTTGTATAGAGTCTTCATGTTAGAGCTGGTAGTTTTTGTCTTAACAGCTATATACATAGAAACATAAATGCAAAGGTACAGTAGCTGAGATACTCGAATGAGTATCACTGAATTACAATTTCAGGGGAAAAGACAGATCCCATTCTTCCTTGTCCGCTGTTGTTTTAAAGCCAGAATTATTTTCCATGTCATTTGAAGTCTCTGGCTCATCAAACCGATTTTGTAAAAAAACATTCATTTTAGTAATTGCTCTAATTTTACACGCAGATGAAAGCAGTCTCCTGAGCTGCGAGACTGAACGATGTTGGCGGAGCTATTCCGTTTGGGATGGCTCTCAGACTCAGTGAACAGTGCGATCTCTGTGGTCTATTTCCAGCAGCTCAGAAGCCGGCACTGTTGACAGTTTACTCAAGCAGCGAAGGACTGTTTTACCATTTCTGGGATGCCTCAGCTATCACACTACACAGGCATTCATAAGGCCCAGAGTGTTTTTCTCCAATTTGATACTGTGGTTTTAGCTTTTGCAATAGGAACGGTTCCAAAGCGGAGTGTAGACAGGAAGAGGACAAAACACAGTTCACCGATATGGTCATCCTAACCCCTGGCCTCTGCAAAGTATTTCCATTCATTTTAACAACCCATTCAAAACATATTGAAAACACAACATATTCCTTTTTATATTTTAGAATGGATATAATATTGTATATAAAACGTTTTCAGGCTATCGCTGACAGAAAATAGACAGAAACAAAAGTCAACCTGAAATCAGAATCTGGTGATAATATGGCTTGATTCGATCATATTTGAAAGAACTGTTGTTTTCCTATAATGTTCGATTGAAGTGTAGGGATGTGCCTCAAAAGAATCTTCTGATTTTTAGGGATGTCATCATGCACCAGTGGGTTGCGAAGACAACATTAATTAATATCGTGATTCACCTACCCCTCAACCCTAACCACTTCTAATCCAGACAAAAATTCTCGCTAGCTCAGAGACCCTCCCCTGATATTGCAATTCATCTGTACGGACGAAAAACGGAAGAAAAAAGCTTTATGTTATCTGATCCATGTTGGTTCTAAGTAATTCTATAGGAACCTGTAGAAAAGACTTCATATATGGATAGATGTGAGGATAACCAGAAAACGACTTGATTATAAGGCCCTAAAAGTGACACTGACTGAAGTGTTCACAAAATCACTGCACAGTCCCTGGGCTAAGCTCAAAGGTCACCCCTCCAGAAGATCAGGGCTGTGACATCAGTGCCTGGGTGGAAGCGTATCTCGAGCTTTGGGAAGACCGTCTAACTCCGGGCTGTAATTAAAGGGCTCATTTTTAATTACAACACATTTTCGAGTGACATTGGCCTCGGCGGGCTGGTTCATGTCACGTTACAGTGGAGGAGAAAAAGGAGTCGCTTTCATGCGGCAGAACGGCAGAAGTCAAATAAACAAGCCTGCTGAACATAATTTCCTCTGCGCTGCTACTGCTGCGTTTTGAAATGAAATCCATTATTTGATTACACTGGAGAAGGTAACAGGAAGACAGGGGAGTATTCCAGTGACAGCGTCCTTGTAAGGATCTATTACACCGCTTCCTTTGAAAAAGGGCTGAAAACAAAGACTTATGTTTTTGGAACTCACCTACCAGACAGATTACTTAACTGCAAAAACCCTGTTCCCTTGGAAACCAAATCCCTCGAAAATCAACCCTGACGACTCAAAACATCATTACATTTTCTGCATAAACCTAATTACCCTCTGTTTTACATGTCACGGTCTGGGCTATGTTATCGGCAACTCTTTTCGCTACGCTTACACGCTATTGAACTAGGCTTATGGGCTCTATGGTGATTTGGGAGGTTATCGTAACAGCTATGGCCGTGTCATGCTAACTCTTCAGCTACTGAACGTCTTGTTTGACATCATAACAAAAACACTGTCATAAACAATTAAGGTAGAAAATATCAAAGGGGCCCCGTTATCAGGGGGACAGGAATTCCGAGAGCGTTTGCAGAAACGAAATGTTTTGCTTATTCTTCGCGGTTTAATGACGCTGTTTGGATGGAGACATTATCAATGTTTTGCGAAACTGAGAGTCCCTGAGAGCGGGCCGACAGATAAATAAAACAAGTGTTTCCCATTTTCCTATTTTGAGTGGAGTACAGGACCTATCCTACAGCACTTTAACCCACAGACACAGCAGTGGACAAGACAACAGCACTCGCTGGACTGTCCATCTGACACACAGTGTACAGGACACTCATCTGAAATCTGAAACTAAACCAACTTAATCTGAAGAAAGGCTTTGACTAAGAACATCATTCGAGTACAGTTATGTGATGTGCAGAGGTGGACAGAATCCATAGTGAAAAAGTTTAGTTTGTTCAGTTCCTTTGTAACATTTTGATGGATTGTACAAGAGATACCACTAATGAGCTACAAGGCACTGGTTTTGGGTTGATATCAGCAGAAAATGCTAGATTGGATATCAAAGAATGAATTTAATTTTATATATAAACAAATCTGGCGTGAAACAGTCCCCATTCACTCACTTATTTCAGCAGGACTATCTTTAGCTTAAGTTTAAAATAATTTACAACAGCTCGTTTTAAATCTAGATTTTGAAGAGCGGTACCAGTTTCTGCACATACCCGAGCTTTCAACATTCAGCACCCAATTTCTAATTTGTACATTTCTACATTTTTCCAGTTACAAAACAAACTATCACAAAGTAAATTTGTTAAGAGGAATTTACTTCATACAAAGTTCCACTCTTCAAATTAAACTTCCAAAATAGCTCCTGGCTTGGATATTTGATTTTAAGAAATGAAATGTAATCAGTATTGAACCTTTACATTATGTGGGGTTTTTCACATTAACATCTCATTTACAAATACAATTCTTTAAAGAACATCCAGAACGAAAAGTGTCTCTTCGACACTATCTCTTATTGCTTTTGTCCTGGTTTTAATTTTATTCTATTCAGCACCTGGGCGGCTCTGCTGTAGCTCACAGCTTTCACTTTCGAGCTTCAGGATTTTATTTTAGACCATGAAGAGAAGAACAGACCCAAACTATGTAGAAACTATAACATACTTCAGCAACCACTTACTCCAAAGAAAGATGAGACTGCATACTGCAAACATCCTCGCTCCCCTTGGAAAAACTATACAGAGAGTACATACTCAAACAAAACACGCCGCTAATTTATCCTCCCTTCTCCACGTGCGAGACTAATTGACTTAGGCAGTCGACAACCTCTGATATATGTCAGGGCAAGCACCTGGACAAGAGGTGACAGCCATGCTTCCACCACCCAAACCATTTAGACTCCAAATATCCTGCAAGCGCTCCGGAGGCGCATGCGTCTGGGTTCAGGGTGCTGCAGCGCCCTGTCTGAGTCTGAGCCTGGCACGGCGCTCCTAACCAGACAGACCACAGGCCATGGGGATGAATAGACTTCTATTACATTAAACTCAGCTCCGAGGATTAGAGTTGCCCCGTAGCGTTTCTTCACTGACTAAAAAAATCTTCAAGCTAAATATATCTGGATCATCATTAACCGAGACCACCCATCATGTTCTTAGGTGGAAAGCAGAATCCGCAAAATCACACAGTCAACTAAAGGTAATAAAAAAAGGTAACCAGGCAAACAGAACGTATAAACAAAAATGTCTGGATGGTTTTGCTACTCAGAGTTCCTTTATTTGGTCCAGTATTCTGCTCTAGTGAAACCAAGTGCTGGATTTCTCTAACTTGATTATGTTTGTCCTCCAGGGAAAGAATCACTAAAAAAAAAAAAAAAAAAAAAAAAAATACAGACCCAACAGAATCAAGATTTTATTCCTGACAAATGTATCAACTGGTACATAGTACAAACAACAAATTTGGTTGTTAAAGGAATGATTTGGAAATATTGATTTGCTAATTACTCAAATTCACCAAATGTTTTACCCAAGATGTGGTCAATAAGATAAGAATAGATATCCAAATGTTGCTTCTTCACTCTAACACTGGAGCTGTGAAGTTAATGCTGCTAATAAACATTAGAAGTCAATAGTCACCCATATTATTAGCCCCAAATCTCTTAGGCTGTTCAAACCACACCCAACTCTTTATTAGGGTTATGCAGACTTGCCAGTGTTGTTAAGAACAAGGGGTGGCACGATACGATTTTTTCATGTCCGATACCGATACTGCCACCTTGAGCATCTGTCGATACCAACATCACTCCAATAATGTCTTTTTCTCTCTTTAAACAAATAAGCTGTTAATATTACATTTGTCGGGAAGCACTTTCAATAAATTTCCTATATAGGGCACTATGAAATACATAAGATTTGAGTTTCTACACCCAAATAGTGCACAATTTGTCCCATTATTGAATTCTGCACACATGGGTAAATCTCCAGTGGCTCTTTGTCAAAAATAAACGATTCAGGTGTAGGAGTCTGTATTTTAATTCCTACATATGTAGGGAGCCATAAGAGACAAAGTCTTGTTGATCCTTACTCATGACCTCGTCTGAGTATCTCTCTTTAAAGCATGATGCTCAAAGTTTAGCTAAGTATTTATGTGATTGATAAGATTGTTTCCGATATCTAATTTTATATGATCACAATATGTATTAGGAGTTTACTGTTTGGATTTAGACTGGAGTTCATCACACGAACTGCGCGCAGCCCTGCCCACTAACTGTGAGCATGTGAGGCTCAGGGTTTAAAGGGTCCAGTGAAATAATGCAAGTCAACAAGCTGGAGACAAAACAAAAAATGGAAGTTCAGTGACGATCTTGATAAATTAGGTTCTTTCCCACCAAATCAGTCTACCGGGTGTAATTCAGCTCTGGGTAAGAAAGCACAGTTTGTGAAACATAACACAGACTGTGGATACAAATTGTGGCTATATCATGGCATATTCTGCACCAAACATCTTCTCAAACATGTATGTCTGATTCTAAGAGTCTCAGTATTATTAATGGTAAACATTCTTTCTGCACATTCTCAAGGTCTCTGTCTCCATCTAACCACTAAGGCTGCTGCTATTGTCAAAAGAAGTCTCTCAGCAACACGTCTTCTAAGACACTAATTCAAGCTCACGTCGCTTTTAAAAGTGGAAAGGCGCCGCAAATCTAGCTACCGCATGTTGCTCAAATGTTAGTAAATCGAGTGGAATATGTAATCAGCGTAATATCTCCGCCCATGCCTTGAGCAGGCCTCCCTCAGGTGCATATGCATGAAAGAGAGAAGGGTATATAGCATAAACCAAGTACACAAACCATACACCACCTGTTTAGGCTTCCTGATCTGCACCTGACACTGAGGCAAAATGGTTAGTATACTGGGCTGGCGATAAAGATGCACAGAACATCACTGAATATTTAACCCTTCGGCGAGAGATTTTATTTAATTTCTTTTAACAATTCTTCACATTGCTGTGTGAGTTTTTCTGCCGTTGTTCCACACTAAAGTTGATCCATCACTTTGTTTGGTGAATTGTTCTATCTTCACTCCGGCCTCTCCATTTGACCACAGAGCAGTTTGATGACTCAGTGAGATGAGTTCCCCCTTGATGCTGGTGTCACTCATTTGACTTTTACTCGTTTGACAAAATGATTGCTTGTAGTAAAGATTTGCTTTTACAGCTTGTCAAACAGCAGGTCTGTGTTTCTTCATTGTGAGTGTTGCGCTCATGAGTGCCCTGCATGGTGCTCGTTCCATCAGTCAACTGCTCAGACGCAGACCCAGTTTTGGTCTGATTTAGTTATGCATCGACTGTCAAGTGCGAAAAGAAAGTGTGAAGATGTGAAGATGGTACCATATCAGCTGTAATCATATCATTGTTCATTTGCATTGTGACATCAGCAGTTATAAGTGTTAGAATGATCATTACTGAATGTTCCAAAACACACTGGTCTGACAGTATGCCGTGCACTGAAGGGAAACACTGTTTCAAGAGCAGGAGTGCTGAACAGTGTTTTTAAATCTGTTAGCCATAAGCTCCCACTGGGTCATGGTGGTACTTCCAAAAAAAAACAAAAAAAAAATTGGTCTGGCATAAATACAAATGTCAAATCTGATTGACAGCTAGCTAGTTATGCAAAACACTTTTTTTGGTGTATTAAGTCAAGTAATTAATTTAATTTTAATTTAATTTATTAACACTTATAGTCACACGTGAACACACCACACAGTGTGAACAATGTTAAATTATTTCTAACATTTTCATTTTAACCCATTCACCGAGTGAAGCAGGGAGTTGCCACCAAAGAGAGGTGCCCGGGAGAGTAGTGTGTGGGGACGGTACCTTGCTCAAGGGAACCCCAGTGATGTCACTAACAGTTGGGATTCGAACCCCCAACCTTCTGATTGCAGGACCAACGCCCTGACTACTAGGCCACGATCTTATACAGTTGAGGGAAATTTGATTACAAAGGTGGGAGAAAAAAATAGATACAGAGTAGTATTGCTGTATTTTTCAGCATGATATTATATCGATACAACAGTGCCAAGTACCAACATTTATATATTTATTATATATAATCGCTTCTAAAGTCCACACATGGCCTTGTTCTTCTCTTGCAGATCAGTGGAAAATGGAAAAGAAGTCAGAGTCGCCAAGATGGCCACAGAGACCCCTACATGTAGCACACCATCTGCTTTCACGTCAAAGAATCGCAGTGACATCACATCATGGCCCAAATTTGTTTCTGATTGTATCGTTGCCTCCGTGTCAATTCCTACACCTACTACATCATTTATCATGTGATATTTACTTACATTTTTAGCAATTGGGCTCAAATATTATTGTGGGCTATGGAAACTTTTGTAGTTGAAAGGTTGGAAAGCCCTCACCTAGAATAATTTTCAGTGGCTCCAACCATCAAATGCGGAGGAATCTGATCCAAGATCAGTCCTTTTCAGCTCTGCTGCTGTCTGAAATGACTGTAAGTAGAACAGAAGTTTTGCTCATTTCTATAGTTCCCAGTCATACTGCATCCTAAACCACATCCACACGTCTGCATCACCCTAAGCAAGAGCTGGATGTGGTTTGAGCGGTTTGAGAGAAGTTTTGGTTTTGAACTACAGAAACGTCTGAGATGAACATCGACTTCTAGTGACCGTTAGCAGTGTTAGCCTCGCAGCTGACTAATCAACTGAATCTGAGTCAACTACATCTCGATATTTCATCAAAACATTTATAAAATACTACTTTTTTGAACATAAAGACTTGAAATACAGCGCTTCTCACCGACCACTGAAAATTCCGCTGAAAGAGTCAGACCATCACTGTCAGGTGAACTAGCTGGCACTTTTTTCCCTCCCCCCCGCTTCAGGACTGAGAGAGAGACCTGTACACTGTACAAAACCCTGACCTTCACTTTACCAGCTGACTCCTGCTAATTAAATTGATGTGTACAATGGAATCATAAATATATTCATTAGAAACACAGGCTCAGGTCATTTTCACATGCCCTAATCAAATTTACAACAGAGGCCCGCGTTTAGAGTCATATAAAGAAATTGCTGCCGTAGCAAAAAACAAGGCCCAGGAGATTGATAGAAAGTCTGGAAGCAGAGAAAGTACAGAGGAATAAGTGCCTATGAAAGCAGCCCCTGCCAACTTTTGCACCTGGCGTTACACGAACCAGCCAAGTGAACTCTGTTTCACATGCAGCATGTCAGGCAAAACGAGAAGCCTTTTTACTGTGCTGTTTGGGTTTCAGGAGGAAGTAGACATCTACAGCAACCTTCTACAACCAGTCAATCAAGTTCCGAGGGAGGCCAGAGACGGAATTAACAGCCCTCCACCTCCACACACTACAAGAAAGGACCTCTCACATTTCCTCAGAGCCGTTTTGGCTTGAAGGTTTCACAAGTGCACCTGGAAGAAGTAGTGTGGGTTTGTGTTGAGTGTGTTGTGTGATTTTTAATTAGGATTATCAAATACACAGACCCCTAACCCTATCGCGAGTTTACAATAGCATACAGCCTTGAATCTGGATCATTGTAAAGAATGCTTATTGTTGGATGCTTATTGTAAAGAAACTGGCTTCTGTTAGCTCCCCCTGAGTTATGAACAAATGCAGAAATGTGTCTGTAAAGCACTAGGGGTCACTGTGCGGATCTCAGTCACAGCCTCTGAACACGACATGGTGAAAGATGATGTTTCACTAAATATCAGTCCTAGAGTTACACAGGAAACCTCACACAAGTTCATCATATTGACGGAAACATTAAAAAAGTCAGAGCAAACTTCATGAGTAAACAGCGAGTCAGCATCAGGGTCAGTCTTCGTGGCTGTTTGTCCCTGTACAGTGACTCCTGCACAGTAAGTCAGTCCGGAGGGAAGTACATGATGTGTCATGAAGAACTTTCATTTGTCTTGCCAGAGCCAGAACCCTCTGTGTGAAGTAAACTAGCTCTCATTCTTTTCTATTCATGTGCAGTTCCAGTCAAGTTTGGAAACCTACTTCTACTTTCTACAATGCAGAATCACAGTAAAGACATTCAATTCAATAAAGCGCTTTTTACAACCAAGTTGTCACAAAGCAGCTTTACAGAGTCCAGGTCCGAGCCCCTAGTGAGTAAGCCAAAGGCGACAG
>JBBJLS010000001.1:31010130-31027554 GCA_037577275.1 Bryconaethiops microstoma
ACACACACACACACACACACACACACACACACACACACACACACACACACACACACACACACACACACACCAAGAACCAGAGCGACTCGGTACAATTGTATGCATCGCCAGAGTGCTGTTTACAAATTCTATGCGCCTTTATTCAGTTTTCCCACACTGTGGCTGCCAAAGCTTCCCACATTCAGTGTGCCTAATATCGACACAGCGGTTTTATCCAATACAAGTGCCAACCACGGAACGGCCACAGGCTCCCTCCGTTTAAGAGAGAAGAAGATGAAAATTGCCACGAGAAGCTTGACACTTAGAACACCAGGCTAAATGTACTAATGACACTGGTCTGAATTCCTCAGTGATGTGTGAGGAATGATTTACTTTCATTTAACTACAGGGGCCGGGATTCAACCTTCCCACACAAAAGGTCAGTGTTCCTTATGAAACTGCATCATAGTTTATAGCTAAGAGCATCACCCTCAAAACAAAAATACTCACATAAACAGGACATTATCTTTATTAATTTTCCATTTATATAGTCAGACATGGCTGTTTAAGTCTGGCCAAAACAGTTCCATCTTAAATCTTCATGAAGAATTAGCCCATGAAAGCTCTGCTCTGTGAAAATCTGTTACATTAACTGCAGCTCAAATAAAATGCAGCTACTTTCTGGCAAAACAACAGAAATCTACAAGGATTATTTTTTTATTATTTCTTTTCAAATTCAAAGAACACCTACCCTCGAAAAATGGTTCTATCCATCTGGATACTGGATATCTCAAGCATAACCCCGTCAATTAACTTTTATTGTGTCCCTGTTTCATTTCTGTGCTTCACATAAATGCATTTTAATCCAAATGACTTCCAGAGGAAAATCAGTAATTTACTCCAGTTGTATAATTTATTCCATTTGTTTAGTCACAAAGCATTTTAGGTTGGTCCAGGAAACTAGCGAGACAACAGTCTGACCATATAGGAGCTTGCAGGCTGGACAGCGATCAATCAATTGGTTTTTTTTTTTTTGGTTTTTTTTTGTTTCCGCAAAAATGAGAAACAATTTCCCTGTTGTCTGAACTCCTGCTTGATCCCCCCCAAAATAAAGTGCGTTTTTCTGGAGCTGGACAACCATTCATTTTCAACGTCTGATCCAAACAATTTCATACCCAGCAAATATGGAAAGAGGGAAGCAGGAAAACAACAACAACACGAGAGCATCAAGAATATGGAGCAATAAACAGGCCTGTAATTGTGAACATGAGCTTTGTGAGCCTGGCTCTGTTCCCTTTACTCCAGGCTAATAAGACAATGATTTCCTACACAGTAGTAGACAACATGAGCACACTTCAGAAGTCCATAATCCCCGGCATGTTGATCTGGGCAGAATCATTGATTTGGCTCGTGGCCCCTGTCTGTTTACTTCAAGAGGCAGCACGAGTCAGTCTGCACAAACGACGCTAAACAAAAGCTCGCCAGAGCACAACTGCTTTGTTAAACCGGGCTGGATGTTTGGGTATGGGCTTTAAGTTCAAAGTGCACGCAGCACAGTGGACGCTGATGTTTATGAGCTTGTGGTGAAGCAACAGCCTCCTCCTGCCTCTCTCCATGTCACCAGCCACCCATTCTTACTCACAAACACCGAGGCCACCGAGACGGAGGTAAACACACTGATTTGACAATCCTGATTTCTTTTTTTTTTTTTTTTTTTTTTCTTCCCCTCACCGCAAACAAAAGCTCTTAATAAGTGTGGGTCAAGGCTTCTTGAGATCATAAAAAGTTTCTGTACACTTTTTAACTACAGTCAACACAAGAACAAAGCCCACGAAAGACCCACTGATGTTTTATTTACCAGGCTTTATCCCTTCCCGGGAATTAACAACTCGGTTTTAAATTATTGTTAAAATTAAGATAGATAAAATACATCCACAAATAACAAATATACAAATATAAAGACAAAACCACACTTCCCCACACAAGCCAGCGGCCATCAGGGTTTTGTCTGAAATGTCCATTTGCACCCCTCGCAAGTGGAGCTGGGTTTCTGTTAAATACACCACATTTATTTTGCGGAACTAGTTCATTAAAAAAAAAAAAAAAATATTGGTTAACATTAACCAACAGTTTAATGATTCTTCATTTTAAAAAGTGCAAAATCCCTAAGATGATGGTTTCAGGGTTAACCAAAGAGAATTATGATTCAACTCATTCAACAGACGCTCAGACATAATCTAATTAGTGGAGGAGCTACAGAAAGGGAGAGACGTTTCTCTTGTTTTTTTCGCCCTTCGCAAAGACCCAAAATGTGTGAGGTTTTATGGTGACGCATTGCCGCATGTGAATCATTCATGTGGGCAGAGTTTTAAAGGATAATATTTTATTTTAAGGTAAATAAAAAGTGCATGTGAAGCTTCAGCCTTGCTAAGCTAGATAAAGAGGGCGGCTTTATCCCGACTCCATCAGTTGTCCAAATGTAAGCACGGGAACTAGTCAGTGAGGCAGTTTCAAACCCAAGATAAACTTCTGTAAGGTAAGCATTGTTTATCTTATGGACGTTCTTACAGGTTTTGCAAGAGACGTGGAGCGGTGTGTTGGCACAGGGCACGGTGAGGGGGCGGGAGGACTCCAGCCTGAAACACCAAGACCCGGGACATGGGCTCCAACCCTCGGACAAAAACACCGCGGCCTTCTGAAAGATCTACGGCAGTAATTATTACTCATACGTTTTCAGCTGTTGACAGCCAGTGGTTGTTCTATGTACTTATGCTGTTTTACAGCCATCAAGACATTTACAATAGAATATAATAGGTTGCAGATGAAATTATGATGCAAGTTTTGAGAAGGGCCTATAGGAACATTTACAACACAGATAGGAAAACGCAAAAAGTCTCCACTGTACATCTAATTTCAGCTTTTAAAGCCTCGGTCTGCTTTGGTCTGGACCGATCCTTAACACTTTCTGCAGGGTTTTTCCATTTGGAAGTGGATTTACAGTGTGTGTCTCTGACTGAGGCCGCTGTGGAGTTTTCCAGGCTAAGAGGCGTTTATAGCAGTAGGGTGGGGTTGGGCTGGGCTGGACCTGGGCTATTTTGGGACAGCTGAAGCTAGCCTCCAGACAGGACAGCAAAACAGACTTGAATTTTGATATGGGAAATTAGTGCAACGAGACATAAGAAAATATTCTGAGATCCACGCTTGCATAATGGGAAAGGCTGTTGTTTATGAAAACATGAAAGCCATTTCAATTGTCTTTCACAAAGAGAACCTTATTGTGCAACTGACAAATGAAGTGAAGAACTCCATGCAACAGTGGATCTCTGAGCGCCCCTTTGAGACGGCAGGAGAATCGGCGTGATGAATGCTCTTCTACATGTAGTGTTTCTCCTCCGTGAAAAGACATGCATGCTTCATACCGCCTTTTTTTTTTTCATCTGTAATGTTACTGGCAAAGACTGTCCAGAAAAATAAACAGTTGTAGCAGCCCCAGTCATAACTGAAGGCAGAGTTTGTTATTTCGTTCAATGCATTGGCAAGCGATATCGAGACCTTCAGCACTTATTACAGTTCGCTTATTTAACTTTGTCTGCTCAAACACAGGAGTTTCATGTAAGAGCCCAGAGCAGTACAGTACCCAGATTTTGGAATATTAGCAATGTACATATTTTGCTTTGACACTCCAAAAGTACGTCAATTTGTAGGCTTGTTCATATTACAGACATCAGGTCCTTTATGATTTCGTAAATCAGATCCTTTATGATACAATGCAGTTTTTCCAGTGATGTTAAACAATAGCTGAGGTCACATCAAGTGAACAAAGTAAATGAACGTCTGCTTACGGTTTTGACTGAAAATCTAGAAATGTTGATTTAGAGCAGGGTTCAGTTTCAAATTCAGTTTCAAATTCAGTTTCAAATTCAAGTTCTTCTTATATGAAGGTGATTTAGTCAAATTACATATTTGAAGATGTTGTGGGTTAAAATGAGTTAAGATGTCCTCTACAGGGAATAAACTTCCGATATATATATTTATTTGTATATATATGTATGTGTTTGTGTGTGTAGTTTCACCAGACAGTTTGACCAGGGGCGCTCAGACTTTTCCATACAGCTGTAAGTAGCATTGCCATTGCTACACCTCTCCTATTGTGATTTAACAGTGGAGCTAATAAAACAGATCATTCATTTAATTATTTCTGAGTCTTAAACCATGCAGGCCACTTTCGTTTGGAGCAAAGCTCATGTAGAGAACCACCTGGGGTTGAGTGCTGGACAACATGCAAGCCCTACCATTCCCCCCAGAAAGTCCCCCGGAGGATTCCTTTATCATAAACACATGCTACCTGCAAATCACTGCTACGCTGGCCACCGCGCAATGAAGATAAATGAGTGATTACTGAAGTGTGCTTTCTCCCTCTCGTCTAATCATATTAAAGTATCTGGTGTTTGGAGAGAGAGATAAAGAGGCCTTAGCGATTAACCTGGGAGGGCTAGTTTTTTTTTGTTTTTTTTTTGCTCGTCCTCTTTTTGGCTTCAAAACATTGGTTTAACCCTTTAACATCATAGTTCAGTTGATCAAAAAATGTGTAGCGACAGACTGCTCTGACACGCAGAACAATATATCTGTCTTCTTTAGACAAAAGCTGCCTCTATTATGTTATTTTTCTAGTGATGGAACAAAATCACTTTTTATATTCAATAGTGTTGTTTTCAGTTGCAGATAATCATACAGATCTTTCGTTCTCTCAGAGAACAGCGATATATGTTAAGAATGTTCGTGTGCTCCTAAAAGTATATTTAGTGTGACTGCTTCTGTAATTTAAAAACAATTATTATTCTCTTCGAAGCTGAAATTTCGCGCCTCTTCTCCTCCTACAGTATTCGAGATATAGGCACGGTTCAAAGCCAAAACGTTCACTAATCCAGTGCAGTGCGCGTTTTCATATTCTTGATAGGTTTGACAGGTCATGATTACTGATGATTTAAAATCAAACGTTTTTCGTGGTCGAGTCGCCTATGAAACGTTTTGGGAGAAAGAACGGATGGCTGAGTCGCATTAAAAACGTGCGTTGGAGAGAGATAGTCCATGACGTTATGATTATGGCAGCCAGACAGGGACAAAAAGCGAAAGAAACAACAAACAGACTCATAAACAGACTTCAAGACACTAAAGTTCTCATTAGATTAAAAAAAAAAAAAAACACATCACTGTTTGTGTATTAATTAAAAATGATCAGCCCGTGAATGCAGCAATGAGCGCTTTTCCCACATGTTTTCAGGCGAGAGCAGCTCACTCCACCCGTTTTCAGCCGTTCTTAGCCACAAATGGCTTGACAGCAAGTAAGGCGCCGGTTCACATCCACGCAGCAAGCACTTTTTTTTTTTTTATAAAACAGAAACATAAACAATCTAGTTAACACATGCGATATTAAACAAGCAGCAAAGTTTGAATGAAAGAAAAAAAGAAAAAACAGACGGAATAGTAAAACACAGCTGAAAATCAGACCCATGTGAGAACTGTCTAGAGTGGTCCTAATATCCTGATGAGAACCTGTGGTTGACAGGCCTCAGTCAAACACTTCAATCCTGTAACACAGTACACGTGAAGCATGAATGATGAATGAAATGGTCACATTCAGACCGTGTTGCAGATTATCCGTGCTGTGTCAACGCCCCACTGAAAACATCACCAACCTTTTATACAGCGATGTCTTAAAGAAGACTTCTCCTTACTGCATCCAGGTTGAATAAAGGAACACGTAAATGGACAGATGATTGGACAGATGGATGGAGATGTGACAGGCAGACAGATCACATGGCTTGCTAGGCAAGCAGTCGGCCGTCAGCTCTCTGCAAGTTTCTCTGGCTCCAATACAAGAGAGTCTGCTGCTGGCTTTCAGGACGTCTTAGCTCCATCTTAGCTGTCTGTGAATCCGCATTTCTATTAAAGCAGCAGAAAATGGCTTTTTCAGGTGTGATGAGCACTTTGTGTGCATAGCATCAACTCGAATGGTGCAGAAACGTACAGCGTGCTGGCCTTCTTTAAAAAATAGCACAACAAAATCCAAACCATAACTACAACTACACCAACACAAGACCACAGCAAATAGCAAGATTAGGGTGCAAGCCACACCCGCACGACCACTCCGTCACAGTTCAATACCACTAATAAGGTAACACACGTTGTCTGCGGCCTACGAGCAAAACCCAACCGTGTTTCCGAGTGACATACATTTTGATCCGGGTCAGAAAAAGGAAATCAACGTTTCACTTCTATCAGTCACACTCCAATAAAGATGCCATTATTGCAATAACAGGATATGGTTGGTATTGGTAGGTCTGAAAAAATGCAAAAAACAGCACTTAAAACTGGCCGCAGCTTCTGTTGGTGAATCGTTTCAAGAGTCTGGTTTAACCACCCTATTCGTGGGGAATTTTCAGCCTTTTTTTCTCCTTGTTTAACTATATTTTTCCTGTTATGGAGTCTGGTTTTCTAAAATTGTTCTTGTAAATGGCAAGGAATGTGCTTAGGTAAATGAATGAATCGTATAAATGTGCATCGTGGGTACATAAAACAATTTCACATGAAAATGTCCCCAGCTAGAGCGACACACACAGCGCTTTTGCAATCATATTGGTCATTAAGGGTTTAACAAGTGAATTAAAACATACTGGTTTGCAACCACACCCTTACAGAGCAGAAACATGCTGCAGCCATCTGTTAAAGTAGATAGGCCAGTCACTGAGCTGCTGTCGTGCCTCTCTCTAATTGCACAGTCCAACTTCCAAAACAAAACCATCTAAAATAAACCAAAATAAAAGTCACAACAAAAAGGGTAGGAAAAGCACACTGATTGGAACAGATGCTCCGTGAGGGGGAATGTGGGAGGCCGCTTCATCTACTGGGTCAACTGGGAGCACAAAGTCTTTGGTAAGGACATTAAAATACTATTAATTTTCAGGAAATATGTCTCTGTCCCAGAAGAACCCAAAAATTCATTCTTAATTTCATTTTACACAACCTTTAAAAATAGCAGCTGTCCTTTGCAACACTTCATGACAAACGAACAGACCAAAATTACTCTAGTCACAGTAAAACTGATCTTTCTATTCTATTACAATGATTACAATGAGCTATTTAAGAAGAACAGTAAGAAAAACAAATAGAAACTAATAAAGCGGAGGCATCCAACCAGATACTTTGCAGTTATTGTACAACTTGTTTTATATACAGACTTTCTACAACTAAGTATTTTTTTATGATAAATGCTGTATGGCTGTCACTATTGTTAACAGTAGGATAATTTACTGGTAACTGATTACTCTGATGATTAACTGAGTAATAGCAACGTTTTACCTAACTCTTTGGACCCAAACAGAGTTCCTCAACACTTTTGGACATTTTAAAAGCATTTATCATAAGCTAGGGATGAATAACAATTACAAAGTCATTTTACTTGAAAGACAAATCTTAAAGGGACAGAAATCAATGCAGCCCATGACTAAATGGAAAATGGACACTGTTAAAATGAGGAAATAAATGTAACTAAAATTACAGTTAAAATGAGGAAATAAATGTAGGAATTCCTAGAAACAGGAAATATTTAATTTTGAAATGAAATAAACCATCATTTTCTTCATTAAATTCCTTCTGAAGCAATTAATGTGACAGCGTAATTATATGCTATAGCTATAAAATGTATATATGTTATAACCATTATACGTTATAGCTATAAAATCACCCTTTTACCCATGTAAGATAAGATAAGAAGATATCTTCCCCCAGGACACTACAATTTACTGAGGCTGTGTACTTCTTTATAAGACTGAAGCATGAGATAACCAAACAGCCAAGTAAAATACAAATTGATTTGTTCGGTTCTAGTTCTCACTACTGAGGACGCTTAGTGAGTCCTCGTTCAGTCTTTTGGTCATCATAGTTAAGGGCTAAGAATAAAGCTGAAAACGTTAATTCACTAACTGTGTGGGCTGATTCTTATAGGCTATGAAACGTAATTATAAATTGAAAGAAACCAATACAAAAAAACTGAAATGTTTGGTATGAGATTTGTGTTCACCTTCCCAAGTTATATGTTGCTATGGAAGATTATTTATTGCTCAATCTTTGAATTTTTTTTGCACACGTAATCACACTGCTGCTAGAATCGGTCATAAATAGCATATTCATTTATGCTGCTGCTGTAATTGTTCCTGTCGGCTCCACTGTATATTGTCTAGTTCTGAAATTTGGTATTTTGGCTCTTGTGTTATCTTGCACTCACTCTCTTTTGGCACTCTGTAAATTCCTGTCCTGCCTGTACTTATGAGGTCTTGCGTTGTTTGCTTTTTTGTTCTTGAGGAGGACTGTTGTTTAATTTCACTGTGAACTGTGTACATGGATGAAATGACAATAAACAGATACTTGACTTGACCTATTTGCTTTGGTTTTAAAACACAGGGCCAAACAATCCTAATATCCTAAAATACTGAGGACACCCCTTAGGGATGCTACGACACCAGAATTTTGGTGCTGATGCCAAGTGAAGTACCACAATGCTCAGACACAAAGTATACTTCACATTTTGAAAACTTCAATGTTTTTATTAACATGAATCGTCTTCAAATGCAGTCAAATTACAATTTTCAATGCCGTGCAACTCCAGCTGCGCGTCACACTGCAGACTGTGACACAATTTACCAAAACATGCCATCATAATGTCCAACCATACTACGGCCCATACAAATAAACTTAGCAGGTATGGTCTGACCTTGTGAGTCACTCTGGTAAAGAGAGGAACTTTTCAAACACTGAGCACATCGCTGGAGCGTCCTCTTTCATGGACGACCTGTTTCTCTTGTTTAGAACAATCAGTCCAAGAGAAAGCCACATCCTGAGGCACAAATGCTCAAGCACCTGCTGCAGGCGCTCAGCTGGGCGGGACCCCCTCTGATCACATACACCATTAGACTCCCATCCCATTTCATTTGAGTACTGGATTTTACCTAACAAAGACACAGACAGAGAGCACAATATGTGGGATGTTGGTATAACGTCAGATTCCTTCTGAAAATCCACACTCTGCTGTCACTGATAGCATTAGATGCAAATAGAGAGCTGCAAGTTCAAAAGCACATGGACCATCTAGGCTAGTCAAGGTTACTGCTCCTTAAAAGCAACTAGCCAGAGCACAGTTTTTTATCTTTTTTTCCTTCATGTAGAAAAAAAAATAGCATTGTAATGCTATGCTTATGTTGGAAACGCCACATAGGCCAAGCTGTGTTTGGCAAATATTTTTTTCCCCTCCCTTAATTATATATTGCAGCCAGTGCAACATGACAACAGCAGAAAGTTGATACTCATCTACTAATTCCAGTCCAGGCCTGTTTGAGGAGCTTCTGTATTAGACTGCCAGTCTATAGCTTCTCAGGCTGCAGAGTGCTTCCATATGTGTGAAGGCCGTGCCTACACGGCTCCCTCCAATCACATCCTTGACCAGAGAGGCTTCTGCTGCCCTCACTGTAACGCCTGAAACATATTACATGTCCTGCATGCTCCCCCCAGCCCTTCCATCTCATGCCAAAGTGCCTTGGACAGGCATCAGGCGGCCAGGAAGCTGAATCATTACCAAATTAGAAAATGAGGAGAGTCAAGTCACTCTGAGTGTTGCTCGGGAATTTTCTCTCGGACTGAGTGGTTATGACAGAGTCACGGACATATACGAAACCAAAAACAAAGAAAAACAGAGACGGGCAGAAACAGCCATGCCTCCACACTGTTTTTTTTCTATTACTTACTTTCAACACATTTCAGCAGGCATGATTGAAAGAGAAGATACGCCTTAACTTCTGCATTCTCAGTCTGGTTTCTTAGATTAGATATGAATAGTAACCTGCAATTACACAGAACAGAACCGGAACACGGGGGATACACTGTGAAATTCCGAGCCTACATCTAACATGGTGCTCAGACAAAATAACCGTCTCCAAGTGGCTAAAAGCAAATCTAAAAATACTATAGCACAGCTGTTTGACATTTATTTTCTAGGCCATAGCAACAATGTTTGGTTGCTTCCCATTTTTAAAAACCGCAAATAGTAAAATGCACTCAAAATATAGCAAATGTAAATAGTGAATCCACACTTCAGCACTTTTCAGAGGGTGTGGGGGCAAAAGCCCAAAATGTATTTGACCTCCTATACTCCGTAGGCATTATTAAATAAAGATAATTGTAATCGAGATGACAGATTTACGAGAAATGGGAGGTAGGGAGTGAACAGTCGTCTTCTTGAAAAATGAGCCTTGCTGCACCACCCCAACATCTTGTAATATTTGCTCTTTCCCACTAAATCGTATCTTTTATTTGAATTACGTTGTGCTGAACCAGCCAGTCTTGCCCTAGAAAAGCACGCACAAGACGAACTCAAGACCTTATAAGCACACTTCAAGTAGATCAAAACTGGTCTTGACTTAAAGAACACTAACCAAACATGCTTGAATGGAAGCTAAAAGCATTAATCCCCCCCGATTGAAAAGTTCCTATTTCTCCCTGTTGAAGCCCGGCCAAAACCTCTCACCTCATTACGAGACAGATGCAGTAAAAACCCACAGTCACTTGGCTGTCAAATTCACTGAAACAGTTTTCGAAACCGAGTACCTTGACTCATTTCAGCTGTAATTTAATTTAGTTAGGTAAACCATCATTACAAATATTGTCTTTGACTAATTTAATTGTGAGGTTGTGTATTTATTACCAAAGAACCACTGCACACATTGCAAAATGAATACAGGCCACGTTTGAACTGCAGTTCCTGCAGGGTCTCGTGATAATACAGTAGGAGAAAGAGTGTCGAGGCAGAGTATAGGGTGAGGATCGGTGCCGTGGCTGCGACTGATAATTTGCCAGGGGCCAAAGGTTTTAAAAGCAAAAAAACCTGCACATCTGAGAGATTTTCATTTAATATTGACCTGTATAATCACCCTGCACTCCAGAGGCAGAAACCGCAAGGGCAAGAGAAGTAAGAAATGGCTGATGGCAGAAGCGTGCTTTGGGGATAATCTGACAGCTCAGTGACCGTTAGGGGGGCTGAGGGGAGATTTACTTGGGAAGATGACAGAAAACCACAAGCCCACAGAGCTGGCCAGAGAAGCGTGCCTTCTTTCAGCATGGAGGAGGCATCTCCATCCCCCAGCCCCAGCCTCAGCCCTTATTACTGCAATTAGCCAATGTCTTTAGGGGCTTATGATTATATTGCTCCTTTTCATCAGCGGAGGTCATGGCAGCAATCCTCAGAGGAGAAGCTTGTCATCATATGTGCACAGAACCATGTGTGCAGGAGCTGATGGCAGTAGAAACACGGCCTGGTACCGGACTATAGGGCTCGCAAAGCACTTACAGTAACGCGTCTGAAACATCCGCGAGGGTGACCACAAAGCTTCCTTGACGCTGCATGTCCTTTCAGCATGAATGTTTACACTCAATGACATGAGCAGACAACAATTATCTATCTGAGTATGAGGGGAAAAAATGGAAAGTACAGATGGCAGGGGAAAAAAAAAAAAAAAAGGCGAGAAATGTATGAACGTACATATTTATTAACAAAAATTACTGTTTGAGTTTGCCAAAGCAAAGATCTGTCACTTTCAAATAACAAGCGTGCTAAAGGGCACACTGGAGAGTGTGTGGTGAAATCATTCAGCAGCTCGGCCAGACTGTTATTACCATCTCACTGTGCCTGATCTTAACCACATCATCTCATACACTGTACACATTACAGCTCCAGCCACTCAACAAGCGAGGACTCACTCAAAGGACCGTACTAACGACACCAGACTTAACTTCTTTTTTTTTTTGTAGCATTAAAGTTTTAGCAAACATTATTTAAATAAAGTTAAAGATTTATGCTATACTACTTTGATTGATTAGGAAAATTAATGGACAAAAAGGAATAATTACTGACAGAGGAAAAATGTGCATAACAATATCGATAATGATACATATTCTCACATAGGAAAATAGGAAGTTAAAACTTACGTAGACAGTTCACACAGTAGAAACTGTTCAAAATAATACAATTTAATATCTATTCACTTACTACCTTACTCAACTGAAAAGAAAGTCTAGTAGAAATGTAGAGAGAAGACTTCTATTCTTTTCCAAGAAGTGTTTTACCAAGAGATCTTCCACTTTGACCGAAGCATTGGATTTTTGTACACTGTACTGTATTGTACTGGTTTTACATGAACGAAAATACTGAGGGTATTAAAATCTTCCAAAGAACAGATAGGTGGTGTTCTTAACTAGGTCTTTGTCGCAAAACTTGGAAACGATCCTTCACGACAGCGTAAGAAATGGGAAAAGTTCCCCCCGTTTAGTAGAAGGGGCCTTAAAAGTCAATAAATAATTTATTTCATAGCAAATTTTCTTTCAAATACTGACACGAGCTGTTCATAAAACCAAAAAATCACTTCTTTTAAATGCCATTCAGTGCTTTTGCGTTTGTCATAAAATGCACAAAATGTACAAAAAGTACAGTAGTTAGCCTTCAAATGAAGTGTTATAAAAATATCTCACGGTATTACCATCCATGAACACAGTTTAACCGAAAAAGCAACATAGCAGAGAACTTCTTACTGTGTAGTCAAAGAAACATAGAAAGGCAAAATACAGAGAACAAAGACGGTCAAATAATATTTTTTACATTTTCTGCAGTTTTATTAAATGCCTCCAAAGCCACTAATAAAGAGATATTGTTTCAGAGATTAAAACCGTTTCAGTTCACTTAGTATCTGGATCCTTCCGACCACATCCCTCATTCAGTCCCTGCTTCTGACCTACAGATAAATATTACCAGACTCAATTCATTAGAACCAGTATATATTACAGCCCCTTTGAAATCCTAACTAGTAGTCATCATGCCCGGCTTGGGCTCCAGCTCTTTAACTGAGCTTCTGTGTTCAGAAACTCAAAGCACATGACCACTTATTTTGACAGCAATTATTATTCTAGCATTGCTAAAATAAATATATTCAATCTAATAAGGGCCAAAGACTCCGGCAACCGTTCTATTATGGTTTATAACGGCGTCAGTTTGAAGGAATATTGACGCCTTGCCACCTTCAGTGCACGTCTTCTTCAGGATTGGAACTGTTACCACACTATTACAAACAATTAGAGATGCCCCAATCCAAATGATTCTTATACTGTATAGGCTAAAGGACCATAGACAGGCATATTTCCAATGGTAACTTTAGAACTGTGCAAATCTTTACATTATATTGTTGTAGATTCATAGAATTAAAATGCCCCTGACTAACAAACAGTAGTGAATGTGGATCAGCACTTCTTGCCAATGCAATTACTTTTATACTTTTAACCCAGTACATCAGGATAAGGCATCATAAAAAATATATATATTTTTTAAAAACAGGAGAGAATATGGACACCACTTTGTTGACAAAACTAAGCAATAAGTTACACACAGTTTGTAGAACAAATGAACATGTTTTGCAGGTTTCTATTCTATTTGAAAAATATATATATATTTGTGACAACATTGTGTTCCCTTTGTAATAATATTAAACCCCTCACACTGGAGAAGTCAGCACTTACCAGCACGTAATCTTTTAAAGTGTTTAAACCATCTTCGGGCCAAAAGATTTTAAAGAGAGGCTCAGTCCTGCTCAGTACTGTTGACGACATCATTCTTGGAAGAGGCTTCAAGAGCATCTACAGCGAGTGGAACAATCAAGCTACTCATTTCAATTGTTATATGTCTGCATTACTCTCATTCAGGCTGTATCATGACTGACTCACTTGGACGTATTTATTTACAAGCAGCAGAAAACAAACAAAAACAGTAACAGATCAGTCATCTTTCAAAACGAAAGATCTGGCAAGAAAAATATTTTAGAGGTGATAAAGACAAAAGGCTAAATGTTTTCAAGAAACATCTGTGGGCAGACATAACACTGAGGTTTAAATAACACTTATCAGATAGTCAGCACTTTGAATTATCAACATTTTACTGCTCAAAGTGATTAAAAAAAAAACAGTGCAGTGTGCAAATATAATTCCTCATCACTTTTCTCAAACACATCATGAATGTTTTTGTACACAGCGGGTAAAAGTGCTTTAAGAACAGAGATGAGCAATTCTGTTGTTTATTCTTTTGTTCACCCGCGTTCTGAAAGAGGCCAAACTCAGAGACACATAATGTAAGAACCTTTTAAGGGTATTCGTTTAACAGGGCCGCTGCTGTCCACCTAATGTACCTGTTACATCCTAGAAGTTACAGGTTGAAAAACGATAATAACACAAAGATTGTCTTTATCTTTTGTCTGGAAGCCGTCATGGTATAGCTCTGAGGACATTAAACGCCTGTGTGCAGTGAACTTTTCCCGGGCATCGTGTTACATACATTTTGAATGCTAGTTTGAATACAATCCAAATTGAATTTTGCCATGAAAGGTGGCCAGTTGCACCTCTGATTTGAATACTGCTAACCACTCAGAATATGCAAAAATGGATCTCAAGGTAAATCCTGAACTACATAAACCATCAAGATAAATGAGTCACTTTTTTAGATGCTAAAACTCTATAGTAAGTATTCACTAGCACAATTTTGAAGAAATATTTACACATATACATATGCGTGTGTGTGTGTGTAAAACATTAAAAATATTGCTCTCTCTCTCATATATTTGTATACATGCATTTATATATGTATATAAAACTTTTTCAAGTTTTATCCGTAGAGCTTCATTCTGAGCTGTATCAAAGGACGCCTCTTACTTCCAAAGAAAACGACCCATTGAGTTCAACACTGCAACTACACAGCAGGCAGCGCATCCTTTTAGCTAACCTCCCATCAGCTTCTGTACCTGGCTGTTACGGTTGCCCAGTATTTACAAGGCCACTAGCCACTTTCATTTAGTGAACGGTCTTGACATCATGCGTCGAGAGGAGCTGCCAGAAATGAAGCTTCTGAAAACTGCGTAAAACCTGCCAAAACCTCGAAGTGCTCCCAGATCCTGCAGTTAGGAAGGGAACCTGAATTACACTGAAGTGTGGTCCCTCTGAATGCTACCACATGTTAGCACAGGCCTCTGTACCATATTAGCTAAAGCCGCTGGTATAAAGACATGGCAAATAGAGCAGACCCACACTGAGCTCATGCTGTGAAGCACACATGCTGACCACTAAGCAATATCCAAAACGTTCGAATGACAAAACACGCTATAATCTCAATGGGTAAATGTCAAAGAATATCAGAATGGCAGACTGTTTCAAAGCAGAGGACATCAGTGGAGTGCTGGGCCAGAATCGCTGTAAGCTACAGCATCAATGAGTGTGGCGATATTCAACAGTATATATATATATATATATAAACACATCAGTGAAATACAGATGGTGTGGAGACTCCAGCTCTTTCTGTTCCAGCTTGTGAAGCTCCACATGTGGCCAGAGGTTCCATGGGCACGTGCTTATTAAGAGGAAAAGGCAGCTACTCTCCATCCACTGTACCAGCAGATCAGTGATACAGGCCATTTACAACATATTCACAAATCTGCAGAGAATCAGTTATGATGGCATGAACACAATGCGCTAAAGTATTTGTAAAGTAAAAAAGAGAACACAAGAAACAAATATACACATACACACATCTTGAAAATGAGTAATGTGTCACCAGAATGGAACCTTAAGGACCCTCTAGGCCTAACGATTTCTACCAAAAACACAGGGCTGCATTTTTAATTCATTATTCTTCCAGAAAACCATGAACTGAATTGAAACTTGAGTATTACATTGTTACAATAGTAAACTAATGTCATTACTTTGGTTGGAAACAACAGGGTTATATACTTGAAACTAAAATTCTCAAAGGCCAAACAGATTTGTTGCAGATCAGTAACTGATAGAATTTAATTACAATAAAACGTTAGATTCAGCTTAAGATTTCAGCGTACAGCTTCCAGTGAATGCGTTAGATAAATGTTTGGAATCTCATCCAAACAACAGGAAACAAAAGGTTTCCCCAAAAGCCAATGACTAAATTATTTTCTTGCTTCTCATCACTTCCTTTCATCCTCTTTTAAACCCATTCCCAAAACTCAGCGCAGAGCGGACTGGGAAAAGCAGGCAATCAAACATCAAAAACACAGTTTTATTTGAACTAACCATGTGTTTGTTTCTATGGTAATTACTAAAACAGCGTTAGACAAAGTGACGAGGGAGCAAAGGAGCAAAAGCACTGCCACTGCACACTTTCAGCAACACGCACCACCTCTAGAATTTTATCTCTAAATTCTACACTAATCTATTACACACCATTCGAATCTTTAAAATCTTGAGGTTATTGTTGGGAAAAAAAAATCATTTTAAGTAACACAAGTCCAGAAGCAGCAGCTGTGTACAGTATAAATCCTTGTTGGTGGAATTTCTCATATAAAAGGTAAAATCCAGAGCACACAGCGAGAGCAGGCCAGATCCAGAAACTGTCCTGAAACTCAACACACCAAGAGTTAAGAATAAACAGAGGGTAAGATTTCCTAAATAAATGATTCACAAGGCTAAATTTTGATTACATGTGCATTCTGAAATTATTTATAGAGTATTTTTATGGAGTGGGTGGTGGGGGTTTGGGGGTAACCTGACAGAAACATTCCCTCTTCTCTGTCTATTTACTGCTTTCACAAAACAACAAACAAAATCAAGACCTTCACACTAGGTCATGAAACAGGATTGATGTAAAAAAAAAAAAGAAAAAAAAAGGTCCTTGCTGTCATTAAATTTAACTTTAAAACAAACTTTAAACAACACGCACAGTTCAGAAAACAGTGGGAAAAACAAAGGGCCTGAGCGGAGGCTGTTTGGTCTATGAGCCATTTGTGAGTAAATACTCCCATAAAGCTTGAAGAAAGAAAGTAAAAAGTAAAAAAAAAAAAAAAAGATTTTACTTCCAGTAAAGAGAGAAAGTAAGAACGCGGGGCTTCACAGAAGACTCCATGCTGTACAAACAAAATGAAAACTAAGACAGCTACCTGAACCAAACACATTAAGTTTCAAAAACAAACTATTTGCTCCTTTGATGGGGGAAAAAAAAAAAAAGTTTCCAACTGAAATAAAATTCTACTTATTTTGACCCTCACTGGCAACATACAATTTTTAGCCATTGACTACTTAGTGATTTCATATGGAAGTAAATCAGAAAACAAGCCCAGGTATCATCCGCTTCCTTTAACTACACTGACCTGGGTCTGGTTAGATGCTGCAGGTGTGGTGAGAGAAGTGTTTGTGCTGTTACTTACTTACTTGGTATTAGCTAAGCTCACCTTTATCAGTACAGTGTTTGCACAGCTCTGAGGCAGCTCTCATGGGAGACTTTACAGCAACAAGTGGGCATTATATTTTACACACACACACACACACACACACACACACACA
>JBBJLS010000001.1:31038892-31054763 GCA_037577275.1 Bryconaethiops microstoma
CACACACACACACACACACACACACACACACACACACACACACACACACACACGGTATTTGCCATTAAGTGTTCACAATTTTCTAATTATGGAAATAAAACAAATAAATAAGTACAAACACAGATACAACAGTGATGATTTCCATAAATATGGCCCAAAAATACAAATATACTGCACATTTTTTATGGTTTTCTTTGTATGCAATTTCAAATAATTTTGTCTATGTGAAATCATTTAGTTGTTATTAAATTACAGCAAATTTGAGGTCAGACAAAGGGCCTCCGACGCTGAGAACTGCTGGGAGTCAGTGCGGCTCTGTTTAAGCTCAAGCCCAGAAAACAGCGGCACCATCTCTGCCATTAAGTATTAACTCTACATCTGAGTCTGTTGTCAACAGCGCTGTTTTTCTGATTAGAATGGCTGTTGACTCATCCTGTGACGGCATTCAGGAGGGTGCTATAGTTACTGTGGCCAGCACTGCAGCTCCTGTTTCATTGTCTCGTGTGTTTACTGTAAGCCCAAACTACTTATAAAGTTGTTTCGGGATATCAGTGAATCCTTTGGGGAAATAACGGCTCCTTGTTGCCGTATAAAGACCCAGTCTAATGTAAAATTTATCAGGCATCAAGGTTGACACTGTCTATTAAAATGTTCCTCCTCAGCTTTAAATATGCATTAGATATTGTTGTTTTCCACGGCAAAAATGAGGGGTAACATTTGAGTTTGATTCACTCAGAGGTAATTTCGACGAAAACAATAGGAAAAAGCTCCAGCTTCCCGACGACTTCAGACTTTAAGCGCAGGAAATGTCATTTTGCTGACAAAGACAACAGAAACACGTTCATGACTTTCTCTCTGCTCCTAAATATTAACAGTGCGACCCATTAATAAACATGATTTCCTTGGATAAGAGATGAAGGCAGGAGGAACAAAATTAGAAAAGGTGCAAACTAGAACTAAGGGAATTTGTAAGGCAAGCATTTGCGAGGACTAGTCGCAGAATGCTCGGCACTTTACAGTCTTCTGCTGTAGGATCACTTGGATTGTCTGAAATATTGATGTGCAAGACTTCATGAACCTGGTGAGGAAAGAAAAAAAAAAAAAGCTGTGAAATAGTTCTATATTTATATCAAAAACGCCTCATCCTGCACCGAGAGCCCGCTTTGTGTGTCTCGGCATTCTCGGATGAAATTGTCCTGGAAAGCATGTTTTGAATAACGAAATCCCAAATGCATGTCTCTAATGAGCTGCCTGCAGAACTTAACGTATGCTAGAAGTGCTTCCACGTCGTTTTGGCACAGCAGTATTATTTTTTTTACATCATATAATTAATCATTAATGGGTTTGCAGCTATTCATGCACCTCTGTTGTCTTGACGTGTTCTGCGTTGATTCATTTTACGTGGCTTGATGGTTAGTCAAAGTAAGGCATTTGTGCAATTCACTCAATTATACAGTACTTTGGACCTGTAGTGTACAAGATAAGATGGTGATAGACATTATCAAACCCAGCCCAAAACCAGTGTTCTCCAAATAAATAAATAAATAAAATAAAAAAAACAAGATGTTCTCTCCTGGGGGCTTACTGGTTTACCACAGAATAGCAGAGGTTGTCATAATCCCAAATTAGGCTTTAGAGGAGCAATATTCACATTTTACAGGTCCCGAAGGAACCCTCTTTAAATGAGAATATGACTGTGAAATAGGATTTTAAAGAACCTTAACATAATGTAAAGCTTCTATACCAATTGCAACCATATGTCTGAGAGCCACTGAGGAACCTTTATTGTTAATACTGTAGCACAAATCCACATTTGTAAGTGCAAAGTGACAAACATCTAGAAGTACCTGGGATCATCTCAGAGACAAAAAAAAAGGGTTAAAACTGGGGCACTTGGCACAGAACACTCTCAGCAGAAACACTAGAGCCAAAGTGCAGTAAACAAATACTCAATAGTGATGAGAGGTTCTATTCAGTCTCCAAATTACAGTCTGGTTAACCAGAGACTCTGTGTGCCAACTCATTATTGCAGCTTGCTTCCAATTGGACTTGGACGTTTAGGAAAACATTCAAGGGGCCTTGAAAGTAAAGAAGGTTTTATAGACATAGCAGCCCAAGCGTCAGTAGTCTGAATTAGGCAAATGCCCAAAGGGTGCTGGTCAGCATCTCAAACCAAGCATGGCAGATTACTTAAAATGAGACTGAATGGTGAAGAGTAATGATATCGAGAGGCTAAGACAGACAAATAGACTCCGCTTAGAAGCGACAACTCAAACCTAATGTTCTTTAATTACCATGATTGATTAACATGCTAGATAATTGTCATGGGAAACAACAGCACTTTCACACAGCGCTGTAGAAATATGAGGATGCAAACGGACAAGGAAAACAAGTCAGGATGCTCATCAACATCTTTGAAAGAAAAATCAAAAGGGGTGATAACACAAACAGCAATCATGATGCAATCTACAAAAGCTATGAGGATATATTCCCATATGAATATAGCTTGTTAGTGCATCTCTCAGAAAGACTTACAAAACTATCTTAAGACTATATGTTCATGACACACTAACAACAAGACAAAACCTTGATTACTAATAATACTACTAATAAAGACAAGACAGTCACAATACAATTTTCATAAGAGATCACGCTGCCCATCTATGAACGTTCTGCAGTTCATGTGTATGTATGTGCATCAGGAAAGAGAAGGCAGTGAGTGGTTACAGTATATCACCAGGGTGCTCTGGAACAGGTCTGGCTCTGGCCCCATTTGACAGACAGGCTTTCTAAACAGCCCCTGGGTGTAGCGACAGCTGGGCTGCCCAATGCTCACAGCCACTAATCACAGATATAGAAGCAGAAACACTTTTGTACTTCATTTAACAGAAAAAAAAAAAACACAAATACAGAGAAAAATATCCTCGCTCAGGAACCTGACCTTACCATGTAAACACAGCGCAAATACATGGGCTAAACATCAAATTTCACTTAAGTCTTTATGTAATGAGTAGGTGTTGGTTTTAGAACTTATAAACTGCCTCATTTCTAGACTGAGGTCATTAGTTTTGCAGAATAATAATAATCATTTCAAAGTAATGGCTTCAGTCACTGTTAAACAACTACAACAAGGCAGCGCTAAGGCGAAGCCTTGCTTTTCCATTTTAATGTGGCCTTTGCGAAAAGGGCAGGGTAATTATTTTAATGAATGTGATAAAGGTAAGAGTGCCATACTGACATTTCAGCACCTACTTCTCAAATACAGCCCCTTTACCACAGTGTTTATGTAAAAGCTCTGGTAGCGTTTTTTTTTTTTTTTTTTTTTTCCAGCACCGGGCATTTCAGATAGGAGCGAGCAATAGAAAATAGAAAGAAATGCTAGACGGCCTCAAGCCCACAAAAATGCTGGTGTGGGTTTGTTCTGGGTATACAAATACCATTGTATTAACACCACACCACAAATAAATATAGCCAAATAAATATTTGTGTAGATTTGTGTATTGCACAATAGTACAGAGCCCAATAGAGAAACTGAATATTTCAGTCCAGTGCTAATGCTTTACATTTGCGCTGTTAAAAAATGAGTGCAGTAGTGAAAGCGAAGAGAAATGACCATCAGCTGTAGAGACCAGCAGCCACAAAAATCCAGCTTTACCTCATTTGAACTATTTCATGCTCCTGGCGCTGCAGTGACGACGAACTGCTGAGCTCAGATTAAGCTTTCTTAGAAAGTCACTGTGATCGGGTTACAGCCACAGGCAATGATATGCTTTAAGTCTTCAATAGTTAAAGGAATTTAGGGACGCAGAGCTGTAGGAACAGTTTCGCTCTTTCCTCTCCCCAAACAGATACAAGAAGAAAATTCATACTGAACCCGCACTCACACAAGACACAAGCAGCCAGTCTGGCACAGGGTACAGGGTACAAATCAGGGCCTGTCCAATAAGGACACTTTGACACTGATACAGATACTGATTGAGAGGAGCTACAACAACTGATATGGGCCCATATAATTTAATATCATCCAAATTTAAAACAATTTCAAGTGTTTCAGTCCTTTACTGCCTGATAAAATTGTCACTTATGAATTGCCAGACAGGTTCTATATTGCTATGTGTCTTAAACCCAAATACACTCAAATCAGAAACATGTACATTACATTAAAAAAACACACACACATACTGCAGCACAGTGGGGTGGGATCCTCCATATTTCTCAGTACTGTTGTAGGTTTATGTTATTGAGTTCTTATTTCTCTATATTTCTCATAAATTCTTGTCACAGATTTATCATCTGATATCTTCAGACCAAAAGTTTGATTTGTGTGTTTGTGTTACACTCATAGTGATGTTCTGTGTTTAAATGTGCCAGCCTAGCACATATTGTGGTAAAACAATTAACCATAGAAGATTGCAGGCTTAACCATCTCTTTAAAGACTGGCATACAAGCATGAAACCGTTACAGCCTGCATGTCAGCAGTTTGTCGCAATATAAAACAAATGACTAGTTTTGCAGACACCAATAAATCCCTGGGATCTTAATATTATTTCGTTGATTTATCGGTCAGGCCTTGGAAGGGTCACCATTTGGTACTTGCACAGAAAACAAAAATGTTCAGCATCAAAACAAGCAGTATAACCATGTTGACAAACCATCATTAATAAAATAGCCTTCTTTATTTCATCTACAGTTCCGATTTAATATTGAACATGCTTAAACACTGTTCATTTAATTACAGCAGTTTATCAAAAAACAGAAACCAGAATTCAGTGACTAAACTTCAGAAGACGGTCACATGAGCGCCATGTGTTTGCATTCGTACAGCTGGCGCTCTATAAAGCTAATAAAGTCATCAATCATACAAGACAGTGCTTACTTTATAGATGCACAGTAAATGTACATAAACTGCACAAGAAAGTCAGGGAAAGGATGTAGGCGAGTCAAATCCACAAAGAAAGAAAAAGCTGAACATTGGCCATATTCAACTGTCTGTGTTATCTTTAGCACCTTATGCGTGTAGTATGGAATTTCCCTGTCCAAAGTAAGCACTTTTACAGCACAGACTGGAATATAACCTATCAGCACAGTTTGGGAGTAATAGCGAAGGACAGGTTTTTGTCATTTGTTGAACACCCTGGTCACGTTGCGACGTGTCTACTGGTGACTTAAAAGAATTTTAAACTGACAATCTGTACTCCCTGGTCACCGAGAAAACACTGAAGCAAGAATAGCCAGAGACACCTAACAGCAGAGGGGCTATTTCATGGGAGACGAAGGGGATAACTGGCACAGACCCTGAGACAACGTAACTAAACCCTGAGCTCCTATACCTTGAGCAGTCAAACCTTTAATACAGACTTTCATTTTCTAATTACGTTTTAGGTTTTAATTGCACATGTTATGCAGTACTTTACTAACAGCACTAGGGTGGGAGCTACCCAGAATTCTTAAAAGACTTGTTTTTCTGTTCTCTTATTTTTCATTAGTTCTATCATTAAAAAAAGTTTTTTTAGTATTTGTCTGTGTCAGAAGTCTCGTGATAGTTTATGTTTAGACACTTGGTCTTGGAATGGAACCCTAATGTTTGTGAATTCACCAGTTCAGTTTGTATTAATGTCTTACGCTTACACAGTAAAGGATTCTGACTGAGTTCCTAAGCGATACAACAATAGGATTTTGCCGTATCATTTGGAAATGAGTTTGAATCCCAAGAATCGTACAATATCAGTGGAATAGTTTTGCTGATACCAATAAAACCACAGATCTCTGATGTCATCAAATATTATCAGCCAACCAATATATCAGTCAGGCCCTAGCAGCTACACTCTGAACAATATTGATCCTGCAGTACTGAGGTACTGATGATACTGATGTCAATAAAGTTCGATTCCACTCTTGTGCAAATCTTGAACTGATCTCATGCAGCTGCGTCCTTTGGGGTGGATGGCGTCGCCTTTTTATTTCCGTGAAACGAGAGGAAACTGAAACCTATATACCGGCATGGAAGAAGGGAATCATAACTAAAATGCTCCTCGGCTCGAAGTTAGATCACTGGGACAGTAGCCTTCTTTCTCTTTTAAGAGGCACACTACAGTTCCATTTCTTCTCACATGAACCACAGAACTTCCTGCCATTTATAAGTACAAGTGATCTCAATTAGGGACCTCCATGAAGGCAAGAGGCGGCAGACAGTCATGGCAACAGGAGCCGGAGGAAACTGTCTTTACATTTTCCTCCCTCACTGCTCCAGACAGCCACCATGCCCCGAGTAGACAGCATCAAAAACACGCGCTCTGAAACGTGCCTGCTTTTACAGTACACAGACATAAATGTCAGAATCACGCAGTTTACTAGCGTCATCCTGGCTGACTTTGCCGCTGATCTTGTTTTTTTTTTTCTTTCCCTCCCTATTGGAAGAAGCTCCAGTTCAGAGTTCTTAATGCTGGCTTGGACTAAAAACATGATAAATACAGGAAAGAGTGCTGCTAGAGGAATACCACTGTAATACATTGTTAAGAGCACTGCATGAGACAATATAATTTCTCTAGGTCATCATTCAACACAACACAAAGCTTGCCAGGAAGGGGAATGAAATGTACTCAAACTGAAGCCATTTACACTCCGTCAAAAGCACTTGTCATTTGCAAGCTATAATTAAATGTCTTGCAAAATACAGGACTGCAAAGTGGGGCTCTTCATGGAGTCATATGTTTATGAACTTTGTATTTCAACAAAGAGGAGCTTGAGGGGAGAAGACAAAAAAAAAAAAAAAGTGTTTGTGCAGTTCGTAATGCGGGGCGTGATTTCACAAACACATTCTGCGTGCGCAAGAGAAGAAACAACAGATTAAAGGAGCTGAATGTAACGTTAGACAAGCTGCAGGGTGCGACTTGTCAATAATGTAAGTTAAACTTCTCACGAGGAATGCCAGAGTTGACATGAGCGCTCTTTCGTTTGTTCGGATGGCATCAGGAATAAACTCGTCCTGTTTTGACAACTCTGGCATGTGAGCGAGGCTGGTGCCAGCTTTTGAAATGCTTCTTTGGAACCAGCTCGATTACATTAAATACCACTAAGCTCATTTACAGACTAATGCTTCTAACACAGATCCCACAGTATGATGATCAGGAATGAAAGTAGCAAGTAAAACGCACACAGATTGCTGTTCAAAATCCTTATATTTGCAGCACCCTGTGTATTTTTTTCTACTACGCTAAGACAATGTAGAGAAGACTAAAAGGTGGAGTTCATGGGCAGCACAGCAGGATAAATTTCATTGTGGCTTTACTAACCACAAATACTCTGTTGGAAGGAGGCCTGTATATTGCAGTGGAAATTCCATTTATGACTCTTTGGTTTCTTCAGTAAGCCTGATTGATAGGTTTGGATACTGGCATCAGTTTACTTCAGCTTCAGTGACAGCCTTCTGTAAGGAAAGCCAGGCTAATATTTTGGCTTAGATGCAATCAAGCAGAACTGAACTGGTTCATTGATTATTTACAGTGCAAACAAGCGATGCTAATGCTTATATTATAACTAGGGATGCAACATTAGAATCTATCTAGATCAGAATGGGCACATTTTTTTACATAAAATATACAATGGGTCAATTAGTTACTTTCATTTTTTAATGATGTTATTTATGTAATTTAATGAGGTTAAAGGAACAGCAAGAAAAGGGAGCAAATTTACACTATTTTTCCACTCATGTCACCAAGACATGCTTCGACTCCACATTTTGCATCTTTAGTTAAAGCTGGAGCTGTGCAGCGAACATTGCTAATAAATCTGTACCACCACAATGGGGGAGGGTTTTTGTTTGGGTGACTTTATTAGCAACTTCAGCATTGTAGCTACAGCTCTAAATGAAAAAAGCCACATTTGCACCTAAACATGTCTTGGCTGATCAATCTGGCATAAGTGGAAAACCGTAGGTAGTGCGTTCACTTTGTATTTGAATGCTGTCACTACATGTGTACCAATATATTGTAACCTAATTATGCGAGATTAATTGTGACAAACAGCCAGTCACCTCAGCTTTTGAAGGAACAGTTTATTTGATTCCTGTTCTTTAAAAAGGTTTTTATTTTGGAAACTAAAATGCCAGTTAGTCTATTTGTACAGCAAATAAAGTTGTTTGTGTTGCAAGTTTGGCTAACAGAGATGGATTAGAGTGTTTCATGTGTTCATTCAAAAACAAGAAAATTAGGTCACATGGTTGTATGGGAACCAGAATCCACCATAGAATTATAGCCAATAAGCATTCGTTGATACATCTGCAAACTATACAGCAATGCCTCAGAGTGGATAGTGGCCAACCCAGACCTATTCTTACTGTCTGCACAAGGCCTGTGGTTCTTCTGCATATTCTTTATTACACCGGTGATGAGCAAAATGTCTGAGCTAAGGCTAATTGCTGCTTGATGGTGCAGAGAGTTGGACATATGCAGCGTTTTTGAGGTTTTGGGAACAGTGTGAGAATTTCTCACCTCAGATGTGGCTCAGGTCTACCGTCATGTGCGAGACAACCACCAGCTTTGAAACCAAACCAAATGACCATCACGATGACTGGTGACATTAGTGCACGCATCAGTATGAGTGTGTGAAAAGAGGTATATGTGTTTTGATACATTTGCTTTGGTGCCTGGCAGGCTAGGGATGAACTTGAGGAATTGTAAACTGAGAGGACCCTGAGCTGAATGGTGGATAATACTGTGTACAGCAATAGACGGGTAAAACGTTTCATATACTTACATCATGCTCTGGAGCTCCGGGATGAAGCTGGTGGTCTTTCCGGATCCTCTCCCTGCCATGGAGGTGCTGCTGGCTGCCATGGGGCTCGCAGCGCTGTTGCTCATCTGTTACACACACACACACACACACACACACACACACACACACACACACACACACACACACACACAAAAAACACAGGCTTTCATGCACCGCTCATTTGACCGTGTGGTCCATCAAAGCCAGCGCAATTATAAACCCACTTCCAAAGAAAACGTTTCCTGATGC
The DNA here is from genome assembly GCA_037577275.1 of Bryconaethiops microstoma. Classification (NCBI taxonomy): domain Eukaryota; kingdom Metazoa; phylum Chordata; class Actinopteri; order Characiformes; family Alestidae; genus Bryconaethiops; species Bryconaethiops microstoma. The sequence continues at coordinate 31,047,915 of JBBJLS010000001.1, forward strand.
ATCAGACAGAGAGGAAAACACATCACACGAGACTGAACCTGAATCATGACAAAAGACACTCCGAAAGAGCACTAATGTCAGCAGATGTCAAAAGGAATACAACACTGGTTAGACTTAAATGCAGCTATGCAATATTTACTTTAAAGTGTAAAAGGCTGAATTATTCTAATTGAAAAACCGGCACATTCCCATGGCGAAGGCGAGTCAATAGAACTTTGGAAATAATTCCCGATACATGAATGGTTCAAAACAACTAGCCGTACAGATGTGATTAAACTACGTTCTGACATTCACAAACAGGCTATTTACACAAACCACTTCGCCGAGTGCTAAACGGCACTTGAGACAAAACGCTGTGATTTTCATTATCCTGGTTCCAACGGCAAAAATGTATTGGTATATGGCCTTAAATCATTCACATTTTATGCACACTCATCACTGAGTCACTGAAATCAAAATTACACCAAATTCCCTTGTGAGAAGCATTATAAAAATAGCAAAGAAAGCCTTGAGCTGCAAAAATCTGCTTTTACTTAAGGATGCACCAAAAGATTTTTTTTCACTGTCAAGCTACCCAAAATTAAACACCCACCAGCCCCCAAGATAACAAAGGCATAGTTGTAATCATTAGAATAATACACATTGAATGTGTTTCACATAATTCCCACCCATCTAATATTCTCAACCTTGTAATGCAAAATTGCCTTGCGTCCTATTTCTCAAAGTTCCAGGAGAGATGATCGTCACAGTATTACCTGTACTGAAATGCATCATCAGTGCCAAGGTCATTTATTGCCATCAGCACGTGTCTCAGTTTACAATGACATGTAAGGCTTAACAACACCATAGGTCTTATTTACATAATCTACATAATAATCCAGAAAAACAGATTTAACACATAGGTCAGTATAACCAGATCTTTGTCCACAGTCTCACAAGAAAAAAACGGCTAATTATGGACGTGATTAAAGGAGCGTAGAGCTTCTGATGGTGTTTACTGCAGAGATAACATTCATTACACAGCTATTCACACATTTTGCAGTTAGGCCTCCTTAAACACAAACCCCTGCTAGGAAAACAAATTAACAGGATGCTGATATTTACCTGGAAATGGACCTTGAAAAATGTAAATGCTCTCATTGTCAGGAGTGCAGGGATTTACATTTGCAAGCATAGTCAGATGAGTTTTGATGGCCCACCAGACATATTTGAACAGAATCACCTGAAGACCAGCTGCCAGCTTGACTGGATTCAAAACCACAGCCTTCCTATGGCATGCCAAGTCATCAGACTATCAAATCACACAGGTGTACTACTTTTTTTGAACAGATGAGGACAATACCTTACCAGGCAAAGAATAGTTTGCCCTATTGTAAATACCATTTCTCTGTCCAAATGTTCACGTTCAGCAGACATCAAAGCAGGGAGCAAACACCACAGCAAACGTAAAAATGCTAGTTTTGCACTCAGAGACATAAAGCTAAATGATTCAAAGTGCCCCAAGAGCAGAAGCACAGACAGGACTATTTTCCCCAATAAATACATCCGAGCATAAAATTTCAAATCCTTCTGTTTTCGCCCCCTCTGTTGGATGAAAGCTCCAGCCTTTGCTTTGACTTGTGAAGGCAGATGGTCGCCATACTAGGCAAAATGAATTCAGATGTAGCAAATGAATCAAGATTACTTCAACATGCAAAGGTCTGAAAGAGTGCTTCACTTTGAATGAGCAGAACAGGGGAGCCTATTCTATTTATTGCATTTTCCTCTCTATAATTAACTAGACTTTTATATAGCTTTGCTTCTAAATTTCTTTTTCTACAGACGCCTAGTTAATTTACTGATTCGGTCTTGGGCACACAATCCAGTGTGCAGAAGCTGAAGCAGTCTAACGCAGTGCTTTTTGCCCTTATACTACCGAATACTTCGGAAATAAATGAGGAGTAGTTCCATTCAAGTGTTTTGTAACATTTTCAGGAGGAATGGACCAATTATGAATTTTTATGCCCAGTTCTGATTTCTTTTTTCTTATTTTGTTTGGTCAGTTTTAATTGGCCTTTCGTTTTTCAAGCTCACACTGTGTGAGGTAAATAAACACATTTCCGGAACTGCATCTGAATTAAAATGAGAAATGAGCTGTTCTTCAACGAGTTAAATTCATCACTTCAAATCCCTGCCAAATAAAATGAATGAAAAAACAGCTGCCTAACTACATTACATGAAACCAAATAAACAAAAATGTAAGAGACAACTGCCTATTTAGCACAAGGTGTAAAGCATAGTTAAGCGGAAATTATTATAATTATTCAACTTACAACAAAGACTGACCAAAGTAAAAAAATAACTGATACCCTGAATGCCAGTTACAGGCCTAAAACAATACGTTTAGTCACAGCCAGTTCTAATCATTTATCTCTAGTTTTCATCCAAACAAATTCTCTAAAACATTTTCTTCGCCCCATCTGCACAAATGTGACAAATAAGCAAAAATATCCACTTACACAATCACAAATAGCAATAAATCCTGTTTTGCTAACTGGTAATTATGACACATATTCAACTGAGTGTGTAAACCCGGATAGAGGCCTATAAAAAAGCTTGACTGGAACTTTAGTTTCATGGTGGTTTAAAAGACACTATTTTCATGTTTGTTGAATTGATGAAGTGAAGAGCCATTAAACAAATAGAATCTATTTAAACAGATAGACTCTATGTTCTCATCTCCACACTTGTCACTTATCATTTCTATTCATTAGCCCACAATTTCGTAATTTGCAAGCAAAAACATGTGAAGTCTATAAAGACCTGACGAAACGTAAATAAAAAGTCTTAAAAATGAATCTGTAAACGCAACTACAACAAGTAGCATGCAATACCCGTGAATGAGGCTGACTATCCCAAACAGCCCAGCTTTAAGTCAGAAATGAAAAACTTTGAACTCAAAGCTGCTGAATCAAGAGACATGTCTTAAAAATGCACCATTTGGGGGCCATAATGATGTGGCAGAAAGTGATGTGGTGCTACTCAAAGTTTTATTTCACGGCCACATCCTCAATACAGCGCCCCACACAGCTCTACATGACCTCTTCCACCTCCTTCTTTGCATTAGCTAAAAAGAAAAGAAGAAAAACTATTCACAATCCACGCCCCTCCATCCACAAGAGCAGACTAAAGGGTCTCAGACGCCTATTCAAATGAGAAATAGGTGGAATAAGCCCCTGGTTAGAGGAGTGAATGTAGTAAAAATCGCACTCTGCCTGTGCCTCGCCTCCTGCATGTTTCCACAATGAAGTCTGGCACCTCATCTGCTGGCTGGGCCCTCCTCCTCCCTCACTCGCTGCATGGCACACACAGTTTAAAGCATTAAGGGCATGTGCAGAAGTAAGTTATCGGCACTGTGCTGCAGCTTTAATATCTGCAATTACTCTAAAACTACCCACCCACCTTTACAGCCATTAACTTAACTACAACATCCCCTTTCAGGAAACTACAGAATTTCACAGTGGCTATCAAATGCCAGATTGTGATTGCCCCCACCCTTTTTCCCCCCTCTGTCTGCAGATGAAATAACTTTGAAAATAATCACAAATGTGTGGCAAGCTACAATTTAATGGGGCCTTCTTGGTTTCCCATGCCTTAGTGATTGTCTTCTCTATGAATCAATCAAAGCAGCAGCTTATTTAAGCAAGGAGAGAAATCTAAAGTGCATAAAGTCCGTTATGTGATTTTAAAGCTTATAAACAATGTAAGACACAGACTGTTACTCTGCAGAACCCTAAAGGTTTGTGGTGGAGCATGAAGTCAATAGTAAACAGTGCATTAACATTATGAGGCTTCAGGCAAAATAGACCCTTAGCACGTGAACTGAAGAGTCTAAGGCTGTCACACTCTAACAGGAAGAATAAATTTACCTCTGTGTGTTAATACTGAACACTGAATCGCTCCTCCTGTGCTCTGAACTCACACGGATCCTAAAATTCAAACACAGATTCGGAACGGGAGACTGCTTTCGCCGTCATGCGCCGCACTGACTCATGGGTATTGTAGTTTCTACCGCTATACGAGGACATAGACAGAAACTGTAGTTCTACAGGGACGAGTCGCATAATAAAAGACGAAATCACGCGTTCAACAGCGCCACCCAAAGGTGTTTCTCTCTCTCTCTCTTTCTCTCTCTTTCTCTCTCTCGTTCTTCCTCGCTCTAATTTTTCTGCCCATCTTCACACTGATGGACAGAATAAAGCAGCCAGTTGACACCTGAAGGAGAGACAGCTTACAACAACCCATGTTAAGTGGATCTGTTTCTAGGAATTTTGTGTCTGCATAATGTAAATCAGTTTAGCACAAATAAAACTCTAATGGGATAAGAGAACAGAAGATTAAAATGATACGCCAAAAACTTGTGTAATAATACATTCTTATCTATTTTAATATAGTATTATGTACACATATATACATAATAATAACAATTTAAAAAATTATTATTATTATTATTATTATTAATAATAATAATAATAATAATAATAATAATAATAATAATAATAATAATAACTAGACAAAACAAAAGTCTTTGGCATTTTACTTTACATTTGAAGTCCAAGTAGGCCTTCACCGTGTTAACTTAAACATATTTCTGGTTTGTTCTATAGCATATTACACATTTATTGGCTAATAATCTTCATATTAATCTTAATATACATCTGAATGTGTTCATCTGGACAGAGCTTTTTTCATAAATGTAAGATGGAGTTTATAATGATTTGACTGCTGTGTGTGAACAGACCTGTACAGTAAAGGCAGGCTGCTCACTGTGTGTGTTCAGTTCTGACACTGCGTGTTCAGTACTGTCTGGGACGGAAAACTGCACACAGTCCAGAAGCAGAACACACACGAGTGTGTGAGGGATTTGGTTTATCTGGATGTAGAGAAGTGACCGCTCCTGTGCACCACGTGCTCGAGGCTCATCAGCATAATAATCGTCCCGCTCCTGCGTATATAAACCACAAAAACCTGAGCTCGCTAAGTCCCTGCCTCCAAAGACAAACCACACGACCAGACACACACACACACACACACGCACGCACGCACAGGCACACACACACCCATTCATACACACCAAAAAAACGCTCGCCTTCATCTCTAACCACAACTTTCTGGAGTCCCGTTTTTTAACCCTTCCTTGTGGGCGAGCCGCTCGGGACGAGAAGAAAACATGTACGCGTTTTAAAGACTTTTTAAAAGAGCTGCGTTAGAACTATTAGACCTTTTTGTTGTTTTGGACGTGGCGTGCGTTTTTTTAAACTTTTTACTCTCTGGAGGTTTTCCTCGAGGCTCAGGATGAGAGAGGATTCGGTTTTACGCACCTTTCACCTTCGACTGGGGATTTCCTATACATTAATTTAATTCTAAGAGAAGATCGACGCTCCTTATCGACTTTAGTCGAAAAAAGCTGAACTTTCGAGCAGTTTCGAGAGAGAGGGTCGAGCATCCAGTCTGAAACATGTGTGTGAAAGTTTGAGTTAAAAAAAACTATCAGCTGCGTTCAGCTTAAAGCGTCTTTTCCAGTCGGAGGGAACGTGGAGCGGTTGAGGGACGAAAAAAAGTACAGCAACGCCAAAAAAACGAGGTTTAAAACTAAAAGAAAAGAGGCAGAACGAGGTGGTCTATGTAAAGAAGTCTTACCTCTTTGCTCTGTGATGCGTATCCCGGTAGAGCCCAGCAGCGCCCGGAGGTTCAGCCCGCCCTCCAGCAGCGTCCTGCCCGGGAAGGGGAGTGATGTGAGCGCCGGAGGCGCGCAGCCCGAGGCGCAGCCAGCCGCGACCCCTAGACTGCGCGCGCACGACAACAGGAGCATGGTGGAGATCATCGCGGACCACCCGGCCGAGCTGGTGCGGACAGACAGCCCCAACTTTCTGTGCTCCGTGCTGCCCTCGCACTGGAGGTGCAACAAAACTCTACCGGTGGCGTTCAAGGTGAGTGAGCGCGCGCTAAAGGTGGGCTTCGGGGCTCCCTGGTGCATGCATGTGAACTGTGCAATATGTGTTTTTCTCTGTAACGTGTCTAAAACCTTTGTTATATATTGTACATTACATTCATCTATCAGACGCTTTTATTCGAAAACGAGGAAACATTCAAGTTTCAGGACAGTGTAAGAACCAGAGGAGAGTACTAAGCGCTAAACTCTTTTATGTAAGAGTAATGCAAGGAGAGGAGATGCACATGGACAAAGGTGAGAATAAAAGTCACCAAAGTGCGTGGATGTGCGTTTCTGTTTTCACAACTTTCACGCGCGTGAGCGCGCCAGGATTAGCACGATCGCGCTCGTCTATAGAGAGAGAAGTAGATGAAATCAGCCAAACTTTACGAAAGTGGAGCAGAAATTCGTAAAGAGCGGACCGTCACCTCCTAATAAAGCTTTTTTTTTAGCGGCTGGATAAAATATATAGACTATATTCTTTACCCATTCAGAAAAGCCACTGAAAATAAAGTGAAGTCCAGACGAAAGTCCCCAGTGTTTAATTTACACCCACAGTGCTGAATTAACACCTACTGCGGATCTTTTACGTCCATCCGGCCCGAGCGAGCGCGGCGGGTGGACTCCGCTCTCAGGGCTTTCAGTAGAGCAGAGCAGCCGAAAGAACTTTCTTAAGTCAGTTTTTGGAGAAGGCAGGTAAATCAAACAGTTCCTTGCTAGAAGTACTCTTCGCACACAGGCCCGGTTTGTGGACTGCATGTCTCCGTGGGGGAGCCCAAAGCAGCTGGAAAAGTGTGTTTGCAGAAAAATACAGGTATAGAGAAGTGTAGAAAAAAATATATAGCCTAGATCATATATACACAATTCAAATTCATAGG
>JBBJLS010000001.1:31073156-31124568 GCA_037577275.1 Bryconaethiops microstoma
TATGTATATATAGAGAGAGAGAGAGAGAGAGATCATGTATAGCAGTAAGATATCGTAATATTATTCATAGATCACATCGTCCAGTCCTAAAAGTATTATTGAAGTATTAAGGATATTTTAGAGAAGAGCAATGGGTTCATATGGCGTACTTGGCATTGCTGTATGCTTACAGCACTGTCCACAGCTGTTAGCTGCTGGCTGATGGTGATGAGGAATGACTATCCTATTTAATAATACAATGGCAGGTTTGTGTGGTGCATCCTGTGTTGATATTTATGGAACAAGGAGCATTACACCCTCAATGATTTTATGCCTCCAATAAAATTCAACACGGTGAGAATATTGGCAGATAGGATTTCACGTTGCATGTCAGCCCTCTAGTTCCACACAGACAGAGGTGTATTCATTCACCCTTTCAGGCTGGGCTAAATGAAATTAAACTGGTTCCCCTTTACGGCGGCGGCGGAGAGGGGCGTGTATTTATTACACGTCCCCCGGTGCTTACATGCACGGGGAATACTCTCAGGGATTACGCTCCCGCTCGGGATGCGGAGGGGCTCTTACGTGCGGCAGACATTAACCTCTGAATGAGGACTCCTTCTCACAAAGTGCTGTTTGCTCAGCTTAGCTCTGGAGCACAATCAGGTTTTGCAAGGTTGGAGGTAGCCGGGCCCGGCTGTGCCAGCTGGAGGGCCGCCAAGCTTCAGCAGGAGTTTCTCTTTTCTTCTGTTTGATATTTACTTTACAGCCATTCAGGGGAGCAGAGCAGGGCAAGACAGACAGACAGGCAGGCACATTCTGACCAAAGAGAGAGACTTAAAGACTTAAAAAGGCCCTCTTTAAAGCGTATCTTTCTGTAACAACACAAAGGCCAGGCTCCAGTGCTATTTCATTTGTGTAGCTTTTTACTGAAGGGATATTGAATCCCATGTGTTGCTGCACTCCAGCACAGTCGCCAGAGAAGATGTGAGCGGCCTTGGCTGAGGGGAAGTGTTCGTTGCGTGACTGCTTCTCTCTATTAGAGGATGACTCCTTAAAAAAAAACAGATCATTTCCCTATCATGACACATACATGAACTAATGTTTTTTATAATAGGAAAATACAGCCACTGAGCCGTTTCATTGTGAGTGTTGGATAAACACCATTGTGCTAAGCCACAAGCATGCAGCCATCAAATCGTTTTTGCTGTTTTTCCAACCACGCTGAATCGTTCCATGCTCTTATGCAACATGTATCTGGTAAACGTAGAGCCTTGTTGTGCTCTCCGGAGTCCCCACCTCCGATTCCGGTAAAGTCTGGCTCAGACAGAGTAATGCTTTGCTTTGCTTGCTTTGGTAGGACACCGGCAGAAGCTGGAGGACCCTCCTAAGCCCGGACTATTCTCAGAGCGCCTGAGTGAGCTGGAGCGCCTCCGCCAGACCACCATGAGGGTCGCCGTGCCAACGCAGAGCCCTCGGCCCTCCCTCAACACCGCAGCCAACTCTTTTAGCCCACAGGGACAGACGCAAATCTCAGGTACAGGAGAGGGTTCGCCGGTGCTCAGCTCTCCTTCACCAGCTCAGCCTCATCATTACCCCAAATAAGGCCTTAAAATGATAGATTTATCTTCATATCTCTTCATCAAACGTCCTACTTTATGGAAGCAATTTTTTTTTCACAGCATCACTCAAAGATCCCAAGCTTTTTTTTAGGAGTGTGAATACTATTATACTATCTATAAAAATGGACAAAAGCACAGACAGAGTTCAGGCCTCTTGATGGCTCCTACTGCTGTTTCTAAAAGGGTATTTTTTTCACGGTATAAGCATGACATGGTTGGACGCAAGTGCGTGATGACGTCAGCATGATGTCTTGAAACTATAGCTTTGTTGTACATACGTTTGGATTCATTATAAGCCACATTAGCATTATAACTTCAGTGCAAAACTTGAAGAAAAAAACACCAAATATGTCTTGGGTGACTACATCTGGAGTATGAGGGAAAACTTTATTTTTGGGGGATTTTTTGCCAGACTGTCACATTGTTTAATTTTCTATGCAGACATCAGGTTTAGACTGGGCAGACAGTATTAAAGATATACATGAAAGAAATTAGACATTGTGCAAGGGCGGGAAATGTCTGATTAAGTGAAGGCTTAAGTAATGAGTCAACCATGTCCACTGGAAATAAATATTTCTATACACAATTGTAGGTACCGATGACTCAGAATAAAGAAAAAAGGAATATAAGTAGGAGCATGGTGATGTTTGTTTATTGTGGGTAATGTATAATGCACACAGCTTTATCTGGTCCTGCCACTTTTAATCAGTTTTTCATTGGTTTTGTCTGATAGCATCACCTTAATTCTATTAACTTTGTCAAAATATTTGACTGTTGCTTCCTCCTCCGCTTTGGCACGTTCTAGCTGCGTTTTTTTTCCGCGCTCGTCCGACTTCAGAGCTAAATGCAAATGTTTACCATTTACTTGGACTCCCTCCAGGCCCAAGCTTGGCAGAGTAGACACAATGTTTACGAAATGAATGTGGAAAGAAAACAGGAAGACATTCTTGGCTTGCTCTTCACATTATTGCTATTAAACTCTTCGCATACTCTAAGCCATACCTTTGTTTTCACACAGCACAAGATTTTCTCTGCACATGAAGGTAGCAGAGAGAATCTGCAGAGTAAATTACTATGAAATAAACCACCACTTGGTGTTTGTGGTGGTATATTTCTTTGTAATTCAGCCACAATTCATTTACAGTCTGCTCTTTTGTGTCTATAAAAAAACTATATAAAATAACTATGTGAGAAATGTGAAGAAGTATAGACATGCATTCACAGTGCAAAATACAAGACATGCACAATTTTGACCTAAACGTGATTCTAAGATGCTGAGTGTCTAATTGTGCTTCTTTTATTTTGCACTAGAGATACAGGGCTCAAAGCAAAGCATATTTCCTTAATGGACTGTAATATTAATTGAATTGTATCGAATCTAATCTAATCTCATGGGCTTCCAATTGTTATAATTCTCTCAAACTAAAGTTTTGCTAAAAAATACTAGTAGAAGCCATCTTGAAGCCTGAATTTTGTCTGTACTTTTCGATGGACAATGTGTGTAAATGTCTCCAAGCTGTTCCTCTAAATCTTTGTTCTTGCTGTTGTTTTGCCGATTGTGTGTGCAGATCCACGGCAGGCTCAGTCATCTCCACCCTGGTCGTACGAGCAGCCCTACACACCTTACCTGAGCCAGATGACTTCTCCCTCCATCCACTCCACCACCCCGCTGTCCTCCACTCGAGCCACAGGCCTGCCCGCCATCAGCGATGTGCCAAGACGCCTCCCAGGTAAACCCAAACACCACCCACGTCCAGCTGCAGTCCCATCCACACAGTGTTTAGCTTGCAAACATTAACAGGGGAGAAACCATGTTCTGGTGTGTGTGTGTGTGTATTTGTCTGTGTGTGTGTGTGTGTGTGTCTTCAGGTGTTAGTGAGTGTGTATATACGTGTCTGCGTCTTCATATTTTCCAGTCTGCGAGTATTATCTTACTTAAACGATCACATTAGCTGTGAAGTTTTGTCAAAATGTTCAAACAGTCTCTCCCTCCCCCGTTTGCTCCACTGAAGTCAAATCAAAGCAGATTTTTCCATTCTCCACTTTTTGCTTTGTAAGCATTTTGTTGCATGAAAAGCATACCCACCGGCAAGCATCTTTCAACCAATAGCACCTTTAAAAATAGAGAGAATATGAAAGTATATCTCCCCTTGCCCCATTCCCTCCACTTGAGCCTTTGAACTCGAGAAAAACTCCCTTTGAATGAGCTTGAAAAGGAACAATAAAAACGAATAGAGTTTCTGACTCATACACCTCAATAGGTAAAAGCTGTAAAGGCTTGAAGCTCCACGAGTGGAAAAGATCTGTGTGTCCGTGCCTTTATTAACTGAACAAGCGCAACGCTAGAAACAAACACTAAGCATGAACGTCTCCTTCGATACACCTGTTTGACTCTCTGCCAGGCTGTTTTTGAACGTTTTTCCCCTCCGGCTCCCCACCCTAACTGTTTTCTTTGAGCGCGGGCTAAACGTGAAAGTTTAAATGACTCCTCAGTGCGGCTGTTCATTGCCTGCTTTTTGAACCCTGTCCAGCTGCCTTGTTGGGTTTGATTAGTTTAGATTTCACCCTGCTTTCATCTTGGACATGTCAGCCTTTGTTCTTTCCTCAAAGAGACACACGCACCTCTTGGTCCTAACGCCCTCTATTCTTCCTTTGATAGGCTGTGAACGTCCCCGTACCAGGAGGGGACGTCCCAGTGCAGTTCATTTTGAGCAGCTGCCATGCTGTCCCGTCCTGCTTTCCTATTCTTCTCCACCGTCGGCTCATGTTTCAGCCTCTTTACTCTTTCACCAAGTCTCAGAGCCAAAAGCTGGTGGAGGAGAGGCAGAGGAGAATAAGTGATAAACGATTTATTACTGTTGTATGCAAGAGTTGTGCATTTTAGAAGTTGCTTCTGAACTGAACTTTCGTTTCATCGAAGGAATATTTATTTGCTTTTTTTGGGAGAATGCGAAGATTTTTCATCCCTCATAGACTATATGGTGGCCAGTCAACTTGGCCTAGCTGTCAGACGAGTTGGCCGCGCATCCGAATGTCCTGAATTTCGTCCCAGTTGCCGACCATGTCTGTTTTACGCCTTAGCAGGGCATTTAACACATGCCGCAAGAGGAGGGGACTAGTCCTCAGTAAAATTCACTCTAAAAATGCGAGCAAGAGATTAAGATTATATAGTATCGTTCAACATCTCATATATATGCTGTGTCTTCCTAGCCACAAAATTCATTTTAATTCTAAGAGAATTAAGAATTTGTATAAAGACTAAAAGCTTAAAGTACAAAAAGCGTACAGTACAAATTTTAAGGGGCCAATTTCTTATTTTTCTATGAATTTTATTTTTTCCCTGAACTCCACTGACAAAATTTGTGTGCTTTATGTAGTAAAAACCGTTATAAATCACGTTTTTTTTAAATGATTTCAAAGCCTTCCTTAATCCCTTAGAATTAAACAGGCTATTCTACTTACTGTGCATTAAAGACTGAAGTCTGTAAATTAATAAAATGAAATGAGCAGCACACAATGACATTCTGATCACTTATCTGGACACTACATTGCAGATAAGGACACACAACTTGATCAGGTGGTCTTGTCTGCTGTAGGCTGAAAGAGCAGTGACATCATAACACAACTTGACAAGATTCATTTAAAAGGGCCCATCTGAGTGCCTATAGCTTAGCTTCCATTTATAGACTCAAGTCTAAAGTGTATGTTTTGAAACTTTATACATAGTAGATGTGGTTTTATATTTCATATTTAAACAAAATTAAAAGTCAAAGAAACTACAGTCTATGATATGGGTCCTTTAAGGATGTGGAAGAGGTATAAGATGATTTGATTCATGGGCCCCTCTTTGTTGCACTGTCTGCCTAGTATTTCCTGTTAGATGTGAAAAGGCGAGGAGCTGATAACGTGAGGACCTGGTGTGTGTGTAATTGGCCACACATGTTCTCATAAGCGTGCCGACCCGTCACTCATAGGCCCGCAGACAACAGGGCTGCATCTGTCCAATGACACACATTGCACCGATAGCACCGACAGTGCGGAACTGACCCCGCTGAACCCCTGCATTGGGGTTATGGAAAGGACAGTAGAGGAATCGATAAGAAAAAGAGACCAAAGACGAGAGTGGAGGAGGGCTGTGAATAAGAAAGGCCAAGATGTGCATGTGTGCTGCAGGGCCTATAGTTTATCGTGCTATTTGTTGTTCTCGATGATACTGATATATCACAGGCAGCTGCAATATTACTAGTGTTTCGAAAAGGGTGTTCTGAAGAACCAAGGTGTTCATATGTTCCGTAAAATAATAATAATTAATTACCTTAGTAATGAATCATTTTGGTCTCCAGTCACATCAAGTGTCCTCTGGAGTGTTATAGGGTACTGCACATATATTACAATAACAGTAAGCAGCTCTGTAATCACAATGTATTTGGTCTATATTATGCATCCCTAGTTTGCCGGAGGTGAGAGAAGAGAAAGGCCACTGTGGGATGGCGGGGGAGTTGGGTGATGATAGGGAAGAGGCTTAGGGAAGCCTTTTTCTACATTTGCACTCTTTTGGCCCAGTGCTTTGGTAGCCACAGCCCATTAGTGGTTTATAATTTTTAGAAAAGCCAAGTGAGGGTCTGAGAGAGCAGATCAGCCCTTCTCTCTGGCTAATCGCAGACGTGCAACCACATCTGAGGCTCCTCATTATGCATCCCATGGAAACTGTTTTCCCCTCAAACTGCTTCCATATGTGCTCCCGCTTTATCCTGCACTTATTCCTCTTTGATATTTTTACGAATATATGAGTGCGTTCACATGAATGCACAAAACAAACTCACACACAAACATCAGAAGATAAGGGAGATTTTTTTCATTCTGCAATAATGGAGAAATATATAGGTGTTAACAAGACTGGCGTTTATGTTCTTTCAGTGTGTCGGTGCTAATAGCAGGCTGTTAAGGGCTTTAGTGCTTGCAGTGGGTTTTTGTTGAGGGGGTGCAGAAAGTGATTACCTGTCCAAAAGTTTTTCAGCTGTTCTCACTATTGGTGAGTATTAAGACTGATTGTAATGCTAACTTTATTTAGTTCAATTACCATGTTTGATTTGACACTTAGAGCTCCCATTACTCAACAATAACACAATTCCCGTTGTGAGAAGGGTGATAACACAACAAGAGAAATTGTCTAGTGTTACTGGAGTGGGGATTAAAATAAATGTTTCACAGCGCCCCCTTTTGTCTAACCCAAAAGGGAGCGCTTTTTTTTAAAAAGAGGTCCATGAATGGGTGTTCAGGTTGATCCTAGGTCTACAGTTTTCATAACTGTACTGTACTATTTAAATATAATTACATAATTAATCACATAGTAACTTAATGAATTACATTTGCATTGGATTTAAATTCTGCATTGACATGATCTGACGGTATTTCCTTTGTTTTGATTTCAAGCAATGACAAACACAAGGCAAAAATGTAAAGGATGGCTTTTCAGCAACTGCTCATCAAATTTAATTCAGAATGAAATATCTCCTCTTCTTCTTAAAAACAAATGTGTCTTTGGTTGAAAGATTGCACTCGTTTGCATTTCCTCGCTTGTTTTAGTGATGCAAATGCACAATTTTGCTTGTGTTATAGCCATATAAATTGACATCTGAGATTTACACAGTATTACTAATTATCATCTGGTAAGCTGTTGATTAATGTTTACTCCTCTTTAACTCTCAGGGACGTCTGATCTGAGCCCTTTCACGGCCGACCCAAGGCAGTTCGAGCGGCAGTTCCCCAGTCTGTCCTCTCTCACTGAGACCCGCTTCTCCAGTCCCAGGATGCACTACCCGGCCACTTTCACCTACACTCCCACCCCGGTCACCTCAGGCATGTCTCTGGGCATGTCCACCACCACCCACTACCACACTTACCTGCCTCCCCCCTACCCCGGCTCCACCCAGAACCAGAGCGGGCCCTTCCAGACCAGCAGCACTCCGTACCTTTACTACGGTACCTCGTCCGGGTCATACCAGTTCTCCATGGTGCCAGGGGGTGACCGCTCGCCCTCTCGTATGCTGCCCCCCTGTACTAGCGCCTCAACAGGCAGCTCCCTGATCAACCCCAACCTGCCCACTCAGACTGAGGGAGGAGAGGCGGACGGCAGCCACAGCAGTTCCCCCACCGTTCTCAGCACCAGCGGCAGGATGGATGAGTCCGTATGGCGGCCATATTAAGAGGGTCCTGGGGCAACTGGGTCAACAAAGGCCGATGCAGCACTGCTCATCCCGAAGACTTAGCACAGTGGTTTCCAGTTAAGGCCCTGGATTACTTCTGTCATGTACACCTGAGTATTTTCTTGCCTCTAACACACCCACTTTACTCAAGAAGGTATTTCTGAATTATGGACTCTTAAAGATAACTGGGGTTCAACAGAGTCCGTGCAATTTTCAAATCAATGCATGCATTTTCACAACCCTGAAAAGTTGGAACAGGTGTGTCAGAACTGGGAAAACACCAAAATATGCATAGCAGGGGGAGTCCAGGACCAGGACTGAGAAATACTGACGTAATGCTAGAGCCTCTTTCTGTAATACGTGTCTTTATGGAATTGGTTTCCGAAGCACAGTTGTTTATGAGGAACGATGGTTAAAAAATGCCACAGTGTACAGAGCAGTGCATCTTTATTACAATGTACAGACTTTCACATCACCCTCAAAGGGAACGAGTAAAGGCATTACTTTGAGCTATCTGACATTCCACTGCAGAATCAGTGCTCGCTGTACAAGCAATCAGTCACTGAATTTAACAGGCATATAGAAGAACTGTTATTGTTTTAGGTATGTGTCTCCCAGGCTATTGACTGAGAATATTTTCATACTAACTCAGTATAATTTAGCAATTTTTTTTTACACTGAACTTTTTTTTTTAATTTATGCGTGAATGGTCAGCTATTTTAAACCATACCTGGTGACTATATATATGCCCTTGGATCTCCTTAATTTATGTATAAAATTGTAGCAGATAGGCTCTGATTAAGAAGCAGTATAAGCCATATAAATCTTAAATTATGCAAAGCAGTTAGAGGGACAAAAATTTAAGATGTTTGACTAATATTTTTGGGGGCAATGAATAACTTAACTATATATTTACTCGTTAGTAATTTAAAAACTTGTTTTATCATGCTTATAAAGCAATCAGATATCCAATATGTAAACAATGAAGGAAAGAGAGTTGTCAGACTCTGTCCTCAGAACAAATGTATCTATGTTCCTCCTTCCAAACCACTGTGTTTATGGAGGGCTTAATAAATGAGTGGCACTTACAAAAATATGAAGACCCAAGTCTTGAACTGAGTGAACCATTTATTTACACATACAGTATGTGGCATATTCCACTCTCAGTTCCTTTTCTGACTTTGTTATCCAATGTTTATCAAGTTAATTTATTTTAAATGACTTTTTTTATTTAATGTTGTTGAGTGACTACAAGCAAGACCAATAGCGAGCAGCAGTTGCCTCAGTCTTTCCATGTTCACATGGAGATTGCCTGTTAACACTACCGTTAATGTTCCCTTTCAGTTTACATCAATCATGCCCTTACAACCGCAATACGCATTACATTTCTGTTTTACAGCCTCGACTTATAGCCTCAATGCATGTACACGATTCACCCGAGTGATCAGCCTTTAATTCTTAAACTGGACCATTGACTGTGTGCACATGAAGTCAGGTGAACACTATGCAAGAACTGTTCGAACTACACAAACTATGAAGTGATTTCCAGTGACTTTGCATCTCAAATGTATCTTTGCGACTGTGCTTCCATGCATCTCAGAAGTGTAACTGTGCAGTCATGAGGAAAAGTAAAGTTATTTCACATATTCTAGGTCAGGCCTTTTTTAGACTCAAAGATATGAAGATGTTATATTTCCTAAGGCAAATTTTGTAAGCAGATATTACAACACACAGACTGGTCTAAATGACTTCATTTGAGCAAAGACCTCTCCTTTCTGTTTCTAATTGTGAATTTATTTATTCCTCGACAAAACATGATGTGTCAAGGTGGATTTCCTGCGAGAGATCTGGAATAATGTCAGCAACTTTATATTTGTAATGATGTAATTTTGTACGAGTTTTAATCCAAGTTTTTGAATATGTGTGTGTATGTTTTTGGATTCCGATAACAAGTGGTACTTCATTGTTAAATTGTAAGTTAAAAGGCTGCAGGCAGCACCCTGGGACATCGATGTACTTCTTTTTCTTTTCTTTTTTTTTTGGTTTTACCTGGTACAAAGCACTTCTTTTTTTCTTCCTTTATTAGCCTTTGTTTTTTGAATGAAACCGAAATGCTATGATGAAAAGGGAAACTAGCCATGTAAACCGCTGAACATCACATGGCTCTCGAAGATCATTATAGTTGGCTCACAGCACTACTGCTAGAATGAGCTTCCACCTTCTCAGTTACACACACTTACAGAAGCAGTTCAGCCCACTTTGAGTTGAGTTCACTTACTGGTAGGTGTACTACCAATAAGAACAAGTCGTAATAAGAGCTAGTCATAATCCACAGTAATCAATATCCTTATGTCTGTGTGTGGACGTGTGCACGAGTGTATGTATGTTTGCGTGTTTGTATTACAATACAGGTACAGAAATAAAAGCCTCAATTATAATAGTCAGGGTTTAACTAGAGTGAAAATGGGTAAAGTGGCTGAGGGCGAGGTTGCATTAACGATTCTAGGCCTCACAGTGATCACATGGCTTTCCTGCATCCGTCCTTCAGTTTGATTCCTGCTTTTCTTTTTAACTGTTGTCTTTTGGCTGTGAGAAGAGCGAACATGTTTACAGTACTGCTAGGGGACTTAAAAGCCTGTGCACTGTTACCATGTCATTACTGATTTCTGCTTTCTGCTTTATGGCAGTGTTTAATATGACCAAAAGACTGACTCTGTCTGTCAGAATAATGTGTTTTGGTTGCAACTCCAAGCCAAAGTCATGCGAGTGATTATGGACAGTTGAGTTATAACGTCAAGCAGTTGACAAATGCGTAGCTTAGGAATCCTGAGCTTTCAAAATGCCCATGTTAGTCATCTTCATAAGAAACTGCGGCCGACAAATCCGCAGCAGAATTCACTTCCACTATTTTTCACTCGTAAGTGAAATCCAGCAGATCCATCTGATTGGTGGGGTTCACAGGTCTTCAGGGTTTACTTGGGTTTCATAAGTAACCTAACAAGAACACACCTCTCCGATGTATCGTCAGGCTGGGAGTAGATGAAAATCTCACAGAAGTCATGCCGATATTTTCAAAGCATTTGCAAACTCACACCTTCGCATTAGAACATCTCATTTTTGGGCAGTTTAGAGAGTTCAGCAGCAAGTTTAAGTTCAAACCAGCTGGCAGAGAACAGCAAATGCTCCTGCGCAGTGTCTGTAACTTTGCACTCTAACATCAGAACATGTCTCTCAAATGCAGTGTTTTGTATGTAATATTCTGGACAAAAAAAAAAAACCTTCATGATTTTATACATGACTATACATTTTTTTTTAAATAATCTTCATAAATGTTTAGTTTGTAAACTGCTGCAGAACATTTCTTGTTTACTTTTACCATTGCTTTCCATGCACATACTGTACAGATCCTTACGTCAAGTTGGTCAGTCATCCTGGTTTGCCGTCTCACGTTGTTCATCGGTTTGATTCATTTATTTGTGGAACTTTCACCAGTTTCTTTGGGACTAACAATCCTGTAAAAATCGTGAGCTTGTCAAACATGTCAAATGATTGTATCATTGGTCTTGGAGAATAAAAACTGCATTTTGTTAAAAATGTGTGGTCTGTGCTCCCAATCCTCCCCACCCTCATTTTCTGGAGAACTTCATGCACAGAGGTCTCACTGAAGTGACAAGGCATTGCCAAATACAGCCAGTCTTAAATGCCTCTGATTGTACGATATATGTTATGCTCTACCTTTTTCAACTGCAGCATCCTGCTGCATGTCTAGACATCAATATATGGGACTGTAGAGCAGGTGCTTCCTAAGAAAAATGAACCAGTGTTGGAACCACCAAGGGGAGTGAGAAAACTACTTCAACTGGCTTTTACTGAATTACGGTTAGAAAAACATGTCCTCAGGCACTGCTGGTGTGTACTGCGTAGGTGGAACTGCATCAGAAAGCCTTCACATGGTCACCCAAAATTCGCATGTGGTACCTCGGGAGTTTGTACTTCAGGCTGTATCTCATAAGTCATGATTAGCTCTGACTGCACTTGTAGTCCCAGTTAAATTGTCAGCTGACATTTTGCGGCCAACAGCTCATTGAACTGAACCGGACCGTTCTGTTGATCTTGAGGCCCTTTTGTTTGGTTGAGAGGAGTTTTGCAGAAACACTTCATAAGGAACAGAGGCACAACAGGTCTGGCTTTTACATTAACATTCCCAGTCTGACATGTCAAAAATGAATCGGCCTTTTCACACATCTCTGAAGCTGATCTGAGTTTGGCCTTGAACCACCTCCAGCCCACTGCTCAGCTCAGATTTTGTTTAAAAACAGGGGAAAAAAAAAAAAAGATGGCCATGTTGATACTACGTAGTCTGTGTTTGTTGAACGAGGCTTATCTAAATGTGTCGGACATTGTACGAACAGACCTAAATCTTCACACGATTCTTTAAGTCGCTCCTCCAGACCATATTGTAAATTTCCGCCAAAGACTTTCATAACATACAGGACGTGAAGCACAAAAGTCCCATTGTCTACCATGTGGTGATCAATCCAAACTGATTTGTTAGATGAAAAGGGTCCGTTAAAGCGGTGAGATTTTTACACACGGTGCCCACTGTTTGTCTAAAGCTGCCCGGAAGGCCCTTTAAACAACCATATCAATGAATGCAAACATCCTAAAGTTCAGCTTGGACCAATGTTTGCCTTGGAACACACAAGTCAGGAAACTCAATAGGCTTTTTCAATATTACTTGCTAATAGCCGTCTTGATACAGTTACGAATGGGTTATTTCTTATGAAAAAATAATATGGAGCACATATGGTTTATGGCAACCCCAGGCTTTTCGGCATGTCGTGGAGGCTAGAGTGAGGTGCCTTAACGATCAGCAAGTGATCCAGAATCTGACCACTCTATCATTGTTCGGGAGTAATGCTGAAGACAGCGTGCTCCAGAAGGCACGTCCAACACGAGACGCACAGAGGATCCGAGCATGAGGAGCATCGTCCCAGGCCTCCGCAGCTCATGAATCTGTGAAGTGAGGAGGCCAGGTGATGAATGGATCGTAGCAGAAGACCTGCCAAAAGCTGCGGTGTCCAAACCAACAGAAAGTCTCTGTGTTTCCTCGCACACACATCTCCTGTCTTTATTTTAGCAACGCTGATTTACGCATCATTTCCTAGATTTCTCCTCGGATGAAATACGAGGGCTCTGGTTTCGCCGCGCTGTTTGTGAGGGGTCACTCATTTCTCATAGACCTTAAACCCCTGGTTGCTCCAAATCATTTCACAAGCAATCACGACCCTGCCTCGCAACGGCCCGGGCCAGGCTGGCGACGAGCCAACGACAATGCCCCGACGCCTTTTTAACAGGACGGGGAGGGGGAGGGCAAGGGGTTGGGGAGGGGTGGATGGGCCCAAAACCTGCCGGCTCCTACTTTTGGTGGGACATCTGAAAATAGAGCCCCCCGGTGTCCCTGGGCTGTCTGAGGCTGCAGACGGGCTGCTGATTTATGCTGGCAGCACGGCTGCTGCTGCTGGTGAAATATTTGCTGCCACCGGGAGGGGATCCGGACAAATGAAGTGTGAAGCTCGCGGGAGCTGAGGGCGGCGGCGTGCGGGTCACTAAACACTTAGAGCGAACTGGCTGGGAGCGGAGGAGGCTTTACACCAGGTCTGGTGGAGCCCATGAGTAGAGAAGAGAGCCCTCATTTGATCAGAGAGCAGCTCATCAGGCCCCAAACTGCATCGCCATCATCCATCAGAGCAAGAGGCGATGGCACACACCACGTCAGGTGTGCTGCAGTTCACGGGTCAGAAAAAGTCAACAGGATTCAAAGAGGAACGTGGCAAGTGAACGAGACGAAAAAAGAAAAGAAGGTAAATAAATAATAATAAAAAAAGAAGGTGAATTAAGAGTGCTCGGAAGTGTGCAAGGGGAAACAGATCACAGACGAAACCATCAACCCCACAACATTCACACCACACCATTCACTTACACGGTGCAGCAGCAAACCCAGGAAATACTGCCCTCTAGTGAACATTTTCTTTTAAAGTACTAAAACATACTGATGCTGATCCATCTCCCAGTAGGGCTGGTTATTATGAGACATCAGGTAATAAGGGACATGGATGTTGTAGGGCTCCAGTGATAAAAGTGCTCTTTTTTATGCTCCAATTTCTTCTAAAAAATTTTGTTGCTTTTATATATATATATATATATATATATATACACACATATATATATACATATATATACATACAGTAATCCCCGCTTTTCACAGAGGATTTTGATCGTGTAAACCCTAAATATTCCACAAATATGCTACCAAAACACTTTAATTTCATTTTAAACTCATCTTAATACCCTTACCCTTAACGAAAATATAAAGGTAAGTCCATACAGACTGTACTGTAATTCATGCACGGGCATTTTCTTTGGTATTTCTTTGGTATAAACAGGTAAATATAGTAATAAATTAGTGTAATTTTTGGTAATAAAAATACAGTAAAATATAGGTGTAATCATTTTTATATAAATAATTTGCTGTTCATCAGCGGCACGTCTTATTCAGGGTTCTTCAGGAGGAGTACTGTGTTGTAGAGACCCGCCAGTTAAAGCAGACATTGGACAGCAACTGAGCTCAACAGCCTCTTTTAATTTAATTTACAGTAATAAAATTACTGAGCTTTAAGAAGAAAAAAACGAAAAACAAGAGAAACACTCAAGACGAGTCAGGGGCGGACCTGGAAAAGAACGGCTGTCCGATGCACGGCGGCCGTCGGCCTGTCTTTCTGGTGAAGAAAAGCTGCTGAAGAAACTCCAGGCTGTTTTTTAGTCCCAGTCCGCCCCTGCTCTGAGTACAGCGGTATTTAACCATCCTAAAAGCATTTTCTTTGTGTTCTCACGACAGTACAAAAAACATTTATACAGTTATATTTTTAGATGGAATTGTAGATGAATTTATGTTCTTATGTATGTTACAAAATTAGTACATTTTTCGTAATAATTTAGAAGTAAAATGCGGAAAAAAACATATTGCCTTGAAAAAGCAAAAAAAAATGCAGAGAATATTTGCAGGTTCCGCGTTATTGTGGAGATTTCCACGTAAAACTATCCGTTCGGTTCTCAGAAAAAAAACGCGTGTGACTGAATCCGCGACTCCTGATCCGCTTAAAACCCGGGGGTTAATATATATATATATATATATATAGTAAACCCCCGCTTATTGCAAGTTTCTAAAGCAAAAGATGCGGAGGATGTGCGCTGTTTCTAGCCTTTCAAATGATCCTGACATCCGCAAGGAGTGGCTGAAGTACTTAATATCTTCCACCAAAGGACTGACTACACCCCCTGTCTTCAGTCACATGCCCTTTCATCAAATAATCAAGCTGCACAAGATGGCTCAGTTTACCTCCCAGCATAGCAGTGTGTGCCTAAAGACATGACAACATAAATTTTTATTCTGTTACTTTTATACGATTGGTGTAAGTTTAAGCTCGATGTTTATCGTCACTCTCACTGAAATGCTTCCTATCAGATGTCCTGAATTTCATTCTAGAATGTTTTCTGTCTCATTTTTGCAAGAACTGTAAAGACAAAGTAAAGACAGTTTAGCCAACGTGTTTTAAAAAAGCCATCAAACCAGCTTTGTTTGTCTACTATTCTGCTTGTCCTCTGTATGGCACCAAAACTGCTCTATTCTGTCAAGGTCCTGGAATCTACAAAGCCTCTGAAGATGTGATGAACTATCTGGCACCAAGACATTCGCAGCAGATCCTTTAAGTCCTATAAGTTGTGAGGTGCAGACGGCACGTGTTGCTCCAGTGCATCTCACAGATACTCGATCAGATTGAGAGCTGGGTATTTTGGAGGCCATGGCAAGACCCTGAAATGTTCGTCAACAAACTCTCAGACAGCGTGTGCATTATGGCAAGGTGCATTTTTCAGCAGAAATCTAAATGAGTATTCTTGTCGCATTTTCAGCTCCTCAATGCTCCTCTTCCCAGCTGAAAAAAATTATTGCACGATATCTATAAATGCTATTTCTCAAGCAGAGGTTTAGACAGTGTAACACAGTGTATTGTTTATTTGTGGTATTATTTTTGCAACAAATAAGCGTTTGCTGCCAGATACATTTAGAGCGGTGGAGGGGTTGTGGTTAAAGCACAGATGTGGCGTGAGATGAACTAAAGTGATGCGCCTGTAGTAGCAATGTAGGCAGATCTCAAATGGCACTAACACAACACTCGAAATGTATGATTGTGAACACATGGTTGAATTCTGTACTGAGTGTAAAAATACTTGATTATGACTATTACTATTAATAAATTCAATCATTTGATAAATATTGTATTAACAATGTATGTAATGCCTATTTCATAAAAACAGGCTACTTTTTACTTCACTTTGTGTCTCGCCTTAACTGTGGGAATATAACTTTAACTGCAAAACCTAATTTTATAGTAAAACAATAACTAAAAGACTCTTTTTTTTTCTTGTATTTTCTGGGTGAATCCTCTTACAATGTCTCTCAAATCCGTAATGCTAGTTGTAGGCACAGTCTCGCCCGTCCCTGCTGCTCTTGGACTTCTAAAGGTCATTTGAAAAGAGGCTTGACGTGCAGTACTAATCTGCATTCAGAGGAAAATTTAAAAGAGGCTTGAATCTGCTTTTCAACATGAATCCCTCAGTAACGTCTGAGTTTGGGTGCAGTTTCAGTGGGATATTAAGTTGAGTCTGATTGTGTAAGACTGCACGCCGTGCCCAAACAAGAAGAAGAAGGCATGGCTCTTTGCAATGATTTGACTTGTTAGATTTGTATCTGTGCACCTCAGGATGATGGAATGATTTGTTGGCAGTGGCACTGTTATTATCATTCCAGTATTGACACCAGTTTGCCAAGATCACTTCGCCAAAACCAAGGAACCATCCAAAGAGCCCTTCAGTGCACTTTTTAAACAGTATGCTAGCAACAATCAGCAATATGGCTATAGTACAGACATAGTTAGAATAAATGCTTACATTCACTTTATGTTTACTCTGCATTTATGGGTTCAAAACTTGTTTATGTCCCAAATTACCGGAGACATATGAAATTTCAATACTCGAAAATAGATGAGCAAACAAACATCTGAAATGTATATACAGTGAATATAAGAGAGAGTGGATTAGTGCTCTCAGCAGAGAAGTTGCGATGATATTTACATTTTTACGGGCTGTTCTTATGAACTAGGCTCTAAACAGTGAGGTTCGTCTGGGGAAAGGGAAAGAGTGAGTGATTAGATTCTTCTTCTGTGCTAGGCAGCTGAGAAGAAGAAGGAGTTCTTTATTCTAATATTCGCGTATGATTCTGTATATGGAGAACACAAACAGTGGTGGAGTTTCCTAATAAAGCTCTAATGCAATTCATCATTTAATCAGTTTATGTAAAGCGCCTTTAGGATGTATGTTGTTATAAGGCCTGTGTGAATTGAATTGAATTAAATTCAACCGGACTGAGCTGAACCAGGCTCACCACTGGTGTCCTTAAAGCTTTCTCCCTTGTGTCAACGTACTACAGACCCGGCATGGTCTGCGGCCAGAGGGCAGAGGGGGAAAATGCCAGTCAATGAGGGGAAATTAAGTCATATCCACAAACGCTGTTATGAGCCAGAGAGAGTGGGTGGCAGCAGCCCAAGCAAACCAAAGTATTTTGATGCGCCAGCATAAATCCTAATCTGAGCTCAGTGCCATGTATATCTCCAATCAGCCTCTCTATGTTGGATGGCTGGTTTAGGATCCTAAAAGCAATGCTTTCTGGATTCAGTGTTGTAAGAAGCCAAAATGCTGAGCAGCAATTTTAAGCTCTTAGTGAATGTATTTGGCCTGAATCTCAGTGGAGTTAAAAAGTATAACCTGATCATTACAGCACTGATTCAGAGCATGGCACTGAGGAAACTCAACTAGCTTTTACAGCAAAACGTCTCTGTCATTTTAGTTTTGTGGATTTAACATATTTTGAAAACAGCAGCTGTCATCTATATTGTATGAAAATTCCATTATGAATGAAATGAGCCACTCTGACTTGAAATAGGATTATTTTTTGTTGTTGTATTACAATGCCAGCTATTTTTAAGTCATTTGTTTCTTACTGCATGACCGTTCAAGTGTTTTATTGTTTTGCTGAGTAGGCTTTATTGTGCTTTATTGTTTGTATATTGTTTTTGTTCCTGATTGCTTAGCCTGCTGAAGCAAATTCCAAACAACTTTGCACTGTAATAAATATTGAATCTTGGGAAGACACCCGTCCACTTACTATTACAAAACAGCTCCATGCTCTTGGCTCCAGCACATCATTACTTTCCCCCTCTTTTCACTAAAACACGCTCGCTTTTGAAACCAGCGGGGGAAAGAAAGACGTGCAAAACAGAAGTGAGGCCCTGTTCTGACACCTCACTGGAAGCAGTGGAGTGCCAAATGCTAAACAAACACATGTGTGTGAGAGTGACAGTGTTACGGCCTGTCGGACTCACCCTCTCAATCTGCCACAGGCCGCCGAGCTCCACGGCTGGCCGGAGCGAACTCCTCAAAGCGGTCTATGGTATGGCTATGAAAGGCCCAGTCCTCAGCCTACTGAGTGCTTATATGATTTAGTGCGAGTTCGTGGACGAAATGTCCTGTTTGTTGAGTCTTCTTTTGCATGCAGTGCCTGTCAAAACTTCGGGGACATCTGACTTTCCAATTCTTTAAAATAAACATATAAGTTTGAAATCACTTGGCATATTAAAAAATAATCCGCACGGATTTTGCTCTTTTTCTTCAAGACTTTTAGGTTTTTAAACCTCCTGGGGGGGGGCAAAACCTGCTCTTCACACCAAGGAGCAAAGAGGAACCCTCAGGGTCTTCTAGGCCTTCAGAGTAGTTTGTATTTAACTAGGTAAATTCCCGTAATAATACGATACGAGGAGATACAATAGGCTGTAACTTTAATTCACTAAATTAAAACTAGAATTCCAAAACAGCTCTAGGAGAAACTGACATCATCACAGAGGTATTTTTCATCTTGTTATTTATGGCCTGAACTAAGGTCTAGCTTTACTAGTGACAAACTGCCACTTCAAAGGAGGATACTCAACAAAGCATGCAACTGAACATTATGAAATATACCACATACTAATAAAAATTAGTAAACAATAATTTTATGCTAATAAAACCAAGATATTGGTTGAAAAATGATAATGAAAATCAAATTGCACAATGAGACAGGGTGTCCCAGATCTCTTGACAGGCGATATGAAGTCATTTTTTTAGTTCTACTAGGTAGTTTTATGTAGACCTGTGTTCTTCCAGCAAGTTTTAACTTGATATCACAGCCACCATGATTTTAAAAAAGCCCTGTAACTGCTGTAACTCTCCAGAAAGAAAATGGTTCATGGGGCAACACTGTTCCCATCAAACCCGGTAGTGGACCAAGGCCAGATGGAAGCATTGAATGGAGTATGTTGAAACAAGGGCACTGCCTAGACATTAGTGCTCCAGGGCCAGATGGAAAGTTAACATTGTGTAGATGAGCAAAGCCTATATGCCGCACATGAAAGTCCCAAAAGTCAACTTGGCCCAGAACAAAAAATATTCTTACCAAAGCAAACAATAGTGAATGCCATCATATACACCCTCGGCATGAACACATCTAATTTTCCACCATAAAACGTGAAACTGCTTGGATCTTTTCATGAGGTGCAGATGGACAGCAGTGAAGTCTAAATCAGGATCTGACCAATCTATACCCACAATTACCCCGCTGTTTGAAAAAGGGGTGAGCTGAAACATTTGGTATTATTTAGAGCCTGCGCAATGTCACTGATGCACAACCAGTCCTCAGTAACAAATCCAACAAGGACTCAGAAGATATTACTGCACTGCACTGCCCAGATCCAGCTCCATGTATTAACCTATAATTATAAGGCTGAAGCAAAAGCTTATTTTTGAGAAAAAAAAAAAAACTATACTGAACTACAGGTTGCCTCCATCAAGGCTTGACTTGACTGCCCAAGAAACCCTCTGATGTCGGTGACTTGAGCTTGCTTGTGGCGAGCTAGCATGCCTTTTGCAAGGCCCTTTGGCACTGTCCGTGGCTCGGGCTCTGCTTTACATTACCATGCATGTGGATTGGGTTTAGAGCTATGAAAATGTAATTGCCACTTCAGCATAAGTTAAGTCATGTGGGAAGTGAGAACTGCTAGGC
Organism: Bryconaethiops microstoma; assembly: GCA_037577275.1. NCBI lineage: Eukaryota > Metazoa > Chordata > Actinopteri > Characiformes > Alestidae > Bryconaethiops > Bryconaethiops microstoma. The sequence goes on from JBBJLS010000001.1 coordinate 31,093,175, forward strand.
AGTGGCCTCGTTCCTTTTGACACCATTCAGTCAGGGGAAAGCGCTGCACAGGATGCAGGTGAAGATTCCACCTACTAGACTACAGTACAGATTGATGGAAAAAAACAGTACTTACCATTATCTCTCAACAAAAATCTGGTGATGTTGTTTCGGCTGGAGCCAGACTTGCATTTTTATCAACATCATAATGTTAAAAAAAAAAAAAGCACAGATTTAGACTTTAGAACTAACTATGCTACAACAGGCAGTGAGTTACAAATGTGTAAGCTTAATTTCCTCTGTGGTTTTAGGCCTGGATTAGAGTTAAAGGGCCCACTGAGGCCCATTAGGGCTCCATGCTTTAACCTCATGTAGGTAACAAGAGCCATGAAGTTTAACATGGAGAAAAAAGGAACAGGGGAGGCTGATCAATGTTTTCTCCTAAATGGTGTATTAAAGTGATAAAGTCATAACTAACCTCAAATGTTATCAATCAGACAAGACACTTTGACTGACCTCTGTAGTCTTTCATTGGAGCAACAAAGCTAATATAGAGCAAGTAACAGAACTTTATACATAATCAGTTAGCATGAAATACACAAAGATATGGAAAAAATTGAGACCTCTCGACAGCCACTTCTGCTTTAATGCATGTTTGTCCATTTTAAAAGATTACTTTAATACGTATTAGTAACAGCACAAGCAAGCATGTAAGAGAAACTTGGCATGTTATGACTTAGACCCGTTTGCACAATGCTGATTGGTCATGAGCTCCAATTACTTGTTAGCTATATTAGCCTCATATTTCCAGTACAAAATGAAAGAAGCAAACATCAAACACATCTGATTGGCTACAGCTGGAGTAATGGAGAAGTTTGGAAATTGCTTCAATTGCTAATTTTAACTTTGAATAACTAATGTTGAGTTGGACAACTTTTGCAAGATAAGGGCAAGACAGATCAAGCGTTTTGAAAATCAGCCTAACAAATCGGCTCTAATTTGATATATTTACTGATTAGAAGAAATAGGATCAGTGGTGTGTGTGGAGTGACAGACTGAATTGCCTGAACCCCGTGTTTCTGAGGCAGGACATTTTATCTTCCTGAATGGTGCAAAATTTGCTTAAGTAATCACGGAACGAGCCAAGTGCATGTTTGACAGCCCCCCTGTCCCCACTGCCCAAATAAAGATTGCAGACACATATACAGCTGGTTTAAATTTCAAGTGAAAGAAACGTGTTGGACGAGCTTTAGCTGGTGAAAGGGCTTCCTCCACAGGAAGTGCGGTAATTAAAGCCCAGGAGGCTGAATACCGCAGCCATGGCCGAGAAAGACCACTCTGGTTTCTCTTAGAGCTCCACCAGTGGGATCTCCACACACATATAACACTGCAGCCTGTTCTGCTGTCAGACCAACCCAACACACGGAGAAGAAAATCTGATGGAGTGATGTTTTTCTTTTCGTATAGGCAGTGGGGCTCAAGGCAGGAACAGCAAATCTTTTGTCAAATTATTATGTTATAATGTCAGTCTGCAACTTAGATATCGGGGTGCAAACAATCCATAGACTGGAATCGCTGGAACATGAAAGTGATTTTTCTATTATCGTTTATCGTGAATTTTATGAAACAAGAGAGATCAGCCGGATTCTTTGCACTGAGCTGAATCATTTTCATGCACGTTAGAAAAACAACTTTATAAAAATAGATTTATTTTCCTTTAGAAGAGCGTTCAGTTAAACCACATGACCACACCACAAAGACATGAAGAGTTTATCATTGTCATACTGTCATAAAACAGATCAAAACAAGTTCAGGCATGTCATCCTTTTGCTGACTCATATGCAGTAGGTGGCTTGGTCACTTAGAAACGTGCTAATAATAAAATACATCATGCTCGAGCAACATGAGGCCATTCTGTATGGAGGGGTGGACGTTCTGCAAAGTCACAACATTTGTAATGTTGCGACACTAGATGGCGCTGTTCACTTAATTACACTCTGACCAATCCCAAGAAGGAAATAAGCACTCCTTGCATAAATCCTTCACTGATTTACATGGTTACTCTCAAGGGTAAATTCAGCATCAAAATCCAGTTCTGTTCAGCACATGTGGTTAAGCACATTCATTGTGAATGTCAGCTTTACGCTACATACACTTTAAGCACATACATTCAGATCCCATATTAAAAGTTTCCAGAATACTGCAAGAAAACACAGCTGATACAAGTCTATGCATGTACCCTTCATAAAATAAGTCAAATCCCCAGCACTGAACCACAAAAATCATTTACTCGAGGCTAGTTTACTTGTACACTAGAGAACACTGTTCCATTCAACACTGGTTATTTGATCTGGTATTAGAAAATAGAATACAGTAGCAGCAAAGGTACATACTTAAACATAAGTATAATCTGAAACTAGGGCTATTACGTGCCCTAAGCAGTATAAGCACTCGCTTAGGGCTGCCAAGTCTCCCTGGGGCCAAATAAGTATGTCTTTTTTTATCGTGTGCTCTCATTGACATTGCGTGGAAAGGATATCATCTAGGGCCTCGGAATTTTCAGAAACAGCCCTAGCTGAAACAGCGCAGAAATTTACAATAAATGACTTTAGTGGCACAGTGTATTTTCAAGCCCATTACAGAGTTGCTCATAAGACAAATTCATGCCACTTGCACCAGAAGAGTAAAATGGCAACAGCATGCAAAGTGAACACAGGCAGCATTAGACCAGGCAACAGTCTATCTAGGGCATTTAAAGGACCAATCCAATATGGTGTCCTGAAGGCAACACACACAAATAAGCTGATAACTCCAAAATCCCTCCTGGTAGAAGTGTGAATTTTAAACACAACACCTTCTTTCAAATGCAGCGGAGTCTTATTGTAGTTTTGTCTATGAAAAATAGTGCACAAATGAAATAGGATGTGGTTTAAGGATCACTTGGCCAGTCTCCGGGCTACATCCTGGTAGGCCAGTTCGATCTCCTTGTCTGCCGCGCATGTGTTGGTGAACTCGTCCCGTGCGTAGGCATTCTGTAGGTAGCGCCACACTCCCGTGAATTCTGATGGTATGTCAAAGTTACGATATTTCTTTGAAACAACCTGCAAATGAGAATGTTTTAAGCTGGAAGATTCAAGAACTCAGAGAAATACCAGATCATCAAATATCTTGGGTCTCGCAAATTGTACTACTGCTTTACAGAAAAAAGATAGTGCTAATAGTGGCAGGCATGACGGCTTACTTTGACCACATGCAGTTTAGGGAGCAGATTGCAATCCGCTAGTGTTAATTCATTGCTGTCCAGGTATTTGCGAGTGGAGCACTTTTCTTCTTCCATGCTGTCGGCATCAATCTCTTCAGGTAGTGGGGAGTTGAGATAGTTGTCTAGTTTCCTCAGGGCCTTCAACAGGACCTTCTCAAGGTCTGCAAAACAGAAAGGCATATACCCCCGTAAGCACTCCACCCGTTACAGACTACTGAATGCAGATGAAGCATGAAGGCCATTTTACATTGAACACTACAGCATGTCACTAAAAGGCAGTAACAAGCCATAATCTGTCAAAGACACTCACTGGCGTTAGCCTCAGGCTTTGTGTTCTTAACATATGCAGAGAACTTAGCAAAGATGTCATTTCCTGCTGTGTTTGACTCCCTGTTCTTTGCAGATAATTTGGGATACCTTGAGGGAAAGGAAGTCATACAGCTTAATGCATTACTGAACTTTCACAAATGCACATTTCTTCCAACAGACGTTTCCACCAATGCTCTGACCACCTACTTCGGAGGCGCTAGCATCTCCTCTAGAAACTCCTCAATCTTGTTGACATCAGTCCGTACTTCTCCATTGAAGGTAAGGAAAGGTGGGTGTGTTCCTGGAGCTAGATTATGGAGATCAGCTGGTTTTCTAAAGAACAAGAAGTAGATTTTTAATTAAATAGGAATCGTGTGTTTCAATGTATAAACATCCATATAAATTAATGCTGGGCACCGTTATATGCAAAATTAAATTATTAATTCAAAAGTATTGCGCACTTTTATTTTTAAAGTACTGCTATACAAACTAAAGTGCAATAACATTTGGTTTGTAAACACTTCAAACAAATAAGGTGCTTTTTAACAGGGTACTCCCCTTAACACAGTTACGGCATTTCGCAGACGCTTTTATCCAAAGTGACTTCCATTCCCTAACTACAAGGGGACAGTCTCCCTGGAGCAACTTGGGGTTAAGGGTCTTGCTCAGGAACCCAGTGGTGGTGTGCTCGAGGTAGGATTTGAACCCACGACCTCTTGGTCTAGAGGCATGTATCCTACCACTAGGCCACCATCACCCCTTTACACAGCTGCAGTTCAAATATTTCATATAAATCTCAACTTAAACATTAATCAAATCAAATATAAAACCAAAGCTATTTGCCGTTACAGGGCATTCACGTTTTATTTAGATTGTTATGGAATAACAAATTTCCCTCAGAGTTCAGCGCATGTGGGCAGGGGGGACGGAACCATGATAGCAGCTGCAAAGGGGGACCAACTCCATATGAAAGTCTATATATTTTGTTTAGATAAAATATATATATTTGGTAATAATGCACCATATTTGGAAGAAGAAGGAATGCATGTATTATCCCTAGAACGCCAAAGTTATAGTGAAGTATGGAGGTGGGAGCATCCTGATATAGGGCTGACTCTCTGCAAACGATACTGGGCTGTTGCACATCATTAAAGAAAGCAGGAAAAATATACTGGTTATGATACTGCAGGAGAATTTAGCATCATTAGCCCTGAAAGCAAACAAGATGGACATTTCAACAAGACCAATGGCCAGTGACGCCTACTACGCCACCTTTGGTCACCAGAGTGAGGTAGAGAGCTGTTCCGCCCTCATTGGAGCAGTCAGTTGCACCTGTTCTTGCTTCTACTTAAAAGAAACTCAACCTAACATCAGTGCTCAGTCTTATATTCTCTTTTCAAGAGTGCTATACAAGCTGAGACAATAATCTGGGAAAATCGCTCAAGATGTCTCCTGGGAATCCCTTCTCTTTTCCATTCTGTGCCATACCAAACTCCTGAAGTATTCCTCTCAGGGATTTTCTGGTTCTTTCCTGAGTCCTACTCAAGCTCTTCAGTTGGTGGCTCACTTTGTTAACACTGATCTCCCTTTCACAGAGTCTTTACTTCCACTCCACCTCAGAGTGAGGCACCACATTACAACAAAGACCCCAAACATACAGCCAGAATAACTCAAGACTGATTTCTTTAAAAAAGAAAAGAGGGAACATTAATCCCAATTGCAAAGTCAACAGAGGGACCTTCATCATGTTGGGAAACTGGAACTGATTTGCCTGAAGGAAGGGGTCATAATTAACCACAATGCTGCAAAAAACAAATTATCTCATATCCTAGATTTCTTTTAGTTCTTTAATATAAAAGAGATATTTTTCACATAAAAAAATCTATACTAATTAACAGGCCTGTACATCCAAGCCAAGCACATTCTGATGTTATGCAATGATCACAGTTGGTGAAATTCATAACACTTCCAAATAAGTGCACATAAGGAAGCGTGCTCACAGTTAAAACATGACTAGGCCTACTGTTAATATTCCCTCCACTGTACACATTTTCACTTTTCAGCTCTCCGTTACCTTTTCAGATCGACAGTGGTGACATTGAACACCACCCCCTTCAGCCACAGGATCATGAAAAGCCTCTGAGAGAACGGGCAGTTCCCAATGCTCTCCCCATCACTGCCTGCCTGAGGAGCAGAAAAGCAGTTAATTAAAGAATGACTAATTTGTACATAACCAGCCCTCATCTCTTCATATTTTGCTTCGAATCAGCTAATCAAAAATACTATTTTCATATCTTTGGCATATTGAGTAATATTAAAGAAATAAGAACAAGTGTTCGACTGTGACTTGTTGCAAAGTGTCTAAAGATACAAGATGCCTAGATAAAGATATTCCAACCATTCAGCATTCAGCACCACCAGTATACTGATCACCGCCTGATCAACTGGAATCATCTGCACCTGTTTCTTCACGGGTTCAGGCCTTAAGTTAGATGTGCTTTGTTATGCTTGAATGATTCATACGTAGGTCAATGTGCGGCGTAACAAACAAATTTTTTAAATTTTATTTATCTATAGTATTTATATCCACCGCTCTTACTGACTACAGCATTTTGTGCATTTAGTATAGTGCATGTAGTACAGAGTATTTTCAGAGTACAATTGTGGAGAGTTTTTACTTTTACTCTGTTTTGATTATATTCTATATTGTTATTGTCTCTGTGTCTTTATGTGATTGTGCGGTTGCGACAGAAACAAATACCTTGGGGTTCAATAAAGTTTTCTGATTCTGATTCCGATTCTGATTTGGAAAAAAACATTCTTCTGAAACTGATCAGGTTCAGGGACTGGACTGAAAATGATTTTTGAAAGTCCTTCAAGAAGCCTGGAAAAGTGCTCCTTAAGACTACATTAAAAATACAAGAAAGTCTGAAGAAACAAAATATGAAGAAATTATTGCAAGACTTTTGTATAGTATTGTATATGCTGCTTTGTTATATGCTTTTTATTGTTAACTGTACTGACTAAATATAGTCACTTATTAATACCATGAATACAACTATAATCATTTTTAATATGGCATGTGTAAGTAATATATTTAATGAGGAATTGATGTTTTAAGTGATTTTACAATGTCATATTTCTTATCATCATTCAGAGTCTTTTAAAGCTTTAAAGGCTTGAGACAGACTGCATTTCAAAAACAGAACAAATGAACATGTGAGCCAGCGTCTTGAGGCCAGACACAGTATTGTTCCACCCTTCAGGACCACTCACTGTTCCATGAATCAGATGGAGCCTTTGGTCCTAGTAATCTATGCTGACACAGTTGCAATTAGCAAGTCCGCCTTATACAAACCAAACAAAGCAATCAGAATCATAACTGGATTTCCATATAAGAAATAAGGAGATGATGCTATCTAATAATGTCATTCAACTGGGCCAGTAAACTGAGCTGGTCACTGGATCCTGGCATGAGTTGAATTATTGATGGAAATTCCATTACCTGCCTCATTAGCCTTCAGCCCTAAGGCTTCGGGGCTGACTTGTCAACAGAACCCTGAGCTTGACTTCATCCTAACCCCTTCAGTTAATGCTGTTTTGCCACTTCTCCACAGCAGGATTAAATGCAGTGTTACGATTTTCAGAGGTTTATCTCTGGGGATGCAGAGGTCCCAGTTTCTTTTGATTAACTCGGATGAAATAACATGGAAAACGTGATGCATTTACTTCTTTTTGAAAGGAACCTCCCTTTTAGCCGCACGTTCATTGAAGTGTTGTCACTCTCCAATTAAGTGTAGCCATTCTGCCAAACTTTGATGTTTTTTTGAAAGAGAAACTAAACCAAGATCCAGAAGGAGTTTCATTCAGAGGTCAGATCTCAGATGATTGTGGATGCAGGTGTTGTTTAGCTGCCTGTACGTGATGTTCATGGGCAGATGAACAGATATACTACATACCCGTAGTAAAAATAACAGCTAGTGAGTAAGCACTGATACTCTAGCCAGAAGGACATCTCTTCCATTTCAGCTTTATAAATATACAGGTATTCCTGAGGTTTTGCTATACTGTTTAAAAGAACAAGCTTTTGCATAAGGACAATAGCCAATAGCCACCAATAGCCCACCATTCCAGTGTCGAACAGTGGAAAAAACATGGTAAAAGAGTGTTTCTTTCCAAATCTTATTATTATTATTATTGTTGTTGTTATTGTTTTTTTTATTATTGTTATTATTATTGTTATTATCCGCCCCATTAACAGAATTTCTCTACTTGTTTCACTGCCATGAGTGAAAATACACACAGAACAAAATGCCTTTAGAACATACAAAAGGGGTCATAAATTACAGCTCTCTGGTTGTTGATAAGACTGTATTCTTCATTAGTGGGGTTACAGTTATTCATTATTATGTATGAATGATCGGCATCATTCTTGCTTTGGTGGATGGCGATACCACGAGCACCTTGGTCAAATTGACATAGTGAGCCACAGAATGCACCACTGATCTGATTTAGCCTTGTGCGGCAGGTACACAGGGGAATTAGAGCGTGGAGTGTCGATAGGCAGGGAGGAATAATTCAGGAGGTGGAGCGGCTCCTGAGCAGAAAGAGCGCTGCTGAGAGACCTGCTCTATTCAGCTCATTCTATTTCACAAAAATGATGTTTTAAGTGACATTGTGGGTCTGTATGTGTATGTGTGTGTGTGCGTATGTGTGTGTCTGTCTGTGTGTGTGTGTGTGTGTGTGTGTTGTTGTTGTTGGTTGTGTTAAAGGTAACATCAAATGTGTTGTCCTCAAATGGACACACATGTGGGAGCCCTTTAAACTTCCCAGGCCTGAATGTAAGCCCAGTTCCTCACTTTACTACGTAACTTAGGCAACATTCCTAATGAAATAATTATGGTTACTAAATAAGTCTGAAGATAATCTCAGGGTTCAAGAGGTCAAAAATAGCTCTCTGTATTGTTTTTAGCGTATCTGTTTTGAGAGTGTACTTCTACCCCATCCACCAATATCTGTCAACACCAAAAACACAACATGCGTAAAATAGAGCATTGCTGATGTGGCATTGTCACCCGAAACATTATTCTGTGTCCCTGCCATCTAAAAGAAACATTGTTTTTCATTGAAATATGTGATTGCATTGTGCAGTAAAACTAAATCCTCTGTAAATAATGGTCGGCTCTTCACAGCAGAGCTCTGTGATGTGGTGTAAGTTAAAGTGATCTCGAAAGCATACCATAATCATTCTTACCTTGACAAACAACTCAATGTCAGGGTCCTTATCCTCTTCATTTGTTGAGGACAGGTCAGTCATGGTGTTTCAGGCTTTTCTTAAAGATGTCTCCTTACCGAATTCTGGCTTTGAAGATAAGATGCCAGTCTTGGATATGTTTCGGTCTGGGTGGGATGAATATTCGAATGCCAGGGAAGCTCCTTTGCACCTTACTGCATCCCCAGCTGTAGTGACGTCCTCGGCCCTGCAACAAGTGTGTGTAGCTGAGGTGCAGGCTTGTTTTGATTTGGCCCCCGTGAGCAGCTGTCACGGTGAGCTCGCTCACACTGTCACAGTCAGGCCAAAAATAGCCTGCAGAGAGGAGGAGGAGCTCTGAGTGTCACTTCCACTCCCTTCTCACGTTCTCTGCCCCTGGCCTTTATGGAGTGCCCGTGGTCAATCACTTTTCCCCCCTATCTGTGAAAAATAGCTCAACTGAGTCACCCTGAAAACGTAGGCTGGTGATGATCTGTTCACCTGGTGTGAAAATCCATACAGGGTGTTCCACACTTGCAAGCAATGTTTAATGTACAATTTCCAAACACCTGATTGCTGGCCCGATTGAGAGTGTGGGTTCATTGGTCAACGCGACCAATTGCCCTTTTCTCAAATCTTTAAGTTGTCATGATTGACCAATGGGGGGGGGGGGGGGGGGGTGATAGTGGGTGAGGGGTCTATGGGCCTAAAGATTGTATGGCACCTAAATGTAAATGAGCATGTATGCATCAGTTCACCAGTCACCAACAGCCCACCATTCTAAAACAGCTATGCCCACATAGATGGTAATCCATCTTTGTACAGCCCTTTGTATAGAATTCTTTTGAGTGGATAAAAATACACAACAAGCAATTTAAACTTCGTAAGATCATGAAAATAACAAGATGCCACAACATTTTGTATCCAGTAAAGGATTTCCTACTTAGAAGATCAGGATCCAGGACGATTCAGGAACACCCTGAACAGGCAGCAGCTTCATCAAACTAAAGTTTAAGGCAGGAGTGCACAACTCTGCTCATACCTCCAGACAGCCCATATGATAAGTGTCTTTTATACTAACAGTCAGTATTAAGAATGTGTTACATCAGGAATGCGCCTTTGTTTATTCGATATGTAAAACATTCTTGGAGTGATCTACTGGAGATAAAACCACTAGATGAACGAGTAGCAGCTTAACATAAATGACTAAATAAATTTAATAGTTTTGAGTTAATTTACTTAATTACTGACTCATGGGTTACCATTCAAGTGGGATGTTAGCATCAGATACAGATGATTATATTTGGCTTGAAACCATGAAAAAGAACATTTTAAGAAAGTCTTCAGATCTTACACAAAGCATTGGGGCCAAAATTTAAACCCCTTTTTTTTTGTTTCCAGTGTTGCTCTCACTTATCTGGGTATTTTTCTGGGCTTCGCTGAGACCGTGGTCCATTCCTGAGAAGAAGGAAAGCAAACATTACTTGTCCAGCCATCTGCAAACTGTTTTTATTTCAAAATCTGTAATGTTATTTTGTTCAAAATAATAATTATATCTTTATATCTTTGTTTTCAATAAAGGAAGAAAAAAGACCTGAAAAGCTTTTGTTACCTTAAAACCACTATTTGCCAATACTTTGCGTATAATCAGCTGAAACACTGAGCTTCGTGCCAATCTAAGTGTCTTTCTTGGTGTGAAGAGCAGATATTTCTGAAAAGAATGATATTTTCTTAACGGCAAATGTTCATACTCTTTTGGCCCAAAAGTGATTTAAGCATCTGAAAAGTTTGGAATAGTGATCGCTATCACTTCAAGGAGATAAAATGTGTCGGATTTGACTTTATGCCCAAGGTAGAGCTCTTCTTAAATGCTTCTTCAGTCTTGGGAGTTTTGCAAAGAAAATGGCACATCTTTCTATTTAAGATCTACTTTATATTTGCAAATTAATAAAGAGAAAATGTTCATTTATTCAAAAGCTAGGTGTCCCCACATGATTTAGAAGCATGGACGCAGGGACTTGCCGGAAACAGGAGCTTAGGCCGTGCGGAGTGAGTCAGTGGTGGGTTATGGCCTTGACTGGAACAGGGAACGGACATTCCACTGAGTCTTCTCTATATATAGAGTCCTGAACTTCAACTCTGCTTCTCAGCCCATACGCTCTGAACTCAATAAACACTGTAGCTTACAATCACAGGCACGCACAAATTTCAATGTGCATTGGCCTGTATTTTTTTTGTTTATTATTTGGAAATATTATTGAATGAGAGTTTAAGTCAACTTACTAGAACCATGAAATAAACCCCTAGCTTTAAACTGGTTTCAGCCTAATCTTATAGGTCCAAACACACTACACTACAGTTCAAATGCTTGGAATCACTTATCTTACTAATTGCTGGCATTATTTTTAATAAATAATAAGGGATACAGAGTAGAGTGAAGTACTGTACAATAGAAACCATTGTATTTTAAGATGTTTTATGTTTTTTATTTGGGAGGGCTATGGGGGGGGGGGGGGGGTGTGAAAACTAATTAAATGATAAATAACACACTGTAAAGAGGTCTATTCACAGATTTTCCAGAAATTCCTCAAGATATGACCAGTTTATTTTCAAAAACGCCAAAGCATTATGGAATTTCAATGTATTTTAATTTATTCTGGAGTTTTTAAAGCTTTTTCACTCATTGCAGACTCACTCATACTATTTCCTCTACAACAGTGTTACTCAGGACAAATTTAAATGCAAAACTTTTATGTCATAAGTCAAGTTTTCTATTTTATAATTGCTTGTTTTAATATTATACAGTACAGTGACCTCTAGTGGTTCAGTAAAAACTACAGGCCCATTTCAGCACGTTATATTTTAAGAAGATCTTCATCCACAAGTGGTATTAAAATAAGGAAATCACATACACACAGACAATTATTTAAAGATACAAAGATTTTATTTTTCCACACACAAACATAAGTACCCAAGTTCAGAAGACTTGTCTGGCATGATCATTCCTTTGCATAGATTCAGTTGTTCTAATGGTGCAAACTCTGCCTAGTACCTCAACCTGCAAAAACACTGCTGTAGAGGGAGGCTTTACGTGAAATCAGGGGAATTAACAGGTTCTTAAAACCCCACTATGAGCAAAAAATGCAAAGTGCAACAAACCAACAAACAAAAACGTTTTGCTAAATTCATGTAATTTCTGAGAATTCCTTTACTAATACGTAAATTATCATTTTGTGGAGGCCTAAGCTGTACCTTAGAAGATAAAAACACAAAATGACCTTTAAAACATTTACAAACAATGATTAAAACAATTATGTGCCACTGAAATAGAAAAATAGAATCTCTTTCTGATTAAGCATAAATAAGCATGAAGACTGATTATATAGCAGGATTCTCATTCACTGAGGAAGTGGAAGATAAATGCATTCCCTGCATCCTTCATCAGGATGTCTGACCTACAGTACACAGTGTAACACAGATAAATAAACATACAATGTACACAACCCTGGAGCCTAATGGGCAGAAGAACATCACTTCAGCTCTATGCTGACAGAACACAAAATACATCACTATACTTCTTGGTGCACTTTGTAATGCCAAAATAGTGTGCTGGAAAGGACGAAACAAAACAAAAACAAATAAAAACAATGTGTCATTATGACTGGCCTCATAATAAGCATCTTATTATAACCATACTGCCCTATTTATATAACTTTAGTGGAAAAACAGGAAAGCTGTAATTTGCTACTGACTTTACCTGGATATTTTCAAGCAGAGAAATTACTATCTGGCCGTCTTACACTATGCATAGATATTAATATGTGGCAGCAGTTTTTCATTTTTCACAGGTAAGCTACAAAAGAAATGCCCTCCAATCTGAGTGTTGGGGTGGCTGAATCTTTCCCTAAACTGTATTCATGATTGTCTTATGTTAGTTTGCAGTTCTTTGGCAAACATCTCTCATGTGCCTGAACAAAGTTAGAAGACCTCAGTGTAAGAAAGTGCATGCATCTATCCAAATATGCTCAGAGGCTCATTCAAGCAAAGGGTCGTCATCATCATCTTCCTGCAGCTCCAAACGTGCAAATGGTCGTGATGAAGACTCTCTGTTCTTCATGAGTCTAAAGAGGAAGGTGATGGTTGTGAGCACTATGAAGACTCCAATCACGATGCCCACCACTATAGCCAAGTCTGTGCACTTCTCACTGACCAGGATGCAGCGAGTGTGTAAGAAGCTGCCATTGTTGGGCATCTCAGGGATGCCTAAGACATGACACATAAGGGGGTACAAGTCCACAGAGTTTATGCTCTCCATTCGATACCCTTTACGAAAGGCAGGCCCATGGGCAGCCAAGAAGGGGTGCATACTACGGAGGGAGTTATCATAGCCATGATCGCCCACTGTGAGAGGAAAACAGAGCACAATTAAATAGGAGCAACAACTATATTGAGAAATGTTAAAAAAACAAAAATGATAAGTGTGGTATTCCTCAATATACATATGTGCATATGCAAAAACACTGAAGTAAAAACATTCAGACAACACTTACATCGCGGGAGGCCGCCATGCTGGACAATTGTCCAACCTTCATCAGCCACCAAGATGATCGGCTGGATCCTCCCATTGTTTTTGTAGTGCAGCCGATCAGGTATTTCATCCTTTAGGTAAGCCTTCATGTGAGTATGGCAAGTGCTGAGGTTTTTGAATAGATCAGAAGATGCTAAACACCAAAAATATACACAAAACAACATCAGATTTGCCACAATACAAATCTGTGTAATTACTGAAGTATGTTGCACAGTCTCTTATGTTTGAATGGAAAATACCCACCATTAAGAGGCATGATGGCAGTCACTGGTGCGAGGTCCACCATGACGTAACTGTTGTGGTTGACACACATGTCCAGCTGAATGACCCTGTCTTGGGAGCACTGAACCATGCCATGGTCACTTGTAATAATCACATTAATCCTTCCCCAGAGCCCTGTTTGGTTGAGCTGCTGAATCAACAAACCTATATTACTGTCCACTTCTTTTAGTGCCTTTGCCATTTCCGTGGTGTTATCTGGGCCAAAGATATGTCCACTATGGTCAGGTTCTTCCCAGTACAGAGCTGCAAACTTGACAGAGCTGTCTCCAGTTAGCCAGTTTGTTATGTTTCCCAGTCTCTCCCTGAAGCTCACCTTAGAGTCATACCTCATGAAGTGCGTTGAGGTCTGGTTTTGAATCATCAAGTCCGTACCTGGCCACATAGCAGCAGCAGATTTATAACCCTGTTTCTGCACAGTCACCCATATTGGTGTTGCTTCATTCCACCAGAAAGGATCACTATCATTCTGAATGGAGAAATGCCTCTTTGTCTGTGGGTCATACATGTGACTGGCCAGGATACCATGGCTTTCTGCATACAATCCAGTAGCGAGACTGTAATGGTTAGGAAACGTTTTAGTAGTAAAGACATTGACGAGCTGCTCAATAAGGACCCCATCTGAGAAGAATTTCTGAAGATTCGGAAAAGAGTAGTTCCTCAGATAGTCTGTTCGAAAGCCATCAAAAGATACAAGCAAGAGTGGTGGCAGGTCCTTCTGTGTTCCATTTCCTGTGTTTTGAGAGATGACTGACTGGTAACAAGTCGCTAGAATACACAGAAGAGCCTCAAAATGCATCCTGCAGGCATGCAAGATGTTTGGTTTTCTTTTCTGTGGAGCGAAAGAAGATTACACTTACATCAATCAGAATTAGAATCCGAATCCGTTACTGATCCCTGAAGAAATTACTGAAGAACCTTGAACATACATAATTACTGAAATTATAGGGGTTTTTTCCACTGACCAAAGGTTCATCCAGTTAGTACAAATCAAATCCCTTGAGCAGGTGCCTAGCTCACTTGCTGAAATTGAATCCCTTTTGTAGCTGACAAAATGGTTTATGATATTTATGAGATGCACGCCAAACCCAGATATGCTGAGTGCTGTAAACCTACATAAAACATTTGTGGATAACTTTTCTTTCTTCAATTTCTTCAGGTGTCAGTACAACCCTTTAAGGCATTTCCATGACAGGTTTCATGCTTCAGTACTGGTCTTTGTCAGGAACCACAAGCTGCCAGCATGCCAAGGTACATAAATGAGACTTAAATAAGTCAAAAAAAGACCACACAGAACCAGTTGATGATCCTGAGAGGAGGAGGAGGACCATCTTGTCCATCTTAACCATCAATGGAAAAGCAGAGCAAAACAATTATCTGATCAATACAGGCTAGGCTAAGCTACAAACACGCGGAGAAATACGACTACCTACCTTTAAAGTACGTTCTACCACAACTTTTAGGGCATGTGTATCCACTCCAAAGAGGTGTGCAAGATGAAACTAAAGTTCTGACCCTTAATCAACAAGAAAACATAAATCATTTGCACACAGTGCGTACCCCAGTTTCTGGCTTCCTCAATAACGGCCTTCTCCTTACGCTGAGATTGACAGATCCAACAGCCAATCAGAATCTTTCACTCCCCCAGTGGAAACGCCCACCAAGCAGGTGCTCCAGACTGTGCTGAGAGCTGGACCTCTGGTTACAACAAAAGAGGAATAATTTTGTATTTTTCTGTGGTTTTAACGTCAGAATTCATCATTAAGTCAGGTTAAAATTATTTTTTACGCTGTTAGAAGTTTAAATCCCCTCTGTGTTTATTAATGCCACCTGTTATTTATATGTAGTGCTTGAAAAACAGTTCAAACTTTAACACAGAAATGTCATTTTAGGTTTAAAATTATTGTTCTGATTAATTGTTGTCCGAGAGACAGGTACCATTAACAGACACAAGGCCTTTCAAAGGGACTGGGGGTTTAGTGTATATGCTTTTAATATGTAAGAGGAACGAAAACTGGTCTTAAAGGCACAGCCGTAATTTTCAGCCCAGTTCTAGTACGGAAAATAAAAATATACCAAAAAGCAACGCAGGCGGAAGCAGAAGAGTGTTGGGTCTTTCCCAACTGTGTGACTGTGTCTTGGCAGATGCCCACACACACGCAACCCCCCCCCCCCCTTTCCCTACCCCACACACACCCACCCATCAACACCATAAAGGGTCTCTGAGCCCCCCCCCAGCACGCCCACCAGCACCACCACCATCTCTCTCTGTCTGCAGATCTGTCTGTCTATCTGCAGGAGAGAGCCTGACAGTACTCTGTGCTGATGCTCTGTTAAGTCAGGGACAAGGTAGGAGATATTAGTTTATTTGTGTGTGGGTGTGTGTGTGTGTGAGAGAGAGAGAGAGAGAGAGAGAGAGAGAGAGAGAGAGAGAGACTGCGGCAGGACCCAGTCTGCAGCAATATGCTGCACTGTTTGGATTACAGCAGAAAGCAACCCTTCAGAACAGACTGGACTGTTAAGACTATTGGCTATATCGGTGCTTTGGCACTCATACAGTCTATGAGAAAAGTCTATGTGTGTGTGTGTCTGTGTGTGAGAGAGAGAGTATGAGGAGAGGGCTGTGTGTAGATGAGAGATTTTAAATTATATTCATAAAATGTAAATCACCACTACAGACAGTGTACATGAATCAAGGAGGGTGTTGGAGTAGTGGTTGTGTTGCTGTAGGTATAACTGGGTACTACCTGAAAGGCTTAACTCTAAGGTATCTTCAATACCTTTATACTGTAATGAGATTGCATATTCAGCTACAGTCTACAGCATTTATTATATTATTTATTATATTATTATATTGATTTGAAAACCCATTTTGTGTTGTCTTTTTGGAGAACTTCACACATCACATTGATCATTGTCTGTATGGAATTTCAAATATGGATAAAGAGCCACTTTAGACATCCTAGGTGATATTAACTAATGAAATTCAAAGAGGATGGAAAGGGCAGATGGAGATTTTTGTCTTTTTTTCTGGAATTCCCTTTCCTTCTTGACTCATTTCACAGCTTGTTCTGGTTTGTACTTCTCTCTATTGCTGGTGGATCTGAGCTAACTGAACATGTGCTATATGTAGTCAGGAAGGTCTAAACTGTGTGTTATAGCACTATTATATACAGGATGTTGCATAGTATTGGAACAATCTGCAAGTATTCAGTGGGTGCCGTTGCAGTCTTATTCCATCAAATATGAGGTCATCTTTCAAATAAGTGAATGCAAAAGTGAAGAGAATGATCCAGATTACATGTGGAACAGGTAACCATATGGCACAGAATTATCATAGGTGGTTTGTCTCACACTCATTTCTAAGTGCAAGTTTACATAAGTGTTCCTCATTACTCTCTATAAACTGCAGGGTTCCTGACTGTGCTTTTCAAAAAGATGTCAAAAAGGCCACTGTCCTGCTGCTTGGTCTTTGCCTCCTAGAATTCATGGGAATTCGCTGCTCACAATAATGTCACTCTTTGTGAACTATGGCAACTGAAAAACACACTCTCTCTCAAAGACATATCTGTTGTAACATGAGCTATGCATTAGTGTGTAAAAGAAATTGAATTACTACACTAGACTTTCACATGTAAACTATGTGTGTAGTTAATAGAGATTTTCAGAATCTGTCCTCACACAGAAATATCAAAACCAAGCAGCAAGGTGAATATCCATCTTTATATTAAAATTAAATTGCTTTCGGTGCTGCAAATAAAGAGATATATACTATATGGACAAACGTTTTGGGACACACCTGTTTTTCAGGATTTGGGCTAGGCCCCATACTTCCAGTGGCAATCTTAATGCTTCAGCAAACCAAGAGATTTTGGAGAATGCCATGCTTTCAACAGTTTGGGGAAGAATCCTTTCTATTCCAGCATGACTGTGCCCCTGTTAACAAAGCAAGCTCCATAAAGACATGGTTGAATGAGTTTGGTGTGGAAGAACTTGACTGGCCCACACAGAGCTCTGACCTCAACCTCATCCAGCACCTTTGGGATGAACTGGAACGGAGATTGTGATCCAGGCCTTCTCGTCCAGCATCAGTGCCTGAATTCATAAATGCTCTACAGAATGAATGGCACAGATTTCCACAGAAACTCCAAAATCTTGTAGAAAGCCTCCAAGAAGAGTGGAAGCTGTTATAGCTGCAAAAGGGGACCAACTCCATATTAAAGTCTATGCATTTGAATGCAGTGTCATTACAGTCCCTGTTGGTGAAATGGTCAGGCGTCCCAATACTTTTGTCCATATAGTGTGGTATGGAGTGAATGGTCTGTAATGGCAGATCATATGGCGATATTTCACTCCACTAAACAGTCAGCTTTATGTTGGATTATTAAACATTAAAACAACGGCTTTTCTATATAATTTTCAATTTATAAAACTGAGGATGTGATTATTACTTTACATGTATTCCCTGTTACTCTCAAGTCATGTCGCTTGGATAAAGTGTGAGTTATCTTTTTATCCAATCCATCATTTGAACATTTCAAACTTTTTCATACTGCGTGGCTTTAATCCATGAGCTGTGTGGTCCTCAGTAAGCAGTGACAGGTCTTCCTTTCCAAAGCCACTTCTCTTCCAGCTCAGTTGGACTTGGAGTTTCTGCCATGAATAACTCCACACAGAAGAGACGCTACTTTTCCAGAGTGGTTTCTAGAGTTTGTTTAGAGTAAAGTGCTTTAAAGCTACAGGAAGCGTCTATGGAAAGCTTGCTTTATTTTCGGTTTTGTCAGTAAAACCATTTAAGGCATTTCCATTACAGGTTTAATGCTTCAGTACTAGTCATTCTGAACAACCACAAGCTGCCACTATGCTAAGTTATGGAAATCTTACATTAATAAGGAAAAAAGACGACACAGAACCAGATAATGATAGCTAGATATTAACACTTGTTTATAAGTGGACCAGGAAACATTCTGTGAAATAATTAGCTACATCTTGGTAACATTTATTCCTTGTTCTGTAAAGTTTCCATTTTGGGAACATTTGTTGGTGAATTCCCAGTCATCAGTGCCTTTACATAATGTTTTCCATAAACACAAACACTTTCTGGGTCAGGTCTGTCATTGTCAGTGTTGTCCTTATTTACGGGCAGTGGCTTAGTGTTTTGAGGAATATGTTTCAAGTTAAACATGACACAGGAAATCCTGAAAACCTTCCTGGAATCAGTATTTTTAGTCTTTCCATGGTGATGTGATGAAGGCTGTCTTAAGAACAGATCAGAAGTGCTTCGGTTGCTGTTGTTGCTGATGAGAGTTAGAGGGATGACGAGACTAGCTGGACTCAGGGGGTTCCCAGTTTAGCAGGCAGCTGCTGTGTCCTAGTTCAGTGTTCACTCTCCTCTAGAGCCCTTCAGGAACCAGTAAACCTTAGCCATACACTCAAGAAAACTTTAATCCATGTCACCACATTTACTGCTATTGTTTATTTATTGGACATTTATTATGTATTTATTTATAAGATTAAATCTGTCGCATGAAACGTTTATTACATGAGAGTAACTGAGCGATAACAACTGTGCGTGGCCTTCGAGGGCCGAGCCCTGTCCCAGTTCATGTGAAATTCCGTCATACTGCTGTTAACAGTAAAGACGTGTTGTTTTGGAAACATGCAGGCTGTTGAAATAACAGTTGGAATCACACCTACACATTATATTCCTGCAAGCTGCACCTTTAAACATTCGTATGTGCAGCTAGACATTTTCCTCCACAATGGAAACATTCATTATAGCGTCACACTGATTGCTATAGTGGTCATAAGACTATCCTTACAATGGACTGAACCCATTTTCTATACAGAGGTATGTCCATAGTTTACAACATCTCTGTCCGTTCTGACTTAATAGCTTCCTATCTACATTTGCTTCATTTTAAATGAGAACTGATTACATTACAACTTCTTCTTCTTCTTTGTTAGCTCAGTGAGCTAGTACTCTCTTTTTTAGACAAAAGGCCATTCAAAAAAGTGCCATGATTAGTAGCAGAGGGAAGTGGATCATATATTGTGAGTGACAAAATGCGAATAAACAGCTTGTAAAGTATAATTTGATAGTACCTATTCTTAAATACTATTTCTGCTTCCTACTGCATGGTAGATGGGTTTTCCTTTATGGATATATGTGCATTTTGGTGTCATTAAACAGCAAGAAAATAAACAAACCTGTTTTTATCTGATTTAGAAGCAGTTTTCAGTGTAATGAAGACAAGAACCCATGCATAGTCCATTAAAGTATGAAAATTAAAATGCATCAACATTGACTAATTAATGATACTTAAATACATTTTTCTAATATTGTATAGAGAACAATGTCCTAATACCACTTTATTGGAGTTAGATTAAGCTAATTGTAGCAGATATCTTTAAGAAAATAAAACTGCTTGTATACATGTTCGAAACACTGTGCTCTGGGAACTCCATAATTACAAGGATGAAAGAAAATCCCACAAAGACATAGTTTCTCCTTAATTGGGCATAGCTGGTTTCTGCATGTGAGGCCTTAAAGTAACTGCCACATTTTCTAGATAAAAAAAACACTTTGTTTGAGGAGCTTTGGTCAAGCTGTAAACTGGAAGGAAGGGCACAAAAATCAGTAGTACCAAAGTCATGATATGTAATTCATTCAAATGAACCACCACTCAGACACTGCCTAGAAAAATATCTTCCCCTTAAATCTCAGCGAAACATAGTCTCCACCTAACCTTCACATAAAATTAATTACACGGTTTATTAATCACAGTATCAAGAGAGTGTATGGGATGGCTGCAGGACAGAAGATATTACACTAGAAGAACGTACACAAGCATGTCTGGAATTTTTCTAGAAAGCATGAGAGTGACCCAGTTAAGATGTGGGAAAATGTGTTCTTGTCAAAAGAGACCAAGATAGCTGTTTGGCCAAATTTTAAACTGTCCATACACGGTAAAAGCTCAACCCTGCCCGTGCCTCAAGAAATACCGTACACACAAAGAAGCATGGTGGCGTATGCATTTGGATGCTTTTCATCAGGAAGGAACCATGTTGAAATAGAAGGAAGAACTGACTGAGCAAAATACAGGGAAACACTGTGAAAGAATTTCAGGTACTTCATGATTGTGCTTCTGATTGCAAACAAACAGAGGTTTGAGAGAAATGGTACATTTTTACGTAAAGTCCTGAGCTCAGACTAATTGAGAATCTGTTTGGAAATTCCAGTCCAAAAGCATCCTCTAACCAACTTGTCTGTTGTAAATCTGTCAAAGTGAAAAGACTTAAACATAAAAAGTGACATCACCAAATATTAATATTTTGGGTCTGAATGCTTTGATAGTTTAGTGTTACAGCAGGACTATATTAGAGCTTGTAAGATAGTACACTGAGTTCCCAGTTTATTAGGCACATCTTTACAGAAATGTGTTGTGCTTTCTTTGACCTGAACAGCATGAATTTGCCTGGTCATGGATTCCTAAAGATACTAAATGTATTGTGCAGGAATGTTGTACCATGAAATGACTACAAATTGAAAATCCTACTGTAAACATTTCTTTCCAGCTCATCACTAAGAAGGTCAATAGAGACTTGAACATCACAAACTGAAGAAAGTTTGCATTGCGAAACACACCCTGTATAAGTATGTGAGCAGGGCACATTTGACACTGCTGCTCTTACAATTTGACAGCAACTGTTTTCTAAAATGAGAAATGGTTATTTGATCCGAGATTGTCATTCTCAAATGTACTGTACAATAAATTGATTCTTCCATTAGCACCGATGCTTCCCTGCCTACTAGCGATGACCCAGCATGGTCTTAAGTGCTGTAACCCATTCAAGGCTAAGAAGTCCAATGTAGTGCAATGTAGATTCTGGTCTGTCTGCTTGCCTGCACAACTCCCGCCATTGTTTGAGCCCATTAGTCCACAAGTTTTTTGTCCCTAGGACCACCAGTTTTTGATGGAGTTTTGTTTGTTTTTTGCTTAAAAGCATAAAGTGACTGCAATTTGGGAAATGATAGAACTGGCACACTTAGAGACCAGCAACATGCTTCACTCAAAGTCACAAAGGTCATCCGCTTTACCTGTTCCAATTCTCACTGGTCTTTTGGAAAACATTTGTGGAAACATGAGGGTGTACCTAAAAACTGACAAATGTGTGTAAATATTTGTAATTTGGAAAATGATGATAACTTTGAATATCTTCAGCAAACATCAATGTGTTATGAGTTTTTTTCTTTCTTCTCAAATGTTTCAATAGGCCTTTATATTCCCCAGGATATCCATAACAGCAATGCCAATCCCCCATGCTGCAGTGATGACTTCAAATGATTCGGATAAGAACAGCGGTGTCGCAGCGTCTCAGGATGACCACCTCTCCAGTTTGAAGGCTTTGGCTGAGAAACTACAGCTGGAGCCAAGGAGGCCCTCACACTTGGAATGGAGGGCTCAGCTGGAAACCCAAAGAGCCAAGGGCCTGGAAGCCTCAGTGGCTGTTAAAGAAGGGCAGTTACGAGCCTGGAGTTCTCTGAAGTGGCCAAAGTCATCACTGAGTTATACAAAACACCAAGGACAAAGACACCCTTCTGAAAGCCTGAGGGGGTTTGGAAGTATTGGCGAAGCACTGGAATGGCTTAGAAAAGAGCTGGTGAGCTGTTCATGCAGTCTTGTTTTTAAATGCAAAGCACATCATGGACTTGTCATAGAACCAAACTCATACACTCATGTCTAGCACACTCAGAATTCTCCACAAGGGAGATCTGTTAGCACTCAAGTAGGTTTTGTGTGCGTCACTGAAAGGAAGTAAAGTGAAACAAACCCACACTGGAAAGATCTCATATATTAATGTATGTTTGCAGTCCGAAACCATATAGCGTATAAATTAAAAGGCCTAAAAACATCCTATGTAATACAGTATTCCCCAGCAAAGTCGCGGTTCAGAGTTCGCGGCCTCAGTCTTAGAAACAAACTAATAATTGTTCGCCGAAACCCCTGCAAATTCGCAGAAATCACAAATATCCTCTGCATTTTTTTTGTTGCTTTTTTTCGCGCCAATATATAATTTTTCATGCATTTTAGTGCTAAATTATTAAGAAAAATATAATTTACTAATTTTGTAACATAAATATTAGAGTAAATTCAGTAACATTTCCATATAAAATATAACTGCATAAATTTTTTGGTACTGTCGTGACAACACAAAGAAAGCACGTTTTGGGATGGTGAAATTTCCCAGTATTCAGAAGCAGGAAGTTTGAAAGTAGCCAATCGGAGAGCGTTATTCATTTCTCCTTGCTGCTCTGGCAGATGCAGTCCAGCATCGTAAGTTTACCTTTATTTTTGTTTTAAGGGTAATGTATTATTGAATTTAAAATGAAATGAAAGTGTTTGGGGAGCATATTTGGGGGCATATAATTAGGGTTTAGACTATAAAAATAGACATTTATAGGCATTTTGTTTAGGCATTCATGTTTTTTCACAATTTGCCGGTGCTCTTGGATCGTAACCCCCGTAAATTTCAGGGGTCGGCTTTATGCATAATCTTAAAATGTCCCCTTCAGTTCCCTTAAGGAGCATGGTTGAAAAGAGAGTGTGAGGAACCTTTTACAGGTTTAACAATTAAAGATTCACAAATATGTCATTAGAACCATAGACAACAGAGATTTCAATATTATGATGCAACAATTAATCTCATTGACTTTGTTTCTTCTAACAATGAAACTCTAGAACGTTAGGATGGGATTCTAGAAGGACAGGGAAAAATTTACTCTTTACGGTACTATGTTGTTTTAAAAACAACTTATTTATTTTCCTGGAACATTAAATTATGTGAATGTTATTGAAACTCACATGTCTAACTTACTGTTTCTTGGTGGAATAGTCCAGGTTTTTTAGGGAACCAATGGTGGTTCTTTAAACCCATCACACACAGAACTGTTATTTTGGGTGTAGTCTAACAATTCTTCAATTCAATTAATATTGCTGGTTTACGATTATTCATGTCATGCTTCAGTTGCTGTTCTGTTTGTTATTCAATGTAGAGAGAGATGCATGTGCAGGACCAACATCTAGCTCGCCAGTTAATGCGTCTGCACAAAGATCTCAACAAGCTGAAAATCGATCAGATGTGTAGCCAGCATCGGAAGATGTTGAACGACGCCACGTTTGAACTGGAGGAACGAGATGAAATGCTGGAGCTGGTATGTGATGGGCCTGTCACTCCTGGATTCAGCCTTTCAGCGCCACTCAAACTCCTGGGCATCACAAAAATGAACATCAACTCCCGACGTTTCTCCCTCTGCTAGCAGCCATGGAGGGAATCTAGGAAATACCCTGCATTTTGTTATGAAACATTCCATCAGTAGAGTACCTTTCTGTAGCGCACCATATACAGTACTGTTCAAAAGTCAGAGACCACCCTTTTTATTTCAATTACATTCAAACAGCCAGTAATTTTTTTAGCATTCGAGAAATAAGGGAAACATATATACATCTAAATATCATGTCACTTTTGTCAGATTTGAGCAATTCCCCCTTTACCTTTATTACAGTGTGCATCAGAGGCAGCTGAGGTGTATGTGGGTAGTTGCTCGCTTGTGTGAATGTTAGTGTATTTTTTGATTAGTAACAATGTCAGTAGGAGCTTTGGGGACAAATTTTGTTTGGGGGGGACAAAACTAACTAGTTGGATTTAAGACTGGAAAATGGAAAGTTAAAGTGTCAGTAGCATGTGCTAAAATAGAGTGAAAGATGTAATACTAATTGTTGGAGAATCTGAGTAATTTTCTGTTAAAGTTAAATGTCCAGTCTTTCGTTCTGACACTCAAAAATGAATTATCTGAATTTGACTGTTTTAGCTGGAAAGGAAAATAGGATGCTCTCTGATTTTAGCACAGTATTGTATGTCAAAAGAATAAATGTACAGAATATTAAAAAAGGCCTTTTGCCATTTTTATGTTTTTGTGGATTTTGTTGAACTTAGTTACTTTTCTTAGTAATAATTATACACCAAAGATATATAGAAACCTTATTTCCCTTGGCCATGCCATTAGAAAGTGTCTTGATTTCGGGTTTTTCATGCAACATAACTTATTCGTTTTCCTTTTTTTTTAAATGGATAGTGGTAGCAGGGATGTGTAGACATTGGGACATATTTGTAAGTAAGTATATAACTCCTACTTGCTTACAAATAAGTTCATAATGCTATTTTTGTAAATCACTTTGTAATTTAAAAAAATACTCTGTGCATTTATTTTTTGAACATTTGTGGTATACTGTAGTATACAGTACTGTGTTGACAAATGGTACTCTATTGATGTTTCATAAAAATCCCTTATCACCTGTTTCTGTTTTAATGAAGGCTTGTTAGCCATGTTTTCATCATTATCCATCTAAGGAGAAGACTCATGTTATTAAGCTCATTTAATTTAACTTTTCATATATTAGTGAGATAAATGTGGTGGATCCATGACATTTTTGTTCAATTGATTTTTGTAGCTCTTTATATATACTGAACTGTTTTTGAAGGCATTACCCTTTAATCATGCCAGGTCCCTGCTCTTTCTCCTTATAACTGTGCAATCAAGATGTTCTTTCTTATCAAGTCTAAATACTAAGAAAGAACTGCACATTGACTAAAAGATTGTGATTATTTATAGAGTTGTAGTTTTATACCAGTGTTGCCTGTTAGTTAAGGTTATGGTAGATCATACTTTGAAAATGTGCTTTATGATATTGTGAGCCTTCAAAAATAACATTTAGAAGTTTTAGTAGTGTTTACCAGCTCTATGAATGCTAGATTTATATCAAATTTGAAACTTTGTAGCTGCCTTATCTAAAATGGTGTTCTTTTAATAACAGTTAATTTCAGCTTCTTATGGAAATGCCTTATTTAAACAACTCGTGTGCACAGTTTGATTTATTGTGTCTGCTACATTAGTTTGCTTTAGTGTGAAGGCCCTGTGAACTGGTTTGGGCCTAGTTTGCAGTGTTGTGCCAGAGCCAGTCACATGCATGAAAAAACAGAGAAGGAATTACCTGTAAAAATGGATTTAGGTCAGAACTTTCAATTCCACTACGTTTTTCATGAACACTCTCATTTGCCTGAAGAAGTAGATTTTTCCCCTCAATAATTATTTATTGGATTGTTATTTTTTTTTAAATGTTTTCTCTTTTAAAGTTTAAACAACCTTCACGTAATGTAAAGGTTCTTGAAATAACCAAATAATTGTTAAAAAAAAAAACATTATTTGAAGGTTTTTTATACCTTTAAAGGGCTGATATAATGAAAACCCAAATTTTACTTGTTTTTTTCTAAATAAAAGAGTTAAATGTGTCATTTAAACAGTTTGCTGCATTCCTAGTCCACACAGCCCATTCTGATTTCACTGTTTTTGTGATGTCATAAAAGCCTGCACACTGTAATATCCACCTATTTAGATTACCGGAATTTAGCCCCGCCCACTCACTGAAATTGAATAGTTTCTGCCTTTTTTTTTTTTTTGGAAGGATGTACAACACATGGCAGCCAGTCAGAACAAAGGTTATTTACATACTCTAGGTACTATAAACTAACTAGCACTTTAGGGGAAAAATAAAATGTATGAAAAATACAAGACATGCCCGTTTTAAAAGATTCTTTACAATTACAAAAACGGTTCATCTATGGCATCAGTCAAAGAACTGTTTCTGGCACCATTTTTTTTTAAAGTCTGTGCTATTGTACTCACTCAATAAAGCTCTTACTGCCAGTGAGAAAATGCAACATTTGTTTGGCCTCCTGGACCCCATTCAGGAAATGTTTTGACAGACTCTAATTATAGTCTGTCCAGCGTCAGTGGTGTCTCTCCTTTGTTTCATGGTGATTAGAAAACAGCCTTGCAGTCTTCTCAGGTTAGTCACACAGTCCGCATAACTCAATTTAACTGTTCAGTTTAATGTAGTTGATGCTTAATTGTGACTGTGACATTGGTAAATGACAAAATCATATGAAAAGATTTTATTTTAATTCAGTTTGACTGGAGAATGCAGGGAGAGCTGTAGATCACCTGGACGTCTCTGACTTCTCATTTGGGTTTGTGAACTAATGAGATTAGAATGGCTGCAGAGATAAAGATTGATGTGGTTATATCCTAAATAGGCAGTAATCTGCTGAATTTATCATGGCCTTATGTGGCAGTCTGCCCAGAGCAACATCACTCACAATGCTTAGACAAGCCAGAGCCACTCAGAAAACTAAAGAACGCCTGTATACGTTTAGTATAAACTCCAATCTAACAGTATAGATGATCTCTATTGAACCTATCTCTGATATCACCTTTTTAAAATGTCCACAATACTGCGGGGATGCAAGAGGGGCCATAGACACATAAAATGATTGTCTTTATATAACTATCCCAAAAAGTGGCTTATGATAATTTGTCAAAGCTCACTGAATGGTTTGTGCCATGCAAAAGTAATAGGTTTAGGTTGTAGATCTTTTAACTTTGTGCATCTGTTTTGGGCTTGTGGTAGATATTGTGCTACTAAACTATGAATTTCCATAGTACGTCTGAATATAGCTGTAGCCATCCTGTAACACACATCCCATCCAAAAGCACAAGTTACATGGCACCACCTAAAGGTCATGAGTGCTGATGCAGAAAGTACCTAAAATATCAGCCTGGTACTATTTGTATGCCTCAGAGTGTGGAAATGTTTTTTAAAAAAAAACAAAAAACAAACATCAGTCACAATTGTAGGAAAATGAAATGTTTATATAGTTTTTCTTCATTTCAGTCACAACATTTTTAATGTATTAAAATGGCAAAGATACAAAATTATTTGTCGATGTGTACATTTGTATCTTGTTCATCAGTGGAACCTGTACAGTACATATTTTCATTAATAAAACTCCAGATGATGTATAAAAGTGTAAACGCAAAGAAAAGGACATTTCAACTCAAAACTGATTCGACATTTAATCCAATATTAAAGTCAAGTATGCAAATCTAGCGCCCTCACTCCTACACTGTTTAACAGGAGCAATTCAGAAGCAAAACCCACGGAACTGGTTTTGTAGATTACTTACATTCGTTCTTCTTACGAGGGAAGACCGCCCTAAACTGAAGAACTTGGCCATAGTGTAGTCAAAGTGTTTGCAAAGTGTAGTTCTGCTGTGAGCGAAGGGCTTTTGAAGGCCCCTATAAGCTACGAGCTGTCATAAGTAATCTTAATAGATCCTATTGCCATAAACAAGGGTCAATTTTTGCAGTATGTTCATCTTGGATAGGATTTCAATCGTAATGAGAAATGCGGAGACATTTGGGGAAGACAATGAACCACACGGATGGCTGGTGATCAAACGACATACATTATGTGATTCCATCCACAAAATAAATAGCTAAGCTAAAGTTTCTGCATTCTGAGTCATGACGTTATATCACTGTCTATAATCAGCCTCTACTACATTGTGTATTCCTCTATCAAGTGGCTGGTTTATACACAGTGAAGTACAGTGGCAGGTTGCAATTGTAAAAATACTGATATACTGTAAGTAAAAATATAAGGATACCACCCAGTGCCCTCTAAGAAACCTGGTCAGCTGATCGTTTCCTTACATATAGAGTAAAATACTTTGATTCAAAATAGAAATCAGTAACCCAGTGATTCAGGTAGAGCTCTTGCTGGTGATCGTTTCAGAGGTGCCTCAGAACATCAGACAGCTACTCTCATGCAAACTACATCTCGCCTTGAGGAATCAGAACAAGAGCCTCACAGTTAAAGGTACCAAAAAGGACCATCAAATCATACATTTGACGCAAAAGTCACACAGAACCGACCAACACCGAGCCAAACAAAAACAAAACAAAAAAAAAACAAACAAAAAAAACCCCTGAATCTCAAACGTTAATATTCCTCATTGCACCAAGAACGCTATACCCATGCAGAATTACACAGACAACGTCAGTTTTCCTAAGCGAGTCTTCAAAGCTACCAAAACATACAATTCATTTATAACAAAGATACACCTGAACTGCGTCCGTCGGACAGCTAATACAGAATACACACTTTTAGATTCCAAACAGGTGTCGGACAGCACGGCACACCATCTTAAAAAATAACTATTCATATTTCTTTTACATTGAACTTAATTAGGTAATGTTCATTAACACTACACCACAACCATCAAATCAAAATACACGTATGACGTTTCTCCTATCAAATAAAGCTGCTTTTCTAAAATATGTTGAAAATTCCAGCTAAGTAACACAATGCTAAACGATGCACCTTTTCAAGTATGAGAACACCCTGACAAATGCACTGATGACCAACTACATTCACATCCCTACCTGAAATAATACATTTAGTACAAAAGCAGAAGCACGAAATCATATTTACTGGCTGCAACTTTAACCTGATCCATAAATAAATAAACAAATGAAGAGAAAACCTGAGAATCCCCTTTAGCTGTGAAAATCAGACCAACAAAATAGGGAAATGAATTTGGAGTTAAAACAAAAGCACCAAAAAGTTCTTAACACACACTTCATTTGGCATCATGCATACTTTGGACGAAGATATTTCTAGCAAATACTTCATTCTTTTTCTTTTTTTTTTTTGTCATTTTCAGCGGGTATCACATTTACAGCCTACACAGTCTGATTCATTTGATCTCACATTTCCTGACACATCTTACAAATGCCCTGATTTAACTCTTTAATCACAAGCCTGAATCAGATAAAACACAAACACACGCACAAATACACTAAAGTATTCTGCTGCATGTAGCAACTCCCCACTACTGGGTACAGACCTTTACACTGTTACACTAAACATTCAGCCTTGCATACAGGATGCACAAAGCAAAAACAGTACAACTGAAACAGCGTTTTAGAGCCGGACAATATGGACTTTTTTTTTTTTTACATTTACATCCTAATAATGTCTATGTGATGACAATTTGCAGTAGTTTGCAAGAGAAATTCTTTGTTTAAACTAAAAATTCAATGTTTAGGACAAAAGAATTTCCCTCGGGATAAATAAAGTTCTTTCTTATCTTATCTTATGTAAAACGTCTGCTTGACTGACTCTTGTAGTAAAGTTAAAAAAAGTCCACTCATTTAGACTGAAGGGCTCCAGGAACAGAGGAGCATATCTGAAATGTAATCATCACAAATGTTGCATCGTGAAATACAATCAAATGTCCGTGATAACATCATTTTCCAGCTCTAATCCATTTTACACATTGCACTCTGACCTCAGAGAAGAACATCATCTTTCTTCTAAAGTTAGTGTTGGCTGCTTGAAAACCTAGAGTTTTCTATCGAGTGGAAATTTTGAAAAAAAAAAAGCAACCACCAAGACATGAAAAGCTACTGAAGCACACACAACAAATATCAGTCAAAATATTCAGTACAATCCTGTGGTTACGGTTGCTCTAAACTGCCAAAAGACCATAAAACCACGTTTGCCACACTTTCTACCAAACTTTCCATCTGTAAGTGTGAGAACATATCTTGATATGGCGAGAAAAAAAAACCCCAGAATAAATCACCATTTTCGCGTGTGGAATAAAGGTCTACTGTGTGAGCGAGGGGGAATCACCTTGTTGTGTCACTAATATTTGCTGTTGCTCCACAAGAGCATACTTATTTCTGAATAATATACTTTTTGATGCCACTAAAAAAATACTTGAACATGTTGTCTAGCTATCTGATAGCCCTTAAAGAACCATAACATGGTCTGGTTTTAAATCCCTTTGTATCAATGAGTGCTGAAATCATGATTTATTACCCAGAGTGTTCAATCATAAACTAAATAATATGAGTCTGCATTGCCACCACATGATCTAGGCAAGTCCACAATGAAGCATGCTGAGTCCCGCAATATTAGCTTCAATTACATCAAAATTGTGACGCTATCACCTCAAATCTGGACAAACGGTACATAAATAGAGCTTCACAGTACATCATAAATATAAGATATATTGAATGTACAATAGTTTTACCCTCTTATCAAAAGTCCTATTATACTGTACCACTGGCAAATATATATACCAAGCATTTTACCCCAAAAACACACTAAAAAACATAATATATTTTGTATACATTATTCATAACACATTTTGTACACTATTTGCATTTATGCTTATTAGTCTGTATGCCGGAAAAAAAGAAAAGAACAGTGGTGTGACATTCTTTAATGACGCCACTGGTGTCAAAACCAGAATAGAGGAGGTGATTATATTGCATTGTTTGGATACCAAAGAATATCTTCTTGTGCTTTTGATAGAAAACCCAGTTACAGCGAACAAGGTGATCTCCCCCTTATGCAACGCAGACACACGCAGAGACTGACACACGGGCAACAGTTAAGGTATCATATGCGAGATCAGGAGATTCAGAGGGTAGTTGCAAAACTTTGGTTTTCAGTCGGCTACGATGGTCACCAGGACGTGACACCAGGATGCAGCCATGACTACGACAGAGTAAAATTCATCTGCATGAATCCTCAACTTGGCATCATCATAAGCTTAAGTACGAACAAGACCATTTTTGACTGAATGCTAAAAATATTAAAATAATGGTCAAAACACTATATTGTGACAAGGCAAAAAGCCGAAAAAATACACTGTAAAGCAAGTTACTCAGATTTGATGTGAAATGTGCTTTAGAGAGAAACTTACCAACAATATGGGGAAAACAAATTAATGAATAACAATACATATAT
>JBBJLS010000001.1:31146405-31194044 GCA_037577275.1 Bryconaethiops microstoma
CACACACACACACACACACACACACACACACACACACACACACACACACACACACACACACACACACAAACCCACACAGACACAGCGAGAGATACTCTGCAGGAAAGCTGCAGGAAAATGAGTCATTAGAGCCAAGTTGGTCAACCAGCAGAGTCTGTGAAAGACAGAGGTGTCAGACACACACTCGGACCCTGCTAGACTTTTCACAAAGCAATTTATGCAAGAACCAGTTCTCTGATGATGATGCCGGAGCTCAAGCTCAGTCTGGATGGAGTTTAACACACTTCGGTTTGTCTTTAAGTAATAGGTATCTTCATCCTCAGATTGGATTTTAAAGATGAGGTTGAAAAACTAGTTCATGTTCAATGTGTGTCAAATAAAATTTAAATTATGTTCTAAAAATGAACATTTTACTTATTTATTGTACTCTTTTTGCTATATTGGACAACAAAAATCATTAATATACAATGCAGTGTTTAGATATGATTTTTTGTAGTAAAACAAGCCACGGTTAACCTACACAAATAGGTTTAGTGTTGTCTAATAGGTTTCTACTTGAAAACAAAAGTCAATTTACAATTACCATGATGTGTATCGAAGTCGTCAGAAATTTTAATCATACCAGGATATACATTCTTCCAGATAAACCCCACTATTACTTAATACCTGATAAATTTGGAAAAGGTGACTGCACCTAGAACAGGGCTTTTAACAGCTTATAGTACCTGAAATTCTGTTTTACTCAGGAGGGGTCAATATCAATGTGGTGGCAGCTGCAGAGACTGTACAGAACAGTCTCTGGCCAAAATGTACAGACTGTGATTTAAAATGAACTGGCCACTGTGGATAAATGCTGAGATTACCAATGGGGTTGCAGGGGATTTTCATGCCAAGAGACATCCATGCCAACCAAACGGAGGCAAGCTGGGGACTTGCACTTTTAACACCCTAATCAAGCCTCATAATTGCAAGCTTTGCCAAGGGCAGCATATGTGTATATCCAGTGAGCCTAAGTGAGGCCGGCAGGAAGGGAACAAATGTTCTGGCTGAGTCTGCCAGCCCGTTGCTCACCATGGGCTTGACGGGACAACTGTGGGGCAGCAGAGAGGAAACCTGTCTTTTCATGCACTCTGCAGAAAGTAACTATCATACAGGTACCAACACGTATCTGCCCTCTGCTCCACGCTGGACTGGAGAGCTTACTGACAGGAGTTCTCAAACCAGCACCCAGACATTTTACGTCTTTGCTCTATCCTCACGTGCTGTGAGTAGGGTGGCAGCAAAAAAATTTACTCCAACCTATAGACTAACAAGAAATTTATGTGGGCCTCAGTTTCACTGTCAAAATGATAGTTAGTTCTTTTAAATATGAAAAGAGAGACTGTCAAACAGAGCAAGGACCAGCAGTCAGGGGGTAGGAAGTCAGCCTACAAACTGTAGTCCAGTTAAAACTAGATTTATAAAGAGAAAAAAAAAACGAGAATGTTCTTCCATGAAAAATTTAGCTCCTCATATAGACATTCCACAATACAATGTCAACTGGAAAACCTTTACTTGTTAGGACTGGCCTGTTTCTACTGATCAGATCTGAGTTACAGAAAGAACGTAAAGAACATGGTAAGTTCACTCATTACATGCACTAATAAACTGTAGGCACTAAGGAGGGACATCTTTTGTAGGGCAAGTGTGTCTTAAACGAATCCTCCCCAGTCGAAGGACATAATGATGTCCATGTTTTATGGTTGGATAATATATGAACAAACTCGCTGCAGTATAAGTATTTTATTTCCAAAGTTAAGTCCTCTGTGTTTATCATCTGGGTGGCTCACAGTGCACGGTCTGAATGCCGTGCTAATATACAAACATGACAGGCTCCTAATGTCATTCATATGAAATCCTCTGACCTTGAATGAGCTTAAGGAGCTTAATTGTGGAGGTTATTGTGAAACTGAAGCCCAGCAAGCAATCATTTTGCCCTTTTAGAGGAGCTTCTGCATGCTAAACACAGAAAAACAAACCCACCTGACTGGGTCACTGACTCACAACCCCCACCCCCTGCCCCCATCCCCCCATTCCCCTCGTGCAGCGGTCATTTAAGTAAATTTATTCTCAGCTCCATCGATTTCACCCTCAGCAGGCTACTATGAAGCCTTCTTCACACCTCAAACAGCTGGCAGGCGTCGAGCATGATGGGCCCAATAACAAAATGTCCGAGACCAACAAAACCCATCGTCCCTTTTCTGCATATTTCATATTTAGTGCCAGCGTTTTTCTCCAGTAGCCTCGAGCTAAGTGCGGATATATTTTATCTAGTGGTCCTTGCAACGTCAAATTCGTTTAAATACGAGTGCTTTTGAGGACTGAAGCCCACCTACTCCCACCCTCGTCCACTCAAAAACACGGTTAGAGCGAAATCCAGATGCTGAGCGTGTGCAGGCTGGTACAGGGAGCCATGCTGGACGAGTCCATGCAGCAGAGCTGGAACACAACGACCTTCCAGCATGTCCAGCTCAGAAGAAACTCCACACACAGAGGGAAAGAGGCATGCACAGGCTACAGTGGACATGCCAGCATGTATTTAATCTGCATATTCAGCCCAATCAGTTCAGGAAACTGGATTTAAAATCCATTTGTTAATTAACCCCTTGATCCAGACGCAGCTGCAGCGTTTAGGTGGGACTGATCCTTTATTATAGACAGTTAAAATAAGGAACATGCTGTCCTAACAGCTCCAGTCCAGAATGGAGGGGAAGCGGGTTATGTCAGGTGTGTGTGTGTGTGTGTGTGTGTGTGTGCGCGCGCGCGCGTTACGCTGACATCACCAGCATCATCCCCAGCCTTACCTCCACACTTGCCCCAGCTGGAGAACGTGCACGGCTGCGTGCCAGATCCACACGGCGATGTGGCAGCAGCGGTCCCGGCCGTGCACGCCCGCCCTCCGGCTGAGCCCCTCCACGGCCCCGAGCCCCCCGCCCGTGTAGTCCTGCACGAACCACCTGAAGCTGAGGATCTGCACGAGCACTGAGGGCACGAGCACGAAGAAGAGCGTGAGCCCGCACCACAGGTAGTCCCTGCGCGCGTAGTAGTCGGCCGCCAACCACACGTCCGTGCCCACGTCTCCGAAGAAGACCAGCATTGCCAGCACGATCCACAGGCAGTCCAGCCACAGGCGCTCCTCCCCGGTCCGCGGGCGCGCGCCTCTCCGCCTGCCGCGCGCCGAGAGACACGCGCTCCGGCAGCCCCAGTAGCAGGACGAGGAGTTGCAGCAGTGGCACATGTGGATGGCCGCGCTGTCCGCAGGCTCCTCGTCCTCCCCGGCCCCCGCCGACTCGTCCTGCTCGCGCAGCTGGGCGAAACCGGCGACGACCCCCACGCCATCGGACTTCGCTGCCATCTTGCGCTCTCGAACGCTTCGTCCCCCCATCCCATCCCGTCCCATCCCCCTTTCCGGGGGGGCTATGACGTCACTTCCCAAATACCTGGACTTTGCCCCCCCCACATGCACACACAAACACCGCCCCCCCACACACACCCCCACTCACTCACACACACACACACACACACACACAAACAGAGGGAAAGGAATCAGCCTCCTGCCTTATCAATTCACAAATATGAGCATCAGCTGCTGAGGAGAGGCTTTGCTGCGCTGGGCTCTCTCTGGTGATGCTCCTGCAGTTCAGGTGATCACCTCAGCTAGGCAGGGCTGCAAAGTCCCTCATTAATATTATTATATAGACAAGAGATGTCTTTTAATAATTCTGTCCTTACCTAAAGTTCAAATGCTGAGTTTGGTGTGTATATACTGTTTGTGTATGTGTGTATGTATGTATTTATGTATATATGTATACAGAGGACCAGTCCCACCTCTTCGCTCAGTTTTAACCCCTTGACTGTTTTTTAACCACTGATTATCCGTTATATTGTCCTCTGTATATCAAGGTATGTGTGGAACATCCGGTTGTGAACGGAAGAATCTTAAAACATTGTTTAGGCAAAGCCGTTGAAATTACTGTTTCATTTGAGTTGAATTGTTTTTGATGAGCTCTAGGACTACATGAGCAGTTTGTGGTCGTTGCTAGAGCCAAGCAAAGCTAAATTTATGGCTGGAGACAGAAGGCCTTGTTATTGTGGCCAGACATTTTTTAAAGCAAATGTGTGTCTTTGTTTTTCTTTAAGTACTCAGTTGAAGGACCTAGTTGTTCATGGTCATAAAGGGTTGTTTTCTCTGGGCATAGATGTTGTGGTGTATGAATATGTCTTCTCAAATACCTTCTGTGACTTGCTAATCCAGGTGTAACCGAAAGGTCAAGGTCTAGACTAGCCAATTGAACAGTCATATAGTTTTTGTAGAACTACATGAACTCCCAATAAAATGACCCCAGTCCTTTGAATGAGAAATGGGTAGGACACTTTGGTCCTTGTCTCTGTCTCAGTTTATAGGGGTGCTATGTGCTCACCCTGTGTTTTGTGTCTTGGTTTTAGTCTCTGCTCAAACATTGCCACTTGTTAACATGCTCTCCTGTGTCTTGTTCTTGTCTTCTTGTTCTTGATTTTGTTTATTAGAAATGGATTTTGCAAATCCTCATATTCCAATCATTACACTTCCTTTGACAAGAGTTTTTTAGGTTTTCTTAGCTGGCAATAACTTGAATAGCGGATGTTGATTTAAGTACAGCTTTACAGGTTTGATGAACAGATGTGAACTACTTGAGCATCGATGAACGTCGCTCTGGATAAGAGCGTCAGCTAAAAGCTGTAAATGTGAATGTAAATGTACACTCTTGCTGGAGTAATTTCTGGGCGACGTGTTGCTTACATTTTTTTCATGGAGGAACAGTAGATGTATCTTGTCCTGGAGTTCTGTACTGTTTAGTTACACAATTAGACTATCTCTGATTTTACCATCTGCGACAGACTGGTGACTTGTCCAGGGCGTTTCTACGCCTTTCGCCGTAGGAGCGCTGGGACAGGTTTCAGTAAGCTCCGCAACCTTGGTTAGGTTCATAGAATGAATAAATGTTTGAATTAATTTATGATTTTATCATGATGACCTTTCCAGTTTTATTCGTGATCATTTTCTTACCATGATTTTTTTTTTCTTTGAGTAATTTTTAGTGGCAAAACAGGCAAATAACAGACAATGCTTTATAAAATATAATTATTACCATTGTACACATTGGTTAGTAGTACAGTTTGTTGCAAAAGTTTTGACAGCCCTGATTATATTACATATTTTATTGATTTGAGGAGTGAAGACAAGACAACACATCCTCTACGTACACTTTTGCACAGTTTAATACACAGTTAATGTTTATTTGCTGAATTTAACATATTGAGAGACACAAAATGTGACCTGTGAAAAATGTATGGCACATTGCAGATTTTTTAATCTGTTAACCCCAGGAAATATATTGAAATTGCCCACTAAAATATGCAGAAAATAACTTGTTTAATGGTGTTCAATGTGTTAAATTATCTTAGACTTGTGCATATGACTGTATGGTTACTGTCTTATTAAGCATTGTTCAATATTGTGACAAGATAAAAGTGAAATGTTTACATCATGTTTCAGCAGTTTTATCCTTTTTCTGTTTGTGTCTGGTGAGATTCATTTACTTTTAAAAGAATATTTTTTCTAGTCATCAATGCCTACAGGTGTCCACAATCCTGTCTAGACTAAACTCGCAAAATAAATAAACAGATTATTTATCTGAGTATCTAATCAGCCCTTTGTTTCATGTTTCGTTTGCAGCTTAATTCATGTTTGGAAATGGCTGTAAACAGCAGTTGCTTTCCTCACGTACAACAATTACCAGGATTAGTACAATACAATCATAACCCTCTGTCACAGAAATATTACAATTATTCAGTATAATCCTGCAAGACACACAGTGCCCAAATCCTGACACACACACTGCACATCAGGACACACACTGCACATCACGACACACACTGCACATCACGACACACACTGCACATCACAACACACTGCACATCACGACACACACTGCACAACGGGAAACAAACTGCACACCAGGGCCTAAACACTCTTTCATATTTAACTTTGCTGTGCAGAGAAGAATATGAGAATTTTAAGTTGAATTGGTTCCAATTCATTGGGATGCCTGCACTACTCCCACAAACACACTATGTGGACACCTGACCATCACACCTATATGAGACTGTTGGACGTCCCATTCCAAAACTCATTTAAATACAGATTTGAACCCCCACCCTCACTTCTCGCAAGTACAACAGCCTAAGTTTTCTGGGAACACTTTCCACAAGATTTCATTTGTGAACATTTGTGAAGTCAGGGACTGTCGTGGATGAGAAGGCCTGGCTCACTGACGTTCCAACTCATCCCGCTGCATTGAACTGGTAGTATTTCCTGCCAAGCCTAGATTTGTCCATCAGACTGTCAGATAATGAAACGTATTCCACCACTTATCTGGTGGGCTGCCACCAACGGGGGGCACCCAGGGAGCAGTGTGTGGCACCACTGAGGTACCCTTAGGCTAGGTACTGTCCTTGCCTAAGGGTACCTCAGTGGTGCCACATATTTTTCGAGATAGAGTGTATATGCCATATAAAGCTTGCAATTTTGGTAGCCTAAAGTGTCATTAATTTTAAAAAAATGATAACTATAATCTGTCTAATCTCTCTCTATGGCATTTTTGTGAGCATATTGCAGCCTAAGGTGTGTTACACCAGAAGAAGCCTGCCAAGTCATAGTAGCAAAATCTGTTAGACACACAGTGTGGCCAGCAAGAAGAAAAGCACTGATCTTGCATATAACCTATCCGCAGCAAACATGGTGAAGAAAGTCTTCTCCTGACCATCTGACATAAGATGGTAGTGAGAGTACGCCCTTTCCATGCAAAAGCGCTTGCGTGCAAGTGTGTGTGTGTGTGCGCGCACGCGTGTGTGTGTGTGTGTGTGTGTGTGTCTGTGTGTGTGTGTGTGTGTGTGTGTGTGTGTGTGTGTGTGTGTTTCCCTTCTTTCCCTTCATCTTCTTAAGAACATGCAATTTTTATGAAAGCAAATGCTGTAGCAGTAATCTTCCCCAGGGCAAAGAGGGTAAATTCTGCATGAGTGTGGGGTGAATAATGTAGGGGAGATAATTGCAGGCAGATCCCTGGAGATGAAGATTGCTTTCATGTGCCTGTAACCAGAGCAGACATGCAATAATATACTCATATATCTCTTGCATCCTTGCAGGCTGTTCCAGTCACAGTTGGGTCAGTGTCTGAATGCAGAGCACTAGGCTGAGTGATGTACTTACATTATCATGTACCAAAATTAAGAAAAGATCATTATTACAGCCAAAAACATGTATGAAACAAAGACACTGGTGATGGCTAATGCTTCAGATATGCTCTTTTGAGCCTTCCTCTAGTATGATGACTGTGCAATAGCTTATGCACCCAAAAAAGAGAATATTCTAACAGAGGGGCATCATTTCTTTTTAGTAGAATATACAGTACTGAGCAAAAGTCTTAGACACCTGCAAAGAAGATAGCAAAAACTGTTTTTGTTTGGGGTTTTTTTTTGCATTAATATTACTAAAAATACTAAATAATACTAAAAAGAATAAATACAAAAAACATTATACAGTAAATAGAGTTTTTTTAAGTACAGTATATCAATGTGGCCATCAATTTTTTGTGTAAAAGAATGTTGGTTTTCAGGCCCATTTCCATTTCCACTTTGCACAACATGTAGTGCTAAAACGACCTGCTTACAATAGTTTACAATTCGTGCGTCGCCCGTCCTAATGAATGGGTTTGGCTATTTCATCCCCTCTCACTACTAACAGCTGTATGAAATCAAGACTTGAAATGCCCAACAATGACAGACAAACAGTGGAA
This sequence comes from Bryconaethiops microstoma, assembly GCA_037577275.1. Taxonomy (NCBI): domain Eukaryota; kingdom Metazoa; phylum Chordata; class Actinopteri; order Characiformes; family Alestidae; genus Bryconaethiops; species Bryconaethiops microstoma. Next base: position 31,154,280 of record JBBJLS010000001.1, read on the forward strand.
ATAGTGTGAGCCAAAGACTTTCAACATGGCACTGTCATGCCACCTTTCCAACGAATCAGTTCTAATGCATTGCATTGCTGTTCCTAGAAGCTCCTAGAAGCAGTAAGCCAGAGACGTTCACAGAATGAGATTGCCGAGTATTAAATCACATGCAAAAATCAGGTATTAAAATCACCTGTCCTGAGCTCTACTGGCCACCAAAGTTATAAAACATCTAGAAAAGACTGACTAAAAATGAGCAATCTCACAAACGACTAATACTTTCTTAAACACTGCTCAAGAATAGGACAGCCCTGTTGAAACCCAGTTATCAAAAGAAGACAAGTTTGCTAAAGCCCTTATCAGCGAGTATCAGTACCCAACCTCAATAAGCCTTCCCAGAAGAGCAGAGGCAGCCAATCCCAATTTCATATGCTTTTTGAAATGATTTGTTCGACAAGCATATGGATGTGGTGTTTGCATGTTGACACACTTTTGCTTGTGTAATGTAGCTTTTATAATTTCCCAGAAGGAGTTGCGACACGGCCTTGAAAAATGCTCTCATTTAGAGAATCTCTATCACAACGCCAAATTGTTCATGACTTTCTTTTAAATGAGCTTAAATGGATCTAAGTATACTTAAATATTGTAAGGTTCTGGAAAATGTTTTTTCAGTTCACTTACATATCTTGTTTATGACAGTCCAAAAAGGGTGGAAATATTACAGTCAAACTTTGACTCTGGTAGATTTGATTTTCTAACTCCACTGCCATTGTCGAGTGAATAGGCAGACTTGGCTAGATTTGATTTCCCCAGATGTTTTCCAGACATTCCCCAAACATTTACCATAGTGTGCACCATGCTCTTTAAACTAGAATCTACCTTATTGTGGCTCATAACACTATTATTCAACTCCACTATGTACAAATGGCCTTTTCTTTTCGTAACATAAACAGATCAGTCACAATATTAAAACCACTGACAGGCAAAGTGAATAACATTATCACATTACAGTGGTAGCGGTCAATGAATGCGATTTATTAGGCAGAAAGTAAACAGTCCGTTCTTAAAGTTGATGTGTTGGAAATTGGAAAAATGGGCAAGTGTAAGAATCTGAGAGACTTTGACAAGGTCCAAACTAGATTAGAGAATCTCCAAAATGGCAGGTCTCTTTGAGGTCTTCCCAGAATACAGGGTTTAGTACCAGCCAGAAGTGTTCCAGAAAAGGGTCATGGGTGCCAAAAGCTCACTGAGGCATGAGGAGAGTGAAGGCTAGCCCATCTGGTCTGATCCATTAGAAGAGCTAATGGAGAACAAATTGCTGAAAAAGTTGATGCTGGCTATGACAGAAAGGTGTCAGAACACACAGTGCATCACAGCTTGCCGCAAATGGTGCTGTGTAGTCACAGACAGGTCAGCGTACCCATGCTGAGCCGTGTCCGCAGCCAAAAGTGCCCACAATATGTATTTAAGCCTCAGAACTGAACCACAGAGCAATTGGAGAAGGTGGTCTAGCCTGATTAATCGTGTTTTCTTACACATCATGTGGACGACCAGGTGTATGTACATCTCTTACCTAGGGAAGAGGTGGCACCAGGATGCGCTATGGGAAGGAATCGAGCTGGTGTGATGCTTTGGGCAATGCTCTGCTGGGAAACCTTGAGTCCTGGTATCCTCATTGATGTTAGTTTGTCACATTCTATCAGTGTAAACATTGTTTCAGCCCACGCGCGCCTATTCATGAAAATAGTCTTCCCTAATGGCAGGGGCCACTTTCAGCAGCGGTCTCCTGCTACATTGCAAAAATTAATCAGGAATTCCTCAGATCAATTCCCCGATCAGTCTTCTGCAAGATGTGCTGGACAAGATTTATTTACATACTGTACATTTATTCTGCTGCTTGCTATTTTTGCACAATTGTTCATTATGGTCTGCCAGTTTTTGTATTCTTTTGCATTTTTGCACACTTAATGATTGCTAAAATACAGTATATGACATTACTGTATTCACTCACACTAGTGCTGTCACGGCTCCTGTCGGCTGCACTGTTGGTTCGACCTGTAAAATATTGTACTGTTTTTCTCACTCTGTTTAGTCCTGTCCTGCTCTCACTTCTGTAGTCTTGTGGTGCTCTGTTTGTGTTTCTTGTTTCGTCATTGTCATGTGTGAATGTTGTTTCAGTTCACTGTGTACTGTAACCATATACTGTATGGTTGAAATGACAATAAACACCTGCTTGACTTGATTTGATCCAAGGAGGCCCCAACCCCCCAATTTATAAGGCATAAGGGATCTGCTGTTGATGTTTTGGCTCCGTTTTTAGTCTTGGATTCCAGTTATGGCTTTAATCAGGGTTAGTTATCTTATTTGCAGTACAACCCACCTAGCAACATGTTTAAGGCGTGGTTGCAATTTTGAATTTAAGAACTTTACAATGCAAATCAATGCAAAGCGCAGCATGAGTGTGTGGTCGGGCTTAAGTGTACTCTGTCTATTCAATAAGTATTTCGACAAATCCAGCAAAGAACTGTCAAATCAAGTAGGTTTTTTTGTCATTTTAATTATACACACACAATACATAGTGCATGGCCCCCCAGGACCATGGTGAGACACAAGAACCGAACCAGACAGGACAAAAGAAAGTGTAGAAAAACACAAGAGCAACGTAGCTACATGAATAGTGTTATGGCAGATACTGTATTCTAGCAGCAGAGAGATGCATGTGCAAAATGCATAGCATAGAGTTACATGTTCAAAATGAATAACAGAATTAAATGTGCAAAAATGCATAGCAGAGTTACATGAGTAAAAATGCATAGAAGAGAGTTGCGTGTGCAAAAATGCATAGAAGAGGTAGACAGCAGTAAATATAATTGTGCAGATCAAGCAGCAGCAGGATAGAGAATGTGTTTTTAACTCCTGACGTCTTAAGCTGCATTTAGACATGTGCAAAGCCACAACAATGAATGCTGTACGTAAAAATAAAAATAAAACAACACTGGTCAAGGTTAGAGTGGATGATTCCCATCGGAGGGGCGGAGTTTCCTGAATACGGGTGGAAAACAAACCCTCCACCGATAGCGGTAGAGTAGGAACCGGCAAGTCTCCTGAGCACGCGACCGGAGTCAGGCGTCTGATGCAATACTGATGAAGGAACAGGGCTGAGCTGACAGTTCCAGAGAAGAACCCCCATCTCCAGTCTGATTTACCCGTCATTTGTGTCTGTCTCCTGTCTGAAGAAGGTTTTTGCGCCTAATTTGATCTCTTCCTTAAACCAGAAGATCTCCGTCTCCCTGGAAATCACACACGGTGAGTAAATAAAGCTGCCGGAGAGGAGCTGTCTGTCTCCGACCTCACTCATCTGACTGGTCCTTCACCTTCGTTAGTCACCTTAATAATGATCAGATAAGATAGAAAATGTTTATAATTATAAATAAACACGTTACAGGACTTATCGGAGCGGATACGCTGTGGTATCACGTAATCTTAGTAGTAGTTAGTAGAAAAGGTGCCAGTGACAGCTAGCTACACTATATGGACAAAAGTATTGGGACACCCCTGTTTTTCAGGGTTTGGGCTAGGCCACTTAAGGATTCAGCATAACAAGACATTTTGGACAACGCCATGCTTCCAACTTTGTGGACACACTTTGCGTAAGAACATTTTCTATTCCAGCATGACTGTGTCCCAGTGCACAAAGCAAGGTCCATAAAGACATGGTTGGATGAACTTGACTGACCCTCACAGAGCCCCGACCTCAACCCCATCCGACACCTTTAGGATGAACTGGAACGGAGATTGCGAGTCAGGCCTTCTCGTCCAACATCAGTGACTGACCTCATAAATGCTCTTCAGAATGAAAGGGCACAAGTTCCACAGAAACTCTCCAAAATATCGTGGAAATCCTTCCAAGGATAGTGGAAGTTGTTATAACTGCAGGGTGGGGGCAACTGCACATTAAGGTCTACGTATTTGAATGCAGTGTAATGAAGGTCCCTGTTGGAGTAATGGTCAGGCGTCCCAATACTTTTGTCCATATAGTGTAGCTGGATAACAACCCCCTCTGGAGGTCAGTGTTGGCTTCATTTAGAGCAGTACTACCAATCTTGGGGACTTAATCCACAACCCCCTTTTAAGAGTTTCTCTAAGACATAATTCAGAGCATTATCTTTAACTTATGAGTTGAATCAAAAATAAATAAATGATTATAAAATCAAATAAATAAAAATATGACACTGAGAACACCCTGACTTTTCTGTAGCTTACCCTGCTAGAGGTACAAATCTAAAGCTGAACTCCAGAGGCTGTGGACAGATTTACGGCTAAGAAGGTAATGCAAAAAGAGCACTGTATTAATATTTGTCCTGAATAGTCTGTCCAACTTTCTAAACCAGTTTTTTTTGTAGTTTTTTTTTTTTTTTTTGTCAAACACCAAAATTGTCAATTCCAGCTCTGTCATCTTTACTGTAAGTTAAGTGAATGAAGCTTGTTCTGAAACGCCTCAGTGTTCATTATTTTGAGGTGGATGCAGCTGTGACCACAAGGTGGAAGCATACGCCACATAGAATGGCATGAGGCAGTTATTCCTCAGCACATTGGACCTTGGTCAAAGTCTCCACCAGATTGAGCTGCAAACCTGGCCACCAGCCCTTTCACTGACTGTCACTTCTCATGTACCTCACTCATACACAGAGTGCGAAATGCCCTTCATCAGAGTGGTGAGTAAGGCTGTGCAGCGGGTCCTCCTGGCTCCTGGGTGCAGATGTGAGCCCCTCAACGCCTCAGCCCGGAACGTCAGTTTCTCCCCACGTCAAGTAACGTCTGATGCCAGCTTTCACTCCATGTCCTTCTCGGAGACCGACCACCCCAAAGTTCTCATCACAGGTGTGAAACCGTTTGTCTGTTCTTTAATTTCTGATCTGGTCTCCCTCCGCAGACATCCACATAAATGTAGTAAATCATTTAAATCATGAACACCCACAGTGTACACTGATGATGAGTTACCTTGGTAACTGCATGCACAAAGCCAAAGTGTAGTCTCCATGGCAACATTTGGCTAATGTCACTGGTGAACGCTTGTCTCTGCTTTCTTGTGTCTTGTGCATCAGGGGGTCTGGGGCAGCTGGGTGTGGGGCTTGCCAAACTGCTTAGGTAGGAGTGATTTTCAAAAGCCTCAATCACATGCTTCTAAGATGAGTTATATATATAAGTGCTTTCAGTCAAGTTGTTTAGGTTTGGTGATGGTTTCTGTTTGACATTAGCCTTCTTTGTGGCAGAAGTGACAGCTTACACTGCTGCAGTATTATGTATGTAACATGACATTCTGTATGTACAATTAATTGTTTTCTAAATGCTACCCTTTTCCTGAATCTATCCTGCAGGAATCGATTTGGAAGCAGAAATGTAATTCTGTCTGACATCCGAAAGCCCCCAGATCATGTTTACCACAGTGGTGCGTGTAGGGGAAAAAAATCCCCTTCCAATAAGTATATATATATGTGTGTGTGTGTGTATATATTTTTATATATTTATATATATGTTTTTTTAAATATTTATATTTTTTAATTAAAAAATAAAAAAATAAAAAAAAATATATATATATATATATAATTTTATTATTATTTTTTTTTAATGTGTTTATTTTCTGTGTGTTTAATGTTGATTTCAATGTTGCTCTCATTTCCAGGTCCTTTTATATATTCTGATATACTGGACTACAAGAATTTGCGAGAAATTGTGGTGAACAACCGTATTACTTGGCTAGTGCATTACAGTGCACTTCTGAGTGCAGTCGGGGAGGCAAATGTGACTCTCGCTCGTGACGTCAACATCACTGGTGGGTTGCAAAAAAAGCTAAATATAGACCATTTTTGGGCTGTTGTTTGGAGAGATTAAATGAGTAATTTTTCCTCTCTTTCTCCTGCATTTCCTTCTTTTAAGGATTACACAATATCCTTGACATTGCTGTGGAGCACGGGCTTCGGCTGTTTGTCCCTAGCACAATAGGAGCCTTTGGTCCCACGTCTCCTCGTAACCCCACACCAGACCTGTGCATCCAGCGGCCGCGAACCATTTATGGGGTCTCCAAGGTCCATGCTGAGCTGATGGGAGAAGTGTGCACTAACTTGTTCTGAAGTATTACTCTTATAAGTTTTGAGGACAGTTATCCAGTGCATAACTGTGCATATCCAGTTGATGTGCTTGTTCAAGGTTAAAGGCTGCTTTAATGTTATCAGCTGCTGTGTACACGTACGAAGTGAGATGAGGCAGCGTTTCTCCATGGACCACGGTGCAACATGCAGCAACATACAACATTCAACAGAATGCAGGTTACAACAGATAGGACAATTGACAGACAATAAATAGACAATATAGCAGAGTAACAACAGTGTGAGTGGGATGTGAAACTTAGTTTACCAGAATGAAAAAAATGCACTATATAGACATATAATTCCACATGTGCATTTGTTGCACTGGAATCATATTGTTATTGCACAGGACAGTTAGCAGCAAAGAAAAACCACAATGAGCAAGTGTAGAATTATAACAGTGACTGGTCGTTAGGGTGCCTATACCGGTACTGTTCAGGTTCATGTTAAAACCAGTAGATAGTAAACTTTTTTTGTTTGTTTTTTGTTTTCAGTACTACCATCACAGATATGGCCTTGACTTCCGTTGTCTTCGGTACCCAGGCATCATCTCTGCAGACTCTCAGCCTGGTGGAGGAACAACAGGTTACCTTTAGATTTTATAACAGTTGTCGCCAAGTACTTTTGATACTTTCCTCTTTGTGCTGAAGACCTAAATTCACCCTGAGCCTTTGATCTTCCAAGATTATGCTGTCCAGATGTTTCACGACGCTCTAAAAACGGGCAAGTTTCTGTGCAACCTGACGCCTGACACACGTCTCCCTATGATGTTCATTGATGACTGTCTGCGAGCCACTCTGGAGGTGATGGAAGCTCCTGACAAGATACTCAACATGCGAACCTACAACATTAATGCCATGAGCTTCACCCCTGAGGAGCTGGCCCAGGAGGTGCAGAAACAGCTGCCCGACCTGCAGGTCACTTATAAAATTGATCCAGTTAGACAGGCAATCGGTAAGAGTCCAAAGGTGTATGGCAGTTTGTTTAAAAAAGGTTTATTAAGCTTTAGTTCTCATCTCTACATCTCAACAAGACAGGAATATTGCAGACTCCCTTGTACACAGCTGTGATTTATGTCTATTTTAAAAGATTGAATGTTTTTGTTTTTTTATTCCTTTCTTCTTAGCTGACACCTGGCCCATGAACTTTGAAGACAGCAATGCAAGAAGGGATTGGGGCTGGAAGCATGAATACGACCTACCAGAACTTGTCCAGACCATGCTCAACTTCATTGGCTCTGACTCAAGAGTTGCACATGCAAACTGAATACCATCACTAAGTTTTTCCAAAGTGATTACAAGTGTTTGCGTACTCGGCTATGGTGGGCATTCTGGAGCATTAGTAGGCTTTCTCTGTTGTGTGCTAGGTCCAACCAAATGGAAAGTGTGTCAGATTCCTAGCTCGTTCTTCTATGAAGCAGGTGTACAGTAGGGATGGATACCAAATTTCAAAATAGATACAGCGATCAGATCATCTAGTACCAGATTCCACTAGACTACCAAATTATCAAAGCTGTATCAATACTTAGTGTCAAAAGAGGTTAAAAGCCAGAAAAAGGTGCAACCTCTTTGGCATGTAGACCTACAGGTCTTTGAAATCTGAAAGCTGTACTTTGAACTGCAACTGATGATAAAGATGATAAAGATGAATCATCTAGCTAAACAAACTAGACAATGTTTTTTTTTTAGCAAGGACAAGGAAGTGGTTATATTTTTTTTGATATAGTGAAAATGATTGTATTGCAAATTGATTCTTCGAATATTGGATCGAGACGATTTTCCACCCTGGTAAGACACATGTTCAAATGATTGTGTCATGTAATGTATACCATTTCTGGGTGTGACAGAGGATGTCAAGTGAATCTATATATAGAAGAAGGATCTGAAATGGGAAACTTTCAGATGACACTCAGTTCTAGTCTGGATGTCAGGATCAACTGGGTGTGTGTTATCTTTTCTCCCTACCCATGTATAAGGGAATATATACGGGTTGTGACGGTGCACTAAACACCTCCAGACGCTCTACGTTAGCTTGGAGGATTCCTTTTAATTCATTTTTTTCCCAAATATCCTCAAATACTTGACATTTTAATGTACTTGAAACTTTTCATATCATATTGCAGTTGTTTTGGCATATTTTTGTCATCTGCACAACGACAGTGTGGTTTAATGCACTGTTGTACTATTAAGCTAGTTGTACAAGGCTTTTGTGCCACTGTAATCACACCAATGTGACTTCATTACTGCTATTTATTTTATTATATTCGTACACAACCATTAAGAACCCGGTGCTATTTATAAACAGGTCCATGCCTGTCTTTCAGCTTGAATGAGAGCAGTCCTTTACAGTTTTGCAGTTTACTCCACAATATTCAAATTGAGTTGTTTCCTCATCTGTATCAATTTGGAGTGAATTTTTCTCAAATCTGTTGAAATGATTTGTTTTTCTTTTACTCATTAAAGATAGTTTGCAATAGATTTGACTTTACTAAATGTATGATGTAACTGCAAAAACATCTTGGGTATTTATCTTTATATCACCTATGTTTGATTCATATTCATATTAGCATGTGTACGGCATAGTTTTAACAGAGAAACAAATTTGCCCAATGAAGCAGGATTCAAATCAGAATGAAAATTATGGAGGCAGTTAGTTTATTTCTTTTTTGCTTTGGTGCAGCCTGATACAAAGAGCTTCTCAGAGAAGCCTGGTGCAGCGTTGGAGCCTGTTGGAGAGTGTCCTGCTCCTAAAAGAGACTTTTGATGTAGTCTCAGTTCCAACAGCTCTTCGACAGCTTTCATTTCCTTGAGTAAAATTTCCTTTACAACCTTCCCTTGTAATTGCAGAATGGTGTGTACCATACTTTCCACTGCCTAGAAGGGCAAGAAGTAGAACATTTGATTAAAAAAAAGTAAACATATAAAATATATACAAACATATGGTAATTATAATTGTTATATCTTCAACCCCATTATATCTATTTCAATGTTTATTACTTTTGTACTTGATCTGGAAAACACTAGTTATCCTTTACATTTTGTGAAAATTTAACGAAGAATGGAATGGAGCGTTGATTAAGGGAGTACAGGGGGCTAACACATGATGCAGATGCTTCACATATTCCAATTAAAGGTTCAATTTCTCTCACATTGTCAGTCGTAACATTAAAACCACCTGCCCTAATATTGTGTAGGTCCCTCTTATACTACCAGAACAGGTCTGAGCTGTCAACACATGGACACCACATGTGTTACCTGACACCATCAGCGGTAGATCCTGTAAATTGCAACGTGGGAACTAGTTTGTTCAGCACATCCCACAGGTACTTGATCGGTTAGAGATTTGCGGAATTTGGAGGCTATGTTAACACCTCTAGGTAGATGCACACTGTGGCATAGATATAATTATACCACTATCATGCAATATACAACTAGCTTCATCACAAAAACTGTACGTGCTGGGAAAGAACTAAACACAGATTTGAAATCAGCATGAAAAACACTACGAAACCCACCTAAACTTATATGATGATTTTGATCTGTTGACCTGTGTAATCAGTGCCATTCACTTCATCTGTCAGTGGTTTTAACATTGTTTCAAGACTAATCAGTGTTTATACACAGTAAATGTATAATGGTAACCTATTTACATATTTATTAAATTCAGACCTGCTAACTCAAGAATTGTAAACAGATGTAATCATTTATTACGGTTTACATGACAACCGCTGATTAAGGGCAGCTCTATAATACATTGCGGGGGAAGTATAGCCGCTTAAAGCATAGCACAGGTCTGTAAGGCCTCGTTTTTTGTGAAGTAAGGAAGGTCAACCACTGTGTATAACTGTGGATAACAGATGACAAGAAATTTATAAGATAGATGTCTTATTGTCTTCTTGTCATCTGAACAATATTATAGTCATGAAATGATGAGCACTTGTACCTGTTTGTCCAGTCTGTTCTCTAGTGAAAGTTCACCAAGAGTGCCATCCAGCTTTTCCATCAGTTGTCCCTCAGCCTGTTCTCTGAGCCTGTGAATTTCTGCCTGTTTCTGTGTCTCGGCTGCCATTAGTTCCTGCAAAGCCTGCTGCTTCTCTAACAAAACCATATCAGTTCCCTCACAAAGAGGTAGAGGATGTGGTGGAACATGGATCTCAAGCTCGGAATGTGTGCATTTAAGGTTCCGTTCACCTTTTAAAAAAGCCTGGTATAGCTGCTGATGATGGACATAGTCCTCTACAATAAAGTCACGGAGGGCAGCATGGTGACTAGGTGAGAGTTGAGGCTGAAATTTTGACAGTCGTGCCTGGATCAAGGAAATGGCTTCGAATTTCTCCAGACCTGAAACAGGCAAGTAATAGGTAAAAGGAAAGTCACACAGGCATACCTGATCAAGTTAATCTATCTATTTAGATTTTGCCATAGCAAAGAATGGGCAAAAGAGTAATGTGAACTTTTTGACCACCTCCTTTGCTGCAGTAACAGTCTCTAATTTTCTGTGAAAGCTTTCAACTGCATGTTGGAACATTGTTCTGAGGACTTGACAGCATTCAAAGACAAAAGCATTAATGTGGTCAATTACTGATGGTGGACAACGTCTTGTCGAGTTCTTGATCACAAATGTCACTGCGTCTCATCCTACAGATAGTGGATGAAGCTCCATCATTTAAGAGAACAAATTAATTGCTCCACAGCCCAATGCCAGGGGGTTTTATATTCCAAGGACTGGTTCCAGATCTGGTAACCCTAGACTTATGTGTTGCTCCAGCATGTCTCACTCCACCGAAATGCTGTTTGTGCTACTGAAAGCCATGCAGGATTGTGTGAGCAAAAGGTGTAGATTAATTCACTGACGGGAAAGTAGTGTCTGGATATTATCGGACATGTAGCATATGGATGAATGAATCATGGTTGCAACATATAAGTTTGAGTGTTATTTTTAAACAGCAGTGTCTCACCTTCAAGCTCAGGGAGGAGCTCTTTAGTCGTAGTTGCTATTTGTGCCACTGCAGACCATGCAAGCCCACGCTTTGCAGAATACATTACATTCTCATACACAAATTCCTGGTGCAAGTATAGTCTCTGGTCGTCGTTTTCAAACTCCCTCCACTGAAAATGAGTGGCCAGGAAAAGGATGCCTTCGTCCCTCTGCAAAGAAAGGGAGCATGAAGACAAATAAGGAACAAAGGCAATAACAGTGTAAACACTGCCTTTGATAGTCCTTATCGGATGGAACCTGGTGATGGTTTTCTCTCTGTGAGCTCTTTGCTTCTGCTGCCTACCTGCTTTAAAGAACGAGCCAGAAGCAAGATGGCTCTTTCTCCCTAGACTGTGTGTTCAGAACAACAGAGGTAAGTGTCTGCCTCGGCACACTAACTTACAGTGTCTCTGAGCACCATTTTCCATTTTTATGCTCTGCAGTGTCACTCCTAAGGTGCAGAACCTGTTGCAGGACATCTATTTGCACAGCAGCAGTTACTAACATTAGCACAGAGATACCACACTAGCCAGGCTTCTATAAGACCAAAGAAAAAGACCAATGTTACACCAGCGTTTCTGTTTATTATCTTTCCAAAACAAAACATGGCTAATGCTACAAAACACCCTAAACACAGGCTGTTATCCCAGCTTCTCCTGACCCGTTCAAAACGTCTTTCGCCCGACGAATAGACCACAAACAAAACTGAAAAAGCTCAAAACTAACTGGTACATTTGAAGATAATGTCATTTCTAAGGTAAAATAAAAAAAGCACAGGAGAACTTCACCTCGAGTCTCGATAACACCTTCACCATGCTCCTTGTTGGGTCCGTTGCCATGGCTGCTGGCGTTGTTAGGGGCGTACTTGTTGCTATGTAACACGCACGCGCTGAGTTTCAGAGCTGGAAGGATTTCATAAAGCGCAGCCCACCCATCCCACCCTCGATCTTTTTCATAATGTATTGTTTTACAGCAGGAACATGATGTACTCTTGTCACTCGTGGTGCTAACAGTCAGTGATTAACAAATATTGTTGAAATTGTTGTAAAACTAATGGTACACTGTATGGACAAATCAATTGGGATGCCTGACAATTCCACCAACAGGGACTTTAATGGCATTGTATTTGAACACATAGACTTTAATATAGAGTTGGTCCACCTTTGTTGCTATAACAGCTTCCACTCTTCCTGGAAGGCTTTCCGCATGGTATTGGAGAGTTTCTGTGTGAAATTTGTGACCATTCATTCTGTAGAACATTAAAGAGATCAGTCACTGATGTTGGATGGCCTGGCTCGCAATCTTTATTCCAGTTCATACCAAAAGTGTTGGATGGGGTTGAGGTCATGGCTCTGTGTGTGCCACTCAAGTTCTTCCACATCAAACTCATCCAACCATGTCTTGAAGGACCTTGCTTTGTGCACTGGGACACAGTAATGCTGGAATAGAAAAGGCTCTTCCTCAAATGGTGTCCATAAAGTTGGAAGCATGGCGTTGTCCAGAATGTCTTGGTATGCTGAAGTATTAAGATTGTCCTTCACTGGAAGTAAGGGATGTAGTATTGTCCCAATACTTTTGTCCATATAGTGTAGTAGTGGTAGTAGTATAATAAATTGCTAACATGTCCAGATTGTTTTGCTTTGTAACTAGTGGTTTTTCATAGTGAAGTGCATAATTATTCCCTACACTAAAACAGAGAGAGGGGTGAAGGGGTACTAAAAGTATTAACCTCTGAAACAGTATGAATTTTATAATGGATCTTTATCAAATATTTATAAGTGTCCTTTATAAGTTCAGCGCTATCATAAATAACTGAAACACCTCAAACGATTCTTCTTCTTGTGCGTGAATTACTAACTTCAGTCGTGTGTATTGCATTGGCAGGTTGATAGGCTTGAACGTATGCTGACTCAGACTCAGGGCCTCCTCAAACTAGGTTTGATCTGAACAATATGTTTTAAAGTTTCTTGCCAGAACCCAGACGACATACCTTGTTTTTGGAGAACTAAGAGTTAATATCTTTTGGCACAGATGGCTGAACAGTATAATCCTCTTTCATAGTAGTCACTCCTCCTCCCTGTATGGAGGTCTGCATGCATTTGATAATTAGCTTAATGGAATGAATGGTGACAGAGTGCATGGAGTAACATAGAGCAGTGTCTTCTCTCCAGTGGAAATCTGTGGGTGTTGAGTGGCACTCCACATAGACGGGGACACCATGCTGGACCTGCTGCTGTTTCATCTTTACCTGCTTGTGCGAGAGAGACCAGCCATTTTAAGTGTTGCTGAAACTGCTGAAATGGCTTACAGGATTACTTCATAGGCTGTGCCATAGTTTGGAGGCTTTTGGCACAGCGTGCCATGATGAAGAATCCAAGTCCAAAGGGTAAGCTCCTGATCTGTGCAATGTAGTGAGGAATTAGAGTAAGAGAAGCAAGGCGGCTAGGGGTGCAGCATGATGATCCAACTGGAACAGTTCAGCAGTTAGTCATTAATAAATCTGTTTGAATGTGTGCAATTTGATAATAAAGTCACCTTGAGACATTTTAGCCACTGAAATAGGTTGGCAGGCTCGAAGGTAAGTGTCACACTGAAGTAAAGCTTCTGAATGTCAAACTCAACAAGGCTGTCCTAAAATCCTGTGAGCTAATTAGGATTTACACTGACCGAGCAGGCGGTTACAGACTGATAAAGAAAACTCCACAGAATGTAAGGGGGAGATTAAAGTGATTATATATTTTTAGGTAATAATAATATGCACAAAAATATATGTATATGTCTAATAATAATATACAGATGATGTGTTAAAAAAACTTTAAACATTCTGGAATTTTTTATTTTTTTAAACTTCATCAGGACACTTTAATCATCTATTGCGCTTCTCAATGTCCCAGTGGAAACTCCACTGTTTAGGGTTTGTCTGAGCATGACCTTCAGTATTTATTTTTAATTTCTTGTCACACTTCTGTTTTATCTGTGTGTAACACCAAAACCTGGAGAAGAGGTATGTGGCTGAGACATGCAGAATAGATATGGTCAAAATAGAAGTGTCACTTTAAAGGAATGTGTAAAGATAAAACCCGGCAAGATATTTACTACGGTTGTGATAACTTGCTCCTTCAAACCAAGAAGTATATTTAGAGCTCTATTTCTCTCTAAAGGTCTCTGCATACTCTTAATATAATACAGGTGTGATGTATCCCCTGAGAGGCTGTTATGCAGTTCACCTTGCTTTCCAACATACAGCCTTTGGGCCCTGAAATGCTTCTGTATCAGATAAGTGATATGCGTGTCTGACAGAGCTTCATAGCAGGCTGCTCCCAGTACTCGCACAAGTGCCTGCCTGGAGTTCTGATAGCTGGAAGATAGCAGTCATGTGTAGCACATGAAAAACATGCCTTGGGCTCCTGTGGAATTTTTTGAGGATTCACTTAGGATTGCTTTTATGTCAGTTCCCTCTAGTAATGTTCACATCTCATTTTTGCAAGAAACTCCCATGAACCTGCAATAGGTGACAGATTCAGCTGAACACAATAAGAAACAGATCTGACTTGTTCACAGTAAGAGCTGTGAAATGATACATTTAGAAATGTTGGTCTGATATGTAATTAAGTATGTTTTCTCAGCAAGTGTTTCTTGGAGGTAACACAGGGTCACTTTGCTTAAGAGTCCAGAGGATGTGCTGGCTTTTCTAGAGATTAAAGTAAGCCACTGTCTTGGCAATGCAGGAGTGATTTAACAGTAGCACACATTACACACATTATGAAGGCCTTTACATAAAGTACATGAAATCACACTAATACTTGTTTTAATGTGAGGGAATTAAAAGGTATTTATTCTTTCATTTTCCTCGTTCTTTCTTTTTATGCAGGTGTAATTTAACAGTAGTGCACATTACACACATTGTAAATGGCTTTACATAAAGTACTAGAAATCACAATAATACCGATTTAAGTGTGAGGGAAAGAAAATTAATACATTCTTTCATTTTTCTCTCTCATTCTTTCTTTCTTTGTATCTTACTCTTTTTCTTTCTTTCTTTCTTTCTTTCTTTCTTTCTTTCTTTCTTCTGTTTGTATTGTTGTCACAAATGTATCATACCTGTGCATATTATTAAATTAAGGCAACATTTTCAATTAACAGTTGCAACGACTGCCTCTCACTGAGCTGTACATGCACCCTGTAGAAATTCCCAGTCGAGGCCTGATGCCTTCAGACTGTATTCTGATGTAACCCCTGAGTATGGCCTAGAACTATATACTGACACTCAGTACATTTGTACCTCTAAGCTCTGCTCTGCAAATAGAGCCATTCACCCAACATTTACCTGCGAGTGATGCTGTGCACCGCAGGTTAAATTCCCCTGAGATGAAAAGGCACGAAGCTCAAAGTGAACAGAACATTATGCAAATGTTTCACCAGCAGTTAATGGCAATGCATTAATGAGCAGTGACATTATTTTCCAGAACTATGCTTTTAAGAGTGTACCAGAGAGCCAGCATCTGTACTGCCAGTGAGCTGCAGGTGATTAGCCGTACCCACGGCACACACTGCTGTGAAATCATAGTGAATACACTTCGGTGTCGAGAGTGTGGATTTTTCCCAGCTCTGTCTGCTCTGTTTGTTTCTCTTTGTGTGATGTGGGCCTCCCTTGGCAGTGCCTAATGCTCTCCTAGTTTTCAGTGGAATCTCAAGATGATTAAAGGAGCTTTTCATTCTATCCTTAGCTTCCAAAGGACATGATAAGTGGCTAGACCTGTTGTGGGAGGGCTTTTGAACTCACGGTACCATGACAGTTACTGCTGTTCACATGGCAGGATGCTGCCTAAGGCATGCTGCTGATCTTGGTCGGAGAGATTTGTTTTTATTTTCCGACATTGGTCAACATTAACTTGGATCATGTGTCCCATCAGTGTGAGTATGTGGTCTGTTTCTATGTTCATGGAACTAACGGCTGGTTTTTATTAAGTATATTTCTAGGGAACATATTTGGAGTTCATATCAGAATTGGTTGCGTTGAATTTAACCTGGGGGATAGCTGAAAGTAGACATGAGGATGATTTAAGATGGTCACTGGAGCTGATTTAGGTCAGGTTTCATTCAGACAGACCGGAGAGTTCAAGTGTAGTGCCATGATATCCACTCAGTTTGTCCAAACTTAGTTTAGGTTTTTTGTGACACTTTAGATTTGGTTAATTAGGTCAGTTAATAAACAATATTCTGTATATGTAGATGAAAGCATATTGAGTTTTAGTTTGAATTGCATGTAGTCAGTCAAGATTTTCATTAGGAAGACAAGCATGATCATCATAGTTTATCTTAAAAAAAAAAAAGCTGTGTTTGTGTCTGACATATACTGTGCAGAATATACTGTTTTGCAGCTATTCTGAATGTAGGATTAAGGCGCCATTTAATGGATAAGAAGGAAATGCAGTTTAAATTAGCCTGTAACTTGTCCAAAGGTCTGATTAATCCCTAAATAGAGGCCTAATTTCACAGCTTCTTTCAGGCACTGGATATAAAGATTGTGTACGTCAGTAACTAAAACTCTAGGACAATTCTTTATAACAGCAGATGACACAGTATCATGAAAGTGATTTAATGTCCATTAAATTATTATTTATGACTTGCACTGTGTGAACACTAAGCTTTCCTTCAACATTGATAGTACACAATAAGAATTGAAACTTTGAGCTGAAAGATCAAGCTGGTTTTTTAATTAAATAATCATACATTTTGTACTGTTGTACGTCGCTCTGGCTAAGAGCGTCAGCTAAATGCCGTAAATGTAAGATATTACAGCTCTTTCTTACATCATAAAGGTTTTAGGAGTCTAAATTGATGTGTAACACTGTGTTTGTTCATCTAAACAAAAAACTTGCGTTGCAAAGTGTTTATTTGCATTTAATTAAATTAGTTAAATTGTTTTTGCCTTTTCAGTTGAATAGACGAACCATTTTAACAGTGTAGCCTGAAGCTACAGAGATTATGTAAATACAGGATTATTTTTGGAACCTTTAAAACAAAATACATGAAGTAAAACCTAAAATATGTTATTCTGCTGTAAATATGCTGGTAAAAAGCACAGGTTCTGCTACATACAATATTCTTATAGTATAACATATATAACAAATATATAATAATGTAATAGAAATAAGATAAAAAAAGAAATATTTTAATAAATGTAAGTGTAAGAAATACTCTGTTAATATAAACCTGTTTGTTTGTAGATCTTTGATTATCTACAAATAATTATCTTTTTTTCCTTTGTTATTTTCCTATGAAAATGAAAGGTCATATGTTTCCACTCCACAGACTTTATGTTTTTATTTACACTAAAGCACATACAGAGGATGTGTTTGCTGTTTCTAATGTTGTTTTCAGGCAGTAACTTTTACACTGAACCCAGGACATTTTGCAGATTATACTTTTTAAATAATGTGATACAATTTCCTTTTTTGTATTTGCATATATACTACATTATAAGCTGTATTTATCACCACTAGTCAATTTATTGAAGCAATTTTGGTAATACTTGATTTGAATGATGCACTGTAGAGACTGTGCAGATGCTCTTAAATGTCTTTAACTAACATTTAAGTATATATCTGTTATAAATGTCACTGATCCTTAAGATTTTGTTCAATCTAAAACTAAACCAATCCCTGGTCTAACCTTAACCTCAAATTAAAATAAAAGTCTTATCTTATTCCTAAACTTCATCATATTGATAATCAAGCAAAGAATTGATTTCATTGAATTCTTTGTTAATCATTAAAGTATCTGTACATAATCTATACGGATCCATCGAAATAGAGCACCAACACATTTTTTATTCTAAATAAAACACAGTAAATAAATACAATAAAGCCCAGAGGTTTTGAACTGCTTTCTGTTTTCACACACAGTGAGTGCTGATGAAATTTCTTACATATCTCCTATACAGTGTACACTGACTAGGAAGAATGCAGAGAGCAGGCCCTTCCAATGCAAACACCAAAGTTAGGGATGACACCCAGCGTCCAGTGCCCCGCTTCTCCGGCGTGACCTCTCCCACTCCAGCTAAAAGAATCACCTTCTTCAAGAGTGGGGACGCCCAGTTCACTGGTGTCAGGATGGCTATTCATAAGAGAAGCTTCAAATGCTTCGATGCCTTGTTGGATGACCTCTCACAGAAGGTGCCTTTGCCGTTTGGTGTGCGGACCATCACCACACCCAGAGGCACTCACTCCATTCAACGCCTGGAGCAGCTAGAGGATGGAGGATGCTACCTTTGTTCTGATCGTCGCTATGTTAAGCCAATCGATGTTGAGGCTGTGGGTAAAAGACATACTGTCTGGCACCACAGTCACCCACATGTCACCCGGAAAAAGCCCTCTCGACCCGAGGAGCCGCCCTCAAGTCATTCTGGCCAGCACTACCATCGGCATCCAAAGAGGATTTTACTGGTGAAGAACAATGACCCTGCAGTGAGGAGGTCCATCATCTTAAGCAGGAGGACGGCTCGCAGCCTCCGCGTCTTCATGGATGAGATTTCAGAGCTCATGCAGTGTCACGTCAGGAAGCTATACACTCTGGAGGGACGGAAGGTTAGCCACAGTTTCATTGCTTTTAAAGATTTTAAGTATATTTTAAACTGAAGCCTTGACTGTTTCAGCTGCAAGGATATGTGTTCTGTGCTTCTAACTAATGCTGTTTTCATGTAGAATTAACTGTTAATTTCATATTCCGTTAGTCATTGCATCTAGTATAATTTTGGACCTACTTCCTCTTACATTTCATTTGGATGGGTAATGAGGATAGGTCTCAAACGATGTCCAGAAAAACGGTGCTGTGTACGGAAATTTTAGTCCCACAAGATACAAACACAGGAGAAAGCGGTATATATGTACCTATTCTTAACTATTTTATTTTTTGGGGTCATGACAGAGTAAGTGTGAAGTTAAAACATTTCAATGGATTAACAAAAGTACTGAAGACATACCACATTTATATGTGTAACCTAACAAGTGCAGTTATTTTCCTGAGAGTGAATGATGATCTGGTTTAATTACAGTGATAAAAGTAAAAAACAAAATGCTACATTTTATATCTAAATGCACATTTCAAGTGTAAATATAAATAAAAAATTAACTGTGCAGTTACAAGTTTTAAGTTTATGTATATTACTGGTAATAATAATATATATATTACTGGTAATATTACATTTACTCAAATTACTGTAAAGCCTGTGTCCTGACTGTATAATTTGGCCGCTACAGATTGACAGCATTCAGAGTCTAATGCAGTGCCCCAGTGTGCTGGTCTGTGTGGGACGGGAGCCCTTCAAACCTCTGCTGCTGGAGAACCTGAGGAAGCATTCAGAGGAGAAGTTGCCTGGGATGAGTACTAGGTCTCGCTCCAGCACCGGTAGTGAGGGCCATGAGAGCAAGAAGAATGGTAGGACCTATGTTGTGTTCATGCAGAGAATACAAAGAAGTGCGTTTATTTAGGAAATGCATAATCTGAGGCTTGCAAGTGTCCAACTATAAGATGAAGACAAATCAAATATCTTCTAAAAGATGACATTTTAGAAGTGATATATCTAAATGTATCCTAAAGAATAACTTTTGGTTAACTGTTCTTTCCTGATATCTGATTTTAACATATTGATGAAAAAAATGTATACTCTTAAAAATAGTGGATCGTAAATCTTAAGATATCTTGGGATTTGTCAGTTATGTTAAGGTTCTTTACATTTGAAAAATGTCCTTCATATCCAGTATACAAAATTGGTTCTTAATGCTCTTTAGGGAAACAAACGAGGTTCTTCTATTGTATTGCTCCAGTCCCTTTGGCACTTTTATTTTTAAGAGTGTTTCAGAACGAACTATTTAAAGGCTCTTACGATATTGTGTCGTTAAAAACATACCATTTTATTTGTCGTTTTGTATTTACAGTGAACTTTGGGCTTGAGACCAAGAAAAGCATCATCCATCCAAGATCGGATTCTAGTAACAGATCTACAAGGTTTTCCCTGTCCTCAGAAAAATCATATCCAAATGGATTATGCATGACACCAGGGCAGTCAGGCTGTGTGAGCACCTGCCCCTACACGAAGGAGGTCATACTGAATGATGACATTGAAAAAAGGGTGCTCGTTAATAAAGATGGAAGCCTGTCTGTAGAGATGAAAGTTCGTTTCCGACTAGTTAATGACGAAACGCTTCAGTGGTCCACCGAAATCAAGAAGTCGGCAACAACTTTGAATGAAAGTAGTTCTGTAAAAGAGGGGGATGCCCATTATCTTCAAGGCAAAGCTGAATACTCTGATCCAGAGTCCAACTCTGCATGTGAGGCTGAGGAGGCCTGTGCTCCAAAGATCCATCAAAAGCATCTTGAAGAATCACACTGTCAGAGCTGCTGCAATCACTGCCAAGAGTATGACATTTGGAAAAACCCCATGCACAAGGACAATGGAGAGAGTAGAGCCAGGAAGTCATCTAGTTCTAGTTCATCTTCTCACAAAATCATGTGCAAAAAGGCATCTGTGGATAGCATACGCACCATCTCTAGGTCAAGCGAGGAATACATGGAGCACGTGGTAGAGAAGGCATCATGCTTTCAGCAGACTGTCGAGGAAGGAGACACAAGGGTTGAGTATTGTTCAATAAGTCGCTGTTGCAGCCGCAGTGAGAAATCAGGTACTGCCACAAAAGTAAAGATTAAGAGACCAAATGAGAACACATGTGAGACTAATGCTGTAAACATATATCAACATAATGGTGACAGAATGTCGAATGCTTTATTTGAAAACACTTTGAGTGATCCAGGTAGCTTTGAGGTCTTAAAGGTGATAGAGGACCGTCCAATATCTGCTGTCAGCAATTCATCAAAAGTGCTTGAGTCACTCAAAGAAGATCAGGATGACGCATATGATGACCTTCCTCCGAGTGCATCAAGAGCATCTGAATGGTCTCATAGCGACAACCTTGAACAGGAAAACCAGTTTACATGTGTACATTGCTATGGCAGTCAAGCTTCACAAAATTTCCATTTATCCCCCAGACCACCCAGCAAGGTCTCAAGCTGCTCTGCCCATTCATCAAAGCACAAGAAATATAGAAGTATGCATCCAACCTCAGACAGTGCCAGATCTTCAGTTTCAAAAGTGTCCTCAAGGCCTCCCTCATGCCACTGTGGAGCATTAACACCAGGCTCAATGACATCTGATATACAGAGTGGTTTAGACGAAACAATTCTAACTATGACGTCTGAAAATCCTAATTTAAGAACAAATATTCTTAGGACAGCAGTATCAGATATGCACGGTGTGTGTGAGGAAGGGACAGTGAATGAAAGGAGATCAAGAAGTGCCATGTCAGCAAATACAAGTGTCTCAGGAAAATCTAGGAATTCCACTGCTTGCCCTTATTGTGGTGGATGTGAAACTTCAGTCTCAGCTGTCTCAAGAGTGTCAGGAAATACTGAGGTTGATGCTGTTAAAGAAGCTGAAGTTAAGTCAGTTGGAGGCAGATCATCCAAGTCACACAGATCTGAGGCTTCTGTAAAGTCTGAGAGATCAAACAAATGTACACAAGGAGCTGATCCCATTTTAGATGTACTTGAGAACAATGAACCTGTCCAAAGTAATCCAGCAGAGGCGGAGGACATAGAGGGTCGCTCTGAAAGTGCATTGTCTGGTTTATCAAATCATTCTGCTACTTCAAAGCAATCTAATAAATCAAACCGTACAGCATGCGGGAGATCTTCTGCTGCTGAATCTCTGATGTCTGAATTTGCTGGAGTAGAGAATGAAAAAAGAACCAAAAGTGCCATGTCAGTGAAATCAAATGCATCTGCAAAGTCAAACACAAACAGTGTCATTCAAGATGAAGCATCAAAAACATCAGTACTGGACAATCAACATGTGAGAGCAGTCAGTCCAATGTCAAGTATATCAAACAAGTCATCTCACAAATCACATTGTTCAAATTCTGACAGAACAGTAATACAAGTAATTCAAGAACCAAGAGTGGATAGTGCCATGTCAATGAAATCAAATTCCTCCTTCAAGCGTCCAGCTAGTGTTTTGGGAAAAACAGGGGTGTCTGACGAATCCCAAGATGAGGCAGTGGAGAAAGATGCCTCTCCAGTACCTACTGCACCAGAAACAAAGGCTGATCAAGAACCAGAGTTTACCTCAGAGGAAAGAGCAGCTAGTGTAATGTCTAGTACCTCCAAAACATCCAAGAAGTCAAATACGTCCTCGAGGAATATGCACTTGCTGCAGGAAAATGCAAAAAGTGCAAAACTAAATGCAACAGAGAATGTTGCTGCACAAGCTTCTGATGTGGAGCCTGAAGAAAGAGTACGTAGTGCGATGTCAGATAAAACACACTCTTCCACAGGATCTCATAGGTCTCAGAAAACAGTCAACATTCCGGGCCGAGTAACTACACCACAACCAGATGATACAAACTCTGTTACAGAGAACCTTCATGAAAGTGAAGATAGAGAGAGGTCAACAAGTGCAGCCTCCAAGAGTTCCAAAGTTTCAGCAAAGTCAGAGAGAGCATGCTCTGAGAGAGCTTCAAAATCAGTCTTGAAGCCCACTGAACAAGCAACAGAGAACACAATTAATAGTGCACAGAACTCCTTAACTCTGAGTTCTCCATTACCCAAGAAGAACAGAAGAGTTCCAACACCAAGCACTCCAAAATCACCCATTACGACTGGGAGCAATGATAGGGCACCTAGTGGAATATCTGTGAATTCTAGAGCATCTTCAAAATCAAGATCCAAGTGTCACTGCTCTTCAAACAGTGATTTGAATGATTCTAGGATCCATTTGGACAATGACAGGAATGTGCAGAGAGTAACAAGTAGTTTTTCAGAAAAATCAAAGTCAGCAAAATCTCCCTCTCCAGCTCCATATGGCCAGGCAGATGAACCATTAAGCCCAACATCTACAGCCTCTGTCTCTGTTGGACTTGGCGAGGAAGAGAACTCAGATGTCCTCAGTGAAAGCAGTGTATCACATCTCTTAGAGCAGGGTAGAGACCCATTAGAAAGATCAACACCTGAACTAGCTGCTGACAATTTAGAGATAGTGAAAACAAAGGGGAGGGCAAACACACCCACATCTATGTGTTCTACAGTTTCAAAAAATTCTAAAAGGTCTTCTGTTTCACAGGGCCTATGCAAAAAATCTGAGCGAGCTACCTCACCTGCTTCAATAGGAAAACCTGACAGTGTTAAATCAACTAAATCAAGGGCAGAAAGCTTGGCCTCACGACCCAGTGAAAACAATTCAGCTATAAAAAGAAGTAAAGATGTGCCTCAAGCAGTTGTTGAAAACAGTAATCACGATGAAAGTCAAATGGACAAAGCGTCAACCGCATCAGGAAGGTCTTCAAAACTTAGGCAAAACAAAACCTCCCGAACAGCTACACCCACTGGAACTGCTAAAGAAACTAAGAAACTTTCTGCTTCAAACCTTAAAATAAACAGAACCAAGATAACATCTGATTGTGACAGTGATAGTAGCAGTGTCAAGTCTTTTAAGACCTCTAAATCAGAAAACAGAATAAATGAGAAAGAGGAACAAATGCTGAGGCAAAGTCCAGTGTCTGATGTACCTCAAAATTGTGCAGATTCTGCACATGAGATGCCAAACAAAACTGTGATGCCAATAATACATCTTGATTCATCAAATGACAGTGTTTTATCTCACACTCTGTCTGCAGCAGATCTGTTGAGGGAGAAGGTTGGCAATGCAAGACCAGTTAGAAGGGGGTCAGGATCAAATACATCAAGCAAAAACTGTGACCCTGAAGAGACAATAAACAGTGGCAGTAAATGTGAGAAGAGGAGCACATCTAAACCAAGGAAACTAAGCGCTTCATCACAGAAAAGAAATGAGGATCAGGGTTTAAAGCTGATGCCATCTAGTTTACCTAATGCATCTCCTGCAGAGGTTATAAATGACTGGCTTAAAAATATACCAACTGATGGTCCTATGTACGAAATGGAGGATGACTTTAATGAGGGATATGATGACGTAGCCCCTCAGGTAATCACTGAAAATGAGGAGGAAGAAGAGAGCTTACAGATAGAAACAACAGAAATATCTGAACATGTAGTGAAAAAGAAAGAATCTCAAGAGAGGGCTGCAAGTGCTGATCCTGTTCAAGAGGACAGCAGTGTCCTTTGTAATGAAACACAAGCATGTAATGAGCCATCTGAAACTGATGCAGCCTACACAGAACCTAGCCCCCCTCCAAAATTAACTAAGAGAGAGAGTTTTCCAAAACGTTGTCACTCCTCAGTACAGGTCATGAAGGTTCTTCTAAGCCCAAAACTGGACAGATGCAATAGTTTGCCTGAGGTTTCACCTGTATATGGCAGAAAATTAAGCACATCAGCCAAAGGACTGCTAGACTGCCTTGCTGATCTGCAGTTGATTGACTCCGATCCAAAAAACAGCAAAGGAGACAAATATAATGAAATAGTAAGCATCCTGCAGTCACTATGGATCAATGAGCCCTTCGAAAGTGAGCAGGAAAAGCATAAAATAACGGATCAGCACTCTGCAGAGGATGAATTTAACCCAAGGTCTTCGTCGGGTGTAGATGTAAGCAGTGGCTCCATAGGTTCTGGTAAAGGTAGCATCAGTGGAGGGGTTGAAAAGTCTGAAACAGCTCAAGAGAGAAAGTCATCCGTTATCGAACAGGAGAATTTACAGATTCAAGACGACACTGTTCAAGAAGGTGAAGAAGGTGACCCTGCTTCTGTTACACCAGAAAGTGCAGATTCTTCACATGTCGCTTCTGATCCTCTTACCCCAGACATTGCTGTGAGAGTGCGAGGCAGTCCAGAAGGTGAAAGACTGGAGGAGGAAAAACAAACAGATGAAGACCTCCTTGCAAGAGGGGAGGTCACTCAAAGTAATGAAAATCAAAAAGAAATGAATGAAGCAGAATTATCCAACAAGAGCTCTGGGAATGAGAGTAATGGCGTTAAGTCATCTGCTGATAAAGAAACTGATCCGTCAGAGGATACTAACTCAGGAACATCCCCAGCCATTCAGAGAGGTGTATTAACTAGAAAGGTTTCACAAGACCCAGACCCAGTTTGGGTATTAAGCTTATTGAAGAAACTAGAAAAGCAATTCATGTCTCACTATGCAAATGCAATGGCTGAGTTCAAAGTGAAGTGGGATTTGGATGACAATGAGATGCTTAATAGCATGATCAGTGAACTAAAAGAAGAGGTTCATAAAAGGATACAATCGAGTATAAATCGAGAGCTCCAGAAAATCCAAAGTAGAGCTGGTAGAACACCAAGACCACCTATAGGTGCTCTGTCTAGGGATTCTACTATCCAAACTGAACAGCGGCGAAGGCGCCTAAAAGTTATGCGTAATAAATCAATTAATACCTCCTTATCTAGAGATGAGGACACAAACACTGCTTCGGGTACGGAATTCAGTGACCAGCGCAGCGAGGACGAGTACTGTCCATGTGACACATGCTTGAAAAAGAAGATGGCCTCTAAAGCTGTTCAGCGAGCTGAAGCTCTGAGCTTGGCTCCAGTCCTGCAGGACTTTGATCTTAGAAAAATCTTGCAAACAAAAAAGCATCCTCCTGCTGCCATGGCAACTGAGTCAAAGCCTGAAGAATCACATAATCCTACAGAGGGTACTAACTATAGCAATGTTCAAAGCAATTTGGATGTGGTTCATGAGGAGTCAGAGGTGCATAATGATGTGAAGAGCCAGAGAGATGATGCAGCTCAGTCAAAAGATGAAAACACAGAAGAGGATACAACTCTGGTCTCTAACAATCATGATACAGATGCAAGGTTAGCTAATGATGGATGTGAGGATGTAGCAAATGGTTCAAATGATGATGGCAATAAGGCAGAAGAGGAGAACTTAGAAGGCCAAGCCGCAGTAGATGGAGAGGCTGAGGAAGATGAAGAGAGAGAAAAAGAGGGAGATACAGAAACAGAAAGACTTAGAGAGGATGAGGAAAAGGACACAGATGACAAAGAGGAGAACATAGAAAATAGCGAGGCTTCTGTAGCTATTGATGATGGAGAGGCAGAAGATAAGGATGCAGCAAAGGAAGAGAATCTACCTGAGGAGGAAGCTGCAGATATTGAAGAAGCAGGAAATGGTGAACATTGTCAGGAAGGAGAAATAATTGAAGAGATAGATACTGGAGAGGAAGCAAGGGAAGAAGAGGAACCAGATGAGATTGAAGAGAAAATAGAGGCAGCAGAGGAGGGGGAGGGGACAGAGGGTGGAAAGGGAGAGGAAACAGAAGCAGTCCTAGATGTTACAATATCTGAAGAAAAATCAGATGGACCTGAGAATGAAGTAGAAGCTGAGCCTTGTAAGAATGAAACGGCTGAAACCACCGAAGGTGAAGAAAAAGACGAGGATGATACCACAAATGAGGGTGGAGGCATGCCATCCAATGAAGATCATATGGATGAGGACCAGGATGCATCTTGTCAGACACAAGGTGAGGCTAAAGATGTGGCAGGCGAGGATCTGGGTATGGAGGAGGATGTTGAGCAGGCAGAAGGGACTGATCAGGATGAGATGGAAACCAAAAATGCTAATGAAACAGAGAACCAAGCCGAGGGCTCTAACCACAACAGCGAAAAGGAAGACAAAACTGAAAAAGACAGCTCTGCTGAGGCTGTTGCTGAACAGTTAACCGAGGCAAATGCATCTGGGCAAGCCTGTGATGAGGATTTGAACCGCAGACTAATTAAACAGATTACAAAAACATCAGTTGAATCCCAACCAGGTTCGATGGAATCTGCCACGGATCAGAAAATACAAGCGAAGCTGAAAGATATTCATAGTTTCATGGAAAGCTCAGAAAGTCAAGATGACAGCATAGTTGTGATTACCAAACAGTCTCCTTTCACAGAGAGAAGAAGTTTGTCCAGTAGGCATGGCAACAAAGAGGATGTAGAGAATGAACTGATTGAATGGCAGGTTTCACCTAAGCGGAGAAACAGATCTCCAGCAAGGGTCAATAAACAAAAAAGGCCAAAGGACAGCGATGTTAAAGTTGACGATTTAGAGTTCTGATCTCTAATTTTACATTAATTCTCCACATTAAGCACTTTATTTTTAATTATTGGATGATTTTTCTTTAATGACTGAAACGTAACTTTCTGAGCCAATTATCTCAGCATACGACCGAAAATATTTTAAAAAATCATCCTATTAAAATCTGTATATTGTAATATTATATGTATAATATTGTTTATACAGTATACAGTTTAGTGTATTACAATCAATTTACCATTTTACAGAAAAAAAAGGTTTATTTAAAAGAAATAATCTAACAATAACTGTGAAAAAATACATTTTATTTCAGATACAACTAGACATAAATCTGATTAATACACATCATTCATACATTCATGTATCAGAGAACTGAAGACATAGGATATACTGTGTATGCTGCATTTTAGTGACCAAAAGCTTACCTCAGGAGGTTAAACATCTTTAAAGTGTGTACCATCATTTACCTGAACTTACTGTCTCGAACCTTTCAATGATGTAATTATGTACATGAACGCTAACAAGATGCCACCAGTCCTAGGCTTTTTGTTAGAATGATGTCGAAGGTGCTCAGCATATCTGAAAAAATGCTGAAGGGTTTTGAAAGCCCCTTACTTTGAGTACAGCAGCAATAGGAAACATGTTCACCTTCACCCAGACGTGTCATGCTGTGTTATTTATTGATTCCTGTGGCTGTAAGATTTTTCAGATGCTGTTAACTGGTTGGCTGGAAACGTCATACACCAAATTCTCTGCTGCATGGTATTTAAAGCACTGGGCCTATGTTTGTAGAAATGTTACTATTTATGTTGTACATTTAATAAAATATCAAAGTCCTATAACCCAACTGTAGATGCAGATCAGTCTATTTGCTATTTTAATGTATGTTTTGGTTTAGGGAACAGACAAATGACATTGTTCCTAGGAGTCCAGCCACTGAAATAGTACATGCGTCATGCTAATCCCATTGCCTTGGCAGTGGGAATATCTTTAGCTGGGAGAAAGGATTAGGAGTGACTCGCATTGGTCTCAATCTGGGAGGGTTATTATTTAACTGTCTAAAGCTGTGTTTCCCAACTGTAGCCTCACCTGCACTGCACTGAGTTGTTTTCCTGCTTCAGTGCAACTGTTGGGTTTATGAAGATTTGTTAACAATTCGTCTCATGTTCAGAAACAACTTTAGCCCATTGGAATTTTTGCAGTCTCATATTAGTGTCAGTCTCTTACTGGCCAAAATCACTGGATCGGATATCAGAAACAGCCTGAACTGTCACGTAAATGCTTAACTAAGCTTTGAGCTGCATGCCATGAAGTGCAGTCGTCAGACAAGAACACGAGTAACTCAGATGAGCAGCGAGGCTGTGTTGTAAATGGCTCCCTAATCCTTACACAGTGCACTATGTGGAAAAAGAACATACATGCTCCTGCACCCAAACAGTGCGGTGATTCAGCCATTACACAATGGAAAACTTGTGCACTACATGGGTGTAGAAACTTGAATTTTATAACTTACATAGTGCGCTTCAGAGGAAGCGGGGAGCCATTTCAGATTCCAAGTATATCCAGACAAATATATTATTAACAGCTTATCTGTTTAAAAGGGGAAAGTATTGGTATCCTCACTTACTCGAGGTTGCGGTATCAGTATCGCACGTGACAAAGTGGTATCGTGCCACCCCTAGTTTGGAATAGAACTTTTGGGAACATTTCTTACAATTTAAGGATATAAGCAAGAATCCTTACAGATGTATTAGTAACTCTTGACAATGTTAGCAAGTATTTTAAAGAGGAGTACAGCCAGAGCCTTCATTTAAAAGTTAATCCATAACGGAGCACATCTTTTTACAAATTTTACAATACTGGAGCGGGACGTTATTCCTGTAAAAGTACATTATCATTTACATTAATACTAATATAGTTGTATGATGACTTTGGTGGAAGGAAGATTTTTTTTTTTAGATCATATGTCTGCGCTTGTGTGGACGTCCTTCATGTTAGGAGTCTTAGGTGAAAAACAGTCACTTGACTTTAGATACTTAATCTGAAATATCACGGTTTATCACTACGTCAGTAAAGTCCTACTCCAGCTCCGAGATGGACTCAGGAACCAGAGCCATTAGCCTGTGCTGAAGCTCTACAAAGCCAGGTCTCTCCTCGGGGTCGGTCCTCCAGCAGAGAAGCATGATGTCATACAGTGCTGGTGGGCAATTTGGTGGCCGATCCATCCTGTATCCTCTCTGAACGGTCTTAATGCACGTCATTTTGTCTTGTCCTGGATTTTAAAAAGGGTAGAGGGTTTTTTACAGACTCATCAGTCACTAATGTGATACAGTCTACTTTAGTCTAGTCTCTTTGGCCTGTGTTTACCTGGGTATGGGTCATTTCCGTATGTGATGATTTCAGTCAAGAGGATCCCAAAAGACCAGATGTCACACTTGCTTGTGAATTCCTTTCCACTAAAAATTTCTGGCGCCATCCACTTTATGGGAACTTTTCCATCTGTTCCAAAAACATCCACATTACTGTTACTGATGTAATGGTGGATAGTGCTGTTAAGTGTTAGGATTATGTAAAAATGATGTAGGAAAGACAGAGTAATAGGAATGTAGTTCACCTGTGGATCTTTCCTGGTCTCCAGGTAAGGTAAACTGGGCTAGTCCAAAATCTGCTATCTTGCAGAACTGCATATCAGTGAGAAGGATATTATCAGCTCTCAGGTCTCTGTGTACTATGTTCTTGCTTTCCAGGTATGTCATCCCTTCTGTAACCTGACAGCACGGAAAAACACAGAGCTAATGACGGATCTTTAAAATGTTTGAACTACACCATTAAATTTTGTCTTTTGAGTTAATCAAGATACCTGCACTGCAAAGTCAACCATGAGTGAGAATTCAATGTCTTTCTTTTCCCTATGACCTGAAAGAGCAAAAACAGTGTGAATTACAACATCATTTTAAGTCTTGAGACTTAATCAAACGTCTTAATTTTCCATTTTCGTAAGCTGAAATAGCTTTGTTGCACTTACTGATGAGGTATTTCTTCAAGCTGCCATTTTTCATGAGCTCTGTAATGATACAGAAGGGCTCACTGACAGTGCACACCCCGTAGAGCTTCAGCAGGCGCTCATGCTGAAACTCCTTCATAATCTTGATCTCTGTCTGGATGTTTTGGCTAATAACTGGAACAAAGGTCCGAAGTCACTGACATGCCTGGGCCATTATTGTAACGAGTCAACTTTGACTCGACATGTGAACTTTATTCCTAACTGCAGCTGAACAGTGTTACTGTGTTTCACCAGGTTACCTCGGAATTCTTTAATGGCTACATCTATCTTATTGTTCCACACTCCATGCCACACTTCTGCAAATTCCCCGCTGCCAAGCTTCTCCACCTTGGTAAGGGAGCTTCTGTCCACTTCCCACTTTGCGTCATATGACAGACTGGGAAGGGATGGCCGGTCAAGCTAGGAGGAGAAGAATGTGCATATAGCACAGTGTAATCAAAGTGAAAAATGTTACCATAACACAACTTACCATAACACAAGGGCCATTAAGGCTTCTACAGAGTGCATCCTGATGCTTGGAATAGTAATCCACTAATTCCAACAGGGTTTGGAATTTTTTCTGACTGACAAGGTAAAACTGCTTGTCAATTTCCCCCTCTTTAATTTTGTAGTGCCAGGCATGCGGTCCATTCTTTACTGAAAATTGGACAAGAGACATGTACACAGCTGAATGCAAATGTTTTGACACACACACACTAAAACTGCCATGTGTAAGTTTGTTTCCTGTAGACAATATTGACCTGGAAAATCTGCAAAACATGTCACTTAACTGGGGGTGTCCAAATGTCTGTTTACAACAAATGTCTGTTTCTTTTGTATTTTTAAAAAGTGTTTTTTTATATATTGGAGAAACAAGCACTGGACATTTACCAGATAGATAGAAGTAATTGTTCTCTGTGTTTCTCCACACAAGAAAAGCACCCTCGCTGTTTTCTGGTCTCAGCAGACATCGCGTGGCCTCTGTGCGTTTTTTAATGTTTTCAAAATACCATCTGAAAAATGGAATGATTTGTTGTTAAGTCCTATCAAATTAGGACAGGTATGCAGCTATGCTCAATGGTTGATAAAGGTGGTGAGTGAGCTTCTTAGATGGGCTCTTCCATGGCACAGTGCTTCCTTATTTCCTCTCAAAAGCTTTAAAACGCTAGACCACAACCTGACTAACTCGAGAAACCAGATAGGTAGGCACATACTTCTTGTCACAGTTCGCTAAGTGTAAACTCCACAGCTTCTAAAGCTGTATGCTAAAGCACAGATAGTACTAATCAAAATCAACAGGTGTGGATAACATGACTCAATGTAAACAAAGTGTATCTGCTGTGATCTGCTTTAACCCCTTAAACCCAAATGACCTAAACGTGGGTTCACACTGCAATTCCTCTTTTTCACAATGACATTACTTACTTATCAGTTTCATAGTGGTTATTAAATAATTTACAATAAATCTAAAGTTTAACTGAACATAAGCTTTCCGGCAGCATAACTTCACTACTGAGAGCAAATACAGTCCACGTCCCTTTTTAACCTGAATATATGATTATCTTCTACTACGGCACTGACATTTCTAATCATTCTGTGTGAATACTTACGGCTGTGCCTCCAAACTATCCACAGGTTTGACAAAGTTTTTGGGTACATAGCCCTCATTCTCAGTAGCTCCTTTCTGCTTGTCCCCCTTCGCGGTGTGTTTCTTCACATACAGCCAGTGTTGGGATTCCTCGATCACTTCCAGTACATCCCCTTTGCTGAGCTTCAGATCCTTCAGTGTACGGCATTGGTAATCGTAGAGTGATTTGACTCTGAGGCGCTTGATTGACTCCTTTTCTTTTTGTTCAGAGCAAGGCAAGCAGCAACATTCACAAGAGCAGCAACAGTTGCCCATTTTTCGGAGCTGTATCTGTAACCACCATGCCAGCAGTTTTAAAATAATAGCCTAACTACCTTGGATTCCTAGATACAACAGGGTCATGGCTGCAAAACTGGTTTGTGTAGGTTCCCCATAGTTGGAAAGGAAGTAGTTTTTGCATGATGTATTAGCATTGTTTCTGTAGAGGGAGCTTTAAAAATTCAGTTTGCAAAAAACACAAAAATTTGCAATTTTCTTTATTACTATGAATAACAGAAGACTACAGGTACACTCATTTTAACAAGGCTTTAGCCTCCTGCTCCCAAGTGAAACATACTCTTTACTAAGGTGCTATAAAGGTTTTTTTGAGCAAAGCCTAATGAATGATTTTGGTAGGTGAGATGTGTAAGTGTGAAGAATCTTTTATACATGCCTCTAGATCAAGAGGTCATGAGTTCGAATTCTACCTTCAGCAAACCACCAGTGGGTTCCTAGGGCAAGACACTTAACCCAAAGTTGCTAGAGGGAGACTGTCCCCTGTAGGGAATGGAAGTCGCTTTGGATAAAAGTGTCTGATAAGTGCCATAAAAGACTGTCCCCTGTAGGGAATGGAAGTCGCTTTGGATAAAAGCGTCTGATAAGTGCCATAAATGTATAGGTATTAAGAACCATGCAATGTGAGGGTCTTTATCAGTTTAAGGGGTCTTCCAAAAACATTTTCATTTTGTGGAAGTTTCTTTAAACTTTACATAGGTTCTTCACACCCACACATCTCATTGACAAAAATCTTTCTACTGACCGTTTTTTTAGGGAACCACATTAGTTCTTTCAAGGCATCATGTAAAGAACTTTCGTTTTTTAGAGTATAGGTCTAGACTAAACAGAATCTAGCATGAAACAACGGCACTGACATAACAGTTTAGTCGAAGAGTAGGCTTAATCTAAATCAACAAAACAAGCCTTTTATGTTCTAGTATGCCAGATTCAACCCCATAAACCCTGAGGGCCTTGGTGTGCACCCACACATCAGTTTTTCGCTCTGATAACTACCAAACTTACACAGTAGTTCTATAGTAGTCACTGAATAATCTAAAGCCTATGGATTATTACATGCTGTTATTATTTTATGACAATAATGATAATAATAAGAAGCCAGTTTAAGGAGCTAAATTGTTGTTGCATTGTTAGTCAGAACTTGGTTTTATATTGCTCTACTGTCTGCAGTCTTCTGCACTCAAGCATCAAGAGCTCAGGCAGGCAGCCACAGCGTCCCGAATCACAGGGTGAGCGTCTAAGTGGGATCTGGCCTCCGCAAGTTTGCAGCCAGACTGTAGCATCACCAGTGCAGTGGGAACTACCTGCCATCACAACAAATCCAGCACAAAAAAGGAGAGTTATGTTGGTGCATCATTGTCAGGGAAAAGGGCACTTTGCTGGTACTTTTTTGTTCATAAAGGTACAAATAATGCGAATGTACTCTCCAAGATAAAAGAAAGGTCTTAAATGTAGCACAACTTAACGTTAAAGGTACAGTACATTCACTTTCCCAGAGGATTGTGCATATTTTTACCTTTTCTTTTCTCCTTAACATTTTTCAAATGGTAAAAGCATACAATTAAATGGTAAAAGCATACAGGTAAAACACTGAAGACATACCATTGAAGATACCACCCCAGTGACAGTACATTTAGTGTATGGATATTGATAATTTAGGAGAATTTATCACAGCAAGTGACAACAGAATGCATTTTACAAAAAAATTAATTAGCACATTATGTAAATCTTGTCTCAAAAACACAGTTTAATTAGATTTTAGTTGTATCTGTTTATAAGAATGCATTAGTCTGTGAAGAAGTTCTTACTCTGTCCTTTTGGTTAGCCATCAATGTGTGCTGTGTGACATCTGCTGAGTTTATGTCATCAGTCAGATCGTCCATGTCATAGATAGATCTCAGCAGAGCTGTTTCACACTGTGTTTGCGTGCTGCTTGTGAACCTCTGAAGGTGACAACATTAAAAACATGCAGTTAATTCATAATTTCAACCTGACGCAGCGGTCACATTGCCTTGTGTTTGATCGCTCTGAAGAACTGATGAATCAAGAAGCACTGCTTCATTGCTCAACAGCAACAGTTAGCATCTGTCTAATTCTAGCAGCCATCAATCTTTAAGGTACTGTCATTAATTCTCACCTATATTTTTTAATTCTCACCTATATTTTTTAATGTTTAGGAGGTTTCTGATTAAGGTCCCTTTTGAGGAGAAGGACATTCCGGGCATGTTCCGGCTCAAAATGGGCTAATATAGCTGGTGTTTATGTATAAGTCACTCAGCTGAGCATGCTTTGTCATTTAAATAATGCATAGCACTTATTCTTACCTGTAATATGTGAATGGCTCTTCTGTAGAGTTTGCTGTTTGTTACTCTAAGGTCTATCATGTAATTTTTGTAAACTTTTCCTTTTAGGATATAAGCGCCTGTGCTGATTGCATTGAGGCACCACTTGGTAGAGAGCTCCCAGTGCTGTTTCTGTGTAGTAAAGAAAACTATTGCTTTTTTTAAAAAGATTTTTTAAAAATATAAATATGCTGCATTAAAAGCATCAGGAATGACATGACCTACCATCAAGACTGAGTTTGGCTCATTTAAAGATGAAGACCAGGTCATGCTGAGGACAGTCATAAACATGTCTCTTACTCTTTCCTGCAATTGCAGCATTTTGAACATCATGAAAATCATTGGTGCTCTTAGCACCAGCCCATAGCCAGGTGGATATTTTACCTTGAAAAAAACTAACAAAAAGGCACTTGAACAAAAAGTATACAAATGCTGTGAATTCCAAAGTACACGTGATTCTACTCACTGGAACACAATGACCTTCACGTTCCTGAATGAGTGCATGGAGGTTTGATGTGTTTCGTCCCACGCATTCAGCCATCTCTGAAACCTCATCTAGGTCATCTAAGGAGACACATTACTATCAGGTACACTGATGGACAGCTTCTGGAAAACGCAGTGACATGCTGTGCTTAAAGTGCGCTGAATATGACTGACCGTTCACACTGAAAAGAAATATCACCATATCTTTGTCACACAGGGAGGGTAAAACGATGCTCAAAAACTCCTTGTGACCTATAGTGAAATGTGGTCCCTGGACACATTGTCAGCCACAGAGGAAAGAGAGAAAAACAGAAAATAAGAGCGCAAGAG
Source organism: Bryconaethiops microstoma (assembly GCA_037577275.1). Lineage (NCBI taxonomy): Eukaryota > Metazoa > Chordata > Actinopteri > Characiformes > Alestidae > Bryconaethiops > Bryconaethiops microstoma. The sequence goes on from JBBJLS010000001.1 coordinate 31,189,576, forward strand.
AGCAGTGAAGGCAGTCTGTTTCATACACAACACATTAAAACCATTCATGTTATTCCAGCTGAATTTAAAGGCTTTAACCCACCACAGACGACAGATCCCCCTCTTTGTTGTTCATTTCACTGAAGCCTTTACTAACAAAGCCTCTGATATCATCAAAGCCTGGGAAAATAAGAAAATAAATGTATATTATATACTAAATATTATAACAGTGTGAATAAATTATGCCTCATGAGAATTCTGGAAATAAAAAATAAGCATTTCATAATACACGATTATACGGAATTCATCACTAGCAGTACCTGCTCCAAATGTTGGAATGCATTCGCTAGCATCAATAATCCCAATAATGCCAAGAGTCTGCCAGCCGAGGTAATACACATGTCCCTTTCTTCTCAGGCTGAATTTCAACAATTACAAAAGAATGATATTTAAATAAGATGCTGGTTCTACATTGTGCCAACAGAAAACATGTATTTCGACCAAGAGTCCAGTACAAGTTTTGTGTACTGTTGTATATATTTTTCCTATATGCCCTAATAGGATTTTAATAGCTTAATCCATTGCCAGTGTGAAACTGCCAAGAAGCAGCAAGGTTGTAAGGCTGTGCATAATTATTTATGATGGAAAACAACAGTTTTAACAGAGAGTGAAAAGCAGCAATGTTTGAGCTACACACAACATACACAGCACATTCACATGTAGATGAGAACACTGGTTATGTGAGTCAGACATCCAAACACATGTGGAATACCTTAAGTTATTTATGTAGGCAATCATACAGAATGATTGGCGAAATTGAGAGCCTACCTCACTCCAGCTTTCTGAACCAGGGCTGCCAGTTTATCACTCTGTGAGTAAGTGATTTCAAGGACTCTCTCTTTCATTGCAATTGAGGCCAAAATGCCCCTGATAAATAGATGTAGTAGAGAAATACATTGAAGAGAAAGGCAGTATATTGTCACGTTTTAAAGAAAATGAAGACACTGTTGGAAGACCTACTCAGGTGTTATTGCTTTCTTATTGTAAACAGCTTCATGCCCAGCAAAAAGGATCATTTCCAGCATTACTTTTGTGGCACTTCCCCCTTTCATTCTTGAAGATCCAGTAATAGCTTCAGGCTTTAAGGAAATGAATAATAGGTTATATATGATTACACAAAGCTTTATATTAGTTGTACGTATATTAAATCTAAAGTAAATGATCGTCTAAATGAAAAAATAGAAGTTTACTAAAACAGGGCTTACTAACAAAATTGCCTGACTGGTGCAATAGGGTGCAAGGCTATGAGAGTAACACATAAAAAAAGATCTCCAGTGTTCTTTTAGCTTCGAAAATGAGCCGTGTACTTTGGATTTGTTGCTAAAAAATAACAGAATAAATGTTTGAGATGGAATATTTAATACCCCCACTGCTGGATTGAGCACAAAGGCTTTTCTGCTTTTCTGAGTTTCACTCATTCTTTCTGCAATCTCCTTGAAGTGAAATGGAGTGTCTTGCACAGGCTCAGTCCTGTCAGTATGACATGGATTATTACAGCTATACAGTAATCTACTGCGCAAACTCTGTGAAACCGTGATAAGTTTGTCATCAGTACCGAGCCATGCACACAGGATTAAATCCAATCAGCACCGGAGTAAAGACCTCCAAATTGTTCAGGCAAAAGTGAAGCTGGCCAGCGACAAAAGGTGCCTTTAAGAGAGAAAGAAATAAAACTGCTTCATACTGGAAATAGAATAATAAATAGAAATGATTGTACAGATAAAAGAAATCATATCATTCATACAGACAAACCACAGGATATTCCGATGAAGAGGACGCGCTTCTTGCCTTTATAAGCCTTGAATGAAAAAACAGAGAAACACTGGGTCGAAACAGGCTGCAGTTAAACGTGCCAAAGCCACTTATGTATTGTCTGAGTGGTGGTCACATTACATAGTTTTATTCATGAAGACATGTGAGAAGAGATGTTTTTCATTTATGGACAACAGCTGGTGGCCCAGTCCATTCAGCCAAATAATTATATATAACGCATATCATCTCTGCTGGAACAAAAAAATCATTTTTCACCAGCTGTGGGTGTGAGATCAATAAAAATAAAAATCTTTTTATATTAACTCACACTGAAAGTAAAATTTTTCCTTTTCTGGGAAGTTGCTGTTCTGGCTGTTTCGGACTCGATATATAAACTATATATATATATATATATATATGTATATATACTATATATATATATATTTACTACTTTTCTCATGTGTTTTTACACAGTTCCCTATCACTGAATCACAGTGTGAGAGTGGTTTACTGCAATGGGACTCCTGCACTATCTCTGTCCTCGCTCTGCCCTCACGCTCACATTGTCCAGCATGAGCGCTCCCAGCGAGGGGTTGTCCTCTGGAGCCTCCTGTGATGTCAGCAGGGCCCTTTAAAAGCAAAATACTGCAAAGTCATGTTCCTGTCTCATCGTATGAATCAAACAGACAACCTGCTTTTACTCACTTGTCACCCCCAGCTATGATGTAAGAATAGATCTGCTTTTGATGAAGAGCAGCAAGCCATCTGTTAAATGACGTCTGCAGAAAAATATCAGAAAACAGTTAAACGGGGATTACTATTGCAACTGCCAGACACTACATGGTCTAAATAATTTACTTTTTCTTCAACATGCTTTTACCGCCAATAGAAAAGCAATACGGCCTGAGGTCCCACATCCACTCAGGACAATCAGACTGTCTTCTGGATTCTATTGAAACAAAACAGTTGTTCTACTCTGCCTGTTATAAGATTATCATTATTCCATAGAGTTCAGATACCAATGAGACCAGTTTACAAGATTATTTACACTTCCCAAACTAGATACGTATGGCATCTTACCTTCAGAATTGTTTCCACTCTCTTGGATATTCCCACCATTGTCTGTACCATAGAGCAGCTTTTCAGTTTCTATAACAAGACGTTTTTAAACATCAGTAGATAATCACGCTCATTACATTGGTCTGCAGTTTTAGCACAAACCTGATAAATGGAGTCTTTATCTGATGTTCCCTCAAAGATCTCTGCATCACATTTTTGAAGCATTTGTACAATTTGGTTGGGGTTTGCTCTATCAATGTCAGTGGTGATTGGATTAGATTTCTCTGTGATGGGCAAGGATGGCTCATAATCTGACATCTGTTTCAGAAAGACAAACCAACATTATCTTAACAGTTCGAAAAGAGACATTGGTCAAAGTAGGAGTTTATGTACAAATCAAGGCTCAGGTTGTTTAAACATGGCTCTTCCTCATGACACACTGATGACTCACACATGCAATCTTACCTCCCAGCGCCGCATTTCTTCTGTGTTGTAGCGGAATGTCCTTTTATGTTCTGTTCTTGATATGAAGAGAACTTCAAGAAAGCCAATGCTCAATATCCTTTGATTTCTCAAGAGCCCTACAGCCTTATTCACACCAAGCACTGAACAAAAACAAAGTTCATTTAAGTGGACTTTGATACAGACGATAAAACTCATTCCCTAGGTTACAACAGCAGTGGAAAGGAAGCATTGTAGACGTTCTTCAGCATACCTGGTTGATAAGTGCTGAAATACTGCCGTTTTAATTCAAGGCTTTAAAACTAACTATAGCAAATTTGGGGGAATTTACACTACAAGCACAAATAAAGGATGCAAAACTGGGTTAAATGTATGGTTCTAAAGATTGTATGGACGTTTGCATTAGAGGTTTTTTAAACTGTGACAACATTCATCACACTTACATTAAGTTTCTTTGAGAAACAAAAGTGGTTTTTCTATGCCAGTTTACCCTTTTCGTTGATTTTATCAGTGAGCTAATATGGTTTCTTATTAGCTATAATAATTATGCAGAGAACTTTTCCATCACATTTCATTCGTTTATTTATTTACTTAATGAACATTTGCTTGATTAATTAGCATTTGCTTAATGGGCTAGACAGTTTGCATGTCTGATCTCATTTAAAAATAAAGATTCCTAAAATCTTTCTAGAGAAATTATTTAACAGCTGTGGAACTCACACATGCTGCATCTTCTGTCACATTTCCTCTGTATTGTAGCACAATGTCCTTTTTATGTTCTTTATCTCTTCTTGATATGTTGAGATCTTCAAGAAAGCCAATGTTATGTTTTCAAAATTCTTTCATTTCTCAGTGAACATTTGCTTAATGGGCTGGACCACTGGTCAAGACTATTTGCATGTTAGTCCCGCTTTAAAAATAAAGAGTCCTAAATAATTCCTAAGGGAAATTATTTAACTGCTATAGAGCTCACACATACTGCAATCTTACCTGTCGCATTTCTTCTGCATTTCATATCTCTTCTTGATATACAGTGGGGCAAAAAAGTATTTAGTCAGCCACCAATTGTGCAAGTTCTGTCACTTAAAAAGATGAGCGAGGCCTGTAATTTTCATCATAGGTAAACCTCAACTATGACAGACAAAATGAGAAAAAAA
>JBBJLS010000001.1:31194144-31206829 GCA_037577275.1 Bryconaethiops microstoma
CGTCAATCACATTTCATTGCAATGTTGTCCCTGTGCTAACATGCATATGACAAATAAAGCTGAAACTGAAACTGAACTGAACTGAAAGCTGAAACTGATAGAAAGATACAAGCACGTAATTGATCTGTAAGGATCAGACTTGGCCCTATTGGCACCTAATGTACAATTGGCAAAGGTGTAAATGATGCTGTTACTATACCTCTGAATAATTGGTTAAACTATAGGCATGTTTATTTTAAAAATGGCCAATAAAATCAGCCAAATATGAAAGCCATTAGAATTGTAATGAGCAAAAAAAATCAAGAAGTGCCAGTGTTTTTTTACACTGAAATTATACTTAGCTTAGTAAGCAGACAGCACTCCTTTACAAAGCAAGCTTACTGAAAGATAACAAATGAGGAACACGTAAAAATGTAGTTAAAATTGATCTCTGTCCTAGTCATTAACATCTTTTAACATAATCCTGAATACTGTTGGTAGTTTGGATAATGATTTTGGTTTGGAAAAGTCTTTTTGTACTTATTGTATTGCATAAACCTATTAATTTGTATTGATATAAATTACTGAGCCCTTCTTTCTCTTTCTTTATTTTTTCCTAGTTCCAGAGAACACCATCAACAGTCAGCATCATCAAGGTCTGATTGGTACAACAACACAGAATCTGGTCTGTCTGGTTCTCAAGACAGAGTGTATAATGCCTACTTTGTTTGGGAATCTAAAATGCATCCATGAGGCCTCTTTCAGTACTAATAACAATCTGCTCTGCAATACACTTACAACAACCTGCAATGCACTGTATTTTTTGCTGTATTATAAAGACTGATAATCTGCTGGAGAATGGCAATGGCAAGCTATAACTGCAAGGAATCTGAATGGAAGAAGGCAAATTGAATGTCCCAATCAGGATAGGGCTAAATCATGAAACAACATATCAATAAAACAGGCCTTTTTGATCAATGTCAAACTCTACATGAATAATGCATGCTGAAATCTGTTCATGATAAACAAATCTGAAACATTCTTTCTGTTCCTCATAACTTCTATGCAAAACATGAGAAAAATGTCATGCCATACCATCCTGATTGGGGCTAATATTTGACCATGTTTGAAGGCATTTATAAGTGTCATTATATCGCTGATATAACACACGACAGAATATTTTACTCTGAGGCTGAGCACAGTCTTGGACTATTACACTGTTTCATTAGAGATACTGAGTTCTTATAGATGGCTAGGAGAAAGTCCACTTCTGCTGTCTAGTTGCAGCAAAACATAACGTGAGCAAAACTGTTGCTTTGAGTCATAGTGCTTTAGTTTAGTGCTATGCTGTACAGAATGTGTTGTAACTAAAGAATTGGAAGGTTATACATTAATACAACCAGTAGCTGGAGCATTAGAGATGGTAGTCAGTTGTTCTAAAGATAAGATGTATTGTGTTTGGGGAAAAGAGTGTTAAACTTTGAGCATTTCGAGCGTTTGTTTTTCATAGAAGAATTTACTAGAATAGCTTGTTTTATAAGACAGGTTCAGTTTAGATTTATCACACTTTGACTTTCATTTAGTAGTAGATCAGTTTAGTTTAGATATACCACATTTTATATATATTGACTGTTCAGTTAGAAAATCTGTCAGAATTGTTAGTGTTAAATCACATTTGGAGCATATCGTAATAAATCGAACTGAAAGCTTGTCTTTTTGCCTGTTTGATTTGGGTCTGGATAAACTAAATAGCATTTCACTTGTAGTCTGTTTCCACAGTGTGAAGTTCAATACAGTGGCTTACATCCGGATTACATTATATAGAGGGTATAATTTTCAGCTTACAAAAAACAAAGTCAAAAATGTGAAATCACACATGCAACTAACGTGTGTGTGTAATAAAAAGACTTAGGTGCCATATACACAAGTAACATACACAAAAGTGTGTGTGTGTGTGTGTGTGTGTGTGTGTGTGTGTGTGTGTGTGTGTGTGTGTGTAAAGGAGTAGATGTCAAGGCAGCAAGGCAAGTGAACTGACGGTTGGAAGCTGGAAAAATGGAAGTTGTACAAGGAAGGACAACCTAACCGGTGAAGGGGTGAAGTGGCCACAGGGCAACGCAAGGCTCACTGATGCATGTGGAAAAGGAAGGCTAGCTCGTCTGGTCTGATCCCACAGAAAAGCTACTGTAGAACTGCTCAAGAATTAATGCTGATGATGCCAGAAAGATGTCAGAACACACAGTGCACCACAGCTTGTTGAGTATGGGAATGAGTAGCCACAGACCAGTCACTGTGCCCATTCTGACCCCTGTCCAACGCCAAAAGCTCCTACAATGGGCAAGTGAATATCAGAACTGGACCATGAAGCAGTGAAAGTAGGGGGTTTGGTCTGATGTGTTTGCATTGCTTACATGAGAAGAGGGCAAGACAGCGAAAACCATTGTCTTTATGGACGTTGGGGTCACAGTCATGCTGGAATATAAAAGGGCCTTGCCCAAACTGTGTCCAAAGTATGGCATTGTCCAGAATGTCTGCTAAAGCACTAAGATTGAGCTTCACTGGAAGTAAGGGGCCTAGCCCAAAACGTGAAACACTGTGGTGTACTGTGGTGTCCAAATACTTTTGTCCATATGGTGTGTGTGATATTATGGTTGGACATTTTCTACAGAAGACCTCTAGATGGCTCCTGGGGAACCTTTTGAAGGTTGAGACACATGAGCCGAAGTGAATCACTTCCTGTAGTGGAGGAGCCTGCATTGTTGTCAACATTAAGTCTGTCGAACTTTAGTGCAGTTCACAGCTGGCTCTCTGAAACAGCAGCCTGTCTGGAGATCAGATAATGGACTTATTCTTCGTATGGCGGCTTGTACTTTGATGAGGGCAATTAGGCAACACATTCTGACTGTTTTTTTTATTCGTCTCGGGACATTTTAAATGCAGATATTAAGTCCGGTTTTACGGACATTCAGCGTTGGGCTAGTTTGGCTAACAGACAAGAGAGCTGGAGAGCTAATTTAGGCTAAAAGCTCCTGAATTTAACTACAATTTGTGGGCAGCTAGCAGGTTCTTAAGCGTGTATGGCTGCTTTGTCGTGATTTTAGTCATTGTTATGCTCTGTAGAAGTCCAAACCGACTGTCCAGCAACCTCTGTAACCTTGAATTCATCATTTATAAGAGAGAACTGTTGGTTGTGACTGTTTATTTCAGTTTCAAAACACCTAGCTGGGCTAGCACAGACCCTCCAGCTGTTATTGCTTTACAGAATAAAGTAACCGTTTTTCTGGCTGGTTATCCGTTCTGTACAGTTAATAGGGCTCAGAAAAGATGTTTATTCACATACAGCTGGAACGCTTAACTGGATCTGTGGTGTTTGTAATCATGAGTTAAAGACAACGACAGCTTCGTTAGCTGCTCGGCTAGTCTCGAAGCTAAGCTAAATGTCACTGGGAAGGCTGACTTGCGCTCAGCAGTCTAGTTAGGTTTCTGTCTGTGTTCATGATTAACTGTGTTTGATAATGAAGTCTTTAGTGTCTGAGGACTCGTTTTAAGCCCCGCTGCGTTAACCTTAGATGTTTTAAGCCTAGGTTTTGGATAACTTGGCTGTTATTTCATGAGGTTGCGAAGGAAAGTGGGCAAGAGCTACGATGAGCAAGTTGATGACACTGCTGGCCCTGTCTTTGTGTGGTGGTGGAAGAGGAAGATGACAGTGTAGGTGGGGAATGAGCCGATTTGGAGTCGACCAGAAGAAACTGCTACTCGAAGACTGCTAGAAAATGCCCAGGAGAAAACAGTCAAATCCACAACCTGTGAAATGTAAGTATTGCTTTTGATCATGTGAAGCATGTCGCTAGCTTGGCTTGTCGTCTGCAGGACGAAGTTTCCTTCTTCCTAAGCTTCAGACTGTATTTGGCCACATGGGCTCCTCTCTCGTGAAGAGCAGGTTCCTTTCTGGACTTTCCTATTGAAGTTAGTTCTTGTCATCAGGGTAGATTTAGTAATACACATCAGTAATGACACACAATATTTCGGTAACATAAAGGACATGTCCTTTTCTGCTGACAAGGCCATCTTTTCAGCTTTAGTTATTAAGATTAAAGTCAGCAGGCTTCGTTACAGTGTAAACATAACTTGATAAAACACCATGAAGTCTTGATAAAACACCATGTTTAGTGGTATCTTCACTTAAACGTCCCACTGGCCTCCTTCCTTTGTAATTCTTTCCTAACACCATTTCCTCTAAACAAACCCCCATCTCTGCCAAGAGCCTCAGAGCTAACCCATCTCTGACCTGCCCATGTACCCCTCCCTACTTTTATCTGAATGCTTTCCATGGTTCCTTCCTCAGTCACTCACTCTCCTGTCCTTTTCCTATCTCATGCTTCTCTCAGTGTTGAGCACTGTCTATGCAACATTAAGGACTCACACTTTTGGTGCAAGATGTTCCACCTTTCTGCACTTTGGCTGATCACTCCATCCTTAACCTTGATCAGTTTACGTTTCTAATTTTGTGCCTTGTTTTTACTCTCTTTTGTTTTATTATTGTACTTGAGAAACTTTAAAGTCGCAGTGAATTGGAAATCATAAAAGTTTTTTTTTTCTTAATGGTGCATCTCCCAGTGAAGCACAGTTAGGGAGATTTCTCTGAGCGAGCTGTTAGAACACTGTTTCAAGAAATGTTCCTGACATAAAACTTGAAAAAAGAACCACAGAAAAAAGCTTGTGAATACATAGTTTCACATAATGTGTTCTTTAACTACTGATGATCTCCACATTATTCTCAGAAAAACTATCAATTTATATTACTTGGCCCAAGCAAGTAATGAGTCATGACATAGCCAATAATCAGGCAAGCAAATATAATTTTTGAAGATTGTGGAAAAATTATCAACCATGAACCATTAGTGTCATGTTTTACTGTCTTTTAAGCAAAGAATTGTGTTTAACATGACCAGAAATATAATTTTATGTTGACTTTAAAAACATACAGTAAAGCATAATTTAAAACTTCTCTACTAAGTAACTCGTTGTTGGTTTGCTAGTGGGGTCTGAAGATGGTGTTGGAGGTGTTAACCCAGAGAACCTGGTCCTGGAGAGTGATTTCCTCCTTGGACAAGACCTGGCATTTGGAGAGAATGACTACAAGATCATAGGATTTGAGAGAGACTCTGGTTAGTAATGCTTGATGTCATCTCAGTATTTGAGTTGAGTCTGTTCTAAATTAAAGCATTACAAAGAACTTACTGGCATACTTTTTTCAACATATAATCAAATACATTGTTTTTAAGAAAAATGATCTCTTGTTTCTTTCCAAATTCAGCAACTGCTGACATGGGAATTCCAGCTTATGCCTTTAGTGATGAAGACTGCTCCAGTTACAACCGCCTCAGCATGGAGAGTGACTTTGAGGACCCACGGGACACTGAGAGTGACCGGGAGGAGATGGGTGGGGACCCTGGCTTCACACCCTACCTGTCCTGCAGGCGATGTGGTCAGCTGCTTGGAGATCCTCTTAGTGGAGACCTGGACATAGCAGGGCTGTACTGCCTCCGCTGTGGAGGTGAAGATAGGGGTGCAGAACGGGAGGTTAGACGGACAGAGGAGGTTCTGCCTGCAGAGGGCTCCAAGGAGAAAGAGCACAAAGGGAGGTCCTCTGCAAACGGCACCTTCAAATCCTACTCCTGCAAACTGTGCAACTTTACCTCACGCTACTCCAATCACCTGAAGCGACACATGAAGACCCACAATGGCGAGAAGCCTTACAAGTGTCAGCACTGTTCATATGCCTCAGCTCAGCTGGTCAACTTACAGAGACATGTGCGCACACATACTGGGGAGAAGCCATACAAGTGTGACTATTGTACATTTGCCTGCAACTCCCTTGGCAACCTTAAGAGGCACCAGCGAATGCATACTCAAGAGAAGTCCAACAAGTGTAGCCATTGTGATTTCAATGCAAGCAGTGGCCAGACCCTAAAGAGACACATGATGAGCCACAAGAACGATGTGTCAACATCTGTGGTGGAAGGTATGTGTATGATCTGTCTTTTTGCTCTCATTTCAATAAAGTCAGACAGAAGTATGCCTCATTTTGTTTTTCAATTAGAAGTGTCTGTAATTCCCAAATAATTGTTGGTTTGCAATCAGAAGATGTTTAGTTGGTCAAGTTCTTCATCATTTGACTGGGAGGTATTGCATGCTTCTGGTTTGAAAGCTTGTCTCAGCTTTTCTAGTCAAAGAGGAACTATGTTGTTCACAGCATGCATTTAAACAGTACATGTTAAGGGAAGTAGCAAAAGTTGACTTCCTAAAACCAGATTTCGCACAAAGAGGAAGATGCTTATTTTACTTGTCTCACTGAAAGGCCCTCTTTTTTTCTCTCTTGTCTCCAGAGGCTGTGGTGTCTGATTTGACTCTGCACATCAGTGGTGATCCTGACTTCTTGCATAACTACGGCAGCCTGCGTGCTGATCGGCACCCCCCAAGTCTGCTCGACACAGAAGGGCTGGCCCAGGAGCCGGAATCTGGGCTCCCTGAGCTGCTTTTTCCCTTCACCTGCCGTGTGTGTGGCTCAGTGTTGGAGGACGAGGAGGGCGCAGCCACACAGATCTGTGGCAAGTGCACCCTGGATATGTTGGCGAAGGGGTCCCCTGCCAGCCCAGAGAAAGGAGATAAGCTGTACTCTTGCACTGCGTGCAGTTTCATCACACAGTACCCCAACCATCTAGCTCGTCACATGAAGACACATAGTGGAGAGAAGCCCTATAAATGTCCGCAGTGCAACTACGCATCCGCCCACTTCGACAACCTGAAGCGGCACCACCGTGTGCACACAGGTGAGAAGCCCTATAAGTGCCATCTATGTGACTATGCCTGTGGAAACCTGGCCAACCTCAAACGGCACGAGCGCATCCACTCAGGTGCCAAGCCCTTTCAGTGTGTTGTGTGCAACTACAGCTGCAACCAGAGCATGAACCTGAAGCGCCACATGTTGCGCCACACTGGCGAGAAGCCTTTCAAGTGCCAGGAGTGTGCCTATACCACAGGACACTGGGACAACTACAAGCGCCACCAAAAAAAGCATGGCCATTCCACCGAAGGGTGGATAAAAATGCCGCTACCAGAGAAGGAGGAGGAGGAAGAGGAAGAGGGGGAGATGTAGCAAAAAGAGGAAATGTGGATAAAATCAGTTCCCTTTTTTAAGAGCTCTTATCTCCTGGTCTTAGCGTCTAACTGATGTTGCCTTACTGTTTTCACATTGCAAAAGTGTAAACTACACGTGGCAAGAGTGCAGTTTTACATTCGTGCCTTGTACGGGGTTTTAAAAAAATCCACATCTCCGTTAACTGTTACATTTTCTGCTCCTCTTTTGTTGATGCCTATTTAATAATAACTTCACAAACCGTTTGTTTCAAAAAGACCTCATCCCAAATGTTGGGAAATCACAACAGAGAAGCAAGAAACGCACAGCTAGCATGGATGTGAAGTGAACCATACAGGTTCCCCCCTGCGTTCTTTGAGCTAGGTTGCCTCTGGCGTAAAGACCATACAGATCAAATTTAATACACACATACACATTAGTTTTTGAGAATTTGAGGATTGTGGAGTCTCCTGTTAAACTGTTCACATGAAGCTGACTTGAAAACTACAGTTCTGCACCTCTGTCTGTATGAGTTCTATATGAATTACTGAATGAAAAAGTATTGCAATAAAGCCAACGATTCTCCCTTTTCCTGGTTGACACTGCAGCTATTTTTTATTTCTCTGTAGTGGATTTGATTACACTGAAAACCTCTGGTGGCTGCTAAATTATGTAGGATGCACAATGACAGTAATGTCTTGGTGCCTTTTTTGGCAGGTGACGTACACCATTCCCTGATTTTACTGTATCGGGTGCCACTGCAACAATGCTGCACTGATGTGGGGGGTTTCCGAACTCCCAGCACACGCCTTGATTTTCTGTCCAGGGCATTAGAGTAATTCTGTCTGTGTGGGTATTTTTGTGGGTGACTTTTAAATCACGTTTCTTCATTTAGTTTGTGTGATACCTACTGTGAAATGATGTCCATAAAACATAAACCCATGTAAAGTGATGGGGTGGTCATTTTTTGTTTTGTTTGGGTGAAGAAACCTGTTTATAGTTTGTTTGTTTTTTTTCCTGGATTGTGCAAATTGAGAGAAAAGAAAAGGGACCACATTTTGTTGCTATAATTTTATTGAGGCATTACATTTCAAAAACATTTCTGTGATTGTAGGTGTATGATGGTTATCAGCCTCTGCTCCTTATACATTGTATTTTTGTTACACAAAAGGGCACAGCAGTTATTAAATGGCCAAGATGATGATGATAAATGTCATTCAATGATATCAGGGACTAAGTCGAGACATTTTATGCATTATAATGAACATGTAATGTTTGGATTGCTACATATTGTTCAGAATAATTATTTATGTACTGTATATTTTTGTGGTTTGCCTTTGCTTTATTGGTCTGAGGACTTGTCAAGTGACCTTTTGGCTTAATAATAAAATGTTTTTAAAAATTTTGATACATAATGTCTGAATTTTTTTTGGTTTTTTAGTACTGTAGAGAGGGATCAGTTCACACAAACAGTTGCCACTGCTTGCCTGTAGAGGGCGATACAGAGCTTGTAGAAAAAGGTAGAAAGAGTTTTGGGCAATATTGAACATGTTCTCTATTTTTTAAAGAAGTGAAACTGACCTTGGAGGTCCTCATGAGCACACTTTAATTTATATGTCCAGGTGAGAAAGAGTAAAATATTTGCAGAGATCCGTCAGAGAGTTGTCTTGCGAGCTGACATCACGGCGCAGTAGCTGGTTGAAGGGGACCAAACCTCACTAAGACTCCTGACTTGGTTCCGTTTTACCAGCCACTAAGACGTGCTGTTTCAGGAAAGGTAAGTAGGTGTAACAGTTAAAACATTTTTATTGCACAGCTAATAGAGATGAAGAAATGTGGGGGAAATGTTCTTTCTCCTTTTTTAACATGTGCTTTGCCCTTGCACTGTAGACAATATGTCCTATATTTGTCACTGGACATGATATATCTTTATATTGAAACAAACCTTGCACTTTTGAAGCGCAACCTCAAAGACATCCTGCAAACTTTTTGTCCATTATTTGGGGGGGGAAAATCCTATTGAGAGGACCTGGACCTCCAAAACACCTTGATTTATTTTAATAAAGCAATCTTCATCTGTTTTCTGCTTTAAAAATAGGCTTTTGTCTCATCCCAGCTGTCAGAAAACCGATCCCATTTTCCAGAGTTAAAGCACCATCTGCTGTACAAAAGGTTTATTAGACCTTTTCATCTTTAGCTCCTAATGGCTGAAAACTATTTCCTGAAATTATTATTATTATTATTTTCTGTTGCCAAGACAGAAGAGAGTGTAAATAAATGTGCCATTATGTCCTGTATGGAAACAGCCCGCCCAAATTAGCCTCCTCACACCTGTCCCGCTATTTATAAGAGTAAACTCGTCTCAGGGGCTGCACCTGTGTTCTGTCACTCAGCCTGCACCATCACTGGCCCTATAGGATGCGATTCCGCTTGTGCCTATCGAAATGCTTGTCGTGGAGGAAATTTTGCTACATATATACCATGAGCCCCATGTGTTGTCCATGTGCTGTATGAATGACCGGTGACTGACTTTGACATTCCCTTCATACAAAAAAGGCAAACAGACAACAGTAAAGAAAACCATTGTAGTTATTGCAATACTCCTGTTTTTTTAAGTTAGCACATAATACATTTTTAATACATATTCTTTGGGCTTTTTGTGAGATACTTTACCATGACGATCACGTCTCTCTGAAACCACACACTTCCTTACATTCCATAGCTGGATTCATTATATGGGGATATAAGGAAGTATGTAATCTCAAAGAGTAATCCATCCCTTGTAGTCCACTGTAAGATTTAAATTGGTCCTAGCAAATTTAATGTAGTCTACTTTTATGCAGTAAATTGTGTGCGTGTATATATATATATATGTATATATGTATATATATATATATATATAGTATAATTTTATGTAGTAATTTATATATACATATATATTATACTACATAAAGGTAATGAGTGCATGCAAGATATAATTCATTTTATATGCTAGAAAGTTGTTTGACACTTTAACTCCTACCAACTTAGTAGTTTAGTCAGAATAGACATAAAGGTTAAAATGTCAAGAAGCTAATGGCCTACTGTCTCCAAAATGTATAGCAGAATATGAATTGTCTCTATCCTGTTACAAAGGGAACAAAGCACATAAAATGAGTATTAAGATACTGAATGCTTTTTTCAAATATATATATATATACAAATATATATATTTATTTGTGTATATATATGACATTGTCAAGCAAAGGACCTCTTTTACAAAAAAAGTGCACAAATTAACACATTTTTGGGAACCTGTTACCAACAGAAATCACCTTTTCATTATGAATGCCCATTCAATCTTGCTGCAGTGAAATGACTTCACTGGAAACCATTTTAGATGACCACATTACTTGCCCATCCCTTGAAAGTCGGTCCCTCACTCGAAGTGTACTGTCAGATACTTAAAGGTCCTGTTTGTCCAGCCTCTGTCTGTCCCCTGTCCCCTGTCCCCTGCACCGCTCTGCCGTCCATATCCTCCTCCTCTGCAGTCGCCTGCTGGACTGAATCCAGGCCAGGCTTGCCTCCTCTGCCTTTTCTATGAACTGCCCTCCCCCTCGCTGGCGGCCATCCACCTGTCAGTGTCCTTTAGAGACCTGGGCCTCTCCTGCACCTCCTGTTCCCAGGCCTCAGCGCTCTGACAGGGCCAGCCAGTCTGTGAAATCACACCTCTCAGCTGTTCGCACTACACTTGAGACACCCTATACCCCACTGGCCACTCTTCCACAGAATGTCAATGGCTCCTTAAAAAAGGAGGGCTTCTGGGGGCAGGGTGGGCAAGGAGACAACTGTGAGGAGCTTTTAGTGGGACAGTAGAGCAGAAAATGGTTCCCAGACCACAGCTGAGAAAGGAGTTTATATTTTAGGTGTGGCATACTCGTGACTGGCTAGGTCTCCCTAACCTACACTATGCACTTTCTTGATCTATTTGCTTAATTTAACACACTGGGGTGGGAGGGGGGGGTAATTGACATTTGATATGTTTTATTATGCAAGTGCATAGAAATTATGCACTTGCATAAGCAGAAAATGTCTGTATTTAAATTTGTTCATTAAATAGGTTAATCTATCCAATATCTTCTATAAGTGTAAAATTAGGTGGACTATACTGAAACTATGTAGTGACCCTTCGTGCCCTGTGGATGAAGGGCGTTGTAGACCACCCCCATCACAATAGAAGTGTTTGATCATAGGATAAAAGTGATGCATGGGAATAACATTGTATATATTTGCAGTGACTCTACTCTCAAACACAATAGATATTTACAGCATGTGTACATTCTGAAGCACATTGAGCAGCATTTTTATTTAATAAAAAATATATATAAATGATATATCTGTCTGTTTGTCTGTCTGTCTATCTATCCATCTATCCTCTGCTGAGTCTGTTCGCAGGAATATTTTGTGCAGTGTTCAGATCATATTAATATGAGCTGATCAATGACCAGAATGGTCAGAGGTATGAACCACGGAGTTGTACGTATTTCCATCAGGCATCATCATGAATTTTGATCCAGCTCTGATTTTATAAATAGCTGCAGTTGAGCAGCACAGCTGAATGCAGCAGATGAATTATATGAATTTCCTTCTTTCCATTTCAGTCATTCAATCACTCTGTCCAGCAGAATGCTGTGACTCCTGAATCACATGCACGGGTCCAATCCAGCGCTGGAGCCGAGGCCGCTAAGGTCAACACCTGTGCTCGGAACTGTGGCAGAGAGAGAGAGAGTTACAAGATAAGCTCATAGTCATTAGACACACTAATACTGAAGCCCAAGACTGGATCTATTTCAGTTCTACACAGAAGCTGAAAATAGGCTTGGCTCATTTTGTGTGTGCTCTTTCCCCATCAGAGTCCCAGAGGAATTACCCTGAAATTTTTGATTAGGATGATCTGCTGAACCGACTTTGATTGTGGCTTTAATACACTCTCCATGACAGACTTTCTCTATAGCTGAATATTTAAATAATTGAACAGCTGAGTAGTTTCTGAGTGTGTACCCACAATTTGCTCAAAACTAGAGTGCAGTATCGGCTCTTTGGCCAAGCTCAACCTGCCTGGTGTCTGAATGGCTTGCTACAGAATGCATCTCATAATAGGGTCAGCTGGCTTATTTTTAGGTTGCTAAACAGGGGATGGTGGGGAGAGGGTAAGGTGATAACTTTGTCCTCCATTCAAGAACTCATTTGAAATGAGATGTTCAGCTTAGGAAGACATACAGCCAGTCATTTTATCCTGTAATGGTGTGCTTCACATGGCGTGAAGCCTTCATTTTGAAAAATCATAAATCATCTGAAAGGGTTCTACAGTGCATAACACTCCAGTCTGTGTGGTCAGGATTGTTTTGGCACACTTAGCAGAAAACATAAGGATGTAACAGAAACACACTTAGCAGAAAACAAATTCTATGATGATCAAAGCATAGAAGTGGTTGTTCAGCGTAATGCAGCACCTTCTACCTTCAGACTTGGTTTACTGTTGTGTAGCTGCTAAATATATTAAAAGAACTTTAAACACTGACATATACA
>JBBJLS010000001.1:31216673-31261782 GCA_037577275.1 Bryconaethiops microstoma
TTCCTGGAAATATAGTTGATATTCAAGGACTGGCACAGTCTTCAGTCTATCCATTGGGTTTGAGTTCGGATCCACAGGGAACAGTGGTGTGTTGAGAGAACCCACAGCCCTTCAGTGACAAAAAAGATTCAAAGTAATCAGTAAGACCAAATGTGCATGTCCAGATTAAGTCAGTTTACAATCAATCAATCAATCAATCAATCAATCAATAAATAAATAAATAAATACTGGAGCAACAGTACCATCTGTAAACAGAACTGCTGTCAGTCAGTCAGTGGTTTTAGAAATGCATTGATCGTAGAGGAATTCATACCTCAGTCTCTCTGGATAGGACCGAGCCATATTCCAAGCGAGAACACCACCCCAGTCATGGCCCACCAGAGTAACCTGGGCAATACCCTGGATTTGAAAAAAAGACATTAAGCTACTTATCAGACAACCATCCCTCGGCCGTGAACAAAAATGGTCTTTGAGAACCTCAAGTTTACACTAGGAAAAATTACTAGGCCTGTATTTTCTCTTGATATTCCACTGAGCTGCAGGGCACACTTCTATTACTGTACACTGTTTTATTTGGCAAATCATTACTGTTCTAAGCTTGATCTTAAGAACCATTTTTCATAAAGTAATCTAGTACGTTTAACATTTACTACAACCATTAAAACAACTAAACTTTATTTCTAAAGACTGCACCAAAAATGTGTGCTGAATGAAATGTGTGAGCCAATGTGGTACCATGGATAAAAATACTACAGACTATTACTATTCTCATTTACTACACTCAAAGGACCAAGTTAAAAAAAAAAAAACAATCACTCCAACCACCAGCATAATTCACTTTACTCTGGACAATATTTACTTGATTAGACAGCCAACTGCAGTGGCTAATTAGAGGATAATTACTGTTCTCAAAATAGGGCGACAGTCCTGCAATCCCCCTTCCCCCACCTTCCTTGTTACTGGCTGAGAGTAAATCACATTATGCATATCAGTGCATTTAAACATTTAACATTTAAACATCTAAAGAAATTAAAGTCAATGAAAATGTGATATAAAATGATGAGACAATTATCTTATATCACATTTTCATTGACTTTAATTTCTTTAGATGTTTAAGTGTTAAATGTTTAAATGCACTGATATGCCATATACATGCAGGGTCAGAGAAATTCATATATACACACACACACACACACACACACACACACACAGTAAACCACCGCTAAATCGCAGCTTCAGTCATACAGTCATTTTAGTGCAAAAATTGTTACAAAATATAATTTACTAATTTTGTAACATAAATATTAATGTAAGTTCAGCTACATTTCCATATCAAATATAATATAAAATACATTTCTTGGTACTGTCGAGAGAACATAAAGAAAGCATGTCTTGGGATGGTGAAATACCACTGTACTCAGAGGTGGGAGGTTTGAAAGTAGCCAACCCGAGAATGTTAATCATTTCTCCTTGCTGCTCATTGGCTGCTGCCCTGTGATGCATCTCTGGCAAACGCAGTCCACCATTCCCGCATCAGAACAGTTTCCCGGGTGGAGCTATCTTGAGTGTTTCTAAAATTAATTTATTACTGTATTTATCCTTCTTATACCAAAGAAAACGATAGCATGGCCAAAGAAACGACAGTGCATACCAAATAAAAGATGCGTGTATGAATTACAGTACAGTCTATACAGGGGTAACATCGGTATTTACATTCTAGCACTGCAAGACAGCAGTTCAGTGTAAACTGTACAGTACCAATACGGGTTTACATTTTCATTAAGGGTAATGTATTAAGCTACATTTAAAATGAAATTGGGAGCATATTTGGGGGAATATTTAGGGTTTACAAATGAATTGCAGTGGATACCTTGGAAAACTTCTAAGAATACCTTGCACAAGTACTCAAATATCCTGCAAAACCTGTCAGCCTCTGTAAGCAGTCTAATACAGAGCTGTCAGCGTAGGAGGGAAATTATACACAGCATTCCTCGCAACCCAAACAAAGTGTAGAAGATAAATGTCCACTAGTGAGATAAAGGGCAAATCTGTCAATCTACAGATATCCTGGCATCACCAAAAAGCAAACTCGATTTTTATTCCACACCTCTCAGCCTAGACTTTTAATAGAGATTGAAATCCACTTACACATTCAGAAATGTGTGAGCAGACTCCTATGATAGTGAGCCAAGATGGATAGAAGATTTCAGCAGCAAAGCTGCTCTTGTTATCATCTTTTCAGGCATTCTGGCCTGAACAGGAAAAGGAAAAACTTTGACCCCACAGAATATATACATTCAGTGTGGGAGCTGTGGGACTTAATTTATTTTCCAGACAAAGGTGAAGTTAGCACTTCCTGAATATTCTGCATTTCGCCCGGCCAAATCATACTGACGTGCTGAACTTCATATCAAAAATACATTACATAAAAGTTTTCCAAAATGCTTTATGCTGAAATAGTAATATATAGTCATGCATGTCATAGTGCATATTGTACAATGGAAAAGGCATCTGAGAAACTCAGTTAAAATAGACAAATATGGGCAATATGAATTGTGAACACACACACAAACAAATAAGTAAAAAGTTAATGACTTCATACGTGTGCGTGTGTGTGTGTGTGTGGGTGTGTGTGTGTGTGTGTGTTAGCCTAACCATTTCCAAACCTCTCCTTGAGTTACCTTTCAATACATGCTTCATCCTACCAATCATTCATTCACGTAGAGCAGAGGTGCTGTTGGAATTTAACTAATCCATGCAGTGGCTGGAGTGTAGGAAGTCAAGAACCCAACCTGTGCTCATTTGAATCTAATTCTGATCAAGCATACTGTTTCAATTAGCAAAACTTGCTTACTAACAAGACAAATAGACTTAAACCATGTTCTTGGGTCCCTGGGACTTTTGTCTAGAACTCTATATATGTGTAAAGCCAGCAGCATACATACCAACTTATCCAGGAAAGTCACCAGATCCTATAAACAACAAGACATAAATATGCTGTAAAGACACCAGTTATTTTGACATTTCTGTTTATCTTTGGATGTGTATACGATTACCTGTGAAATCTTTTCTTGAGAATACTCGTCAATATCTGTGTAGAGATCAGAGGATGCAATCAGATCTGCGTGGCTTAAGTGTTCGTATTCACGGAAAACAATGCAACAAAGAAACAAATAACTAAGACGAAAGCCACCCTATAGAACGCTCCCCTGATAACTGGAAATCCCATACAATAGGAAGAACTGAATGTATTAAAGAATAGCCATTCTCATTTTCATCCCAGCATGGTGCCCAACTCATCATACAACATGGAATACCTTGAAGCAGGTGTTGCACTTATTTGGAAATTCATGCTGCTTTTTAAAATTGAATGTGTGACACATGAAGACACATCATGTATACAGAAAAGCTCAAATAGAAGACACGAGACATTTCAAGCATGGGAATAAAGGAAGGATTGTAAGAATGCTTTGAGGAACTAAAAGTGAACGAAAAGGTATATGGTAATTTTAAAAAGCTGAATCAGTCAACCAAGTGGCCATCGTAGAAGTGCTATTAGTATAGAAATTTGCATAGTTTTAGTTGGTGATTTTGAAGCTGGATATCTTTTGTCATCAACAAAGAATATGTCCCACAGCAGTATTAAACCTCAAGGTCGGAATTTTAATGTAATTTTTAACTTTCTAATATCTGTTTTACATCCATGCTCTTAAAAACAGGTGTCTGTCTAAGTGTAGGCCCCATCACTGGCAGACTGCGAGTTCACTCCAAGATGATGCTACAGTTATTTTTGTCTGGGAATCCAAGATAGCATAACCGTTCTCGCTCTCTCTGGGTGGGTAGGATTGCCCTCCAGCTCCCCACATCACACAGTGTGATGACAGACAGCACGGGCACCTTGTTGATGACAAAACAGCTTTCGCAGTTAGTGGTCTCCTCCAAGCATGCCGACATTACATCTGTGGCAGTTTGAAAAGATGTGAAGGTGCTTGACTCCGAGACAGTACATGCTAGCTTTACACTTCCAGCATTTGTAAAATGAATTAGGAGAGTCCTAGCCACCAGGTGGAACCGAACACGCCTGATTTGTGCAAATACAAAGTTTACATAAGGGGTTTATAATGGTATTACAAAAAAAAGGACTATAGTTTAATTTTCTTTTATAAAAGTATATTAAACTAAAGTTAGCTATTCTTTTCAGCTCTTGAAGTGCACTACAAACCTCACATCTACATTTTAGCAACCTCCAGAGACATATGGAAGGTCATACAACTTTGGAAGAGTGGAGCTAGGATTAAAATGTCACTAAAAGATTGTCTTGTTCACACATCAAAGGCCCTTTCATCAAAAGGATGAAAGTGAATGGCAAAACTCAAATGATAGAGCACCACATATCCAATATGACCATCAGTAGTTTCATAACACCCCCACCCAATCTCACTTCTAAGCATTCTTATAAGGTCTTAAATTGCAGAATATAGAAACCCTGGGCAGAGATACGGTAGATCAGAGACATACAATGAGAAAGATATGCAATGAAACGATTTAAAATTAGCACAGCTCATTATGATATGGACTGACCTGCTGGAGCAGTGGAGCCACCATAGCCTTTCATGTCTGGAGCAATAACCCTGAAGCCCGCATCAGCCAGGGCAGGAATCTGAGAGCAGGAGAATATCTGCCCTTAATGCCTGCCCACTGCAGCATGCTGAACTCCACATACTACATCATTATCAGGACATTTCATTCAGAATTCAGACCATCTTCTGGACGGTCCAAGGATTTAGGTTATATAACATTGTGCTTTATGTTCACATTTTCTTACCTGGTACCGCCAGGAAAACCAGCTTTCTGGGAATCCATGGCACAGCAGAACAGGAGGGCCACTGCCCATCTCCACATAATGGATCTTCACTCCAGGCTAAAAGAGGTACAAAGACTTAACTCACCCTGCTGATCAGCACCGACCCCTGAAACTCAAGCAAGCCTTCCAACTGTTTGGCATATACAGTTCACATTCATGTTTTAATGTGATCTATAGCATTAGTGCAAAGACACTTTTGCCACACAAAAACTAACATGTTCACACTTTCAACTCAGTGATGTTGTGCGCATGATGGAATGTGACTCCAATCTGATTGCTCTCTTTATTCATTCCACTTAAACCATCCGATGTGAATCCACCTTTATTTAACTATAACCGTTCGTTCACCATTTTTCAGTCCTCGCACCAACCCTGCACACCAAAGTGTCTTTCCTGCTCAGCAACACCTGATTCAGCACAAGAAGAGGTTGATAGCATCTACAGACATGTCTAAGACATTTAAGAGCAGAGAAAACACAAGTGTACAGCCCTGCTCTCAGTTGGTATTCACTGTTCTGGCATGAAGTTCCTATTTTCTGCTGAAAGAAATGTGTAGATGAAACACATTTTTTACATTCACTATCATACGGCTCTTAAAATTACACCAATATTATGATGCTTTGTGCTTTTACCTTGATTGTAACATATCCATGGCTGACCTCTTCAGGATGACAAATGTGTGGCTTCTGCTCACCAGGAAGCTGTTAATACCACAACAACATTAATTTCAACATCTGGCATACTCTAATGAAGTAAACTGTACATAACAGAACACAGAAGACACCCCCCCCCCTCCTGATTGGTAAGTGTATTGGCCTTCAGATCCATGCTAAATGTGTCCCACCTAACCTCTCTTCCGGTCTTTCTCTTCTCACACTGCACCCTTTTAACAAATCATTTTTAATCAATCTTAAAAGTATGAGTAAATAAATTGCAGCCGCTTTTCATTAAAAAATCCATCACTTGTTTTAATAGGAAAAACAAAAGCTAAATGTCAATAGTGAAGAGCCATTATGATTCACCTGATCAGTGTTCCCATAATGTCTGTAACAATATACATGAGTATTTTTATGACAGTACAGTTTTGAAATGCCACCTTTTTTTTTGACAGAAAAACATAGCACTGCTTAATTACCAATTCATCACTCATCTAGTGTTTGTCAGTGACTACTGCTTGCCAGAAAAAGCACACAAATTGCACACAAATAAAAGTGTTGGATGATTGATTATGTAGTTGGATGGACCAGTTTTGCCAACTGTAAATTGTAAGGAACTACTCATCTAACTAATTATACTCCTGAATCTTAATCCTACCACGCAGACTTTGTATGGGTGCCGCAGGCAAAGTAAATATTATAAAGTGCTTTTCACCCATGTTAAAGTAACATGAATGAACATGAACATGAACCGCATGAATTCCTGGACCCAATGTTTACCAGCAGAACATTGCAAGACCATCACAGTGCCTTCAGATTTTTGAGGTTGTAACCAGTGAAGCACATATTTCAGAAAAGGCTCTATAAATTACACCAATTAGATATTTATTTGTGATAAATGATTCAGTCAAAGTGTAATAGAGCTGTAACAGAAACAGAGCTATCGCCGTGTGAAGTAGTTGCAAAAGGTCATCTTGCTCTCACATTCGTAAAGAGATGTTATCAAATACTTCTATCTTACTAAATGTCATCTGATAAGATTCAGGAGGCGAAAAAATAACAGCACATAAGTAACTGTTTTCAATATCGTACTGAACTGTCAGTTTATTAGATAGAACCAGCTTATTAGGTAATTACATTTAGGGGCCAAATTCTCAGGTACACCTTTACTAAAAAAATTGTAGCCCATCTGTCCATCCGCAGAATTCAAACAAATTAATACAGAAGCGTATTCTCTGTAAATTACGAATATGTATGCATACTTGAGAGCGAAAGTGAATTACCTTGATCCCTGTAAGTTTCTCTAGCTTATTCACTGCCTCACCGACATCAGTAATGTGAATAGCAGTCATGCCCAAGTTCTCCGCTGCCTTTACAGTCTCCTCACAGACATCCAACCAGAGAGCCTGAAAAAGAAGCGATTAAAAAAAAAAAGCAGGTATGATCATGTTGCATTATATTCATTTTGCAGAATCTTTTATTTAAAGTGACTTACAATATGAGGAATCATTTAAGTGTCAGGAGAGTGTGAGAACCAGAGGAGAGTACCAAGTGCTAAATGTCGCATATCATCACCGTCCAAAAATTAAATGCATCGTTCTTTTATTTACATGTTTTTTTTCAATACCATTTGAACAAAGCAGTCATTGTGTGAATATTTCATCAAAAATTAAACAACAGAATAGCTCTAAAATGACTAATAATAATTCTTTTCACTAGCTTACATTAAAAATAAAGATTTTTGCCTTCTCTTGTAAAATGACAGCTGAACATAATAGTTTTTGGTCAGTGATGATGTGAAAGATCTACCAATATTTGGCCAAATGGATGTACACAAAACAGACAGATTAACTGATTTGTAGAGTATGGAACAAAGCTTGGCTCAATATGCCATACCTACCTCATGGGGTTTGACATCTAGTTTATCCAAGGCAGCATTGAACATTGCAGGTTCAGGGAGTTTTGCCCCAATTTGGCTGGATCGAATTACCAGGTCAAAACGTCTTTCCAAGACTGAGAGAATGTTAGCAACACTGTCTCTCTGAGGAGTGTCATCAACCCAGATATTCGCCAAGACACATGTGCGTATGCCTTGATCAAGAGAGAATAACATCATTCAATCATCATAAATAGGACTTTCACACTTTGTATATTTCTCATATGAGGTCCACATTTAATTGCTTTGTATATGCTTCCCTTGCCTCTAACTTCCACTTTCTACATAATCTGTATCTTTTTAGGATTATCTGAATAAAGTAGTCCCAGGTTTTTATGATATAGTCACATGTATGACACCCATGGTCCACTTACATGTTTTCTGAAAAAAAATCCACATAAGATGTAGCTTGTGCAAACGTTATGCTATATTTTATATCTTAACTTTTTTTTCCATATACTAAAAAAAAGACTATTGCACATAATAAGATGTCGCACATAATGATACTGATATAACCAATATTTAAGTGTGTTTCCTGCAGAGGATGTGTATCCACCTACAAAAATAAAATTATTTTAAAAAATATCAGACCAGGGAGCTCAGACTTTTGCAAATGACTATAAGCTTTGATCCACATCAGCAACGCGCTTCATACCTTGGTGCTGAAGAGCATCAACAGTACTGAGCACTGTCCCATTAAATTCCACCTGCCTCTCCTCATCGCAGAGTTTCTGGGCTGAGAACTGAGCAGGCAGACTAAGGCTCTGACTGGCGGCCTCCTTCTGACACGCAGCCTCCAGCTCTGAAAACATCTTTAACCAATAAAAATATATTTTAAAAATGGTGCTCAAATCACTATCAGTTCTCAATGCTGTATTTAAAATGGTCAGTGTCCAAGCCAAACCAAACAGGCTTCCACAGCTAACCTTTGTACTGTGCACAAGGACAGAGAGGAGAAAGGTTTACCTGTGTAAGGGTGAGCTTTCCCAGCTCAGCACGAACCAGGGCACTCTCATTTCCTCCCTTCGCAAGGATGTTCCATATGAAATCACTACAGGAAAATACAACCTGCTCAAACCAGAGACTTTCATTAAGACATAGAAAAAGAGAAGCAAAATAACTTACCTTGGAAGTTTGTGGTTGTTTTCAAGTTTCTCAAGAGACTTCAGTGGGTGAGGGGTTACCACCCCACCCCACAGGCCAAAGAGAGCTGCTTTAAACATTGAACTTGAACGTCAATGAGAAACAAAACAGTGCAAGTTGACCTGAAAGGCAGGCAGACAGACACAGCAACCTCGCTGAGTGAACTTTAGCACAAGCCCGGTGGGCGGGGTCTGTTTTGACAACACACTTAACATCCAATCAAAACACGCACAGGAGGCGGGGCCAAGGTCCGAGCACTGTAGACCAACATCAATGAAAAAGAAACCGCAAACGTGGGTTGACTTTTCATTTTTCTTTATTTTTATTGGGAAAATTAAGCAAAATATTTTTTCATTGATCTTTGTCGCTTACAACTAGTAACTGTTCACAGTACCTTGGATAAACATTTTATTGCACTCTTGTTTTAAATAATTTTAAAATAGGAATCAGAAAATGATGACTGCAAAGACACAGAGATAAGAACAATATAAAACATAAAAGTAAATAAATCCAATTTAAAAAATCTGTAGTTAAACCTCAATAAGAAATATCATATCTACACAGTTGCTGGGTATAAATAAATACAATCAAATTTAGATTTGTATCGCTTGGGCAGAAATCAGCAGTCACATGTGAGCATATGCTTATATTGAAACGCTCATTTAAGCAATGAATATCCATAAGGCTTCAGTGATTTGAATAATTTCTTCAGCTTTGCGCTCAGACCATCTCAGAGAGTTGTTTATCGTGAGTAAAATTTCAAACAGACATTTAAAATCTCACAAAACTGGCACCGTAATAAGCAGAGATGGGTGAGTACTTGAAGTTTGAGTTTTACACTTTTACAGATTCAGGGGTAGGTGGAGTTATAACAGTAACATTAAACAACGATTTGATAAATGTCACTTGAAAATCTAAATTGTGGCTACAGTCGCTAAACCATTTGCAGTCTACGCTGAACTGAACGAATCAGTTCACAACGTGCACGTGAGTGACGTTCACTCTCGCGAGACTGAACGCAGCTCACATTTTACGTTTGCTGATTACAGTCTCCCCAATGATCCTATATCCTCACATGTGAATGGCCAGAAGACCGCCATGCTGATGATCAAAACAATGTTTTGCGTGAGCAGAGCTAAGAGAGAGAGAGAGAGAGAGAGAGCTGAGCAGCGAAAGGAAAAAAGAAGAGGGGCCGGCTCTCACGATTCACCACGAAGAATCGGCTCTTAGAGCGCATAACACATCACTACTGATCAGGCTAGCATGGTTGGTGCTAGGAGTTCGCACGCTCCGACAGAAGGCAGTTCGTTTAAACATTTTAGTCCGTTTTTTGAAGAAATCGGTGTAGATTTAGATGGGGAAAACCACAAGTTTTGTTTACTTTCAGTTCTGTTCTTTTCTGAGCACTTTAAAAGATATTGTCTAAATGTTCCATTTTAGGCAGACACGTTTTGTTTACATTTTGTGTTAATATTGTCTGAATAAAATGACCATATACAGTATACCTGCACGTCGTTTTTTTCGCTTTCAGCATAACATGATGCGTTGCGTTTGTGATTGTTCAGTGGTATGACAGAAAGAGAAGGTTGAAGGAACTTAGTGTGAACTGGCACGACACTGTGTGTGTGTGTGTGTGTGTGTGTGTGTGTATATATATATATATACACACGCGCACACACACACACAGTGTTTTCTCGACAATTAACCAGTAGTGTGTTGGTTTAGACTACTTCATTAGTATACCGAAGAAACATCTCCATTCATTAACTCTCTGAGGCACCTATCCTGCATAACAACCTGGACAGTCCATCACAGGGCAGACACAGACACAGTTACACCTAGGTACAATTTAATATCTCAAATCCACCTCATGTGCATGTATTTAGATACAGGGAAAATATTTGTTTGATTTTTATTGGGAAGCCATGATCCTTAATACAAAAATTTGAAAAATTTCTTCCATGATTAAAATTCTCAAAACTGCAAATTGAGTTCAATGGTAATATGCAGGTGTTTTTTAAAATGTAAGAAAATTAAGTTTGAGTTTTTTACACTTTTACATTTCACAGATTCAAGGAAAGGTCGACTGATAACAGTAACACTGAAGGATTTAATAAATGTCACTTGTGATATTCTGACTTGTGATAGATGCTCAGTCGTTTTTATATCTGAAGTATTATGTTCTGATCATGTTCTTCTACCATTGAGCACTAGCAGGAGAAAGAGGGAGGCTGATTTGTCCCCGCCCCCTGCAGAAGTGTGACACAGCATGATGGAGCAGTTGCAGTTTACAGTTTACTTGTTTGCATGTGGGGTTTTTTTTCAGCTTTGGCGTCAAATTCCTTTTGTATGTGATATGAACGGTTGCACACTCTAGAAACATTTAGAGAAAAAGACTAAGAGCTTTGTGCTGAGAAACAGAAGTGAGACTCGTTAAAAGTTGTGAAATTTGCTGTGTGTGAGTGGACGCGAGAAACAACCTGCGAAGAAATATTTAAATGGAAAAAGACAACTGACATGACAACCCAAAAATGATCACCGCATAATTAATTTGTTATACATTAAGGTCTGTGCAGGGTGTTGGTCTTAGCCCTAGTCTTGCAGCATTAGGCCTCACTGTAGTAAAGCACAAAGATATGAAGGACAAAATATGCCAAATGAAAAAACAAATAAACAAAAACAGACACATATAAATGAACATATATATCATTAATGGCATAAAAACTGTTACACACAAATTTAGTGTTTTTACCAGCTGACTCAGACAGCTTTCGTTGTTACTGTCATTCTTGAAGTTTATTTCTATTTAGATAACAATAGCCAGGTAGCTAATGCTAGGCTACAATGGCTAAACCATCAGTTTAATTTCTCCTCATTAGCTTAGTATGATTTGTTAATATACATCAAAGTAATCATTACGTATATAACTGTGTATTGTATTTCGAAAACATGAACATTTCAACAACCGCTGGCATGCTGCTAGATTACTTGCCCCATCATCAGTAGCCTAGCTAGACAGGAAATGGCTTTTTTTTCTCTTAGTCTTTTGTGGTGAAGACCCTGGAGTGGTTGGTCCTTGCTCAGCTTTGTCCTCTGGTGAGCTCAACACTGGACCCACTTCAGTTTGCCTACCAGCCTGGCATTGGGGTAGATGATGCTGTCATCAGAATCAGAATCGCTTTAATTGGCCGAGTATGTGTGCGAACACGTACAAGGAATTTGATTCCAGTTGATGGTGTCTCTCAGATACAACAGTTTAAAAACAACCAATAAATAAAGGCAAAATGAACAATATACTGAACAATATACAATATATGATAATGTACAATCCTCCTCCTACATTGTTCCCTCACACACAGTTGACCACACACAAACAGACAAACAAACAGACACATCCAATACACCATGACAGTTTCTCTCATGTGCAATATTTCTTTTGAGTGCAATTTTCTGATGTAACGTGCAAATTTTGGGGTGGAATATTATGTGCAATTTATAAATGTGCAATTTATAATATGAAATTCTTCTTTTGCATTATTACTGTTTGTCAATGCCTGTTACTCCATTGCGTACTCATGTGTGTGTGTGTATTATATATATATATAGGAGTAGACAAATATGTTTATTAATGACAGTCAATACTGTCGACAACATTTTTTCAAAAAATAATATATATATATGTATATACATATACACACACACACATATATATATATATATATGTGTGTGTGTGTGTGTGTGTGTGTGTATATATATATATATATATACTGGGCAAAGATTACAATTTTAATCTCGATTAATCACTTGGTTTTCTGTGATTAATCGCATTGTTATATGCTAAATTAAATCATTAATTTAAAACTAGTGTATTGCACACCTTACTTTTTAAAGTACTGCTATATGAACAAAAGTGGAATAACATTTGGTTTGTAAACACTTCAAATAAATAAGGAGCATTTTAACAGCTGTGTTCCCTTTAACACAGTCACACAGCTGCGGTTCAAATATTTCTGTAAATCTCAACTTAAACATTAATGTAATCAAATAAAATATAAAACCAAAGCTATTTGCCACTGCAGGGCATTCACGTTTGATCTAGTTTGTTATAGAAAAACAAGTTCCCCTCAGAGTCCAGTGAATGGAGGCGGAACCATTATAGCAGCTGCAAAGAGGGACTAACTCCATATGAAAGTCTATGTATCTGAATGCAGTGTTATTATAGTCACATTTGGTGTCTTATATGGACAAAAGTAATGGGAGCTCTGTACGCGTCGGCTGGTTTTCACGGGGGTCCATATTAAATAGCTCAACGCTCGCATTACTACAGTGAAAGCACCGAACTTTCAAAATAAAAGGATTTTTAAAAACCTGCACTAACGCGCGATAAAATAATTGTCGGCGTTAAGTAAATAATGAGTTAAACCGATAATAATGCGTTAACTTTCCCAGCCCTAATACATATATATATATATATATATATACACACACTACTCACAAAAAGTTAGGGGTAGTTGGCTTTCGGGTGAAATTTATGGAAAAAGTAAAAAGTTCATGAAAGTAGGGCATTTAAGAAGAAGCATGCAATGGTGATTTCCTCATCTCAAACATTTTATTAAAACAAAAGCCAACAACAGTGGTCAATATATCACAACAAAAAAGGTCAATGTCTCAATAACGTGTCTTGTGCCCTTGAGCATCAATTACAGCTTGACAACGACGTCTCATGCTGTTCACAAGTCGACTGAATGGCTGCTGAGGCACGGCATCCCACTCTTCCTGAAGGGCGGCCCTCAGGTCATTGAGGTTCTGGGGTACAGAGTTACAGATTAAGGTCTGGAGAAAGTGCAGGCCCCTCCATTCGAGGTACCCCAGTCTCCAGGAGCAACCTTGATGAGATGGAGCATTGTCGTCCATGAAGATGAAATGAGGCCTGTGTTGTTCATGCAGGGACACAATGACTGGATTAATGATGTTGTTCAGGTAGTGTGGGCTTGTCACTGTACCATTCACAAAGTGTAGGGCAGTTCTGTATTGACTAGCCACACCTGCCCACACTGTAACACCACCGTGGCTCGTCTGTTGACAACAGTGGCTGATGCATCACGCTTTCCTTGACGTCTCCAACATCGTTGTTGGCCATCATTACTGCCCAATGTGAATCGACTTTCATCAGGGAAAAGCACTGAGGCCCACTGGTCCCTCGTCCAGCGTAAATGCTCCCTGTGCCTGGTGGTGTGGTCAGGAACCCTTGCAGGTCATCTAGCACGCAGCCCACGCTGGTATAAACGGTTTCGAATGGTCTGACGTGATACTTGGGTCCCTCTCACCTCCCTTAAATGTGCCTGGAATTGTGTAGCTTTCATCATCCGGTTCCACAGGGCATTGTTCACAATGATCCTACATCCTATCAGTGTAGGATGTAGCCAAAGGACGTCCATTTTTATGCCTTTCTGTGACTCTTCCAGTCTCTGTATCTCTGATACAACCTGCTGATGACACTCTGTGACACTCTAAGCTCAGTGGGCACTTCCATCTGAGAACATCCTGTTTGAAGCCTCTCAATAGCGAGGTACTGTTGATCAATTGTTAGGTGTCGTCTTGGTCTCATGATGTCAAAATGTGAACAGCGTGATGAGGAGGACTGTTCAAATACTAATTCTGACAAACCCTTTGTCAGAGAACAGCTAATTATATAAAAAGTACTGGAACATTAAAAGTTCACCTGTAAAGGTTATAGTGCATTTTAGATTCATCTTGACATTTCAGCCAAAAGCCGAATATCTCTAACTTTTTGTGAGTAGTGTGTGTGTGTGTGTGTGTGTGTGTGTGTGTGTGTGTGTGTGTGCTGACGGGATTCCGCGCCACGGCCCACCTCACGCGCGGAAGCGTACTTCGCGTATGCCTAAGAGCGGCTCTGTATATATCCACTCTGTGCAAATAAGCATACAGATACTCAATGTTCACATACATACATACATATACATGTACTTATCTAAGTTATATATAATTTGTTTAATACACATCCATATTTATATTTCTAGATTGTTTGTACATTGTACTTTTTATACTGTACTGTTGGTATAGTTTTTATTGTATTGTTTTAAAATTTTTGCTGCTTTTACCTCTGTACTGTCCACTTTCTGCCCCTGAAGGGAGCTCTGTACCCGGAGTCCACATGGAGGGTCTCGCCGAAGGGGTTGCCCGAGAGTGGCTCAAACCCAGGAGAGCGGACACGAGGGACCCACATGGACCGACCCGGCCGCATAGTGGTGTGGGGCCCACAGGTTCCGTGAGACATTTCTTGTTTGTTTGTTGGCCGCCGCCTGCCGCGCCTCCGCCCGTTGTTTGGACTTTAGCGCCCCGGAGTTGCGCGGGTGGCTACTGTGATGTCTCGGTGTGCGGCCGCTAGAGGCCGCCAGAGTTTAGCTTTTGTTTATTTTGATAGGGGTTCTCCGGTCAGCCAAGTGAACACAGTCGGCCGGTGGTTTGAGTTGGTGGATTATGGGTTTTGGTTTGTCCTGGGTTTTTGGATTTAAGTGTCTTTGTTTTGTGTAGGGTTGTCGGTCCACCGGTCTAGCTGGGTGTGAGTGTTTTGTGGTAATTCCTGTCGTTTGTATGTAGGCCTTCGTGCCTATTTTGTTTGTGTGTTTCTGAATGAAGTAAAAGTATTAAGATCTGCAACTGCGCCTCCTACCTTTGGTTCCCCCCAGCAGAAATGACAAGTACAAATAAAATCTAAATGTTTAAATTTTATTCAAATTGTGGTAAACTCACAATTGTTTTCAGGCTCTATTGTGCAGCTGGTTTATTGTTTGTTATGCTTTGGTCAACTCAAAATCCACACTCCGGAATTACCAACGAGAATCTCCTCATTCTAATTAGAAATAACAAAGGTATACAAAACACACAGCTCGGGAAGCCCGGAATTTCGTTGTTTTGTATGTAAGCCGTTTAGAGAATCCCACAGGCTCATCAGTACCGTTATTTTCCCACTCGTACTTGGACAGACCTACCTGCTGCTCCGTGGATTTCCCTGGTTCCACGGAATACAGGTGGGATTAAAATCCCACTCTTATGAGGCATATGATCCCACCCATGAATCACAATGCCTGGAAACGCGCTCCTTCTCTATTGGCTCAGTTTTCCTTGGGAGAGGACCGACACCAGACGAGAGCTCCAGCAATAACTCAGACCGGACCGAGACTAGCAGGGATAGCAACTAAGTGAAGATCTCATGAACAGGAGGTGCTATGGTGTAAATCGAATCAAGTTGGATATTCTTTAAAGCTTCCCACCGGACCTTGAGCTTTATTAACCAGAAGGATATGGGACCAGATCTAATAACGTTTCTAGCCAAGACTTCACTGCTCTGCTGCGTGTGCCTCTGCGAGGCTGGTAAGTGAGCAAGACTTTACCTTTTTATATAGTGCAGTTGAAAGCTGGAAATAATGAACATCTCATTATTCCTGTACTATTACAACGTTCTGATTCAACCAATTCTGCCAAATCTGCATATAAACCAGTCTGAGAAATTGCAGAAGAAAGATGACATTTTGTCCAGAAGAAAGATGACATTTTGAATGGGATGTAAATTGTAAGAAAAGTTTTTAAAGGTTATTTAAGGTGAGAGTGTTGTTACTCTTCTCATCCTCAGTGACTCCAGTCTAATACATGCCCCATTCCCTGTTTGGAGAGTTTCACAATTGGATATATATATATATATATGTATGTGTATAGTTAATAATTTTCTGATTAGACAGACCTATATTAACTGATATCTTCTTCACTTTTAATACAGGTTATTAACTGGTTCTTGACTTGGATACACATTTATAGGAAACAAATCATTTCATAAAAACCTAATCTAGTAAGAGTTTTCAGCTCACAAAGGTTCTTTAGGGAACCCAAATGTTTATTCTGTGCCATTGCTCCAAGGAACCATTTTGGACATGTTTATTTCCAAGACTGTGCCATTTAAGACCTTTTTGACATCAGTATGAATTCTCTGTTATTTACAGATGACTGGACCCATGCCCATGCTGAAGACCAACTGTTTAAAAAACTCTTCAACGGCTACAATAAGTGGTCCAGGCCTGTGCGGAATATTACAGATGTCGTAATTGTCAAGTTTGGCCTCTCCATCGCCCAGCTGATTGATGTGGTATGTTGTTATAGAATAAATTACATTTTCGTTACTGGTATAATTGTAATGGTTTTTGTAAACCTCAGTTTTCATAAACCTGTTCATTTTTTCTGTATGTGTTATTGCTATACTGTACTGCCCTCCCCACACACATTCAGGCCAAGTTTCTTGCAAACATAATAAATCTAAAATAACAAAATAATCACCTGAACAGGTGTACATTACTTTAAACCTATATAACATGTTGGCTTCTTTTGTGGAGCTTTTCGTTCATAAATTGAATACAGATTATTCACTGCCCCTGGTGTTGGCCTCTCTGTCTTTCTTCAAAGGTAATTGAGTACTTGGCTGATTTAACATGTCTTCTCTCATTTCCTGGCAGGATGAGAAGAATCAGATGATGACGACAAACGTATGGCTGAAGCAGGTGGTGCACCTTATATGTGACTACACATCATATTGTGGAATTGTTGCAGTCTTTGGGTGCTGCCAATACAATATATTATAGATATACCATAAACAGCCCTTAGAATCAAACCAAATGATATTGTTTCAAAGTGATTAGTGTTTTGTTTTGTTTTTCCCGGTGAATAATGAGTTAAACTGATACATTGGTATGTAGATATTCCAAATGTGAACATATAGATTACACTCACATCTTACATATATATTATATTGACCTTAGATCAAGTGTAACCATCTTTCTTTTTAACCCTTGTAGGAGTGGAATGACTATAAATTGCGCTGGAAGCCCTCTGACTATGACAATGTAACGTCCATAAGAGTGCCATCAGAGCTGATCTGGGTACCCGACATTGTCCTGTATAATAAGTAAGTGTTATTTTGATCCTAAAAAAAATGGCAAAATGAAATGTGTGAGACATGTTGTAAAATGAGTTCACCAGTGTTCCTGAAGAACATTAGCAGTAGTCAACCCTATATTTAATACAGATAAAATGATTGGGGTAGAATGAGAGTCATATCATAATGGATCTAATTGCTAAGGGCCTGGACGTAGATATCCTATAAAAACTTATATCTGTTTTGTCATCTGGTGCATTTGTTGAAGATTAACGTGTGAAATCAAACAGACGTGCTGTGAAATAAGACGTTTAACACTTTTGTAGTTATTAACACAACTGTGCACATTTCAGGCTCTTAATGGAACATTAAATGACATGTCTGTTTGAGGAACCACTGCGGTTATCTACGAGGCATATCTGCTCTCATGTTAACAAAAGAGAAGTTGATATCCTTTTACATCAGATTCCTGAAGCAAAATCTGAACTTCTTCTGCAGAAATAAGAATAGCAACAACCGCAGCATATCTTGCTTTGGGCAGTACTGAACAGATCAAAGAGAAATCTTATATTTTATTCATTTTGTAATAGAAAGCTTTTTTTAAATCAATTGCTTAATTTGCTTAGTGATATTTTTGGATATCATCGCCAATGAAACTTTGCAGTTTTCAAATCTAGGGTGCAGAAAAGCAGTCATTGCTTTATTGGAGGTAAAGTATTATCCTGGGCTTTTAATCCATTGTGATTTCCTCTCCCAGTGCAGATGGCGAGTTTGCTGTGACCCACATGACCAAAGCCCACCTGTTCCACACAGGAAAGGTGCGCTGGGTACCCCCTGCCATCTACAAGAGCTCCTGTAGCATAGATGTCACATTTTTCCCCTTTGATCAGCAAAACTGCAAGATGAAATTTGGCTCCTGGACATATGACAAAGCCAAAATCGATCTGGAGCGCATCGAGAAAACTGTGGACCTCAAGGACTACTGGGAGAGCGGGGAGTGGGCTATTGTAAATGCTGTGGGCACGTACAACACGAAAAAATATGACTGCTGCCATGAAATCTACCCAGACATCACCTACTTCTTCATCATCCGTCGCCTTCCTCTCTTCTACACCATCAACCTCATCATCCCCTGCCTGCTCATTTCCTGCCTGACTGTGCTGGTCTTCTACCTGCCCTCAGACTGTGGTGAGAAGATCACTTTGTGCATATCCGTCCTCCTCTCACTGACTGTGTTCCTTCTGCTTATCACCGAAATCATCCCTTCCACCTCACTGGTCATTCCGCTCATCGGCGAGTATCTGCTCTTCACCATGATCTTCGTCACCCTCTCCATTATCATCACCGTTTTCGTATTAAACGTCCACCATCGTTCCCCGAGCACGCACAAGATGCCACACTGGGTTCAATCTATATTCCTTGGCTTCATTCCCCGCTGGCTCTTCATGAAGCGTCCAGCGCTTGATCAGATGCGCCGGCGGCTGCTGCACCTACATGAGAAGAAGCAGGGTCCAAACCAAAAGGCTGACCTCAGCACTTCCAAAAGCTGGCTGCAGCAGGAGACAGATGTGGACATAATGAGATATCAGGATGAGATTGGTAGAGGAGGAATGAGCGTTCCAGCCACTTTCTCCTTCCCTCTTGCCACATCTCTACACCTGTCTGAGTCTGAGCCCCTGCTTCAGAAGTATGACCTGCTGCAGCTAGGACACAGGATGAACCTCAACCCACAGCCAGTCAAGCTCAGCAATCTGGAGCCTGATCTCATACTGCCAGTCTCACACAGTGTTCAGCAGGCCTTGGAGGGGGTGCAGTACATCGCTGATCACCTTCGTGCGGAAGATGCAGATTTCTCTGTGAGTGAACCTTGAGTGTCAGTTTCTTTCATGCTTTCTAAGGAACAAGTCATTGCTGCTCATCTCCTAACACCAGAGGTCACTGGTTCCAATACAAGGAAATCTATGGGATTCCCTGCTGTTGCACACCTGATTCAGCACACTCTAAAATTATATTCCCCTCTGGAGAAAGACACAAAAACATGTTGTAAAGGTTCCTGGAACTGAGACTGAGAATCGTTTGATAACAAAAAAAGCTTTGCGAAGAATATTTAGATTATAGATGTTCTGGAGGGATTCATCAAAAACTGAGCTTACATCAGAAATAAAATAAAATAAAATTAGACCTTAAAACTGTCTTCTTGAACAATGTCATCTTTTAACACAACATGCTTCTAGATGTAATGATGATAGAACCCCTCATGTAATGATGATAGATAAGTCTCTGACAGTTCATCATGTAATGATGACAGATAAGTCTGACAATTGTTATGATTCATGTACTACAATGGAATTCAAACCTATAACCCTAAGGTGATGTATGTGAGGTATTTTACTATTGAACAAGTGACCACAACTTGTAGCAGGTCCATTTTTTTTTGCTTAGTTTTTTTTCTTTTTCCAAATATTACAACTGTATCCTTATATTGAACCCCTTCAATCTGTCATTTATTGCATGCAATCAAACCATAGTCTTCTTGATATAAAATCAATTGGTAGATTGTGCTAGGGCTTTATAGATCTGCGCAACCCGTAAAAAGTGGTAGTTCTGTAAACCACTTTAAATCAGTGACATTGTAATAAGTTACATGCGACAGTATACTAGTCTTTTTATACTGACTCCTTCTTCAAAAGCCTTTCCTTATAATCTGTGCACTGTGTTATCTAACCAAGTGGGATTCAGCTTTCTGTTTTTGTTCTGTCATAGGTCAAGGAGGACTGGAAATATGTTGCAATGGTGATTGACCGTATCTTCCTGTGGATGTTCATCATTGTGTGCCTGCTGGGGACAGTTGGCCTCTTCCTGCCTCCCTGGCTCTCAGGGATGATCTAGCTGTTTGCCTGTTTGCCCTCGGCTTACAGATACAGACATCAAGCTCTAGAGCAACTTTCAATCTGCATGATGGAGCCAAGACCTCCCCAGAGGAGCCAACAGGCAATTATACTTTTAAAGGGAAGAAGAGATGTTTTTGGTTCTGGGATATGGTGTTGGCTCTACAGGGTTAAATTGCAATGAATTTTAATATCGACCTTACTGCCCAGACCTTTTCTGCACTGTGTACAGTGCCAGTGATGTAATGAGTGTGGGTGAGAGCATATCGGTTCACTCAGGGATTACCTGGGGTCACAGTTAATTGTTACAATAGTTCAGATCTTCTCAGCCGTGACTTTGCCCATCAGTCCAATGTGAGAAACACTCCTCACCTCTCACCGAATGCGCTGACATTTCCTGCTATCATGCTGTCATCCAAGCCTTTTCACTTCCACATGCATATAAAGTCAAACCCCCCCCCCGAAGTAATATGCAAAATTAACCTTTATGAAAGAGGCGAAGGATATGTGACCCTGACTGGGACCAGTTTGGTTCAATTTACATTGTATCCTTCTAGTAAATGAGTCAGAGACGCCTTTTTACTCTCAACGGCAATTTCCCGGCAGGTCAAAAGTCCTCCTTCTTTCATGGGTGCAAAGTTTTGAAGAGCCACTGAAGAAGCAAAGCTTTAGATGTTATGTGGGTGCCGTAATTAAGTTGCAATCATGAAACGTGTTCCTTCACTTTTTTATTTAAAGAGGGATCATAGAAAAAATATGATCCCATTTTAAATAAATGGCACAGATGTGCAGTCATTCTATTTGTTATTATTTTAGAGTAGGGCAAGGAGCTTAGTCAACTATGAAGGTAGGTGATTGGCTTCCAATCGAGGTTGAATCGCACCACGGCTACCACTGCAATTTCATTTGAAACATGCTTCCTGTTTGATGTTTTAATTCCACTCAGTGATGATGCAGCCAATAATGATGCTGGTTTTAACTTTGGATAAGGATGACTCTGGGACAACAATGCATATTACAGTTTTACTTCCAGAGCATCTTAGGGATATTTAAGGCGACTCCAGAAGTTGTGTAACGCTCCCTCTGCTGGTTGTCCATCCTGCTGTTTGAAGGATGAAGTTGAGTGCATGTGGTGTGTTTCCACTGTCTATACTTTCAAAAAAGCACTTTTTAATTGCCTACTGACTTGTCAAAGGTGTGAAATCATTTCAGAATGATCAATAAAAATACAATAGAAATACACCAGACTTGTAATTACAGACACATAAATAACACTGACATTTAAAGGGAGGGTTTTAGTTTTTTAGAAAAATCAGACTGTCTACTAACAACTTCATATTTGTTAGTACCTTTTTCTGTTTTTTGACATTACAGATGATGTATCATGACTACAAGCAGGTGTCTGTGTTCGCAAGTAAAAATAAAAAACATTCTGACATTCTGTATTGAAAGCACAGCTTTCATTTCTTTCAGTCAACATAAATAAGGTAAGGTTGTACCAGCACATCATAAAATATACCAGTCCATAGGTTAAAAGTACCTCTTTGTTATCTAGCACAAGCAATTCAAACAATGCCATTCTATAGCCACATTTCAAATCTTTGGCAAATGTAGCTCTACTAGTTCACTGCAGGACCAGGTTTGGTTTGGCCACATTGGCTCGTACACGGGCCTGGTCCACAGCATCCAGAAGGTTCTTAGAGTCCATGGCCACTGTGTGAGCTGCTGTAAGCATCTGCTTCTTGCACTCGTCCTTCAGAGAGGTGATGGCGTTCTGCTGGGCCAGTCGCATCTTACTGATCAAGTCCGCCATGTCCTTATTCAGCAACTTCTGAGTGCCTTCAATCTAAGATACCGAAGGAGAGCAAAATGTGTGTCTGTTGATTTTTTTGAATGCTATTGAACCGAACAATGTATTTCCGTATCAGTTTAGGTCTTTTTTTGCTGTGAACCTGATTCAAATCAATACTTTGACCAAAATTGTAAGTAACATATTTTCCTCTTACCACAAATGTGATTCATAAGCCAAGATTGTTTTGGTTTCATGAGCAAAGACTGTTTTGATTTCATTGCACACTTTTCATGACAAAACTCAAAAAATATTTTAGAGGTAGGCAAAATACCCTACTTTCATCAAAGGTTTTTGTCATGCAAATTATGTTATAAAATCTAGTCATGCTTTATATGACCAGGGACATAGAACTATGTCACTTATTTAAGAGTGTAATCATTCAGCCAAGACTGTGTCTAAAGTTTGTTGCTGTTGTGTTATTTTTGTGAGAAACCACATAAGCAAGATGACTTAACAATTTGATGCGGTTTGGAGCGGCTGTGTAATTGTCTGGCCTGCACAATACTGGTGTGCAAGTAGTGGTTGTATTACTTCTATTACTACAGCTTCCAATAGTAGCTACAGTAGCCTGCTTCTGAAACATTAAAGAACTTCTGATACCAAGCATGTCTAGGCCACATTCTTAAAGTCAACCTAAAATTAATGACTTTTTCTACCTAAGTTCAGGTCTCTGGTCATATTTAGCATGAATTGTCCTGTCATACCATTTATAAGAACTATAGTGTCTTTTGCATGCTTCTAAAATGTCTTCTATATCTTGATTGCCTCACCATGCACCAGCAGGAAGGCAAAAATAACATCAACCAACAATCACGTTTCACACGTCTATTCCACCACCCCAACCAGTCACTCAGGAAAAACACACAGCTAACTCAGAGGTCCGTCTCTCTAATATCACATTTTACCCTTAACCTTTTAACAAGCGAGGTTTTTTATATAATGAATGGGAGATATAATTTTCCCCAATCCTTCTAAAATTCCAAATCTAAAACTCTAGAATTTCACTGTTAGCTGAAAAAGGCTCCTGAGGGTAGTTGTTGAATCATAATACTGAACCTTCTGTTGTTGTACTATAATACTGAACTCTAACATTCTAACAACCAGAGCTCTTTATACATTTGTGATCATACTTTATCATATTAACCGCTTAATGGTATAAAAAGAAAATGCATTAATGACTTTTAAAAAAGGGTATTATATTGAATGTAGAAAACATGTCATTAGTAAAAATTTACTAGAACTAGGACGTTTTTTTATACATATTAGATTTTTGATCAAACCATCACTTCAAAGTAAACGCTTTAAATTTGATTCCTGCTTTGTGTTACCTCAGTCCTGACTGACTCGTGCAGGGTTGGGAGCACCTCATCTACACTCTGGATTAGACTGCGCAAAGTCAGTCCCACCGCCTAGTAACAGAGAAATAGTTATGTCAAACACCAGCCTGCCAGGCCACCAACTTTATTTCCTCCGGATATTTTACAACTTCCCTTCACAGTCTATTGGGACACCTCTTTTAACACCTTAATTTTCTCACCTTCACAGCACTGACATACTCGGAGGGGGGCAGTGTGTTGACATCATTCTTGAGCTGCACCACCATTTTAACCATCTTCATCACATTATGGTAAACCTGATCATCAGAGCGGTCCAGCTCTGCTGTGGGAGCTGGCTGTTAAACACATTAACATCAGTGTTAGTGCCTGTGACAAAGGAGTGGAAGAGGCTTTAAAAGGCCAACATTAGTACATCGCTACTAAAAGGCCATTAAGATTCCTAACTTAACATGATGGGAATCAGTAGAAACACTATATGGACTCCTAGCATGCTCTATGCAAAAAAAAGCAGTCCTATAGCTCCGGGCCCAGCAAGCGGTTGTTAGGGAGCTCCATGTAAAACCCTGCTGCTTTGATTGTTGCCAGCTGCTCCTTCGGAAACTTTCAAAGGACAGCTTCAAAGACCTCAGCGGGCGATGCTGCCATCCACCCTGCTAGCTGGATTAACAGCGCAATTACCTGCGCGGTCAGTCTGGGAGGCTTCTCTGGGGGACTTCGAAACTGAGCTGGGAGAGAAAGAGATACACCGTGAATCCCGGTCAAATGGAAATTCAGCAGTGTTAGTGAAGCTTCTTGATCAATTTAACTCATGGTTAACTGGTTTTGGAACTGAAATTTAGCGCATGCTGCTGAGCAAAATATTTAAACTAAGATCACAGCTACTGCACAGATAACTCACACTCTTAATTGTATCAATGTACACATGCACCAGGGATGCCTAGTCTTATCTGCAAAGGATCAGTGTGGCTATAGGCTTTCATCCTAACAAACAGGAGCACACACGATCAATTGTTTGAAGACTGAGAACAGCTGATTGCACCCTTACAATCAAGTGAGCTCCTGCTTCATTAGAATGTAAACCTGCAGTCACACCAGCCCATTGAGGACAAGACTGCACACGCCTGACACACAGGAGTGGACTATCGCTACAATAAACACAGTAATAAATGCATCCACTTCAACTCCAGCTGCAAACTCCACATACATTAAGGAGTAACTCTGTATGAATGTATGATGCTCTATTTTTTATTTTATTGTCTTTCAGTGTAAGTTAATATAAAATAATTTTATTATAAGTAATTTTCGGCCTTTTCTATTTTTTAACTCATCGAGTCAATCAGAAAAATGAAGATTGTTCAAACAATCTACAATATACATTTAATATAACATCAGAAATGTGTGCGCAAACGTACCGTAGCCTGTGTCATTTTCAGACAGCTAAAACAAATGTAAAAAGAGAAAAAAAGGCATCGTAGGAAATTAATTTACATTAATTAACATCTGCCATATTTGCGAACAGAAGTACGAAAATAAAAGCGATGTTAGCACTTTACCGTTGTCAGCCTTGCATCTTCTTGAGCCTTTGGATCCTACCCGAAATGCCAGAAAAATGATATTTTAATGAAGTTACTTTAATGAACACACGGTCATGAATCCTACATTTTCAGTTTGTATAGATTGTACTGATTCCCCTTCAAATTTTTATTCAAACTCTTCAACTTTTGTTCAGCAACGGAACACACTACAGCAGACTCTACAGTATTTGCATCAGTTGATATCTCACCAGAAATTTCTCCTCTTTCTCTAGCCACTGGTTGTCCTCCTGCATCTCCATTTTCTGCCTTCTCAGAGTCTCCTGAATGGACAGTCTTTCCAGCTCCCATAACTGTGGAGCATCTCCTTTACTAGATGGCTCGTGTAAAGGGACAACGTCCCATTCCTTGAAAAAGCAAAAAAAAGGCATCTAAGGGTATTTATTAGCGAAAGGCATGTGATGTGATTCCACCCAAAGAGTGCATTAAAGGGAAGGCAATATCTAGGCATTTGATGAGGAGAAGTCAGAGAAGTAGGTTACTGACAAGCTCTAGCAGAAAGACAGCAACAAAGCAGAGAGATATTGAAAGTAGCATTTCACTAAGGCTAAGCTACATTTCATTTTCTGTCCCATTTTGTGTAGGAGGAATACACGGCGGTTTGCGGGCTGTTCATGGACACGGGCTTTCCAGTGTAACTCTTACCCTCATGCTGCAGCGTCGTGGTGACGGGGGCAGTGTCAGCGTGCTGCTGAAGTTGGGAGTTGATCGGAAACCTTGTGGGCTTGTGAGGGCAGGTGAACTAGCACACAGATACTGTGGCAGCTGGAGCGCCGGCAGCAGAAGCGTGAAGACACACATACACACACACACACACACACACACACAAATAAACCAAACCACATCAGCACGTTTTTAAAACAGAGTTTAAAATGGTTCATGAACCATTTGTTACGCCAAGTTTTCCATTTTCATTTGACAACGTCCTTTAGCTGAATAAGAATAATTCGGATATAATTATATCTGGACCCTCTGAGAGAATACAAACCAGTGGTCAAATTTCTCCACAGCTGTGCTAAAAATCTTGGGTTCATCTTAGACTCATGCCTTAAATGTGATAAGAACTAAGGGATTAAACTACATAATTAGCAGTTTAGACACATTGCCAAACTGAAATCAGTCCTTTCATTGTATGATCCAGAGACTGTATTCTCTACAGTCTTCGTTGCTTCATAAGCAACTTGTTCAAAATTATTTCGCTAGACTCCTCCCCCAATCGTCTCTACACTGACTAAATTGCGTAACCCAATTATAATTCTTTTTATTTTTATGCTATTTTATATTCTACATTATTTTAATGAGATTTTGCATTTCAAATAGGTGAACAGGAAAACGAAATGGAAAGCTTGTCAGTTGTCCAGAACATTGTTTTTTTTTTAAACATGGTAGAGTAATAAATTTGACTTGACATCAGTCTTTACAAAGACTACAGAGCAGACCAAATGAACAAAGTTCTAACATTACTGAATACTGACTAAAACATATGTGAATCA
This sequence comes from Bryconaethiops microstoma, assembly GCA_037577275.1. Taxonomy (NCBI): domain Eukaryota; kingdom Metazoa; phylum Chordata; class Actinopteri; order Characiformes; family Alestidae; genus Bryconaethiops; species Bryconaethiops microstoma. The sequence continues at coordinate 31,243,379 of JBBJLS010000001.1, forward strand.
TAACAAATTTTCCCTCTGTACCATGACACACAGTAAACACAGTATCAAACTGGGTCTTTAAAGAGAGTTTTTACTCAATGGGAGGTGGTGGTGCCTACACTTTCATTTATGCATACTGAGTAATCAAATATCAGAAGGTGTTTTACAGGAAAGTAAGGTCACTGCATTTAAATGGAAGGTTATGGAAAGAGGGTAATTTTGTTTTTAAAATGGTATGTGATGAATTATGCTTGACAAGGCTAAATATATCAGCTTTGATTTCAGCAGAACTTTCACATGTAAACTAGCTGGGTTGCTTCACCCAGTTTATACCTACACTGAATTGAAGAGGATGCTTTGCTAATGCAGATGGAATGTTAAAGTGTCTTGAAATTGAAATGAACAGGTTCCACAAAACTGCATTCTGCTGCAGTGCTTCCTCTAACAGCCACTTTAACCCACAAAGAGAAGGCCAGGTACATTTTACTGCCTACCACACATCACATCCTTAGAAGAAAGCCGCAATACAGCCCGCATTCATAAACGGCCGACTGCAACCTGTGACCCGAGTCTGAAAATGGAACTGGAACGTAAGTGACCTATGTTATGCCTAAAAGCCAGCACTATGAGTGAACAATAAGCAGTTAACACCTAAAACAAAAACCCAGTACTTTTGGTATCTGGCCTATTTCGTTTCAAGAAGTAAAACTAACCTAAAGGGTGAAATTTGAAGGACTAAACAATAATACTTTAAAAAAAATCTGGCAATACAGCACATGATTAACAGTTATCAGTTCATACCTGTGTACCATATTTACACCCTCCAGATAAGCCAGAGCTTTGCAGATCTGCAGGCTGTACAGGAGGAGGGTAACATTGGTCAGTTTGTGCTTGTTGTCCATCAGGTATTGTCCAAGCTTGAATAAACATAAAGAGAAAAAGCTGATTTAGGAGTAATACCTAAAGATGTTACGAGTATAAGCTGGTTTGTAGACTACTACTTCATTATTATAGATAGGAGTTTAAAGTAAATCATGTATTATTTGACTAAATAAATTGCTTATTCATTTAGTATACATTCATACATTTATACTTTTCATTACCAATTGTTTCTCACCTCTCCATGTGGGTATAGTTCCATTACAATCCACACTGGAGCCTCCTCAATGATTCCAATCAGTCTTACAATGTGAGGATGGTCAAGCTTCTTCATGATCACTGCCATAAAACAGTGTGAAACATGCTCTAAAACAACAGAAGGCATAGCTTTCTTTATAATATTAGAAAGGAAAAGAACTTACCAGCTTCGCTCATGAACTTTTCTTTGACATCAGCTGCACAGTCCTTGCATGTCTTCACTGCAACGCTCATTCTCTCACCTGTCTATATTACAACAGTCTTTATTAATATAGAGCAATGCTGCCAGGTCAGATGCTACACAAGCTTTTGACCAAAGACCCAGACTTTTAATCTTTGGTTTCTAACACACATTTTAACCCACAGACTCAGCTAATGACCACTGACTCTCTATCTCTTCCTCTCTCAGCCAAGAAAATACGGACTTTCACACGGAGGGAAGGGCACACAAGCACACAATCACACTAATAATTTTGTAGTAAAAAAGTGGTCTCCCTTAATAGCCCAGTTACCTCTGTTAAATCAAGAACTGTGTTGTCTGCTCTAATGATGGTTTGTTGTTTGCATAACACCCTGCATTGAGGCAGTGAGTTTCTGTGCTTCTGTAAGCTGCTGCTGTGTGTGTGTATGTGGCAAGACAGAGCCTGTAAGTTTTCTCTACAAAGAACACCCCTCCCTTTTACTTTTTTTGTGCAAAACTTATAAAACATTTTATATTTTTAAACTCAGCAAAGAGAAAAAATGTTAACTGTTTTATTGTTTCATTAGCACATATTATTCTAGCACATATTTATTCTTGCATATCCATAATTTGAATAGGGTTTTGTTCAGAAACAACGCTGCAGCCATGCATGACAGTCAGCTTCAGTAAAGGAGCAAGTGGTGAAACCTGAAAGGTACCAACCACCATTTCAAAGAAACCACTAGTGTTTATCTAACCGTCAAAAAAAAAGAAAAGCATTTAAGGCACATTCACTTCTTATACTTCTCCAGTGCTTTTATGGTCTAGACAAAATTGTCACTTTTATTTATATCTAATTAGGCAACTGTGTTAATTCTTCTAGGTAGTTTTCAGCACTACTGTTTTTTCATTCCTTGCAATTCTGATGGAAAATAAGTGAAAATTGGTTTATGATGTGTTCATCATAAACCAATTTTATATGATGTGTTCAAGTGAAACGTCAGAAATGTAATATGGGACAAAATAATGTCATATTAAACCCTGAATCACACAGGCATTATTTGACTCAATTATAATTAGCAATATATATTTAGTTCACTAAGAAAGCAAACAGATAAAAGAGTCCTGAAGTTCCTGAATCCACCCTGCACCCTGCAGTAAGATCATAAAGCCTGCAGCTTACTAATATGTTACTGCATCTCTGCTGGGAGTGAGTGTGCATTAACAAACAGGAAAATCAGAGAGTCGTATATGACAGATAAGCAAGTGGTGTATATAGAAAAAAATATAAACACAGTACATGTCATGAATCTGTAGCATCTTAATGAAAGAGAACGACTGATGCCCACAATTAACCATCAAGTCAGATAAGAAAACCATCTACATCTGCAAAAATACCCGGCCATCAGCATTTTGAAATGGGTCTTTTTTGCGAATTCCAACATGTCTAAAAAAAAAACAAATACTTTGACATATCATTAAAATATCTTTAAGTATCACAAATTTGTATTTTTGCCATACCGCCAACATCTACTCCCAAACTTTAAACGGAAAGTAGGCCTGATTATGTTTCTGGGTCATAGTTTGCAAGTTGGCACAGTTGCTGAATGCAAATTAAACCATTCTAACATTTTAATGACTTTGATCTGTACAGTGCCTTGCAAAATCATCAGATTTGTCTGAATTAGAAATGACACTTACATAGTGTCACATCCCCAGTCAGCGGTTATTAGAGGTCGCTGCTGTCCAGGACAGGAAAGGACTCTTTTGTTGACTGGGGGTGTGGTCTCTTCCCTGGCCAGGGAGGTCTGTAAGAGCTCTCGGCTGGCCAGGGATGAAGTACTAATCATTATCATGTGTTTTGTGTTTAGTTTCAGCTTATATAGCCTGTTTGGAGTTCTTTAGGTTGTGGGACAGCCAACATGGTTACCTGTGGTGCGGTCTGTTTGGATTTTGTCTGTATCGTGGTCCTTATTTGTGTTCTTTGTTTTGGCGTTAAATAAAAAGCATTTCAATGTGGAAGTCTGCTCCTGCGCCTCCTTTCTGAACGGGCACAGCCCAGACATGACACACAGATGGTTTGAGAGACTATTGTTATGTATATGTAAAAATTAAAAAATAAAGTTTAAATTAATTATTTTTCTTTGATTTTTGTCCACCTATTTTCACCCCAATTTTCAGTTTTATCCAAATCCACCCACCACCAAGAACTCCACAATCACATGATGCCACCAACACTGCGATGGTGAAGGCTAGAATAGCTTTGCATTTTTGCAACTGTCACTAACACAACATCAATGGACAGCTCAACACACTTGTGAACGAATGTTTACCACCAATTCTGTTACGAGCGCAACAGACAGCTGCTGGCTATCAGGGATCAAACGGATTCCAAATTTTCAGGTTGTTTTGTTGGACTGCTATTTTCAAATTCTCACAATTCTCGTTTGTACTGAGCTCTGCAATTCTGAAAAATCTGATGTCCTCAAAGCAAGTTGGGTAGTTTTGCATGGCCCAGAATATGTTCACATAAAATCAGAGACAAACATTTGCACTTTTTAATCTTTTTAATCTATTCTAGCACAGCACTTTTGATGAGTGCTGTATATGTGCTGCGTTTGAAACATATTCACTCTGAACAATTAAATTAACTGACATTTTACACATTTCTAAATAAACCTGAATCATTTAACCTTCAAGTGAAAACACAAATTAATTATCAATCTGATTTAAGTACATGAACTACGTACCTTGCTTTTGTAAACTCCGTCATGAACCTCTCCAAAGAAACCTTCACCCAGGATCCGGCCGAGAACAATGTCATCTCGAGAAAGCCTGTACCTGTTGGCTATGGGATAAAAAAAACACAGCGCAGCATGAGAAAACAACGCTGGCCTGATCTGAGATAGCGTCCCACTGCACGAACATGTGTGATGTGCCAAATTAACCCTTACTTGAGTCTGGCTTTACATCTGGTATCTCTGCATATATGCCTGAACCTGTGAGAAAGTAGAGTTGGTAATTCTGTAATACAGTAGTTCCCAAACCCAGTCCTGGAGCCCCATCTGTCCTACATGTTTTAATGCTTTCCTTGCGTTTATACATCCTAGGAAAGGCTTGTTAACGAGCTGATTAGTCGGATTAGGGACTTTGTTGGGAGCGTGGAAAACACTAAAATGAACAGAGCAGGGGGTCTTCTGAAACCAGAGCTGAAAACCACTGTCAAATATTCAAAGATATTGTTGAAAAACTTTTCAAAATGAAATAAAGCACTTACTGATGCTCGCTCTGTTTGAACAGGACTTTTCTTTACTTTTACTGGGGAAATAAATGCATGTCAGAAAAATTTGCAATATGTATAGGAGAGCTGTACATAACCATTCTGTCATTAAGACAAGAAGTAAAATTGCTCACCTTTTAGGAACTGCAGGTAGAGAATCTCTAGCGTCTGAAGAGAGGAAGAAAGAAGAGCGATATAGTACGTTACTTAACATGCTCACAATCATGTGTTAACATCATACAGCTAATTTCAAAATCAGCTATCTAGTTTCAGGAAAGGACAAGACCATTGATTCATACATCATGAATGAATAAAATTTCAACACAGTTGTAATGTCATTTGTTCAGGTGGAAATGATGTAGATATTTTGAACAGGCAAATTCAAAGCATTCCCTTTTTAATGTACTTCTGCAAACATAGAAAGAACCCACCTTTTTTTGGTCTCACCATCACAGAAGTGCCCTGTCCATTTTTAAAACGGCAGAAACCGTCTATCAGGTCCGCCATGTTCTCTGCAACTGCTAATGAGGCTGTGTTGACTATCAAAGGCTGTAGATTTAACATAATACAATATTCTTTTAGAATTCTTAAAGAATTATTATTGTTATATTTTAGCATCGTCATAGTATTATAAAAAGATTTTACATTTGCTTCAAGAGCCATTTGCTAGCTACTACAAAATCTGACCCATAAAATAGTCTTTTTTTTCTGAATTTAACTATAAGCAGGGTATTTTTTCCGTACGAGTGATTCCGTGCTTGAGGTGCCATTTACGCTTACGCTGATAATACAATAACAAATGTTCAGGTACAGTAAAGGTAAATTACATTTTAAACACAGTAAATGTCCTTCACAGCAACCTGTTAACCTATGTTTTAGGAAACAATATTTTTGCCTGCCCCAGTCCACATTTAATCTTGAAACAAAATAATTAAAATCCTTCAAAAATCATATTATTTGTGCATTAATGTGTAAATCTATTTTACATCTCATGCCCGAAATATCCATCTTTACAAAGCCAAAAGTATGTGGACACTCTTCCTAATTATTGAGTTGAAATATTTTACCCATATCTATTGCTAACATAAAATGAAGCACATAGCCATGTAGCCTCCATAAACATACACTTTCAGTAGAATAGGTCATAGTAAAGAGTTCAGTGACTTTAAATGTGGCACTGTAATAGTCAGCTTGGGAAATTGCTGCCCTGCTAGATCTACTTCTATCAGCTGTAAGTGCAAATATTGTGAAATAAAAAAAAAGTGAGAGTACTGAGTGCTGAGGAATGTAGCACAAAAAAATATTATCCTTAGTTGCATCACCCAACTACAGAGTTACAACTGCCTCTGGAAGCAACATTGCCACATGAACTGTGCGCCTGGAGCTACATGAGACTGGTTCCCCTGATGCACACAAGAATATAAAATCAGGCCATGCACAATACCGAGCATCAGCTAAAGTGGTGTAAAGCATGTCACCACTGAACTCTGGAGCAGTAGAAACATGTTCTCTGAAGTGATGAATCATGCGTCACTATCTGGCAGTCTGACAGATGAATCTTGAGTTTGGCAGATGCCAGGAGAAAGCTACTTACTGGAACAGTGCATAGTGCCATCAGTAAAGTTTGGTGGAAGAGTGATAATGTTCTGGGGCTGTTTTCTTTAAGGGGTTTGGCTAGACTGTCCCCCTGTGCCCAAAGTGAGGTCCATAAAGACACGGCTTCATGAGTTTGGTGTGTAGGAACACCAGTGCCTGCACAGAGCCCTGACCTCAACACAAGTGAACACCTATGAGACGAACTGGAACATCGACTGAGAGGCCAGGACTTGACCTCACAAATGCTCTTGTGGCTGAATAATATAGTGATAATACTGTGGAAAGACTTCCCAGAGGACAAAGCCCATGGTTTTGGAACAGAATGTCCAACAAGCTTTTGCAGGTCTGATGGTCAGGTGTCCACATACTTTTTGCCATATCATACATCTGGAATATTCCACAAGACACACGTATTACAGGAATTTGCACTATCCAAACTTCCTACAGATCATGGGGAAAAATAATTATTATATTTTTTCTAGCATGGATGCTAGTTTACCGCATGTTGTGCTTTTGCTAATTCTTTGCTAAAAACTCTGTTACTTTCTACCCTTTTGAATGTTTCACAGATGACCTTATAGGATGGACATGATAACATTTTGTTAAGAACTCCAGCAGAATTAAAATGTCAAAATTTAAGTTAAATTTTGAATCAGCTGTGCTACTGACACAAAAGTAGTCCTAAATTCACTAGTAAAACATAGATTAAATATGAAAGTTATTTATATCATGAATACAGAAGTATGTTGATTCTTTACGATAAAGAAAAATCTTACTTGTTTAACTCCTTGTATGTCCACTTGTAACAGACCTTTTCCATCATTCTGAAGGGAGCATTTGATGTTCTGAACTTGTGAGAAAGCAGCAAGGCAGACAGGCTACGGTAAAGTAAAAAACATCTCAATACTGGGACACAGTTAAATAGAATGCAATTCACTCCAAATTAAAGTTAAAGAAACATGAATGCATCTACAGCCAAGGAAATGGAAAGTATGAGTGAGCAGGAAGTGCGGCAAAGGTGTACAAATAAGGCAAACTTCTCCACTATATTGAGAAAACCTCTGCTGATGTTTAAACCTTCCACCCACACATCTTCATACTAGACCAAGAAAGGAGTCTGAGGTGATGATGAAGTGATATGGCTAAATACAACACTTACCACTGAGTTTTTGTCGGTGCGTTGACAAATACCTTTAGGGCCAATTACAAGATCTACGGCCAAGTTCCACCCTTGCTGTACACAGTTGAACATGAATTACACGGTATTATCCACACTTCCATGCAAAATCAGCCTTCAGAGATAACCCACAATATAATTATAATACAACCATGTGATCTAAATTTCTCATGATCTTCCAGCTATATCATGTAGAATAAATCATAAAAAATTCCAACCATTTTCATAGTTTATGAGTGATTTACATTTTTAAATGGCCTGCACCCTCTCAAAAATAATGGCTTATAGATTGCTTTACATTATGTGAACGTTCGTTAAAGTCACACTATATCCTTAGCAGCTAGGTGATAAAAAAGTACTGTTAACTTTGCTGAAGGCCAGTAAGCATAAGACTTCATGACGACATGTTAATGACAACTGACACAAACCTACATCTAGATTTAAAGAACGGCTTATTCCAATGATTTACAGTTGTCACAACGTCATTTCACCCCATTATACTTGATGTGACTGACACTTGCCGGAATAAGCCTCTATAAATGCTTATGTAGGTTTGTGTTGGTTGTCAGGAAAGGTTTATATATGTTTCATGTAGCCTTATGAATGCTGGCCTTTAATGAAGTGTTACAAAGGTAGTGTCACTTAAAGCAGTACAAAAGTAGCACTTTCATTTTTAAGAGTGTAGTTGTAAGATCAACAGGAGAAACACAGGGGTCTCTGGCACATGGCTGTCAATCAAAATAATAGACATCTAACGAGATAAACAAACAGTAATAATGAGGACTCACCACCAGCTCACAGGGGAAAACTTCCTCATCAAAACTGGAGAAAACTGAGAACGTCTCAAAGAACTTTAGAATGCACTGTTCTTCCTTCAGCGAAGAATATTGCAGGAATGTTTGCTGGATCAATTTCCTGAGCTGCTTCGGCTGTCTCCCAGAAGAAAACCAGCATAAATGTGTAACATTCGATCAATCAAGAGGCATAGCCGTAATCATAATAAGATCAATAACCCTTCATGAGCCAAACATTCAAACATATAGGAGAAAGAACACGGTACCTTCATGCTGTTGATGAGTTCTTGGGGAAAGAACAGGTCAAGGCCCACATCTTTCCTGAGAGGAATTTTTTTTATTTATTTCTCCATAATGTTTATTTTTTTAATGTGAGTATTATGTGTGCTGTTTATGAGCACTGACGTGTTCATGTGTTTTCAGGTATTACTTACTCAAGCAATTCAAAATTTGATTTTTTCTCCAGCCCGCTGGCATTCATATCTTTATAAAATCTCCTGTTGGATTACAAGGGTTTGTGAATGACATTTGTACAAAGCCAAGCGACATTTCAAAAATGATGCAAGTGATGTCACAAATAATGCTGATACCTGATCTCCAGGCAGCCCAACTGTAAGGCCATGCCATCACTGACCTTACTGGCACAGTGCTGCATGTAGTCACTACGAACCTGAAAAGAAAAAACAATAATAGTACATTTGTACTTGCAAAAGCTCTCCATTAACACACCAGATTTTAAGATGTTCCACACTAACCTGCTGGTAGAAATACAGCATGGTGGTTTTGTCTTCTTTTAACTTTTCCAAGAAACCACTGGGGATGTACCGGACTCTTAGATCATATCTGTTCATTTTAAAAGACACAATATATATATAAAGTAATGCTGGGCAACGATTACAATTTGTAATTGCATTGTTATAGCAAAATTAAATAATTAAATAATTCACTTAAAAGTAGTGTATTGCGTACTTTTATTTTTAAAGTACTGCTATATGAACAAAAGTGCAATAACATTTGGTTTGCAAACACTTTAAACAAATAAGCTTTTTAACAGCAGTGTTCCCTTTAACACAGGTACACAGTTACACAGTTGCAGTTCAAATATTTCAGTAAATCTCAACTTTACAACAGAACCATTATAGCGGCTGCAAAGGGAGACCAGCTCCATATTAAAGTCTATGTATCTGAATAGAGTGTCATTAAAATCCCTGTTGGCGTAATGGTCAGGCATCCCATTACTTTTGTCTATACAATATGGACAAAAGTAATTGGACGCCTGACCCCCACGAAAACCAGACGAGATGCATAGTGCTGCGTTAACTTGATAATAACGCATTAACGTGCCTAGCCCTAATATAATGACACAAAAATAACATCAAAAAAGTCAACAAAAACATCGACACAGGACTAGGAAAGCTCAGGAACATGTACCTCCACTCTGCCTCCACATGCTGGTGCTCATACTTCTGCTCCACCTCAGCCACTGTCAGGTTAGGGTGGAGCCAGTGCAGTTCATCTGATTTGAGGTGCTTCAACCTCAACCCATAGCAGTCAGGGAACTTGATGTTTGGACCAAGCCGTCCACTTTCCAAGATGGAATTAATAATGGCCTGCAGAGCATGTTATTTTGATGTTTTTCATATTTTTTCCACATAATCTTTAGCACACTTTTAAATGAATGTTCGCATAAAAGTCTAATTCACACAGCTGCCCACCTTACCATTAAAGAAAAATTGTCAAATGAAATATGGAGTTGAGTACATTTTCTTGTGACATATTCTGTTGATACACAATTTTTTCCCCAGAGTTTCAATTACAGATATTGATAAAATCTATTTATTAATCATCTAGCTGGCCTAGTGGTTAGGGTGTTGGCCTTGCAATCAGAGGATTGGGGTTCAAATCCCAACTGCTAGTGTCACTTGTGAGGTACCCTTGAGCAAGGTACTGTCCCCACACACTGCTCCTTGGGCGCCTCATTGGCTGAGAAATCATTTCACTGTGTGTTGTACTTGTATGACTATGCATGTGATAAATAAAGATTCTTCTTCTTCTAAAATGTACACATCACGAGGGAGCCGTACGTAACTGCACAGTCATAGACAGCTTGTAATGATACGATATACAGGAATATCTCAGTGTGAATAAAGCAACACTTACCCTGATCTCCCATGAGCTGTCACATTTTACAAGCTTAAAGTTTTTGCCCAAGTTAGAGCTGTTGCTAATGAAGCACACTTTGAGGATCTTCGCTGAGCCCGCATCCTCGCTGGGTATTTCAGAGTGACGTCTTAACACCTGCTGGTCTACAACAGGCGGTGGCTTCTCAGACATCTCCACATAAGTTGTCATGACAGGGGCCTCCTCATCATTGCAATAGGGTCTGCAGTGAAGAGCACAGATATAACCTTAAGACTAGCAAGTCCATTACAGTGGAGGCTCTCCCTGAAAAGATGTACTTGGTTGTAACCCTAAGAGATAAACTGATCCACTTAAAGGGTGAACTAGAGGAGGAAACAGTGGTAAAAAGAGGTAACAAGACTTTTCACAGCTTTAACACAAAGGTTTTGAGGGCAGCATTCATCTTCTCACTCAAAATGGTGGTGCATATAGAGGTGTTGCATCACAGGACAGAACTCTTGCATTATAAAATTCAGATCATTAACTGGTTCAATGACAGACATCATTATGTTCCAACACGTCAGCACATGACGGACTGCGGAAGCACATCCTACCTCTGCTGGATGGATAATTTGCCCTTGGAAAAGAAAAAAGGAACATTTACATTTACTCTTACATTTTCGGCTTAATCATAAAAAAAGGCAAGTTGTTTTCAATAATCCTCCAATGACTTCTTGACTTTTTACAACAAACAGTTAACAGTTAACTGTCATTTAGACTAGTGATTAGTTAAAGGCAGAAAAATGTGTAAGACAGCCTTGGTAGTGGGTAAATAATACATTCTTGAACAGTAAATTTGCAAGGTAAATTTCCAAGCTCCTTTTTGAGAGCTAACCAACCACAATAACCAACGTGGTAATAAATACATTCACAGCACAGCTATTTTCTACTGCAGTGCTTAAAAGTCTAATGTGGTTTGTTGGTAAAATATTAAATAGAGCCATGCAAAATGAGATTATAGCATTGAAATGAATAGAGCACATCCTGTGTGAACCGTTGTGACGTGAAATGTGGGCCCATAGGCTTGCGCTCTGTAATCAGCGACTGATTTTATAAAGTAATATAGAAATATTTAATAACAGAAGTGTTTCTCAGCTCTTACACTGTGCTTTTCATACACTTGTCTGAATTATTGATGAATCAGCTGTGAACTGACGAGCTGACGGATGGTTTGTCACACTTTATTCCACGTTGTTCACCATCATCATCCATCAGCTTTACACAAAGACACTGATTGCTGAACACACCTCAATGGAAAAATCTTTTTGCGTGTGTGTTTATGCATATGGATTAAAGTATTTATAAATAGGATCCACAGAATTTAAAAAATATACTAATAATTCAACAAATACATAATATCCTAACACAACAAAATCATTTAAAAGTTGTTTGATGTGAAATGCACCATTCTAAAGAAACAAGACATCTGAAGAATTTAAAGCTACCTTTCAGAAAGATATTACATGAAATAGTTAAGACATAGTTTTAGTTCTGAGATACGCTTTTAGCCTGATAGACAGAGAGATAAATAAATGGGTAAATACAACAAGTAACAAACATAAATATAGAAACACACAACTGAACTTCATACTACTATTGAAAAACTGGTCAAATTCTCCATTAACATCACCCATAAGTTCCCAGTGCAAGTTGCATTCTGAATTCTGGAATTGTTTTGGTCTCACCTGTAAACTTTTGTCTTATCTTGTTTAGAATATAGTTTAGCAGGCTGCTTAAATGTCAGCTCGCAAAATCAACTTGCTGGTTTAATATTATGGGGACTGTACCAGCCAACGGCGCTGTTTGGTCCCATACAAATAAGTTGCTGAGGCTGGTATTGGCTGTTGGTATAATTACACCATGCTGTAGACCAGCATTTTGTGAAACAGATTTTTTTGAGTCAGGAGGTTGAGTGAAGAGGCAGGAGATTGAGTGTGAAGAGTCATGCAAACGCAAACACACTGAGGGTCAAGACTGAGGCCAAGGGTCCATTCTTTCTCCCCGTTTTTCAGTTAGTCTGACATTGATGCTCAGCCATCATTCTCACGTGTCAAGCTTCACCTTCTGAGAGGCTGAAGCTAATAAAAGTCATGCTGACTGTTGACATGCGAGTTGACCAATAATCTCTTGTTTTTTTCAGTTGTCCACACACACCTGCGTCATGACTTACTCCTCATGGTTCTGTCATACTGTGAGAAGGGTTCTTACACGCCAGTTTTACAGTGGCACCAAAAGTGGCTGGACATTTGTGCCTGCCTTAAAAAGTATTATTTTCTTTGCATTTGGAAGCAAACCATGATTTCAAACCGTTCCAAGACTGAAATCAAAAAAAGCTGTTTTTTTCCTAAGGGCAAACTGCATGTTTCAGATTTTATCGCTTGGCTAAATTCTTCTCTGCACGTCTGCATCCTCAGTTACACTTCAGAGCTCATGATGCTATCAGTGAACCCAAGCTTTGGGCTTGGAGACCTTGGCTCATGAGCTGCTGCTCCTCAACGCCCCATTCCACTAGCCACGCTTTTCTCTGCACATTTGTCTTTATTAGCAATAACAAGACGAATTCACTAATTTGTCTAAATAACGTAGTGTATTTTTTCAGTAGGCAGTCCAAAGTTTGGGTTTGGCTACAAATGATATGGAGACTTCTCAAGAAACTTCGAATTAAGGAAACTCTGCTCTGACATAACACTCTACATGCTACTTCTTGAATAAAAATCACTTGTGCTGCAAACCTTGTGACTTGTGACCAGTGACAACAGTTCACAATTCATGTGATGAAGTTAAAGATGCCTAGAGCTGCGGAAACCTTCGTTATGAACATGAACACATCCATAACACATAAAGTTTCCATGTTTGTAGACTGCAGCTTTTGGTGATATAGCACATCATCATGACAAATTAATACAGGGTCGCTTTTTCATCCACTCTTTCCGAGCTGCTACAGTGCTTGCACAAAGCCAAACAAACCCTGTTAAACACCATCATCCATCTTATAGTCTGATTAATTTCAATCAATTGACTTAAAAACTGAACCTGAACTATGTTGACATTATTTGCAGTTGCATTAGTGAAGCAACAGAGTCTACACGCAGACTGTATTCTACTTTATATGAAAATGTATGCAATTAAATTAAGTGCACCTTAACTTATTCAGGACAGTCCATATGCTACACTCATCCCACAGCCCTACAAGTTCATTAAACTTTAATAAACATAGGTCGGCTGGTGGCCTGGTGGTTAGGGAGTTGCCCCTGTGATCGGCAGGTTGTGGGTCCCAGGATTGCTCTTTCACCAGTAAGGTACGTTTTGAGCAAGGTACCGTCCCCACACACCGCTACCCCCTTACGTCGGCAGCCCACTGCTTCACTCAGGTGAATGGGTTAAATGCAGAGGATTCAAGTAATTTAATCCAGGACCAATATAGCATGTAAATGAATAAAAAATATATAAATAACTGGATAAAACATGTAGATAAAAGGGGGAGTATTAAAGCATCTTCATGACAGTATCACAGCATTAAAACCGCTGCCTAATGTGAAATGTCTGGTTTATCATGGACTTGACTTGCTTCTGCTCATCACCTCTGACTGCCAGAACCAAAAGCTAACGTTAATCAACATTCAGGCCTACGAGTGGAAATGAGTCTCTGACTCAACAGCTCCAACAACATGTGAACGCTACAGAGACCCCGTTTTTGTAGCAAAACATAAAGAGGTCCAGCGTAGGAGCAGATATCTGAGAAAGGTAAATAGTGCGATAACAGACATTCCTGTATTCTCTATCCCTGCTTAGAACTAAAACCTTATTTTATGAGTCATACAAACATAAACCGACAAAACATGTCAAGAAACAGTTCGATGTCCTCGAATCCCATAAAGAGCGTGGAGATTGGATTTGTAAGCTGAAGGACAAACACGTCACCTGCCTCTCAGAAGACTTATGTCTAATCGACGCCCTTCAAGTCACCCTCTGCTGCTAAAAAACGCACTTTTCTCTCCTGGACCGATGATACAGTTGTTGTTTTCACCGTGTCACATAATACATTTAGAGAGAATGGAAGTTTATAGCCTGCCTCATAACTTCCTGTGTAATTACAGTCAGGTTCTGCTCCATCTGAACAATTAGCGGCATTTCTAATTTACCACATTGACCAAAAAAGAACAAGAACAAACCTGTTTAAAGCTTCTCCGGCAGCTGGAATCTCCTTTGTCTGTGTGTTTTTCTTTCTTTTCTTTCTTCTTCTTATTGTTTAACCACAGTTCAGGTTGCTACCACTTTCGAGTATCGCCAGAGGAAGGTAGCGGGGAATGGAGGCCCTCCCCCTTCCCCCTCAGCTTCCTGATTTCTGTGTAGTTTCTGGGTGTGTGTAACTGCGTGTGGTTCACGCACTACACACACACACACACACACACACACACACACACAGCACGAGAGGCTTACCTTACCATAACATACCTCACCTTACTTTACCCTAACCTAACTCTTAAGTTAACTTCACTCATTTATCCTAAATGACGTGTTGCCCACATTGTAAGACACACTGTGGGCCTGTTTTCCTATTATAAGCTTAATCCTGACCCAAGGCTGCGACATACTTCTTAATGGTGAATCACCACCGATACTGCAATTAAGTCCAAGACTAGACTTGACCCAGTCTTCCTGTTAACCCTTTATACTGAATGGCACATGTTTTCATCTCACTGCCTGCTGGAATTTGACCTAAATTAAATACTCTTACTAGAAATTGTACTACTACTACCTCTCTAATAATAATAATTACTATGATAATAATAATAATGATGATAACCACAGTACTACCGCTATTACTACTTCTGCTACTACTACTTCTAATAATAATAATAATAACAGCTATACTACTACTTGCAGTACAACTACTACTACTACAACTAATAATAATAATTACAATACTACTACTACTTTAGTGTGCTTTTCAACGGGTGGAAGAAGGCTTAAAAGCAATTGAAATTGTAGTATATAGAAAGTGATTATCTCTAGAAAAACAACTACAACAACATATCTGACTCCAGATGGTCATCAATGTCTCAGGTCACTACAAGGAAGAAGTGTCAGTTTCAGTTATCCTAGCCATATGACTGAAACTTATTTATTTTTTGTAATTTATCAGTACTAAAATACCCTTCTTAGGCTTTTGGCATATGCATCATTTGTATATGTGAAATGAAGAGATTAGCAGTTAGAACTCAATTGTTGTGTCATTACTTTACTAGGACAAAAAGCTTGTCTGCATCGAGCCTCATGTCCTTTGCTTTTATGTTACAGCACCACCACGTGGACTGACGAGGAGCTACAAGCTTTTACATTTCATTTGTATTTGTTATGCATATTTTTTTGTTATTGTTAATGATGAGCATTATAATGACTGTGATAAATAATCTCAATACTTTCAACATCTTACAGAACTCCACAAGTAAACTCTTCTAATCTTTGTATTCTAACAGGACCTGTCATCTGTGAGTTCGCTGCAATATCAGCATTAGTATTTTCAGGTTTAACTACAGTTACCAAGACAAGTAAACCCTTAAACGCAATGACAGTACACCTTTAGTATCTATCACGCCACTGTACTTTATTTTTGTTCATTATAATGGCTTCACGTTGCAGCCTAGCGGCAGACCACAGGAAGTGCTGTGAGAAAGAAGTGTTGCCTGGGCCTTACAACTTCCCCAAACACGCACACTCAAATGTGAGCTCAGATATTCCCCTCTCTGACAGTACAGTGCAATGACGATCAATCGCTGTGCCCTAAAATACAAATAATACACCACTGTTAAAAGCAACACAAAGTGCAGTGACATCATCTAACAATTTGGATGCAAAAAAAATGCTCTTTTCAGTTGACAGGTGTGATTTCCATCAGATAAAAATGCAGGATGTGTGATGCTTCAGCAGTATCGCTCATTTGAGCAATTAACTTACACTTCAGTTTTAATATCTCAGAAACATTTCATTTCAACAGATGACAGGAGAGTGACATATGACCACATATGAACATGGAAGTATTTGTCCATTACAGTGTCGCAGCATTTTGTCATTCTAAAGTAAAAAAACAGTTTTAGCTCTGAGATCAGCTTATGTCTAACAGTTTCCATATCACAAACAGGCCCAAATTAAAAGCTCTTCCCCATTACAGCTTAAGGTCCAATTAAAAACTTTGGTCTCTGGGTTATCACAGTGTCTTTAAATATGCATGATGGGCTGACTGGGATGACTGAAGCAAGAGCTTCTGTGTCACATAAATCTTTCAGCATGTTTTATCCTGTGTGCTACATTGACTTATTTCATTATTTCAAGTCAAAATGAAAAAATTCAGAACCTTCTGGCCATGAATGTGAGGCCTTAAAGTAACCTTGTTCGTTTGTTTTCTCTGATAGAACGTACTGTGGTAGAGTTCATTCTAGGTTAATAGATTATTAATTAGAGTGAAAATATACCCTTGCTTAGGTTCACTCGACTAGTACATGAATGTCTCTTAGAAAACGTCTTTTCAGATTACAGAATATGTCTTTTTTTGATGGTGGTTTGTCCGTAACGTAAAAGTAACAATCGGACGATTCTTTACGCAGCAGATAAAAGTACAGTAACCCATCTTTGTCCACAGCTTTCATAATTCAGGTTTACAGGCGGGGTTTGAGAAGCACTTGTCGCACATATGACAGGTTGAGAAAATAGTTTGTGGTTGTGCTCAGGAAGCCTCACGGCATAGAAAGAAAAAGACTGCGTTTCCTGAAGTTCCTTGAACCTCTAAGAAGGCCATCAGAAATAGCAGTTACTATAAGAGGAGATATGCAGAATTCCTTACTCAGCAGTAAGTATGTTGACTTCCCCGTTTGGCCAGTGTCTCCACACCGATTTTCAGTCATCGCTTTTCTAACATGATATGTGCCTTCTGGTTGTGTTCTTCTGTGCTTTGTTTTGGTATTACTGCAGCTCCTCTACTGCTGACCTCGCCTAAAAAGTGGACCAAGCTTGTTCAAAGAAAGAAGAGGTAAGATCTGACATCTTTTCATCAAGCTCAAGAGTCTATGCAGCTTGTATCATTCATGATAGATGCACACATTAAAACCTGATGAGCGTTTGTTAAGCTGCAAGAGAGCTATATGATGGAGCTACCCCCACATGGCCAGTGCAATAAGGCTAATTATATATGTGTGCGTGTATTTGTGTGTTTGTGTGTGTGTGTGTGTGTGTGTGTGTGTGTGTGTGTATGTGTGTGTGAGTGTGTGTGTATGTATGTAAGTACATACACATATATGTATGTATATGTGTGTCTTGCTACCAGTACTTTTTATTTGTACTTTAAACATATTTGTAATATATTTTAAAATTTGTATTAAATTTGACCCTGCTACAGTAATGGTCTTCCAGACTATCCATTTAGTAAAACTTCTACTAGCGTCTTATAAACAATAGAAGAAACATCTAATTTCTTTGTATTTTAGCATTGGTACCGTAATTACAGTAAACCAAGCACAAATTAAGTGCAACAAAGTAAATGATAGAATTGAATTAGACATTTAAATAAGAACTCATGGTTGACAGCATCTCAGATGTTGTATAGGCATTATAAATGAAAACATAAACATATATATATGGATTTGTCAAATGACAAATCAATGACTGTTTACCATGTTGTTCCTTTTATGTTCCTCTATTTTGTGATCCTACAATAACATGCTGAACGCTTTTTCTGTGGCCAGTGGAAGCTTCTCAAGGTGCTAAAATGCTCCAGGCCAGGCACTTTGCGTTGTGACAAAATGGGCTGCCAGTGACTCTGCAGGCAGTCACATGGCTCGAAAACTTTGGATTAAGGAAGGAAATATGTTTCTAAGCAAATATTTTGGGGGAGGGTGTGCAGGAGATGCAATTATAAAAAAAGAAGCAAACTTTCAATCCCACAACTATTGATCAGAATAATTTTTAAAGCCTTTTTTTTCAAACTTATTTTCAGTAACTACAACCTCAAATCAGAAAAAGTTGGGACAGGGTGGAAAATGTGAATAAAAAAATAAAGCAGCAATTCACAAATGTCCCTTAACT
>JBBJLS010000001.1:31263355-31275089 GCA_037577275.1 Bryconaethiops microstoma
TGTGAATAAAAAAATAAAGCAGTAATTCACAAATGTCCCTTAACTTTTATTTCATTGCAGACAGTATGAACACAAGACAATTCATGTTTTTTTTTGGTCAACGTCATTTGATTTGTAAATAAACATCCATTCTTGCCATTCAGGCTTATGCTTAAAAGTTGTTTATTACTGGGCAGTGGTGTTAAATTACTGTTAAAACACTAACATGACGACAAATACAAACAATATTTATACAGTAAATGGTAGTTTTGTGAATGGCAAAGTGTTCACTTAACTATTTCTAGACCTCTTTCTTCATGGAAGCCCAATTTTACTTGCAGCTCTTTCAAATACCTGATTTGGCTCTTTTTACCTCAGTAGATTAGATTAGGTGTGTTGATTATGGAATTGTATTCATTCACCTAATAACTGGAGGCACTGAGCAGAAATCTGGATCTAAACCTGTGTTCTTCTAACCAGCTCATAAATTATTGACTACTTTTTAGAAAAAAGAAATCTTGATACTTTTGACTGCTTTCTTATTTGTTTGCATTTATTCTAAGATTCAGCTGTGTTTTTGGTGCCTAAGACTTTTGCACAGTACTGTATATATATATAAACACACACACACACACACAACCATCCATCATTTCATTTTGTATTTTCCTTTGAATCAATAAGTCCTTATTGCAAAATACACAAAAATATTATTTTATGTCTATCAAACTGTTTTATTTTTGTAATCTTGAGTGAAATAAATTGAAGTAATGTGAACAAATGTTTTACTGCGACAAGTTACATGCCTTTATTATATTTGAATGATTCATACGTAGGTCACTATGTGGCTTAACAAACAAAAAACAAACCCTTGTGTCCAAACCCTCCCAGCCCCTTTTCAAGCCTGCACACAGTTCCGTCTCCTTTGCTGTATGCTCATTACAAACTTCTCATCCCAACTTGTCCTTTGCCAGCTCATTGGGAGAATGATCTGAAGACCGGGGAGGTCAAAACATCATTCTCAAATTTTTTTGCTTTTCTTTGAGCTGGATATAATTTTGACCCCATTTCAAGATTTTTTATTCAAGATTCTTTATTTGTCACATACACACTTATACAAGTACAACATGCAGTGAAATGTACCCCATGCCACACGTAAGGTTGTGCAAAATTTCAAAACAGATAAACTAGCCTTAATATTACTTAAAGAGAGATAGAGAAATAAAAAAAAATGATGATAATAATAAAAAAAAAAAAACTAAAAGTAAAATAAGACACAAATATTTTGAAGAATGCTTGGGATCATTATTCTGTTACAGAATGAAATTATGTCCAAAGATGCATAAAGCAGAAGGAACTGTGGGATGTTGAGGAATGGATCTAATCACCCCCGAGATGGTCACTGATCTACCTCCATGTTTCACTGTAGGAACAACGCATTTTGTGCTTGCCCGTCCCTCCATCTGCCACCTAACGTAAACCCTCCGGTAACCCCAAATAACTGACATTTATTTTCGTCCGTCCACTAGACCAGCTCTCAGTCCTGAACACTCCAGCGTTTGTGTTGTTTAGCCCATCTCAATCTCTTTATCTTAACACCGCGAAGTAAAGGTTTCAGCAACTCATCCGCGCAGTCCAACTACTCTCAGTCTTCGCTTAACTGTAGTAAGAGATACCGGTTTCTGTTCACAATTAATCTCAACTGTCAGACCTCGAGCAGCCATCCTCCGATTTCTTTTACACAACAAAACTATCTTCGGTCTTTGATGTCACTTTCCTTGCCTGGAGTTTTTTTGGTCATTGTTGCTTCCTTTCAAACCTTTTCTAAACATTAGGTCACTCCATGCTTAGAAACATTCAGCCCTGTGTTCTGTAGTTAGCTACGCCCTTCTAGCCATTAGAAACATAAAAATGTAAAAACAATATCAGAAGTTTCGATATAGTGCTACAAAAGATTCAAATGAAAGTGTGTTCAGCTAATCTCAAAGAGATCTGGGACAGGTGGCTATTGTTCAGTTCATTAAAACCCAATCAGATGGGCCCAGGAGCAAGTTCTGACAGTGGTAAATAGACTTTTTTCATGTGTTACTAAATAACATTTTGAAAACCAGTCACATTTGTTTCAAGTATTTCTAATGTTGTGAAAGTGTTTTCTAATTTCTAATTTCACCATTTATTTTTAAATACTCCGAGCGTGGGCCCAAACTTCTGGCCTGTATGATACATGCCATAGTAGCATCAACATCCTATATTGCATCCTGGTGTCACCTCTACTCAGGTAAGCAATACATACGCACTTGGCCGTTCATAAGATGTAAAAGAAAAAATGATTCATCAAATCAGGCAACTTTCTTTCATTACTCCATGGTCTAGTTCTGAGGCCCTCGTGACCACTGTCTGTGATTTTGTCTGTGGACAAAGATCAGCATGGGCTCTCTGGCTAGTCTGCAGCTGTGCAACCCTGCACACAACAAGCTGCGATGCATTGAGACTTTTCTATCACAGTCAGCATTTACTTTTTCAGCAATCTGTGCTACAGTATCTTTAATGTGGGATCAGACCAGGCTGGCTAGCTTTCACTCTTTGGACTACTTTTGATAGGTATTACCCATAGTAAACCAGGAACATCCCCACAATACTCTGTCGTCTTGCCATCACACTTTGAACCTAGTCAAAGTCGCTCAAATCCTTGCGCTTGCAGTTGGTGGCCTAGTGATAAGGGAGTTGCCCTTTGATCATGGGTTTGAATCCCAGAACTGCTAGTGGCACTGCTAAGGTACCCTTGAGCAAGGTATAGCCCCCACACTGCTCTCTGGGCGCCGCGTTGGTGGCTGCCCACTGCTTCACTTGGTGAATGGGTTAAACGTGGAAAAAGAATTTCATATTGCTCACACTGTGTGCTGTGCTGTGGTGTGTTCACATGTGACTGTAAAGGGCCACTTTATTTTCCTGCTTCTAACACACCAGTACTTACTGATCATTTGCAACTTCCCACCCCTTGACATGTTATCCACTTCACTTGTGACCATTGTTGTGGCTGATCGGTGTATGTATATATATTACATATTTTACTTTCTAAATATAAGTAATAATAATAATAAATATTCGTGTATATCTAATTGTATCAAATGGAAAGGTGTTAAAGACCCATAGTACACTAAGTGGCTGAAGGCTATGACATGAACTTAGTCACTCACCAGTGAGCGGAGGATGGAAACTCTCAAAACCACAAAGGCCACTTGAGCTTTCTGGTACTCACATGCTAGATCTGATTCTCAGCTTCACTCAATATTTTTTTCCTATTCTGCGTTCAGTGTAAGGTGTTACTGAAATAATGTAGTGCGCTCAAAATATGTTAGAATGTTGCTGACGATCATAACTCTTTGCAAAAGTCTGTGAATGCATGGCTTAAAATGGCAGATATTTTATAAGAAAAGCCAATTCATCCCGAATCACAAAAGCTAGCAAGAACTAGCAAGGTCATCAGGCTTTTATAAAGGTTATTGCTGGAACGTTCATTGTATTCATTTTGAATGGCGCGTTCATGTAGAACGTGTACGTTCATCTACACTTTTGTAGAAAACTAGATAGAAATCAAATTGCCAGGCCACTATGAAAACAGCTCATGTGACAGGAAATGATAAGATGGTGCATAGCTGAATTACATACACATTCTAGAGTGTGGGTGAGAGAGGAAGTCTCGGACTGAGTCATGGTGTGTCTTTACTGAATGTACTACAGACATCATCAGAGAAGAAGTTCACTTTTGTAAGTACGCAAAATGGATTTCAAGTATGTCACTTGAAAACATCAGAAAGGCCATGACCTTTTTGGTTTAACAGAAAATTAATGCTTATTTTACAGGTAACCTGTTAAGTGCTTAGAGTCTGAGGGACAACTTTCTGCAACTGGTAGGCCACTTTATGCTCCTGCCACAATAGAGATCTGCAAGACCATTCACTGCGACAACAGTTCTACAAGTCCAACCCTTTTAAAACAGCATGGACCTGTACCGGTGAGTCCTGGTGTATAACCACCCTGAAATGTTCCTTAGTTTAATGTCACTTTGAGATCTCATGAAGTGAAAGAAGTTTTGTTAACTTTTTTAATGATAATTGGAACAGCAAAAACCCAGACCCTTCCATGTCTAGCTAATATATCCAAATCCAGAAGTAAAGCTTCATAGCTTTAGCATGGCTTTGGTGATGTTTTATCAGTTTCTGGTTGGACCCCTTAGTTCATTTATATAAAATGTAAAATGTAATTGCCGCTATTTGCTTCCAGGGTGTTGCTCTGCTTTTTGCACAACATGTATGTGTGTATTTGATCTGGGAAACATCTATTTATTTCTACAGGAATAATTCATTCATGATCCAGCATATGAGCTGAATTCAGTATTGGTCAGCATTCTGCAGTGGAAAATTCTAAAATGCTGAACGTGGCTTAATTTACTAAAACAACATAGGAACACCAAATTTCTGTGTGGATACTCTCAATTTCCAAATGGGCGCACCTGTCACCCAAACATGGCTGGAAAATGAATGGTGAAAAAATGGCTTTTGGTGCCATCTTGTAAACCCTGTTAGTTCTGCAGCCCACGTGCCTTAAAATCACCAAACTATTACTCCTGAGTTATTAATTAAGAAGCAAGAGCAGTGGCACTGACTATTTAATTATGTCAAATATGACAGAGAACCTCTATGAGCTTAACCACTTGCCCAGTGACAGTAATGGAGCTTACTCGCTTCAGAACAGTCCAGCTGTTATGACACCTACTTATGGCATGTCCTCTATGGGTTCGGTGCATCCTAACGCGATGTCTCCACATTTTAACCAAAGGCAGCTATCATCGCCTGCCACTCCGCAAAATGAGCTTTCTCCACTGCTTGATGTAACTCACGGGGGAGGATCTTGGGACTATAATCTACATGAGAAGTCTTCATCCACTCTGTGGGGATCTTCATCTAAGGACGAGATGACAGAGACTATGGGCTCCCATGTTCTCTACCCCTTCGGTCTTGTTCCTCACTGCAGTGCTGCACTGTCTAGCAAATTTAATGGCAATGCTCTGCAAAGGCTGGATTCATTTTCCAAAGCCTTTCCTACGAAAAACCCAAATTTGGCTTTCGATAACAGTGTGGGTGAAAAGAGTTCAGAGGACAACCAAGTGCCAGAGACGATGATGTCACCTCAGAGCGGAGCACCCTCAGATGGGTCAGATCGAGAGCCTTTTAGTCCAGTGGCTGTGCAGAGTCAGCCACAGCAGCACCACAATCAACCAATGTATCATCCAATGGACAACCAGCACATCACTCATAATCTCTACCACAACCACCAACCATACCACCATGGATATCAGCAGTACAAACAACAACTGAGAGAAAGTCATCCGGAGCAGGTCTACAAGTTACCCTTCTATAAGTCACAGAACCAGTATCACTTCCAGCAGCAAGGGATTCAAGTCAGTCAAAACCAGCTCACACCTTACTCATTAGCCCTGCAAAAGCAACACCAAAGAGGGCCATTCCTTCAACAAAGTCCCTTAGAAGGCCCTGATTCTGTTGTCTCGCCTACCTACAGCTACACTGAGGACTACAAAGCACCTGAACAACCAGCTTTCCAGGGTAGTCAAGGGGTGCCTCTGCACTCACCCAGCTTCAAGGAGCCACAGCATTTTCATCCATTCTCTCACCAGAATGATCTCTACCAGCACCAGCAGCCTCACGAGCAAGCACACACATTCTCATTTAAGCAAAACGTCTGTTTTGGAGACAATCACTTGGCGCCACTTGACATGCCAGGCGTGCCAGGATTCCCTAGTGTAAAAGAGGGAGACTGTACAGACCTAGCTCATCCTCAGAAAAAGAAAGATCTCTGCAGTACCCATTATCAAAGTGCGGGACCTGGGGCAAATCAAGCTGCACAGTCGACAGCTCTGAGGGGAGGAGTGCTTCATCATCTCAGTTCCTACAGGCAGCAGTGGGCACAGGTAGTGCATCAATGCATTTTCAACATAATCATTAATCTAGCTGTGCTCTAATCAAGCAGTAACAGTCTAAATAATCAACGTCTTCTCTCTCTCCTGAAGCACTCACTCGATGTTCAGACAGACCAGACCTCACCTGCCTACAGGTTGGAAGTGCTTTACGTATTACAGTTTACTATAATTTTTTGCTGTTTGCTCAAAACTTTTTTGTAATGCATTTTTCTTAATAATTCTGAATTATTAAGTTATTATTGTCCAATTTTGGTTTTGCTTAATAGGAAGGAGACAGAAGTGATGAGGGGTCAAGGGGCCAATACCAAGCTGAAATGCGTTGTCTGCCACAGGGAGTTTAAAAGTTTGCCAGCCCTTAATGGTCATATGCGTTCCCATGGGGGATTCAGGACACACCCATCAGCATTCAAAACTGTAAGGTCCATTAGAATCCTGTTTAAATGAAGAGTTTTAAAATGCTGACTAAGCCTACCGAATCATAGTTAGGAGTTCTTGATGAGGTTATGGTACTGCAAGTGTTATGCCAGTATAGTACTACAAAAATTAATGTTTAAATTGAACTTTGTGTAGTGTGGTTCACATGTAAATTACATCACTTGCTTTATGGCACCTGCTCGATGCAAGTGTCTGAAAATACTACTACTACAATAATGATCTTATTATTATTAATAATAATATCAATAGATAGCTATTTAGTCCATTTTACCACCATTCAAAAAGGAATCACTCAGACACCCTCTCATTTTTTTCAGTAATTTTTTACATAATGGGAAGAATAAGAAGTGTTTTTTTAAATTCTCTATTGTCTTATTATCTATATTCTTCTTGTTGCACTGAGCATGTTCCTGACAAAATAATTTCTCTCGGGATAAATAAAGGTCTTTCTTATCTTATCCAAAACTGCCTTATAAACTGGTCCTACAACTACTACTCCTATTTATTATTAACTAACTAACAGTGAAATAATTCGTCACACGAACAAAACAATATTAATAGAACACAGATGCATGTTCTAAATATTTTTTTACACTTTGGGTTTTCTACAGAATGAAGGACAAATCCAGCAGTCAAAAGAAGCAGCTCAGATTGACCCCATGGTGTTACCTGTGTCTGTTCCTGTAAAGGATTACCAAACTCCCTCCAAACTTTCAGATTCCCTTAATTGTCACCTAAGACAAAATGATCTGAGTGACTCAGCTGAGGCTTGTCCACAACTACCAGCTCCTACACATAAGGACCAGGGCTCACGTGTGAGTTTCACAGCGCATCATTTCCGTATCAGACAATTCAACACCCTTTCAAATCTCTTTGGCATATGACTCTTATATTGTACATTGTTGACTCTATGAGATTCTACAAATTCCTTTTAGGTGAAGAGTGATCTTGGAGTGGGAGAAGGTGTGGAAAAGCGTGAAAAAAAGAGGTACCGTCACTGCCTGGTGCCACTTGTAATTTCCCCATGTAAGGCTGGCCTTGAGTCTAGAGGTCCGGTGCTTTTCCAGAGCCAGCTGCGTTCCCCAAGCAGCTGCGGAGATGACGTCCCCTACACTCCCCCACCCATGCTCAGCCCTGTCCGTCCCGGCTCAGGCCTCTTCAGCAGCTTTAATGCAGGACACCACAGCACTGGAACACAGGCTGTCCAGCGAGTGCGTCTATGCAAGGACAGTAAGTGTCCACCTAGATATGCACACTCAAATTATCCATAATTATGTCAGAAACAAATTTCCATCTCATATCCATGATGTATTTTTTATTTGCAGATCTAGTGGATGACTGTATTGTCACTGTAGGCCCAGAAAACAAATCCAGCTTCATGAAACCGTAAGAAATAATAATAATCAAAAATACTAATGTACTTACATTAAACACTAATGTACTTATATTTTTAAAAAATGATACCCAGTTGCAGTATTGGCCCAGTGCCAGCATGAAATGGTGGATTGGTTTTTGGAGGAAAAGAGAATAAATCCATACATATTTCCATTAAAACAGCCCATTTAGAAATATGAGAATGGTATCAACTGATAACTAGTTTTCCAGTACCGGCTTCAGATAATGTCTAACCTATTTAGGATACATGTTACTCCAGGATAACGCTGTCCATTTATTATCTGTTTATTTCAACATGTGCTGCAGTCGGATCAACATTGGTGAAGAATTTCAAGCAAATATTCCACATATTCAGATTCACTCTAAAGCAGCAGAAGAGACCCATAAGGCTACTCTGTTGTGGACACCGTGCCATCTGGATACCACTGCCAACCAACAAAGAGGTAATCTCAGTTCAGGTGCTCGTATTAGTCTGGTAATGTGAATTTTTGATTATCACTTTACACCTTTTCTGTCCACTGAAAATAGCTGCTGATAAAATATCTCACATAAGCACAACTGCTATCAATCATATTGTGCTTTTTGTTTTGATGTAACATTTTATGTGCAACCACTTTCATTTGTGCAACCAGTTCAAATGTTCTGGTGTGATCTTAGAAAATGTTTCATGAGTAAACTGTAAAATTCAACTGTTCCAATGACCATCTGAATGTCTCTGTGATCCAAGTGGATGATCTCCTGAAACTGGCCTGCTCCAGTGTGCTCCCGGGAGGAGGGACGAACACGGAATATGCCCTCCATAGTCTCTTTGAGTGCAGAGGAGATGTTATGGTGAGCATGTGCAATAAACTTCTTTTCACAAGTGACTTTCATGAAAGCCCAGCTTTAGTAAGCATCACTGTTTTATTTGTGGTCTTCTTTTTTCCAGATAACTCTTGAGAAACTGCTTTCGCTGGAGCCCTTGAAACACATATCCAACCCTCAAACAGACTACCATTACGCAGGTGTGTAACTGTCTTCATGTCTTTTGAAATATGTGGGCCTGTGGTTGGTTTCATTATTTTCTTCTCAAAATAATCAGAGATCACAGCTGTTTTGCATTCATAGGAAGATTGCACATTTGTTGCTTGATAATGGCTGAGTACTGTATGGTTATTAATTTTTTCCTCTCACCCCAACCCATCAAACTAGGATCGGATAAATGGACCCTGCAAGAAAAGAGGCAACTGAACAAGGCCTTAGTCATTTACCACAAGGATTTTTACCTGATTCAAAAAATGGTAATTGCACCGATTTGCCTAATAAGTAAAAACATTTTCCTTCATATTGTCTTCAATCATTTTCAGAGAAGGCACTGTGTGGTATCAGCATGCTCTGATATGAACAATGTACTCTGATGCTAGGTGAAGACGAAGACAGTAGCTCAGTGCGTTGAGTATTATTACACATGGAAAGAGAGGCTCCGTCTAGGAAAGAGACTAAGTGCAGTTCCTTCAACGCCAAGCCAAGAGAGAGAGGTGAGATGTGTTGGTCTTCTTCTTCTTAAGTTTATTTTAGTCTCCAGTTTGTCTCTGTTTGCATGCTCTTTTTCCAGTTGCCTGCATTCTAAATATAGGACGTTAGAAAGCCTAGATTAGATCAAATGGAAAATGTCTTGGGTTCTTAAAATATTCTTTAAAATTCAAAATACATAAAAGTAAAGGTACCAAATAGTGCCAAGACTCTAGTAAGAACCCTTAAGGTGGTATAGAAACTTTACATTTAGTGGAGGTTCTTTAATTCATGTTTAGTACAAGGTTCTTTCTGAAATCTCAGTTTCATACATACACACACACACATGCACATATATATACATATATACATATAAATGACCTTTAATACATATATATATACACATTACAGTTCATGGAGGAAATATACCTTAATGTTGGTGTTTTAGGACTTCTTGCTCTATTGTTCCAAAATCACTGGCTGGGGTCTTAGTGTTCATTATTATATGTCATTTGTTCTCTTACACCAGGGTGGCTCAGAGGAAACCGGCAGACAGCCAGGCCAAGATGCCAAACCCCAGATGAGAGACCTGAAGTTCTCTGATGTTTCTAATAAATCATGTGCTGCAGGTGTTTGTGAAATACCCAGCAGTGGGCCTGTGAGTTGTTATGTCCTGTAAACAAGCTTCTATTGCCACAAAAGCTCAACCTAATACTACTTTACTGTTCAGTTTCCGGCCCTGTGCCCCTCTGTCAGAATCGAAACTTAAAGGTCAATTGTGTTGCCTTTCAGTTACTGCTCTTTAGATCAGAGCTGCATTCATTCATGGGAGTGTAATAAGTTAATATAAGGAGTGGTGTGTCTTTTTTGTTTCCAATTTAGATGTTTAATGGAGACGAATGGAACCAGAGCAGTCTGGGAGGACTATATAATCCACCAACTGATTACAGAAGACCCAGATCAGCTTACCAGTTAGTTGCAGCTTCTGTAAAAAGCTCTCCCTCAAACAGTACCACCAGTGGAGAAACTGACTCAATTCTCATCTTCCCCTGCACTGAATGCGGAAAGTAAGCGACGACTGAAACACATTTAAATATACAAACAAATCACCCTCGATAATGTGGCTTGTCTTATCTAACTAGATCATTCTTGCAGGGTGTTTTATAAGGTCAAAAGTCGCAATGCCCACATGAAAACTCATCGGCATCAAGACGACCCACAGTATTGGCAGCTTCATAGACTTCCTGAACAAGAAAACCAGACTGTGACACCTGCCAACTCTTCTGTTACACCACTTCAATTACCCACAACTCCTCATTCCTTATAGTGCAGGAGTGGTGAAGATGTAAAAACATTACTCATTAATAATGCAGAAACACTGCAACAAGTGGACTGCCTCTTGCAGAGCCCAAAGTTTAAAGAGTGACTTAAGGAACTTTGGTGAACTGGCACAAACTGGGTGGTACTGACTTTTAATAAAGTCATTGTTGTAATACATTTTGCACAGGACACCTAGTCTACAGAAACATAATGCAATGTCTAAGTAAGAGATTAAACATAATGGAATGAAGGTATGCTCTGAATGATGAAATTTATGAATGATGAAATGTTCTGCACTTGGTGATAGAAAATATGACATGCTTTGTTTTCAATCAGTGTATTTGTAATCCTACAGAGACCAGAGGGCTGTTGCAAATTTAGTATTAAGTGCAAAGGTTAGGTGACTTAACATGTAAAGGTGACTGGTAACTTAAAATAGCAATACTGGATAATATTAGGGTATTAAAATATATTATTTCATGTCATTTTCTGACATGTCTACAGGTCTAACTGTATTTTGTCAGTTATACTTGGAAAAGTGCTGTACAATAAAACCAAAGCTTAAAAGTTTTGCATTGTTCAAACTAACAATAAAAAAATTCACTCTGCAATAAAATTGCTCTAAGATCTCACACTAAGGTCTCTAAGACACACACACTGATGACTTAGATCAAAGCTAGTCCACCTTATTCTAGTGACTCGACAACAGGTTTGAATGTCACTTCTCACAACAAAACACTGCATTCAAGAGTGGGATACTAACACATACCTTATATACAGTATATGGACAAAAGTATTGGGACGCCTGACCTTTACACCTACAGGGTTTTTAATGACATTGCATTCAAATACATAGATTTTAATATAGAATTGCATCTCCCCACCCCCCACCGTTTACAGCTATAACAGCTTCCACTCTTCTTTGAAGGCTTTCCACAAGATTTTGGAGTTTCTGTGGGAATTTGTGCCTATTCATTCTGTACAGCATTTATGAGGCACTGAAGTTGGACGAGAAGGTCTGGCTCGCAATCTCCATTCCAGTTCATCCCAAAGGTGTTGGATGGGGTTGAGGTCAGGGATCTGTGTGGGCCAGTCAAGTTCTTCCACACCGAACTCATC
>JBBJLS010000001.1:31276362-31310275 GCA_037577275.1 Bryconaethiops microstoma
TGGATGGGGTTGAGGTCAGGGATCTGTGTGGGCCAGTCAAGTTCTTCCACACCGAACTCATCCAACCATGTCTTTATAGAGCTTGCTTTGTGCACTGGGGCACAGTCATGCTGGAATAGAAAAGGTTCTTCCCCAAACTTGATCCACAAAGTTTGAAGCATGGTGTTGTTCAGTGTCTTGGTATGCTGAAACATTCAGATTGTCCTTCACTGGAAGTAAGGCGCCTAGCCCAAACCCTGAAAAACATGTATGTCCTAATACTTTTGTCCATACCCTTTGTTGGTAGGCAGGTAGGTGTGTGCCATTAAAAGTGACTACAGTCAGGTGAGGAATTATAGTTAGCCAAATCCAAGAGCAATAACAAAATGACATTTGAAGTTTGTGTATAAAATATAAAGCTAACTATTATCACGGTAACTTGACCTACTGTACCTTGTTGTAACACCTTTTTCTGATATGAAAATTGATTGTTAATGAAAGTAAAGGCCATTAGTTAGCTACATAGGTGTGCTAACAGAGTTTTATAATTAGAGTTTATTTATTTACAACCACTTATAGAGTTTGTATTTCTTTTTATTTGGTTGTATAACTAAAAATAAATGTGGCTGTTAATATGAAAAGGCAGTATAAACCTGTAGCTACCTGGTCAGTCACAGTTCTGAATGGAAACGAATTAACTAGCGAGTCTGGAAATAAATTCTTTATGTTTCCAGATGTTTTGAATGTGTCTTACTGACAGTTATCATAACTCTTTTCTGACTTGCTGGAGCTGGAATCATGTAATAACTATTCCATCACAATAATAATACTGTTATTATTGTGATGTAATCATTATGCAATAAGTTGTGTTTATGCTGTTATTTTTTTTAGTACTAAGTAGTATTGTCTTGTTAGATAGCCCTAACCCTACCCATTGTACTGCTTGAAGTACTATTTGTATTAAAAAATAATAAAGTATACTAGTGCTTATAGCTTGTGTGGTTTTATTGTGCAATCTCTGAATCTTTATATCGGTTTGATCATTTTTTGGTTCTGTTTTCTTTTCTATTCTCCCACTTAGAAAGTAAGACAAGTCTACTTAAACAAGCAGTGAATATTTAAACACACAAATTTAACTAACAATGTACATTTTTCTCTTACTTTCATACCAGTAAATCCTGTTGTACAACATTTTCTTCACCATGTAAAGCAAATCTTCCATTTTGTGTAAGAAATCACTATATTCCAGAGTGGGGGTGAAACATATTCCAGTTCTACCTGTACAGTATTCCATTTCATTCTTATGCTACCATGTTTGCACTATCATTATTATTATTATTATTATTATACTTTCTCCATTATCGGTGATACAATTACTGATATTATTATTGCTTTAGTAGAATTATTATTATTATTGACACTACTGACACTTTACCACCTACTTCTAGTTCCTACATCTCTTTAAGACTGCTGTTATATTTTATTTCAATGTTATTATTACTAATAGTACTAGTACTATTAAAATTCAAGTTCAAGCTAGCTTTTATTGTCGTCTACCCACAAACACAGTATGTGACTGAACTAAATTGCACTTCCAGGTGCACAGACAGCACAAAACAATCCCACACAACATACCGCATGAAGACATAAGGTACAAGGATACAAAAGCAGTGCAATAGACATGCCAATAAACCTCTTTGAATTAAACTGAAATGTACTCATTTTATGCCAGGCCTAAAAATTGACTTAAAAAAAAACAGCTGTCAGAAGTGGGATTCGAACCCACGCCTCCAGGGGAGACTGCGACCTGAACGCAGCGCCTTAGACCGCTCGGCCATCCTGACATACACAGCCTAACGACAAACACCCTTTATAATCTTTATTTAATATCTAGTTTAATGTTTTTAGTTGATGTTCTATCATTTCGGTTATTTGTTGACCTGTGACTGATATCTACCCCAGATAACCTGTTTTCAAATAACTCAGCTTTTAAAATGTTTTAATGGACTCGTTAACTGACTAATGTTTGTAGCCCGCCATAATGCTAGCCAGGCATTTTAGCTTCATGCTAGCTAACTTAGCTGACTTGTAAGGGATAGACTGCGCGGTTTCTCAGCCGTTTAGATATACTCGGTTTAGTGTAAGCGTTCATAATATTTAACATGTAGCTGTATTTAAACACAACTCGTCGTTGGGGACTCTTTCAGGTAAGCTAGCTAGTTTACACGCTAGCTTTATTGAGACTCGAGTGAATAGCCTCATATAAGCTATTAGCTAGCCAGTTGTCTATTTAGCAGTCATACAGTAGTTATTTTATGGTTTACAGAAAGCCGCTGCATATATGTGTGTATGACTGTTCAAGTAATATATATTTAAAACATTTTAAATGTAATGCTGTTTCGCTGCCTAAATTAAGAAAGCAGACCATAATACAGTGTGGACAAAAGTATTGGGATGCCTGACCATTACACCAACCGGGACTTTAATGACATTGCATTCAAATACAAATACTTTAATATTGACTTGGTACCCCCCCCTTGCAGCTATAAATGCTTCCACTCGTCTCGGAAAGCTTTCCACAATATTTTGGAGTGTTTTTTGTGGGAATTTGTGCCAATTCATTCTGTAGAGCATTTATGAGGTCACGCATTGATGTTGGACGACAACTGTGTCCACAAAGTTGGAAGCATGGGGTTGTCCTAAATGTCTTGGTATGCTGAAGCATTAGGATTATTACCTGTCACTAGAAGCCCAACCCCTCAAAAACAGGTGTGTCTCAATACTAGTGTAGTTCCTAATCAGAGGTAAAAACACACTTGCCATGGAAAATTATCATAGTTAATTTTGTTAGCTGCAGAGCACATTCAACCATATACTGAATCCATGACAACCCAGAAAAGATAACTGGAAAATGTTACTTTTGCTGAGAAGTTAAATGAGCAGAAATGACATATTTTACACTAGTAGCTATGTTATAGAGAGTCAGTAATGTCACAGTGATATTCATCAGTATTATTCCTGTTCGACAGATCAGTGGATGAATAACAACGATGGCATCATCTCCACCTCACAATTTCTCTTGGGTTGAACCTCATAAATTAGCTGGACTGGCAATGCCACGAATGCCTGGTCACTATGAGTACCTGGTGAATAATGGTATCAAACACTTAGTCACTTTGTCTGAGAGAAAACCTCCTTACCATGACACTTGTCCAGAGTTAAATTTGCACCACATCAGAATACATGACTTCTGTGCTCCCACTTTTGATCAAATCAAACGCTTCTTGGCTGTAGTGGAGGAGGCCAATTCAAAAGGAGAGGTAAATTACCAATATGTTCTTACATGTGCCAAAGTGTGTTATTTGCATTTATGTTTAAAAACATTTGTTTTTTTCTGCTTTAGGGTGTCGCAGTGCACTGTTTACATGGCTTTGGAAGAACTGGAACAATGCTGGCCTGCTACTTGGTGAAAGCCAGAAAAATCAGTGGGATTGAGGCCATCAGTGAAATCAGAAGGATACGCCATGGATCTATTGAAACACGAGAACAAGAGGAAATGGTAGTGCAGTTTTACCAACAAAATAAGTTCTGAAACTTAACAAAGTATTAAATAAAGTTCAAATACTTAATGAAGTAACAAATCCTTTTTCCATCATTAGTCTTTATAGAGACTAATAATGGTTCACTTACCAACCTTAATACCATTGCAAAAAACTTTTTTTTTTTATGTTTGAGGCAGGACATCTACACTGTCGACAGAATTTCAGCACTTTACTCAGAAACAAAGAACACTTTGACTAAAAGGAATCTTGTGTGTCTCACACATTATTATAATGAACACTATGAAAATTCTACATTTGAACATTTGTAATGTGAATTGTAAACATCGAAACGTTGATCAAAATAATTTCTACAATTATTGTGAAATATTCATTTATTATAAATGCAGTTGAGGTTAGCACATAAGACTATCATTACAGTGTAGAAAAATATAACCAAAAAAAACAAACTTGGCAGGAGCGCAGTTATGCTACTTTGACATTGTTTGGTTCATTCGTAGTCAAAGAAAAAAGCTGCTGGCGCTCCCTGAAGGTCAGATTCTCTGGAGCGCTTATATTCTTGAAGCTCTTGTGATCAAGTTGACTGCAATTAATTAAAACACATTTAGCATGTAAATTGTGTTAGAGAGAGAAAGGGAGAAAGGTGAATTAAATGTTACCTTAAAGCAAGTAATTGGATAACGTTTGCACTTAGAAATTCAGTTTATTGTATTCAGTCCAAAGTTTATCCCATATCACTAACAATTAATCAACTTTAACCCCTTTCTACAGGCCTCCAAGTGGCGGTTTCCACTTGTGACTCATCAGATATTTTTACAAATATAATCAAATTTATAAATTGAAATAAAAATGAATAATAGTAAATAAAATTCTAATTAAAAATAAAATTAAATGCAGAACCAAGCGATGTCCAAAACAGGCCAAAATCACACTCATGTAAAGGGGTTAACCTCGGCCACTGTGGGATGTTTCATACCGTATATACTATAAATAACGTGAGGAAGCTTACCCAAAAGAAACCCTGACATGCTGGGTCCTGTTAGTTTCAGCATCTGTAATAACGGTAGACACATTTACAGTTATAGACATCAGTCAGCTTTTCTTTTCACTGTATTTGGTTTTCACAAGTTTGTGGCATGCACCTTTGAAGCCGTCCTCTTCAGCAGGACGGTCTTTCTTTTGCTGTGACCGATGATTTTGACTCTCACACAGCTTCTGTACTTTATGCAGCTCCCCTGCTTTGAGCTGAAACAACCACCAAGATCAGAACTGCTGCATAACAATCCAGCATTTAATCATATTTAGCTGTATAGCCAGTGTATAGTAAATGAATAGGAGTATACAGTATAGTTATTTGCATGTTACAAAGAGGGATGAGCCAGTTTTGCCCCCTTAAGTCTTGCCATGATATGTACTAGGGCCTAAAACTCTCTAGTTGATACTCAGAAATGGAATCACCTGCTCAGTGCTTTGCAGCTCAGACTGGGGCATTATGGTCCCAGCCGTGCTGTCTTCATCTTCTTCCTCATCATGTTCATCCCCGTTCTGTTGAAACTCCTTAAGCCTTTTCTGGAACTGCCATTCGAGGGAGAGCCTGCGCAGACGTTCACTCTCTTGCAGTGTCCGTTGCTCTTTGGCCTTCAGCTGCAGTACTTCTTGCTCCAACAGCTCCACTGCCTGGTGTCTCTGCTGCTTCTCCAACTGCTCCCGGGCTTCCCTTTTCCACGGATCTGGAGAAAGGCCTTCTCTAGTACGCTGCGCATCACTCTTCTTGACAATCTTTTGCCCTTGTGGGTCACTTGGATGTAAGAGACTCATCTCGCTTGCGTTATTGTGAGATTTGGGCAAAGACTGGTACACAGTGGCTTGCGTTGTTTTACAGATCTTGCCAGGTTTCGTTTTCTGAGTTGAGATGTATGACTGAAGTAGCTTTGTGGAAGCCAGCATTGGACATTTGTGTTGTTGCGAATGGTAGCTCTGTGATGCAGATATGTTTTTTGGGTTTTTGTCTTGGCCATAAGTACTAGTCATACAGGAGGAGTTGTGATTACTGC
The DNA here is from genome assembly GCA_037577275.1 of Bryconaethiops microstoma. NCBI lineage: Eukaryota > Metazoa > Chordata > Actinopteri > Characiformes > Alestidae > Bryconaethiops > Bryconaethiops microstoma. Next base: position 31,281,956 of record JBBJLS010000001.1, read on the forward strand.
CGTCTGCTGCTAGAAAAGGCTGGTAGGAAGTGCCAAATGAACGCGTGTCAGTCGGGCGAGACACAGGGACATCTATTCGCTTTGGCTGTGACACAGGCATCGAGTGAACCAAGGTTGAAATCTTCCACTCTCCATTTCTCCTAATCCTCTCTGGTCCAGAAATGTTACAGTCTGGCGATCGCTGGTCACTCCACTTGTTTAAATACAGTGGTCCGTCCACTAGGAGGCCTCCTCTGTCCACACGGGACAGATTTTCTTGAGAATGGGCCTGTTTCTACATACGAATAAAGAAATGCATCAGTTCTTACACTGATTGAAAATGTATTATTTATATTTGAATGAATTGTGTTTACATGCCATCTGACATTGCCCGGCTGTTGTTGACTTTCAAACTGGAACTTATTTATTAATTAACAACAAAGCAGTTTTAAAAAGTATAATACATGCCATGGAAGTGATATTATCTTGACCACGGGAGAAGAGATGAGGTTGTTCTGCAGTGTTTGGTGCTTTAAAGCCCTGAAGTCTCGACACCGGCAAGGTTTGATATTCCCAGTAAGGTTCAGACTGATCTGGGCAGAAGTTTGAAAGGCCAAATTCGGGCTCCTGCCGGAGGTAAAATACACAACAGGTACCCCGTTTATTAATTCTGTTACTTCACATACTCATTAAAAATCTTTAGTAATGAGGACCATTAATTATTGTGCCTTTTTGAGTGCTGATTTAGGATGAAGAGAACTAGTTCTGGTCTGAGAAGCTGCAAAAATATTAGCAATTTTCTTAAATTAAAGAAAGGACTCACAACAGAAATTATATTTTCAGTGGAGACTGATGTAAGCATCTGGTCATGTATGACTGAATCAACATACATTTCCTCAGAATTTTGAAGACCATCTATTAAAGGAAAGAGAAGAGGTACAGTCAATTAAAAAACTACTGCAGAGAGTATGAAGTCCAAATGTTTGGGATACTTGCATGCCAAGTTGGGGTTTGAGCGATACTCCATTCTGTGCTTAAGCCATTTCTTGTCTTGGTTCCTGATTCCTCTTTTGGCTGTGTAGTGATTTCCCTTCATGCTTGGCAGTGTTGAAGGAGCACATACTGTCTTTTCTGTAATGTCGTTCACTTCAAGGCCATTGGATTTAGATTCATATTTTTCTTGGGGTAGGTGGTTTAGCATCTCTTCCAGACCATAATAAACAGCTGCAAATTTCGCAATCTCCAAGGTTACGGATGATCCAGTGCACATCATTATGTCTGCAGCCCTAATATAGAATATTTATGTTTTAATGACCTATTTGAATCAATGTTAAATAATAGCATGTTATATATAAGGTATTAAAATCACCATTCTTGTGATACTCCAATAAGACTTTTACCATCCACACTGAGCAACTGGTCCCCTGGAGCAAGCCTGCCATCCTAAACAACATGCACAAGAACAAAGCATCATGCAAAGTCATGTAATTGATGACAAATTGTAATCCATACCTAAAATTCTTAACCAGACTGACCACATATGCTGCACCCCCATAAACAATAGACTTGATGAAAATTCCCAGCTTCTCTTGTCCAGCTCCCTGCATGACAGGCATGTTTAGGAATGAGGTACCAAATGTGTGTTATCACTTAGCTACATATAGCGTTCATTAGTGAAAAGAAAAATTAGGACACATTAATGACAAACAAAATTTTCAAATAAGCAGTAATAACACAGACAAGCAATTATATGAGCTGGTGCTGTAAAGCTTCACCTTTGCTGCTACGATGCTTAGGCCCGTTCCACTTTGCGAAGGTTTCTTCAGTGTGATTTTCACGGTCTCTGGCTTCTGATATAAACACACAAGAAGAAGTGTTTTTTACATCTTGCTTAACTACTATGGACATGTCAGCGTCTCTTACTTCATGAATGGAAGGACTTACACAATTTGAACTTTTAGGGATGCTGTCTGACGTCTGGAAGTGAACAGTCCAAGACCCAAGAGAAAGGTGATGAGGGATTAATGTACATAAGCCTACGGGCAGTGCAAGTGAACGGACCAGTGAGAGAGACACAATAAAACACATTTGAACACTGATAAATAAGTTCAAAATACTTTTTTGGTGATATTACAAAGAGATTCAATATGTGGTCAGAAAGTACAATATTAACGCAAAAGTATAACATAAATATAAATATAAATCCATCGTGTGATTTTACCATCTTGTTATCTGTTTATGTGATTCCCAGTGGATTAAACTAGGATCTACCACACAGAATCAAAACTACAGGAAGCAGTGACTTGGTTTTTAAAACACTCCACCTCATGTGGCAGAACCAGTGATACTGGAAAGGATGCATTAATATCTCTGCAGGGTAAGGCAATTCTTGGATGTGTTTTTAATGAGTTGGCTTTTGGTATTTCTAATTTGTGAAGGTCCTCAGAAACCTCTTTGACAAGGGAAAAATATTGTCAAACTATCCTTGCTCTACGTATTTAGATGAAATATTTAGTCATTTGCAACAGCTGTGAGTTCTTTGAGATTGGAGTAAAATCAATGCTGTTTACCTTTACGGCAGATTGGCTCCAGAAACTCTGTAAAGCCCTGTGGAATGCCTTGCAAAATGTCACATGTGTAACCCTCCTCAGGCAGCAGGAAAGGAAGGTGAAGGTGTAGGTCCTCTTCTGTTCTGAGGTTTCTGCCTTCTGTCTTCAGCACCTCATTTTCTGTGCTCTCTGCCATTGCCACCACACTTTCAATCAGACTCTAAAATGATATACAAATGTCCTAGAACCGTTCCCCAGAATGTGTAACATTAGTGGACAGTGAAAAGACAAGGCCTTGTCACTCACATGTGGAATGCGAGGCTGCCTGGGCGCACAGTGATATTTAGTCATTAATGCCCGTAACTGCAGCGAGTTCAATTTGAAGCAAGTGGAATGTATTTTCTGGGCATCTTCAATAGCATAACTCTGCATGGTCAGTAGAGATGTTGCCTGGGGAAAATCAGATGCTTAATATGTCTCGACAGACTGGAATTTCTGCGAAAAAAAAAAGTTTGATCCTTAACACAGTTTTCCCATACCTGAATTATACGACTCAAGTAGCAGTCTGCTGCCAGCTCCAGGCCCTGTCTTTCTGCCCAGGCCTCCACATGATGTAGCCGCTGGCGCAAGGTCATGCCCCAGTAGTGAGAGCACAGATTGGAGCCTGAGGCAGCCACTGTGAGTCTGTTCAGGAGCCATGCTCCCATAAAGTGGAAGAGCTGAGAAAAGAGCTGGATGCTAAGTGCAGGGTTGACCCGGAATCTGCGCAGTAAGCTCATCGTCTTATTGACAGTGGCTAATACAGGGTCTAAATGTGAGGAAGGAAAGACAAAAATCAGTTGCTAAGACAACCTTTTAGATTTGGAAGAAGGTGTCGAATAGCTCCAAAATATAATTGGAATTAGCAGATTATTTTTTTTACCTATTCCTGTTTCCTGGGGTCTCTGCTCCCTGGTATCTATCACAAAAGCAGGCAGATGACTCTCTAGGTCAGCCAGAAGACGATGTGAGAGGTACCTACAGAAGCATCAGTACATGATAAAGACTAAGGGGTGGCTTCCCATGCATAGATTAAGAGTAAACTCAGTCTAAAAGTCCTTTTAACCATAAATCGCACTAAAGCTTAATCCTGCACTTTAAAAAATTAACAATGCCAAAAGGGTTCTTAGCATGATACCACATCAGAATAGAATAACCATTTTTGCTTCTCTTAAGAACCTTCCAAAAGATGGTTTCTGAAAGAACCATTTTTTTAAAAATAAGTTGGGTATGATGAACTTTTTTGAAGCTTAACAAACCTCAATTAAATAAATCCTTCAATTTGTAAAAATATAATGACTTTAATTATTGGATTGGAATTAATTGGAACTAACATTTCTTCTATGAGAAATTCAAAGAAACCTTTGATACACATGTCACATATGTCTGAGATTTAAGCTATCATACGTGAAAGCTTTCTGAACCAGCTGAGCCAGAGCTTTCTGAGAATGGAGTGTTTTGCTGGTCAGATCTCTGTCTTGCTTTATGAAATTCAGGAACTCAGAGGCATTCGACATCCAGAAGATAAGAGCCACAGTGATAGTCTTCTGTTTCTAGTGTGAAAAAAGAAAGTCAGAGACACTGTTTCAGGACTAAACCTATTGTGTTAGACAATTTAAATTTAAACATAATACTACGAACCAACACAACCTACCTGTATGACATTGTCCATCAAATGCACAATCTTTTTAACAATAGTAGCAACTCTTTGCGCTGTCTTTTTGGGATTTTTGTTCCTTTCCTCACTCTTTGTGAGAACAAAGCGGCTCGTCAAATAAAAGGCATAGGCAGGAGAGAGTTTAAAGTGTACTGTGGAGCTGTTGGTGTAGTTCACCATAGCATGCAAGAAGGCTTCTTCTTCTGTAACAGTGGAAAATGTAAATACTATTTGCTGAACACAGAAAAATGCTCTTAGTGCCTCTAGATAAAATCTATGGTCAGTTTCCCTTTACTTTGTGGGAGAGTAAGCAAGCCTACTTACTTTTGTCTTGTAGTTTTATACTTAGTGGAAGTTTCCATTTTAGCCCTGAGTTGTCTGGCACAATGCTATTAGGAAAAAATATTTCCAGCATGTGTAATTTGATTACAACAATCATTTCTGTTAAAGCAAAAGAGATTCATTTGAAAGCTATAAAAAGGGCTGCAGTTATTTTACCTTTCATTCTGGGTCTCAGAAGTCTGATCCTGTTTTTGAGTAACAGACTCTAAAAAACCTCTCTTATTGGTTTGCACTCTACACTCTGTTCTTCCCTGCAAATAAAGAAGAACGACAGAAGATAAAAAAATGAAAAGTCAGTTCTACATACACTATATAGACAAAAGTATTGGGGCACCTGATCACTACACCAACAGGGACTTTACTGAGATTGTGTTCAAATACATAGACTTCAATGTGGAGTTGGTCCGCCTTTGCAGCTACAACAGCTTCCACTCTTCTTGGAAGGCTTTACACAAGATTTTGGAGTTTCTGTGGACATTTGTTTCCATTCATTCTATAGAGCATTTATGAGATCAGGCTGATGTTGGATGAGAAGGCCTGACTCGCAATCTCCGTTACAGTTCATCCCAAAGGTGTTGGATGGGATTGAGGTCAGGACTCTGTGCGGCCAAGTTCTTCCACACCAAATTCATCCAGCCGTGTCTTTATGAACCTTAATGGACCTTGCTTTGTTCACTGGGACACAGTCATGCTGGAATCGAAAAGGTTCTTCCCCAAACTGTGTCCACAAAGTTGAAAGCATGGCCCTGTCTAAAATTTCTTGGTCTGCTGAATCATCAAGATTAAGCCCCTCTCTGGAAGTAAAGGGCCACTTGAATTCAATAATTGAAGAGCAAATTTCCAAAACTCACTCAGTCCATTTTTTTTGTGATTTGTTAGGTAACACTACTATTGGCATATTTTTACATGACCTCTTTATGTGCAATAGTATAACCGACCAAAACTCACTCAGTCCTTGCATAATACACGGTACAAGATTAGGTGAATTTCCAAAACTCTCTCAGTCCACTCGCACAGTCACGAGTGATACTTACTTACTGGTAGACAGAAGTATGTTTACAATTTTTATGCAGTTAGCTGTCATTGACTCTATGAGGTGTCATATAGTAGGATATAAATATTAAACTTGTACATAATTTTGTGATATTGAATATCGCTTTTTGTTTTCATTATATTTTTTAAACAAATTTGCCCAAACTAAATTGTGCAGGAGTTGCACTTTAGAAACAGGTATTGAAAAATGACAAGAAACTGTAAAATTTCAATTAAAAATAAAATATTTCCTGTAAGAATTGCTTTCCAATAGGTAAAACAAGTAAAACGTGATTTTCTGAAAAAAAAAAAAAGCTTTTGGACTGAGTGAGTTTTGGACATTTGCTCTTCAATTAAGGTGTGTCCCAATACTTTTATCCAGATACATCACAGATTTAAGATAAATTCTCATCTAGTTACAGTTACACTGTTAGAGATTTGAACACTTGAAATTGTGTGTTTCTGACGATAGTTATACAATATTACAAAAGAAAATAGTGAAGTTATAAAAACATACTATAAAAAATGACATAGGCTGCTGGGCTCCCTAAACTAAATTTAAAAATTGTGACAAGTAATAAACAATGAATTGTTTGAATGAATTGTATGTATCCCTGGGTGGCTCTGCAGGTTGGTATACAGGTTATGGTAGTCTTATGACAACTTACAACAGGTTTAACAGTGCTGGTATATGACTTGTGACTTCCATGTTCTGTAACACATAAGAGATCATTTACGATTAGTGTATTGTACTTTTACACTCTACAGATCTATATATGTGTGCCAGACAGGGTCCTTTAAGCGGTGAAATAGAAGAACCATTTTACTATAGAAGAACCAAATACCATTTTGGAAATGAGATGTGTGTTTATGATAAATCTTTTTAAGGTACAAAGAATCAAGAACATTCACATAATATGGAGTTTCTTTGAACTTTAAAAAAGTTCTTCACACTCTCCCACAGCCAAACATGATTCTTCCCTGGCATAATGCAAAGAACTCTAACTGGCACTTTAATTTTTAAGCATGTGATTCGTTTCAACCTGAGTTCATCGGATCATTCCTCAGCACACAACTTTCCAACTCTGCTGGATTCGTCATCACCTTGAGAGTCTCAACCGTTGTTCCTTTCCCTTGTTCATGATTGTTCTTGCTTGAAGAAAGATTTAATTGCCCGTTAAACAAGACGAAAACATAAAGCATGTTTCATACTTTCACCTGAGCTTGATTTAGATGACTTACCAGTTGATGTTACCACTTGATAGTTCATCTATCTCTGTCAAATGGTTGTTAAAACTTTCTTTACTCTTCTGTTTATTTGTCTTTTGTTTCTTCGACAATGTCCTCCTGAAGTTCTGTATCACTCCAAGTTTTTCCTTGCCTTCCAAACACTTATTCTAAATAGAAACACATTTACAGCAAGTAATCACTAGTATCTTCTGCTAAGTAGCCTGATAGAACAAAAATAAGTGATCTTGTCCTGAATCCTGAACACTGCTGAGGCAGTATCAGAGCAAATAACTTACCTCCAAAGTCATGTTACTACCATTCTTCAGGATAAAACGGCCTTCTTTAGTGCTTTTATTCCAACTTAGCTGGACTACCAAGGGTTTCTCATTAAGACCCAAACGCCTTCCCTCTAAATCCCCGGAAGAAAAGCATTTTACATCAAGATAAGCAGCACATAGGATGTAAGCTTTATATAAAAGGCCTCAAAATCAGCAAAATAAAAAAATATTTTATGAACCCACCATTACTTTCACAGACCTCATACATGAGGTATGAGTGATGCTCAGTAAAATCAGGCCTAAATTTCTCAAGCAGAGTTTCAATGACCTCTTTTGTGGTAGAAGTGCTGGAGACACGGATGCATTTGGTTGCAAAGTTGTCTTCAGTGTAGTCTTGAAGGTAAAATCGCATAACTCCGTGGAACACCAGTTCCTGAAATGAATTGATTCACAAATGCCACCAATAAATAACTTTTTTTCTTGTTCAAGAGATGATGAACAATAGGTATTCTACAACAGTTTCACTGTTCCTTCATCCGTGACACCTTTGGTGTAAAGTACAAACAGATGAGTTAATTGTTGTTTTTAAATTAATTGTTTTTAATGAATTGTCAGTTAATTGTTTTTACATTTTTTAAACTTGTGTTGAGACACGCAAAATCATGATATCCATTGTATATTCATCTTTACACGATTTTCAGCACAAATTACTGCCAAAGCAGGGTTTCTTAATCCAGCTCCAGGCACGACCCTGCCCTGCACATTGGAGTGTTTTCCAAAATGCAACTGAATTAGTCCTCGCTTTAGTGCTGGGTGGAACTAAACTGTGCAGTACAAGGGGCAGATTTCTGAGGAATCTTATGATTATTAATCAATTGATATCAATTAATTCAACCCACTCACACTTACGATCGTCTACTGTCAGTTAATTTCCCAAAAGAAAAAGAAATCTTGTACTGCAAACACACACACACACACACACACACACACACACAGATGTGCCCAGTTCCAGTGTGACTATACCTGTTCACATTAACATTCAGCTGCAGAGGTTTACAATTTCTTGATTCTTTGCGCTTCCCACATTTTTGTGGCAAGCAGAACACCAGTAGGGTTCAAATCCAAAATCACACTTGCTTTGCAGCGGCCCCTATTTTACCTCATCAGGCTCACTGATCTCGAACAGGTCCAGTCGCTCAGAGTTCCACCGCCGGATGGTTGCCTGAAGTCTTTTGCGCTCCAGTCCCTGGGGAACTCGGGTTAAAATGCCATCATCAGCCAGCGAACTCCCATCATGCGCCATTTCGTTTTGCTCTATGGACTCTCTCGTTCTGTATAGATGGATTTTCTCCACAGTGGTTCTCCCTGCTAAAGCCAAAGACTCACTAGTCCATAGCTCCTGGCAGAACAACACTGAAGCATCCAGCTCCTCTTTTCCCACACTAAAATTAAAGCAAGTTTCTGCCTCTGTCCTGGTTTTCATACATATAAAGTGGAGGCCCAGTCCACTATTAATAGAAGACAAGAGGGCATTGTTCTTGTTCAAATAGCCTTACTTAGGCCTATTTAATTCTGCATAGCCTTTTATTCAAATTCTATGGATAATGAGATGCATCTGATTAAGTGACTATAAACATGCTATGGCAACACACACACGCCATCAAGGACACAGTCTGCATGCAGTTAAATTGTGTGCACATAAAAGTATAGAAAATGTAGAAATATAGTAAAGTATTAGGTAGGGCAAAATGTTGCAGTTCCAAAGCTCTAAAAAATCTAGGCATCTATCTACAAATGATGTTCAATGCCTAATAATAAACTTTTGGTTTTCAACTAAAACCATTTTTCCATCCTATTATTACATTATGTCCCCTATAGATCATAATTTAAGAAAATGTTTTGTCATTTTTGTTTTTTAAGTAATTACATGCAGCATGTCATAACACAAAATGATAGGTGGTCCAATGAATGTACTCATGAATAAAATCCTATTGTCTGTCTGTAAAAGCACATGAAAAAGCACAATGGTGTTAAACAGTGAGCTATAAACTGTGGATTTCAATAATTTCATGGATGACTGGATGTGAAAGTGACATTTTCTAAACAGGCTAAAGGCACAAGCCTTTTTTTTCCCCTTCCTGTCCATATTTCAAAAATAACTATAAAAAATACAACATTTTTGTCATCAGTAATTTATTCCACCTACAACTTGAGAATGTTGAGAATACAGCAATGGCAACAACAAGAGTCACAGTAACAATAAGCATAATAACAAAATAATAATAGGTGTATTATTTGTACCTAAATAATACAGCTGATGGCCTAGTGGTTAGGGAGTTGCTCCTGTGATCAGAAGGTTATGGGTTTGCATCCCAGGACTGCTAGTGGCACCACTGAGGTACCCTTGAGCAAGGTACCGTCTCCGCACATTGTTCCCCGGGTCCAGTGTGCTGGCCGACCGCTGCTTCACTTGATGAATGGATTAAATGCAGAGAAAGAATTCTGAGCTGTTCACACTGTGCTGTGGTGTGTTCCCGTATGACAAATGGACACTTTACACTTAGGTGTCCCTATAATAAACTCATAACCAGTGACAGACATAAAAAGGGTGTGTTTAACAACTCCCAACAATACCTCACTTGGGGTTTGAATTATTAGATTGAAATGTATAATAGCATCTCCTGTTGTCTTTTCAACATACATATTTCTCTGGAATCCACTGTAAATCTTTGTGTAAAATTCATTGTTTTGAACAGCAATGTAATAATCCCGAATTGAAGAGCAAATTTCCAAAACTTTTCAGAAAATCGCGTTTTACTTGTTTTACCTTTGGGAAAGCAATTCTTACGGGAATTTTTTTTTAAATTGAAATTTTACAGTTTCTTGTCATATATTAACACCTGTTTCTAAAGTGCAACTCCTGCACATTTTAGCAGATTTGTTTAAAAAATATAATGAAAACAATTTTTAAGTAAATCGATATTCAATATCACAAAATTATGTACAAGTTTAATATTTATATCCTCCTACATGACACAGCATAGAGTCATCTTTGTTTATGATCTACTGCCTGCGAGACTCGGTAAGTAAGTACCACTCTCGACTGTGTGAGCGGACTGAGTGAGTTTTGGACATTCACCTAATCTTGTACTGTGTTTTATGCAAGGACTGAGTGAGTTTTGGTCAGTTATACTATTGCACATAAAGAGGTCATGTAAAAATATGCCAATAGCAGTGTTACCTAAAAAAATAACAAAAAATGTACTGAGTGAGTTTTGAAAATTTGCTCTTCACTTGTGAGTTGATTGTGTTGTTACACCCCTAGCTATTAGGAAACATCATTACAATGAAGGGCTGTAGTTGGTCTGCAGCAGTGTTTACGTAGGTAGTACATATCAAAGTAACATCCACATGAATTCCAGGACCCAAGGTTTCCCAGCAGAACATTTCCCAAAGAATCACACTGCACTGTATGTTCTGACTCAGTGTGAACCTTCTAAGCCACTTGTTCTACAGTAGCTGTTCAGTGAGATCAGACTAGATGGTCTGGCCTTCGCTCTCTGATAGCCACAGTGTCCCGGGAACACCCTGTAAGAGCTGCCGTTTTAAAGATCCTCTGACCCAGTCGCTTAATCATCAGAATTTTGCCCTCATCACAGTCGCTGAGGTCTTTATGCTTGCAAACTTTCTCTGCTTCCAACATATCAACTTCAAGAACTGACTGTTCACTTGCTGCCTAATACATCCCACCCTTTGAGAAGTGACCCTGTAACAAAATAATGAACGTTATTCAATTTGCCTGTCAGGGATTTTAATTTTATTACTGATCAGTGTAAATATACCTGTGATTTGTTGCACCCTTCTTAGTAGTGCAACAAATCACAGATTTCAACCATATAGGAAGATCAAAATGTTAAATGCACGTGGTCACGCACTGCTTCGCAAGAGGCAGGATGCTCAAAGCACTCAACAGACATTCCTATAGATTGTTTAACGAGAAAAGCCTTTAGTATCTTGAAAAGCTGATGTTTTCCCCTTAATGGAATCCATCAGCTGTAACCTTTTACATGTAATCTACCTACCTATTAAGACCAAGATTGCAAGTAATATATAATGAATTGAGCATCATTAGGCTCAAGTACATACCTCAGACCAGCTTAAGTACATACCTCAGACTAAAATATAACAAAGTAAATATGAATATTGTGAATATGAACTACTAGTGACATGGTGGATTGAATAAATTCATGAATTGACTGAAAACGTGATTGATGTATTCTACTTGGAACTGATTGAAGTTTAGAAGGAATAAGGCTGAGAACATACACAGGATGAACCAAAACATTATGACCACTCACAGATGAAATGAACAATTATTTCTTTGTTAGAGGTGTGCATACCAACAAATGGTAAATTGATGTCGTACAGCAAAACAACTCCTTAAATGGAAGTTCCTCTGATTTATGCGGATGCTCAAAGTGTCACATGTCATGCTGAGCTTTGTTTAGTGTTCCTATGTCATGTCGAACCAAATTTATTGTAATTTAAAAAGTAATAATAATAGCCACTACAGGTTTTTTTTTATTTTTTTAAACGCGTCGCACACAAAAGCCCATAAAGAACAAAAATGCCCAAATGCACAAAAAAACAAGATTTTTGAACCCAGGAAACTTTGAGGATAGTTTCCGCCCACAAGGGAGCCCAGAGAGTGTCCGAGTGGCAGCTCGTCAAGTGAAAACACTGCAAATGGTAAGTGTGTAGGAGAGCAAACACCGGTTTTAGACAGTTTTAGATCTTTTTTTTATTTGTTGAAATCAGGTTTTACTAATATGCTCTGAGTTCTAAGGGTTAAATAAGGGAGAAGCAACTTCAAATGCCAAATTGTTGGCCAGACCTCTGAGTTGGAGCATTGGTTTGAGAGGTTTCTTCACCATAAGTGGTGAATAGCTACTGGCAGTTGTCAAGAAGGGATGAACCAACAGATGACAGGTTGTTCGACATCCAAGGCTCAGTAATTCAGGTAGCAAAGGCTAGGCCTTCTCATCCCCATCCCATCTATCCTATTGTTTTCTTTTACTGGGTGTGTGCCATTTACCTGGGGAAGTGAGGTCACCAGGATGGGAAGAAGACGGTGGAGTGCCAAGAAGACGTGGCAAGGTTCGGCTGGGAATCCCTGGGTCTGAACACGTAAAGTGTGACACGTAAAGTGTCGTACATGAACACACCACAGCACACTGTGTGAACAGCACGAAATTCTTCCTCTGCATTTAACCCATTCACCAAGTGAAGCCGCGGGCAGCATAGCGCCCGGGGGATGGTACCTTACTCAAGGGTGCCTCAGAGGTGCCACTAGCATCTTGGGATTCAAACCGACAACTTTCTGATCGCAGGGCGAACGCCTTAACTGCTAGGCCACCAGCTGCAGAAGAAGTTCAGAAATGATTTAAGGAAAGTGACAAAGAGTTCAAGGTCATTGCCCTGGCCTCCAAATTTCCCAGACCTCAATCTGATTGAGCATCTGTGGGATGTGCTGGAACAACAAGTCTGATCTGCGGCAGCTCCAACTCGCAACTTATAGGACTTAAAGTATTTGCTTTAATGTCAGACACAACAGTGATGGAGTGATTTTGTGTTAAGAACACTGAAAACACTGCTCTGGAAGAGCCATTGTTTAATGCCAAGCTTATTAACCATTAATAACTTTTTATTAATAAAACACGTGCATGTGCACTTTATATATATTCCCTTTCTTGTAAGTGAATGCTTATAAGTGAATTTTCTTCTTGCTTGAAACTTCTGCATTTAACTTAGATCATTTTCCTGGAGATGTAATTGTCAGATAATAAAAAAAGAAGAACCAGTATGTTCATAATCCTATGGTAAAATGCATGATGGTTGGATTAGTGTCTGGTCTTCTTATTCCTGTTTTTGTTTGTTTATGTGTGAAGGAACAAGCAAAGATTATTGAGCCGCTGGACTACGAGAATGTGGTGTTCCAAAGGAAAGCCCAGATCCATAGCGATCCTCAGAGAGACCTACTGGTGTGGCCTGCTGATGATGTCTCAGTGAGTCCACTAAAAATAGCTTAAATTATGGTACACTATAGCATATACATATAGTGGCATACATTTAACAAAAATTGCTTTGAAAAACTAAAGTAAACATAACAGTAGGAAAAATGTAAATTCCAATAAATTGCATGTACACACATCTGTTCGATTTCTTCTTATGAACAGGTTTCTCAGACGGATCGTCAAAGAAGAACAACCATCTCCACAGTTCCTCAGAATGCAGAGAAGGAAGCTAAGAGTCTGTTTGCCAAGGAGGTAGGACATTTGCTCATGTTTTTTTTTTTTTAATAATCTGCATCTGGTGCGAACACGTTGTAACCAGTCAGTCTTCTGTTTGTCAGTGCATCAAGATGTACAACATGGACTGGCACGTGATCAACTACAACTACGAAGCCTACTCGGGATGTTTCCGCATGCTGCCCTGGTAGGATTTTCTTGTACAAGTGAAAAGCTGTTATTGCTAAGCTAATGGGTTTTGCAGTATTTTCATACACCCCCCATCCATTAATAGCAAAGGGACGTTGAGTGACAGAATGTTTGAAAAGTAATCTCAAAACAGACCTATATTTTATATGCTCAGAAAACTAAACTCTAAACTCAGTCAAATAAATTTTACATGTCAATAATCATTTAATCCCAAGGTATTCTGATGGGACAGCTTAATAAGAAGCTCTTAATGATCGTAATTTCATTTGAAATGTGTGTGTATATTTGCTTGTGTGCATATTTACTTTTATACAGTGATATGATAAAACAACACCGTAGCACACAGAAAGCTCTGGTTCCACATTCTGAGAAATATTCCTGTCAATAGACATGCATGCATCCCAGCTTAGTCAATGGGAGCAAAGCTAAAATCTATGAATGTTTCACCACAAATAAGTTAGGCTGAGCTCAATTTAGACATATTTCAAGTTCACAAAGTTTATGGTGAAGTGAGTCAAACTGTAGTCTGACGAGCACGGCTTTGTCTCCTGTTCCAGCAAAGGGTCTAAAACTGAGAAACTACCATCCCACGTGTTTGAGGTTGACGAGGGAGAGGAGGTAAGATGGCTTAAGTGTCTCTGCAGATATGAATTTCCCTACAGTGTACTGAAGTTCTGAATCAAGTTGGAATAAACTATCATACTTTTACTTTTGACTAACCGTTGACGCATTTCACATTCAGTGTGACCAGTCATGCTGTGTTGGTTCTTGTCTGAGCTTAAAGTCTGTAACACAGGAAATGATCCCATTTGATGACTAAGTCCATTTTTAGTCAATTAGGAGTTTTACGATTTGAATTATGAGAGGAAGCCTTACTACAAGTCACAGTCATGTGTGTACAGGAGCCTGAGTGGGCAGCACAGAGGCCCTTTAAGTGAAACTCGAGGTCCCGGTGCTATAAATAGCCCAAAATGAGATGTCCGGCCAATCTCGACAAAATTAGATGGAAAGAGTGAGTGGCGATAGAGGGGAAAATATTGCTTTTCGCTGTGTTCTGTGTGCCCAGAGTACACTGGCCATCAGTTATGTTTAGAAGCTGTTCTTATTTTACACCACTTCATTGACAATATGATATCACAGCTATGATCTGTGAATTGGCTGTGTCTCATCATACTGCACTAGCCTAGTTCAAGGACATTAGTATTTTCATATTTATGCCTATTAATCAGTAATGGCACAAAGATATTTATTCCATTGAGGCAGTGGAAGAAGGAAAGAAAAGGGAAGGTGATTGATCCCTTAGTCACAGAGAAGAGAGAGAGGGAGAGAGGGGGAGGGGGGAGGATGAGAAATGACGGAAGAAAGGGGAGGGAGTGCTCTTGGGCAATTACATTACAGCAGAGAGCTACAAAAAGGCCAGACCACTTCAATTAGATTAGAGAGAGTGTGTACACACACGCAGAGAGAAAAGATAAAAACAGTGCAAGCTTAGGGTTGTGTATCATTAGCAAAAGTAAGTAACAAAACAAAGGCATAAATGACTTATAACTTACAATGTTTATTAATTTCCTCATTCAGAGATACATATCAGTGCACAATACTTAATATTCAGCTAGTTTAGTGGCTGTGTTTATTAGACCCATTCTGTTTTTGCAAACACTGAAAGCTAAATCAAAATGTGAGGATGATACAAACTGGAGTGCTTGGAGTTGGTATGATTGGCTTAGCACAGTTACATAATCATGAGATTAAACTTTTTTTCTTTTTTTTTTTAACTAAATGCATTTGTAGAAATGTGCCAGTGATGAATGTGATGCTATGTAGTATCCTTTATAGTCAATGTTCACTTTTTACAGGAGCGTAATGTTTATCAATACTTACATTTATACAAGTCACATAGGTTGAGGGTGTGGTAAATGGGACGCATATGCAGGAGCTTGGGGATCTGGTTTTATTGAGGAAAAACAGGCAGCAAAACAGAGATGGAAACAAGACAGCGACCCGACGGGCAACTTTCTTTACAGAACCATACAAAGGATTCTGACAAGGATCAGAAATACGTTTCGAGTTTACAACGCTCACTCCCACTCTCACTCGACTTACACCATTAGCCTCGTACTTAAGCACTACGTGGGTGAACTAGTTTGTTTGGGCACAGCAGAAAAATACACAGTAACATGCTGTATGAGTGAGGGAGTTTTCCTTTTCTTTTATCTGTGGCTTAGTTGTTTTTTTATGATTTAACAACTGTGTTGGAATAGGTAATAGGCTTGGGTGTGTTTCGAAGGAACAGATCTTTGGCGTAACACAAGGATCCCCTGTATAGGGCTTAGATGGGCTAAAGCCCTCACAGAAGACACTTACTGGAACGCACACAGGTCTGACAAGGATATATATGAGGTTCACGCCTGTGAGAACTGGGGGCTGACTGTACATACACACCTGACGAGTGGGGCATACACAAACTAGCCGCACAAAGGACCAGGTGCTCGCTGATGGGCACGGCCATTGCATCTCACAGTAGGGGACTGCCACTCACTTAATGAGGCCTAGCAGCCACACACAGCACCAAGCAAGGCCTCATCATGGAGCGCTCAGTGAGCGGCCTGCACACCCCATATATATACGGTCCAAAGCAGCAGACAAAGGAGATACTCACAAGCAGTAGGGACTAGCCGCATGCTCCTTAGCAGCGACCCCAGCATGAGCCAAACACACTGGGCCCCAAAGCGCTTAACAGACTTCCATGGCACAAGGGACCTAGACTCACAGGGGAAGCATGAACCAGGCATAAACCAAAACTAGAAAGGAAGTATAAACAGTCAGACGCAACCACAACACAAAGGGGAAGGAATGAGAGGGTAGGAGAGAGGGTAATCATAAGGGTAGTCGTGAAAGTGGACAGACGCCAACCTCATAGTAGAGGTGGCTTAAATTAATAGGGACAAACAAGGGCCAGGTAGATCTAATGGGAGTCATGGGACAAACCAATGTAAGGAGTCAGGGAATGGGGAAATTCAGGATTGTCAAAATAAAAGTCACATGAAAACAGAACAAAACAGGACATAGTGTTACAATGCAATACATATGTACAATACATATTGTTGTGCAATTGTCACTGGCAACTAAGAAAATAACAAAAACAATGTAACTCTTTTTCACAGTGGCAATAAACTATCACTTCTCCCAACCAAACCGCTTTTTTCTACAATAATATTGAAATATTGGAATGTATTTGTTTGCTGGAAATGGGTATGATTTACAAAACCAGAACCAAATTTTGTGTCTGTTGGTGAGTGAGCAGTCACCAAGTGTAAAGTGTTTTTGTTGCGTTTAAATTTTTTAAAAATTGAAGCAGTTGTGCCTAATTGCAGTTGTGCTTCTGTCCTGATTTCAATTTTATCTTGGCATGGCCGTCTTTGTGGAGAGGTGTGAGCTGTTTTCAGAACGGGTTTTCACACCTCCTTTTTATCCTGCATTGCTTGCTAGCAGTTCAACAGAGACCGGCCATTTCATACACAGGGATCCAACTGTGCACTAGTTAATCAGATGACGAGAGTTATGGGGCTCTCAGTCTGTCTACTTAAACATTTCCAAACCACCACATTAATTTGACTAATTTGCTCCATTAAATTAAATCAGGTTCGCTGCTAATGAAAATCTATGCAATGGCTGGGTGTCTAACTGTTTCTAGCAGAAAGTTGTTACTTTTTAAGGGTTTAATGTTTTTTGGATGTCTGTTTCAATACTATAAAGTGTTTTGGTGGTAAAAGGAACTATTATTACCAATATAAATGACTGTAAGAACTTTTGCACAGTACTGTATCTGTTTATCTAATCTGGTAACTGCATGCTCATAATAATGCAGAACAGAAAGTTTCAGAGCATGTTCTACTGACCTGACATGCACCAAATATTAATGAACTCCACTTAGATCTGCTATTCTCACTTGCTATTTGTGCAGAGTGCGCAAATTTTAGTGGGTGTGTGAGTGTTTTCATGTGTGTTTGATATGTGAATTTAAAAGAGAGAGAAAGTGAGAGTATTTTAATCATGAGTGCCTGTGTTTAGGCGCCATGTCAGTGAGAGACAGCTGTTGAGTGAGCATTAATCTGAATGCGTGGATCATTTCCAGTACACATCAATCCTGAGAATGGCACTGAAGACTACAGAGACCCAGAGGTGCACATCTGAGGGAAAACCAAACCCACATGAAATGTGTGTGTGTGTGTGTGTGTGTGTGTGTGTGTGTGTGTGTGTGTGTGTGTGTGTGTGTGTGTGTGGCCTTGTATGTGTTTCTTTGTGTGGACCAAACATTCCTGATGGAATGATAGGAATACAGAAACAATCTGTAGAAGTGACCTTACATGAATACATGTTGTTTTCACCACAAAACCGAAAAAAGGAGAAAGATTTTTGTTTGAATGCTGAGGTTTATGGTAAAGTTTAGATGTTGGTGTAGTATGGAGTCAATGGAATGTGTTTTTTCTCTGTGTGTGTGTATGTGTGTGTATGTGTGTGTATGTGTGTATATGTGTGTATATGTGTGTATATGTGTGTATATGTGTGTATATGTGTGTATGTGTGTGTATATGCGTGTGTCTATGTGTGTCTATGTGTGTGTATGTGTGTGTATGTGTGTACCAGGACTCCTCATCGCTGTGCTCTCAGAAAGGAGGTGTGATGAAACAAGGTTGGCTCCAAAAAGCCAATATTAACAGCAGCCTTTCAGTATCAATGAAGGTATCTGAACCTTTCAAGCACTAACACCACTTTAATCTCTTAAACTGCAGCTGAATTGTTTAGTTATTGATCATCAGGCATATCATTTTGTAAATAGACAACTATAATTGCAGTTTAAGGACTTATTCCCATTAAAAAGCAGCAATTTCTGCAGTTTAATCTGTTCTTCATTGTAAATGATTTGATATTTCAATGCTGCTACTGCATTAAAATCCAGACAATTTTGGCTTTATAAAGACGGGTCTGTTACCTACCACATGTTGTTTAACAAAGAGTAACAATGACGGATTCTGCTTTTTCAGACGATAATGCACTGCATCCACCAATTAAAATGAAAACTTTCATTATACATCTTAATATGTTGTACAAACAGACATATAATAATGATGAAAACAAGAAGTGTTCAGCTCCGGTCTTGGAGGGCCAGTGTCCAGCACAGTTTGTTTCCCTACTCAAACACACCCACTAAACCAATTAACAGATTTGAATCGAGTATGCTTTAGGAAACTGTCTAACTGTGATGGAGACCATCACTCCCTGGACCAGAGTTCCCATGAGGTAAAAACCCCAGAGGAAAAGACACAGATTTTGTACATGCCACAGACAGTCTAAATAGTTAAGCTGGGTTTGTTTTTGTCACGGAGTAGACACAAATGATCTGACTTGTTTGCCCAGTTGTAGCGTGATGGAGGAGCCCAGTCGCGGACACACGCAAAAGAGCTGGTAAACCACGCGATTTGATCTGAGAACGCTCCAAGCAAGGAGTAAAGATTCCCACCAGGAACCAACGTTCTTACACGCACACAGATAGGTATATAAAGGGTTCTTAAGAACCAGAGTACCTAGGGTACCGAGAGATGAAGTCTGGATTCGAGCCGACATGAGACCCAATGTCTGAGTGCAGAGTGGTACCTACTTCCTGCTTATATACCCGGAGACGCGAGTCGCTTCCATTGCCTGATTGACGTCACATGACTGGTGCGTGTGACGGTACAACCCCCCCCCCACACACACACACACAAATGGGCTGAGGCCGGTGGTCGAGGAGGTTTTGAGATAGTTTTGCCCAAATGAGGTAGTGGGCCCAGGAGCACTGATGATCTGCCACAAAACATCTGAAGCGCTCCAGCTGTTGGTAGGTCCACTCCGTCTGAACGTTAGTCTGATATCACCCGAGGACAGGCTGGTGGTGACATTGATCAGACGACTGAAGGCTCTCCAGAACTTGGCCGTGAACTGTGGCCCTCTGTCCGAGACGATGTCCTTGGGAACCCATGCAAGCGGACTATGTGCTCTAGGACCAGTTTGGCGGTGGTTATAGCCGTGGGGAGTCCGGTCAGGGCCAACAGGTGCATAGCCCTGGAGAAGCGGTCGACGATGGTATAGTGAGAGACAGGTAGTCCGGTGATGAAGTCAAGGGCGACATGCGACCAGGGACGGCGAGGTACTGGCAGAGGTTGGAGGTTGCCGGAGGTGGGTTGATTGGTGGACTTGGCCCTGGCGCAAATTGTACAAGCCTGGATGTAATCTTTGGTGTTGAAGGAGACTGAGGGTCCTGGAGGTGCCCGGATGGCCAGCGATAGCAAAGGAGTGGCTCCACTGGAGAGCCTCCTGGCGCAGTCCAGTGGGAACAAAAAGACATCCAGACGGGGTGTCAGCCAGAGGAGGTTCCAAGGCGTGCCCTTGGCGGACTCTGTCTTCCAACCCCCACCAGAGAGGGGTCACCGCCGCCCTGGAGCCAGTGACGCCATTCCTCTAGAGCCCACTTGATGGCCAACAGCTCGCGGTCCCCTACCCTGTATCACATTGTGTGGGGTTGAATTTTCTAGAGAAGATGCTGCATGGGTGTATCTTCTGGTCTGGACCTTGCTGTGAGGGATTGGCTCCTACGCCCATATCGGAGGCGTCCACCTCGACAACGAATGGCTTCACTGGATCTGGATGGAGAGGAATGGGTGCAGTTGTAAAAAGTTGGCAAAGACTTGAAGGCTTGGATGGCTTGGTGGTTGAGGATGAAGGCTCTCTGAGATGGCTTGGTGAGGGCAGTAAAAAGTGTCACAGTTGTACTGAAGCCCCGGATAAATCGCCGATAGAAGTTGGCGAACCCCAGAAAATGTTGCAGCTGTTTAAGCGTCGTGGGTAGGGGCCAAGAACGCACAGCCTCCAGTTTCTGAGGATCCATGGCCACACACTGAGGGGAGATGACAAAGCCAAGGAATGTGGTGGTGTGCTGGTGAAAAGCACATTCTCCAACTTGCAGTACAACTGGTGGCCTAGCAACCTCTTGAGGACTGCCCTGACATGCTGGGTATGCTCCTCTAAGGTCTTTGAGTAGATGAGTATATAGTCTAGGTAGGCGAAGCACCATCTACCCAGCATGTCGCAAAGCACATTTGTAGATTAGTTGTTGGAAGGCCGCTGGACTATTGCAAAGTCCGAACGGCATAACCAGGGTCTCGTAGTGGCCGATGGCGGTGATGAACGCTGTCTTCCACTCATCGCCCTCTCTGATGCGGACCAAGTTGTAGGCGCTCCGTAGGTCTATTTTGGTGAAGTATTTGGCACCAGAGAGGGCGTCCAGGGCGGTGTTGGTCAGAGGGAGAGGATGACTGTTCTTGTTAATAATCTTGTTGAGCCCCCGTTAGTCGACACATGTGCAGAGACCCCCGTCATTTTTTTAACGAAGAAAAACCCAGCGGCTGCGGGTGATGAAGATGGCCTGATGGTTCCCTGGCAAAGACCCTCGGCTATGTACTCCTCCATGGCCTTTTGTTCCCCCACAGAGAGAGAGAACAGACGACCGCGGGGTGGTACCGCGCCGGGCTGGAGGTCAATGGCTAGGTCGTAGGGGCAATGAGGCGGTAGGCTCCCACAGGAGAACCTTGTGGCATGCCCAGGAGATGAGTGGGTCGTACTTCACGAGCCACGGGTGACTCAATATGATGGCCGGAGAGGTGATGTGGAGTGATAAGGAAGTGGAGCTCTTCGGTGTGCTCCCTGATGGTCATCTAGATGAGTTGAGTGCGTTGAGTGATGGGGCTGAGTGACAGGGGCCGAGCGGCAACGGCGGGGATGGTGACAGGCCGAGATAACACCTCAAGTTTTATCTCTAACTGAGCAGTATAAGCCAGATCGATGAAATTACCAGCCGCCCCGAATCGACAAAAGTGGTGGTCAGGGTCTGTTGGTGGCCCAGTTGGAGACTTACCTGGAGGGTGAGACGAGAAATGGTCGGTAGGCAGGAGGTGGCAGCCAGTGGACCAGGTGAGTTCCTCCCCCTATTCACCTGGTCTGACCGTTTCCTGGACGGAGAGGGCAGACAGCACAATGGTCGTTGGGGGACGTGCAATAGGCACAGAAGTCTTCGCGACAGCGTCGCTTTTTTTCTGCTGCAGACAAGCTGCATGGGTTCCCCAGCTCCGGTAGAGTGGGCCTCTGAGGCATTTGGAGGTTTGCTGGCTGAGGTGGATGAAGGTTCAGAGAACCTGGTCCAAGGACTTAAAATCTGCAGGGTGCGAGGAGCAGCTTTGGGCAGTGAACAGAGATGTAGATCTACCCTGAGGCTGAGCTGGATCATCCCCTCCAGTATTTCAGGGAGTTCATGCCCGGCCAGTTCACACTTCAGGCGTGTGGACAGTCCTTCATAGTACACAGTTCAGAGGGCTGCGTAGCTCCACGTTGTCTGGAATTCAGCCGTGTACTTACTCATGGGGTGATCACCCTGCTGTAGGTGATATAAACGTGAGTCGACCTCCACCTCGTTCTCAGGATGTTGAAAGGCGGCCCTGAGAAGGTGGCGTTACAGTTGGATATCGGGTTGAATCCCCCACTCTTCTGCCTGCCCAGTGAGAAGGGAGGTGAGAAGATTGATCTGAGAACGCTCCAAGCAAGGAGTAAAGAATCCCATCAGGAACCAACATTCTCACATGCACACAGATAGGTATATAAAGGGTTCCTAAGAACCAGAGTACTCACGGTACTGAGAGATGAAGGCTGGATACGAGCTGACGTGAGTCCAATGTCTGAGTGTAGAGAGGTACCTACTTCCTGTTTATATACCTGGAGACGCAAGTCACTTCCGGTGTCTGATTGATGTCACGTGACTGGTGGGTGTGACAGTTTTACCATAGGATAAAGCATTTAAGTAACTTCCCAAAATTCATAGATATTGTGGATTTTTAACATTATTGCCTGATGGATCGAAACAGCATTATGCAACAAGTACAACACTCAGTAACACTAAAAACACAATGCATATCTGTGGCTAGGTTTTGTTATGTTATTATGAGACTGATTTAAACAGGACAGCTATTACTGAGGGAGCTCTAAATGGAATTACACTGAACTAGATTGATCTGACTAGATTAATTCAGGATAAAATCAAGATCTTAAATGACTGCACTACCTCAGGGAAATGAATGTAGCTTAGAGTTTATATTTTCTCATTTTCTGCCATTCAACTTTAAACCCTTTAACTAAAAACAAGCATTTTCCTGTTTTTTTCTGATGCAAATTTGAAAGTGCTTATTAAATTATGGGTTGAAATTGTGGGCATTTTCAAATTTGCATTTGAATCTGAAAAAAGTCTGCAAGCAAGTGCTTTATACACAAATCAGGCTTATTTCCTGAAGCAGTTTTTTGCAATCCTAGGTATTCAAGCGGAGGTATTTCTACCTATCTCAGCTCCCTGATGGTTCATATATTCTCAACTCCTACAAGGATGAGAAGAACTGTAAAGAAACCAAAGGTTCTATCTACTTGGACTCCTGTATCGACGTGGTTCAGGTGCGTCCTTTCATTTCAGTTAACCAGAGAATAGAAAACTATGTAAAACTCTTGTCTTTATGGTGCTTTATTACTGTACCTACGCTGCAAGGCTGATTAAAGAGACGCTTCACAAAAAATAGCAAATGTTTATAGATTATTAATTTTTTATACATTTTTTTTATTGCATTTTGGATTATTTTGCACTTAAATGTGTCTCCAGAATTAATATCTATTCAGTTTATCTGTTGAATATTTCTACACAAGCCAGTTCCTAACCGTACGAATGCACTATATTTGACTTGTTGAATTTTGGTCTTCACAGCATGGGCTTCATTGGATTGATCATTTATTTTGGCCAAAAATAATGCAGGCCAATGTCATCTTATTGATTCACTAATTTAATTTTTATATTACCAGTTATAATATCTATCACCATATGTAGTGATATAGTCACAATTGTAGGACTGGGCTGAACAATTCAAATATCATTTGTGTTGTTTTGTTTGATATTTGTATTCGTATTTAGTATTTAGTATAGTATTCTTTTTTCAGCCTAAACACATTTTCCTAGCAGAGGCATTTAATAAGGATAGTGATACTAATCCTTACAGAGGCCAATGCTAAAACCTCGAATTCTGAGCCTCAAATCAGTTTCATATGTGGAGTTCTGACAGTGTATGCGACTTCTAGGACCACTTCAGTGGTAATCCTCCTAACTTAAACCTTGATGGTGATAAATAAAACAATAAATGAAATTTGCTACTCTATGTGACGAACTAAGCTGTATTTAAACACAAGGCCACAGTTTTAGCTTCTGTGATCTGCAAGCTGCATAGTTGACTATTAATAAATTGTCCCTGAATTAACATATTTTACAGTAACTGTAATAATGAAAATGTTAATATTATGGTTACTTGAAATGTAAGTGTTATAGAACAGATATTGAAGCACTCAGGAACTGGTTTTCAGGACAGCTCTACACAATAGAAACCTGCTTCTGTTTTAAAAATCAGCCTGTGTGTGCCTGTCTTGTAGTGTCCTAAGATGCGTCGGAATGGCTTCGAGCTGAAGATGCAAGAGCGATACAGTCACTACCTGGCAGCAGATAGTGAGACTGAGCTGGAGGATTGGGTGAACACGCTGAAACTTGCATTGCAGAGCTGCTCAGAGGACAGGAGGAATGGAGCGGACTCTTCAGATTGTGCATTAGGTGTGTTTTTCCTGCTCTCTACTGGAAGATCATGCTTACTCTCTCTCTCTCACACACACACACATACACAGACACACACACACACACACACACACACACACACACACACACACACACACACACACACACACACACACACACACACAAAGTGCACAAACCCCCACACACAGAAAAAAGTGCAAAAACCCCAATGCAATAAATGATATTTCTATTAAATTAAAGACAGTGTATTCTGCCTGTTTACTCGCTACTGTTTGATCTCAAGGTACCCTTCCTCTAGCATCTAACATTACTCTAGAAGTGTATGTTAGAGTAGTGTATGTTGGACCCCTAGGTGGTCCAGATTTGTATTCTAACCCGACAATGGAATACAGCAAATGTGTAGAATGTCTAAGGGTCTCAGAGGACCAAATTAAGGACCTTCCCGCAAATTAGAGACGCCTGACACAGCACTGGCCAAATAAGGTGATTCTTGGTAACGCTTGCAGTGTGACATTTATTTTTTGATAACATACCTTTTTGATTTTGAATGGGATCATTTTGATCTCATTGATCAAACAGTGAAGGATCTGTTTGAGGATGATTACCAGGGATGAGCTGCATTATGAATAAGAGAGAGATTAAAAAACAACATGGCCGCGTGTGTAGCGTTGATGGAAGCGAACTGGGAAGATATGTTGCTGCGATATTGGATTTTTGAGGCCACGAGTGCACAAATGTGTCAGTAGATATATAGAAGGCCCACCACTCCGCACCATGCAAGAAACCAAGAAACATCAGAATTTAACACACACACACACACAGATACACACACAGATATAAACTCCACAAGGCAAAAGTTTTCCACATTTTGATGAATATGTTTTCCTTATGCACACACATAGAATCATCTGCACTCTCTCTCTCTGTCTCTGTCTCTCTCTCTGTCTCTCTCTCTCTCTCTTGCCCTCCCTTTCAATTACAAAACTTTTCATTTATGGGCTGTTGTGTTGCCGTGGATTCAGCTCAGTCAAGCTTTGAGAGTGACCAGAGTAAACCCCACTCTGGCTGCATGTAGTTGAGCGTCTTCCTGTCGCAGCTGCCCCGCTCTCTCCTGTCAAAGCCCCCCCAAGCGCTTCCCTGCTAACAAGCAAAACACTTACACTGCTTCAGCTCAAGCTCTCTTATCTGCCTCTAATGTACTGAATGAAAAACGTTTTTTTTGCTTTTGCATTGCTGTAGGGATGAGTCAGTCGACCTTTCCAGCAACTGTTTGGCAGAGTGGTGCCAATATAGCTTTGTTGTTTTATATGCTGAGGTTTCCAATATGGCAACTGCTCACTCACTCACTTTCTTTTTTTCATTCTTTCTTTCTTTCTTTCTTTTTTCTTTCATTACTTATTTCTTCCTTCCTTCATTCCTTTCTTCCTTCCTTCATTCCTTTCTTCCTTCCTTCCCTCCCTTCCTCCCTCCTTCCTTCCTTCTGTTCTTTCTTCCTTCCCCCCTCCCCTCCTTCCTTTATTCCTTCCTTCCTTTCTTTCTTCCTTCCATCCTTTCTTCTCTCCCTTCCTCCCTTCCTCCATCCTTTCTATCTTTCTTTTTTCTATTTTTTCCTTCTTCCTTCCTTTCTTCATTCCTTCCTTCCCTCCTTCCTTCCCTTCCTCCTTCCCTCTGTTCTTTCTTCCTTCCTTCCTTACTCCCTTCCTTCCTTCCTTTGTTTCGTCCTTCCTTCCCTCCCTCCCTCCCTCCTTCCTCCTTTCTTCCTTCCTTCCCTCCCTCCCAAGTTCCTTTCTTCGATCCTTTCTTTCTGCCCCGCAGTACTGTTTAACATGCCCCCTCCAGCTTTGCTTTGGAAGTGTGTAGCTTTGTGAATAATGACTTAGTCTGACTTAAGCTTTAGATTTTTGTCATTGCCACCCTTCAGCTTCTTGCCTAGCGAACCGACAGAGTAAAATAACATAATGTAAACCAGATGCAGTACTTTGCTACAGGAAGCCTGTCCTCACAATTTAAAGTAAATAAACCACTGAAGTAAATTGTTCCTAAGCTGATTTGGTTTTTGAAATGTTCCTAAACTGATTTTGCTCCTAAGCAGATTTGGTCCTGTCTATAACCCAGTTACATGAAGAGGCAAATGTATATAGGATAAAACACGTATGTACACAGTCACTTATTCACTCCAATAATAAGTGTCTGCCCCCCAGTGTGATATTGACCATTTTTGAAAACAGCATTCAAAAATTGTCCTACATCCAGAGTTTCTTATTTGGGAGGGTTGTCAACTACAAGATCACCAAAGATCTATTCATCACGTGACTTTCACTGTAGAGCAGTGGTCACCAACCTCCTCCTGGGGATATACCATAGAGAACTGGGCACCAGCTGTCCTCCTGGGGATCTGCTTTCCTGCCATGTTTTGCTCCAGCCTTCATCCAACATGCTGCCCCCTCCCATTTCTTAGCACTGCAGCCAGTCAGGAACTTTTGACGACGCCAGAGCAGGTGTGCAGATTGTGGCAGGAACTGGATTTTTCAGGAAGGTAGAACCCCAGGACCAGGGTGAGTGATCACTGCCGTAGAGCGTTCAAGTAACAAGAGCTGCCTTGAGAATTTCCAGAGAATAAGTTCTCCATCCCTTATTGGTAAGGTCCTAGCTGGACTGTTGTGACTCTTTTAAGGCTAAATGCATTTTCTCATGAGCTGGTTTTCAGAAAAACCGTTTTGTTTGTGGTGTCTGTTCATCTAGGTGCCATGACTTACTGCACAATGTGCTGGTGTTGCCCCTGGAGACGGAGGAAGAGTGGATGGATGAATTATGCAGTCAGGAACTGTAACATTTTCTTCCCATTCACTTGAACTGCCATGCGGCATCTTGGTTTACCATTACAGTCTGTACCTCACACAAGTAGCAGTTACCCATAAGAAGGGAGGAGGGGACATGGAGCAGGTTTTTAATACTGGCTCCTCTCAAAAAGTGGTCAGCTAGCTTAGCAAAGTTTGCAAAGACTGTGAGAATTCCAAGTGTAAATGTTATGAAAAATATCTTTGTCCAGATTAAACAAAAGGTTTAGAACAAAAACCGTGGTGCATTGTGCCTCTCTTTTTACAAGTTGTGTAGCTCTTCGCTTGCAAACAAGCAAACTAGCAGAGTAAAGGAACAATGTAACATCAGCAGTCATGTGTAACAGATGGATGTTTGAACCTATAGCAAATCAAATGGTTTAGTTTTGAATTATTAAGTGTTTTACAGCAGGAATAGCTTTGCTGTTTTTTCAGACTTAATAAAAGAAGTTGTATCAGATCACAATGATTTATGTGCAAGTTTTGCAGCTGAAGTCTACATACTGACTAGAAGGGGCACAATGCCACCTTTTTTCAGTCCAAAAAGGATACAGATACTGCAACCTTGCATATCTGCTGATGCGATACCAATCTGTCTCCTTCCCTCACTTAAGGGACTAAACTTTTAATAATACATTTGTCTGAATGCACTTTCATTCCGAAATGGCTCCCCATGTCCTCTATAGTGTGCTATGCAAAGTTATAAATTTGTTGGTGTGGTGGTTAAGGAGTTGGCCTTGCAATCAGAAGGTTGTGGGTTTGAATTCCAGGTACCATCCCTGCACACTGCTCCCCAGGCGCTGCGTCGCTGGCTGCCCACTGCTTCACTTGGTGAATGGGTTAAATGCAAAAAAGAATTTCACACTGTTTGCTAGGCTGTAGTGTGTTCACATGTGACTATAAGACCCACTTTACTTATTTATATTTTAGCATGTCTGGGTTCAGGTCCATTCTGGTTTCTTAGCAAAGGTTTTATTGAGTGAAAAAAGGCTGAGAACTCTTGGATGGATTATACAGTGAGAACAGGCAATGGCATACGCTTAAAACATTAGCCTAAGTTTTTATTTCTAGATCCAACATGACAGATACTTGTGTTAAAGCTGTGCGAGAGAGAGAGAGAGAGAGAGAGAGAGAGAGAGAGAGAGAGAGAGAGAGAGAGAGAGAGAGAGAGAGAGAGA
>JBBJLS010000001.1:31310375-31321779 GCA_037577275.1 Bryconaethiops microstoma
TGCTGGAATAGAAAAGGTTCTTCTCCAAACTGTGTCCACAAAGTTGGAAGCATGGCGTTGTCCAGAATGTCTTGGTATGCTAAAGCATTAAGATTATGGTCCTCCACTGCAAGTAAGGGGGCTAGCACAAACCCAGAAAAACATGTGTCCAGATACTTTTGTCCATATAGTGTAGCATAGATCATTTTAAACCTTCCCATAGTACTTTACTTAACGTTGTGCCGGTTAAAGATTTGGCTATGAACAGATGAGCCGAATACACATGATCCTCTCAATAGCAGTTGTCTGCTAAGCCACATTTAAACTTGTTTTCACATATATTAATCACATCTTGTAAGGTGCAATGTATCATCAAACCTCAAAATATTATATGCCCCAATAGAATCTGCCAATAATAATTTTTACTATATAGTACTTGCTTGGTGCTGAAGTTGGCTTCCTGTAAGACAGCTTTTAATTGGAATATCCCATCCACCTTAAGTAATGAAGCAATTACTGTACTTTTCAAGAGAGAATGGAAAAATCAAATCAGAAACTACATAATATGATGACAGCTATGGCTGGAGATATCAAGCACAAATTTTATATGAAAAAGATATTTGGCTTCATGAAACATTTGAAAACAGGTGTGTGCACATGGTCTGCAGTTTCCCAAGCTCAAATACAGCATCTCAGATGAGGTGCTCACCAGAGTTTGCATCGTTTAGTTTTACATAAAGAGTGTAATGACTTTAACTGTGACACACATTTGCTATTGCAAAAAAAGCCTAATGCCCTATGGTTTTTTTTGAATGACACAGGAATTATTTGCGCTAGTAATTGAGTTACCTTGTCAGAATTTCTTCATAATTAATCATCTACTTCTTCTCTGGAGACTCTCCAAGTCTGAGGAATGACTCTTAGTGGTCATCTTTGCAATACCAAGGCCACACTTGACTTTGTCTTTCCTTGATGGTCATTCTTTTGGATGGTCTGTAGCCCAAAGCCTCACTATACTGACAGAGCTGACATCAATGCAGAGAAAGGAACGTAATTAAAGTATTCAGAAACACTCATATACACTGGCTGTGTGTTGAGTGGAGTTACTCTGTCAGGAATAAATGGTGAAGCGAGGCATTATGGGAAGGTCAATTCAGGGGGAAAGTCATTACTAACTACCAATATTGCTTTTCCACTTTATCAGCCCAATATTCCTTAATAACATCAGAGTGCATCAACATAGCCAGTGAATTTAATTTAATGTTGAGGTCAGTTATTCATTTAGCTGTGTGGGCAGTCATTACAATATCCCTCTGTAAACATTAATCTCCAGGGGTTGCCGAATGCAGTTTATTATCCTTTTATCTGGCACATGTTTTGCTGTCCTATCAGCAATGCTAAAGTGCCAGGTTGCCAAGGAGACATCTGCCACTGTTAATATGAAAACAGAAACACTAAGAAATATGAATGCAAAATGATATTAACTCTCACATTTAGAATCAGGAATTTCAATTTGCTAAACTGAATGGGAAGCTATTCTGCTGTCACAACTGTCCAAGTACGTGATCTGTGCATCTTCTCTTTTCACAACAGTATAAATCTGAGTGCCTCTAATCCAATTTGAGAACTGTAAATTGGATTTCCATGCATGATAAGTTCAGGGACCTCTGACGATCATTTCATGAATGTTTGATTAATTGGCATACATGCCCACTTGCTAGTTACACTACGTAAGATCAGTCGTTTCTGCCACTAGGTCCTAATACTTTTAAGGAAAACAAAAAAACCTGATTTGTATCTGCCAAAACAGTTTTTATATGCTAAAACTGATGCTTGTTTATGGTCAGTTACCTGCAAGTCGAAAGAAAAAAGAAGCTTGAACTACCAAGAAAATGAACCAATACAACTTTATTGTTATCTTCTTGTTAAATTGTGGCATGTTTAACATTTTGTGTAAAATGGCTTATGACAAATTGTATTACAATTTTTGCTGACATTTGACAAGTATTTAACAGTGCTTTCAGTCAACAGTCTCAATTTCTTTGTCTCTGATCTCTTGCTCATCATTGGACCATGTTTCTGTAGAGAGGATTTCTTCACTAAGTTGAAATTCCAGATCAGTGATGGCTTCTGTGGGGTCTTGGGGTTCCAGTACAGAGTCTGTGCTCTCGGAGTGTTGTGAAACCTCGCTGGCCGCTGCAGGGAGAACAGGCTGCTCAGGGATGTTTAAAGCTGCTGCTGTCTCTTGAAGTCTGGCTTTCTCGGCCTTCAGATTATATAGCTCATTAGTGAGAGATGTTGCAACAGCACTGGGCTCACTGAGTGCTTTTTCTGAGGTTACTGGTTCCTGGATGATTTCTTTTGTTTCTTCTGCTAATACCTCTTTGGTTTCTATGTCTTTTGCAGCTCCAGGTTGTTGGTTCTCTAGACTGCTTCCCTCACCACCAGGCTGATCCAGGTTGCTATCCTCTCCTCCAAGTCCCAGGGGTTCTAGGCTGCCGGCATCAGCTCCAGGCTGCCCATTCTCCTGAACCTTCTGATAGAGGTTCTTTCTCTCATCCTGCAGTGCCCTGCAGAGCTTCTCTAGTTTTTGGGTCTTCAGAGTGAAGAGTTCAATCTCTTTCTCCTTTAGCACTTTCTGGAAAAGGGTAAGTACAAGAAACAGCCGAACATGAATAGAATTAATACACGTATACATCCTGTCCCTCAATATAAAACACTTGGAATAAGGCAGTAGCATCATACATTGTGAAGACATTCAGAATCAAATAATGATCTGCAAAAAGTTAAAATGCACAGCCTGACCATTTCTGATACTTTTATCTTGATCAAGTTGAGTCCTCTGACATGTTATCATTATGGATGTGTGAAATGAGCTTCTTACATCTGCAACCATTTCAACAAGGGCATTATTGCAGCCTTCAAATCGTGATTTCCATGCATTGGCCTCCTTCTCTAGCTTCTTCATCTTCTTTGACATCTGCAAATAAAAATCCATGGCCTTAAAAATTCTGAAGCAGCAACAACAATAAACTTGTACACCTGAATGATTTTTGGTACAAGGTAAAGGATTATATTAAAGGAAAGTAAGTTAGAAAAGGTTGAAAGAAAGTGACTTGATTGGAATATACCTACTTTATCTATGTCTTGCTTGAAGCTGGCATACACACCACTGCTCTTTGATACAGTTCCCTTGAATTCATCAAACTTCTCAGAATACAGAGCGAGCTGTAGAGAGAGGTACAATTTGTTAACATCGGGAACAGCGATGCATGTAACTGATGTAAAGCATTAGTGTTTGTTCTTATTTTACCTGGGCCTTCATGT
Organism: Bryconaethiops microstoma; assembly: GCA_037577275.1. Classification (NCBI taxonomy): domain Eukaryota; kingdom Metazoa; phylum Chordata; class Actinopteri; order Characiformes; family Alestidae; genus Bryconaethiops; species Bryconaethiops microstoma. Next base: position 31,313,682 of record JBBJLS010000001.1, read on the forward strand.
CATTCTCTTGCTCTTTCAGAAGGGTTGATTGCAGTTTTGCCTCAGCAGCTTGTTTCAGTAACTGTCCATGAATAAATACAGGAATAGGTCAGTGTGAGATGAGCTGGTATAATGCATAGTGAAACTGAGACTGTTGGAAGTTGTGTGTTACGCATAACAAAACTCACATGCGCTCTCTCCAACTTGTGCTTCTCCTCAGCATCTTTCAACATTGCATTTGCTTGAGCAAGTTTTGTTTCCAGCAACTTCTGCTGTAAGTCTCTGTGCTTGAACACCTTTTCAAGATTCTGCAAAAACCAGAGGCCAAATATAGAGACAAATGTTAATGCACACAACATATATACAACACAGACGGTTGTAATCTTAACATTAATCATTGATGGTTTGATGGATTGATGGTTCCTTACCGCCTCTCGCTGGTCATATTTAGCAATGAGGCCCTTGAGTTTCTCAGCTAGGTCACTGTTCTCCTGGCAAAGTTTATTGTTGCGATTGCTGTGCTCCTCGATCTGGATCTGGATGTCTGAAAGTGTGTTTTGAAAATGAGTGGTGATCTCCTTCCTCTTCAGGTCATCTTCACGGCATCGCTGAATGGTCTCTTCCTAAAAAGGATGTTCTACAGGTCAATACTCATCAATACATTTTCACACACTTCTGCAACATACGCCATCAAAGGCTTTAATGTACGTCTGTGCACAGTAACTGACCCCAAAGGTACTTTTAAGTGTAATCTTATTTTGGCTAAGGGCTAGAGGTGGGCATGAACTATTTATGTTTATTTAGTTAGAGGAATTGCAATTTTCAGAGTCAGTCCTATGGAGCTACTGCCCTTTGTTTAAACTATTTGTGCCCTACACTTAAAGTTACATCTTATAGTACTTTCAAATGAAAATTATTTTCCTTCTACTTCAGTATTGTTGTGAGGAAAGTAATCTCATTTTCACTTTAGCCATTCACAGTGAGTTACTAATTGTCTTTTTTGTGGCTACCGTAAATCTGTTCATGTTGTTACTTACATCTCTCACTTTTGATCATTAGCATTTGATAAAAACAGATCCCAGAAAAGAAGAATAGCTACTATACTGGCTGTAGAAAGAACCTATATGGAAGTTTATGTGGAACTCGGTGCACTAATGTGGAAACTGGGCCGATGCCATTATCTGATTTCTATTGATCCTGATAATAATACTGATAAAACAGAAAAATAAAAATATTTTGAATATTTTTGATTCAAAAATAAATCTTTGGGTTACTGTGCTAAAATGTTGACCTTTATACTTCAAGTATTAAAGTCAACATTTTAACGCAGTAACCCAGCAGAAACATTCTGTTCTTCCGGAAAAGGATTTTTATTTTTTAAACTTGGCCACAACAGCGATTTTTTTAGTATAGATTTAGCTTATGTAACATTATTTGGAGGTGTAATACCTTAAGGGTCTTGTTGTGTCTCTGCAGCTCCCTGCAAAGCCCCTCGAGTTTACTGCGGGCCAGCACTGCTCTGCTGTGTTCACTCTGCAGCTGGTCTTTCTCTTTCATCACCTGCAGCAGTTTCTTCTGCAGCATCTTCAACTGCTTCTGCTCTGAGCGATGCTCTTCCAGCTACAGACAGTACACACACACACACACACACACACACACACACACACAGGGCACATCTATGACCTCTTCTCCAAAAAAGCCATTCTCAGTGCAATTTAATCACACAAATTGATCTTTCCATTTTATAAGAGTATTTCAGCCATATTCCACACCATGGGCTGTAGGTACATATACTCACCAGCTCTGAATGCTTCTTGATGAGGGCCTCCAGTTTCTGCTCTGGGGTACCAAGCTTGTTCAAGCTTTGCATGAGGAGCATGGCCTCCTTGCCTGCAATGAAATAAATGCTATGATTCAATTGTGTACTTCAAAAATTCTACGAAGCAGAACATCTAATTCTTACTCAAACTTTGGCTTTTCTTCTAACGCTCACCAAGTCCTTTAAGTTTTTTCTTTTCCTGCTTCTGGTCCTTGACCTTGCCAGACTCTTTTGGGTCTGTGAGTACCTCCTCCTCCAACTCCTCAGTCTCAGCCGACTTCTCAGCTTCCTGATAGGTGCTGATGATGTCTTCTAATTGCTTACTTAGGTTCTCAGTGATGTCTGGGTTGACATCCACCATTAGGACTCTGTCAGGGGTCTGTACATCTGCAGGCTGGCTCTCCATTCTTAGGAGGTATCACTGAGAAGACAGAGCTTCATAGTTATGTTTCACCAAAACAATTTGGTTATACTGGAGTTAACTAAAAGAAATAAAAACCAAGTGGCAGATAATAGAAGGAAACATCATGTACTGTGGAATGCCAGTTGCATTTTCTGCAGCTTCATATGCTTAAATATATACTTTTACATATAGAAATGGCTCCCAATTGATTATAATATAGTATTTAACATTTAATTTAATTTTCTTTCTTTCATTCTACATACACCACATTTTCATATCCTGATGTCAGTATTGTTTATGGTTTTCAAAAATACACTTTAAAAGCTCCATGAATTCCACAATTGCAAGAACAATTGAAAAAAAAAACCTTTGTTGTAGCACTGAAACAGGCCTACAAGTAGCAGCAAGTCCTTACTGGATATGATATTCAGTTTTGGAGATATTTAAGCTACAGGTCTATACTTTGAGGTTGTTTACCCTTAGAGCTACGCTGCTTATTTCCACAGTTCATCTGGTTAATTTTAGCCCGTCCTAGCTGATCACCCCCCTTCACACATGGCACATGGCACCTGTTCTAGGCCAGTGGTCTATTTTGGGATCTTCTTAATATGGTCAACTTATTCATTAATCCTAAGCATATTTCTACTAATGCTAATGATTGCTGCCATGTTGTGTTTAGAAACTGCTGATTTTAATTTTTCACTTGTTTGTTTATGATTGTTTGTTTTTTTAAACCTGTCGGTTTTTGAATTGATAACTTTAATATATGTAAGATAGTCTGTGCACTCCTATACATATTTCATTGTTTTTTGAGACACTGCTTCTTTCTGCATGTCTGCATGAACCTCATGTCTTGGTAATTAATTCCTCATACACTCAGTAGACAAGTATGACATTCACTCCTACAGGCAGACATGCTTTCAGCTCTCTTCATGCTTAGATTGTGAAGCAGCACAATCCATATGTTAAAGACAGAAAACCATAGGAACCAGGAAAAGTAATGAACACTTAGAAAATCTATATAAATGACGACATAATTTAGTGCTGTGAGTTCAAAAGAGAAATCAGCTAGTACTTACCAACAGCAAGCGTGAAGGAGACGAAAGAGGAGTGGAGAGGGGGTCTGTGTGCCTGCTCCTGCAAAAGCAGCAGCTGTGATGGGCAGACCTCAAAATAATCTGGTAGGAGACTATTCAAACCCATTATAGAACACGCAATCCAACAATTAAAACCCTTGTTCTATGTAAATTCAGTAAATTATGTAAAATGTTCTTCTTTGTATGAAAACTTAAAATGTATTCATGCTCGCACAGAGCTTTTGAGTTTTGTTATTCCATATTTTGGCATAAACAGACTATTAAAGGTGTTAGCACTGTAGAGGTGCTGTTATTGTGCTATAATAGGAGATCACTAAGACGGCCAAGATGGTTTGTGGTCTGTTGTGATCTTTATATAGTTGTAAAGCAGCAGTGTGGATTAAGCTTTATTATTGATATTATTATTATTATTATTACTATTGTTGTTATTATTATTATTATTACTTGTTGTTCGAAATGCCTGTTAAAGGTCTGCATAGCTTTTGGCCATTCTTTTCTTTAGCTGAGAGAAATAGTCACAAACCTAACACCCATCTCCCTTATTCTGACCAAGTATTTATACTTACATATTTATGTACTGTTAATAGTACTGTTAATTTGTTAATAGTCAAGAAAATTGTTAGGAAGCTCCATATACATTACCATTACTTTTCATAACACTATAAAGGCATACTAGAGAATGGAATTGCTTGAAATGTGTCATTTTTGTAAGATATAGCAATATTTACAGCATGTTAAAGCACATTTTTGATCACTGTGAACTGCTGACATTGATAGCCACCACTAAAGTGCCATCATTGTTGCCATTTTCACCAACACAGCACTGGCTTCAAAAGACCTTTTGATGAAGTAAGTACCACCCCTCTTTCAGGGTGGGATGCTTTCACAGTGTGGACCTGTGCTTGCATGGATGTGCCTGAGGCCTCTGAAACCTATGTTGATACAGATTATTTCAACAACAGACAATAGACTCCACCACTTCGAGTTCAGACCACGGATGAGCATGGCAGCATCACTCATGGACCCTTAAGCTTTTAATGAGTGACTTTGATGCACGGGAAAATGAACAAGCTGTGATTGCTGTCTTTGGCTCACAAATTTCTCGGATGTATTATGGGGATCTGCGGCTGAATGGGAAGGCCAAATAACTCTCCACCTGGACTCGGGCTGGTATGTCCACTTTGAAAAGAGCATTTTAGCTAAACAATGAATTGATCGTTCAGTATTAACAGTCATCTAGTTTTGTCTTTTTAAGAATGAAAGATGCACATTTATATGCATAAAAAGGACCAATTGCGTTAGCATTTGAATGATTCCTGCTGGTTTTATTTCCAGACAAAAAATTTTTTATAATTGATTGTGCTTATTTTAGTGTTCACATTATAGTTCAGAAGAAAAAATGATAATACAGCGATTAGCTTAGTCTAGACTGGTTTAACCATAAAGCTACAAATGCATTGTATTTTCGTTGCCTGTTTCCCCTCATCATGCATGGTGTTTGCAAAGGGGCTGCTTTTTTGCTGACAGGGTTGAATGGGGATTATGTGAGGACCACATGTCCAGCCCTTTTGTTGATGCCTTTTTGTTGTCTTTTTGTACCTCGTGAGTAAATCGATGTAGGTACTACAGATGAAAGGGAAATATGCATTGACAGGGGCTTTTCTCCAATGCAAAGGTCACCCGGAGCAACAGAGTTTTAGTTGGGTTTGTACAGAAGCTACAGGTCGGCAATGAGGGCCAAGCACCACAGTGTAGTTGAGCTTATAGAGCAAAGACAAAGCCATGTCATTAAACTACATAAAGAACTTCTATGAGGGATTTGTAAGTAAGCCAAATTCTCTGTGTCTGTTCTGTTTTTCTTCATGATTTTAATAGTTGATTAATTTGTTTTTTTTTGTGTGTGTATACTTTTGTGCCATTATTGAGGACCTCCTGGATGACTGACTAAGTTTCATATGGATTTCATTATTCCCCATTTTTAACGATTGATAAATATTATAGGCACAAAAAAATATTCTTTTCTCTTGTTGGAACCTTTAGACCAGTCAAATTGTTTCACACGCATACCAAGTTGTTCTGTTTTTGTATTTGTACGTTTGTGTTAGCTCCGGCCGCCAACTGTGATTGGTCAGTTCCACACCCTGTTCTTCGGCTCTGTACGTATGTTTTTCCTGGGGGTTCTGGGATTTGCAGTTTATGGAAATGAGGCTCTCCACTTCAGCTGTGACCCTGACAGGAGGGAACTGAACTTATTTTGTTACAACCAGTTTCGACCGATAACACCTCAGGTAAGGTTCAGAATGATTTAAAGCAATAAGAAGGGAGAGGGAGAAATAGAATCACAATATGTAAATGTATATGTATATGACAATACAGAGTTTGTTTCCCACTCATTTATTTTTGCATGTTTTGTTTTTTTTTCAGGTATTCTGGGCCTTACAGCTTGTGACAGTTCTTGTACCAGGAGCTGTTTTCCATCTCTATGCAGCCTGTAAAAATATAGACCAGGAGGACATTCTTGAGAAAACCATCTACACTGTCTTTTACATCATTTCAGTTCTTTTGCGAATTGTCCTGGAGGTGGCAGCATTTTGGCTGCAGAGTCATCTCTTTGGATTTTTGGTTCACCCTCTGTACTTCTGTGATGCCAGTTCTCTGGAAAAAGCCTTTAACTTCACCAAGTGTATGGTCCCAGAGCATTTCGAAAAGACTATCTTCCTCAGTGCAATGTACTTATTCACCATCATCACTGTGGTTTTGTGCATTGCTGAGATTTTTGAAATCCTCTGCAGAAGGTTTGGCTATTTGGGCAACCAATGACAGCTCTTGACCACCTCTTGTAAACTTTCATGTAAAATGTCTTAGGGAGTTCTTTAGTTTTTCATATTTTAAAGACTGTTAAACATCCATCCAGCCGTTGTTCTCTAATTTCCTATGAAGCATACTACACATTTAATCTCAGGTAGAATGAAATGTGACCGTGAAATGTACTATACTGGAGTCTTCCTTTGGTTACTCAATACTAACAAGCTTTTAACTCTGTTTTAGATTTTTAGGGATGTCCTGTTGTACTGACATATACTATAGAAGTGTATGCTTGTCCTCTCTGACAATGTCATTGAATTGGGTTTTTCTGTAATGTTGCTGAAGCGTGTCCTGATATTAATATTAAACATTTTTAATCTAGTGTCATTAATGGGTCCGGAGTGTTTGTGAATGCTGTGTCAATCGTTAATAATGGACAGGTACCAAGTGAGGGAATATTTTTTTGTTCTTCTTTTTTTAATTTTTCACAATTTTCCTAATTCAATTATGTCTAAGTCCAATAGTAGCTAGGACTCCACCAGTCACACAAGGTCACCAACACTGGGAGGATGAGGGGAAGCACATGCTTTCTCCAAATTACATGAAGCCTTACTGCATCGTTCCACTCACTGCCAGTTTGTGCTAGCTAGCATCACACTGAACGAATGAGGGAGGTGGAGGCCCATCCTGCCTACTCGGAGAGAGCAAAACTGATTGTGCTCTCTTGGACTCCAGGCCACAAATGCCTGTGACATCAAAGGAGATCAATCTCCTGATAAGCTTAGATACACTATGCAGACCAAAGTTTTGGGACAAACCACACAGAGCCCTGAACTCAACTCCATCCAACACCTTTGGGATGAACTGGAACGGAGTCAGGCCTTCTCGTCCAACATCAGTGCCTGACCTCATAAATGCTCTACAGAATGAATGGACACAAATTTCCACAGAAACTCTCCAAAAATCTTCCAAAAAGAGTGGAAGAAGCTGTTATAGCTACAAAGTGGGGACTAACATCATATTAAAGTCAATGTATTTGAATGCAATGTCACTAATATCCCTGTTGTGTAATGGTCAGGCGTCCCAATACTTTTGTCTATATAGTGTAGTTGTACCACATGGGAGCTAAGAAATAATATGTGTTTTCAGTGTAAGTAAAGTATAAAAGAAACATTACACATTCAGAAAGTGCTGTGGTTGCAAAAATATCAAATAAAGAAAGGTTTTGCTCAGCTTTCCTTATTAAACTTTTATTTGTAAGTAATTTGAGGTAAGAGCATTGCTGACAAATGCTTATCATAGAACTTTAATATACCTTTTCCCCCCATTCCTAATGGACATCTTGTAATCAGAAGAGAAACAACAACAAAAAATCTGCTCAGTATTACAGAGAGATCAGCTGCCTTTATGGGCAATAAATAAATATTTCTCAGTATTTGTGAATGATGTTCAGGTGAGATATATATCAGCCTTTTTGTGATATATCAAATGCAATTAATACATTCAAACTAACTGAAGTAAAATATTCTATAGGTTGTAATGTAAACATGACATGACACGTCCTTCGTGTAGCTAACATGTTTTAACACCCCAGCAATGAATAGAAATTCCATCTATAGCCTATTGTAAGTGAACACTGAAAAGGAACATTGATCTTGTCCCAAAATATTTTATCATGCTACTAGATTTCCTCTGTATGTCTAATGAAAGATACTGATAATACTTCCCATTGGAGACATTTAATTACGATTTCACCGTAAAACTGTATACAGTCAAACATAATCCAACAGACACACAGCTCATTTGATGGCAAGAGAAACCTGTAAAGACATCAAACGTCTCGTCCATCTGGTTCCACACAGTACACACTAGAAAAAAGTAATTACAGTACATGATTGTGTGTGTGTGTGTGTGTGTATGTGTGTGTGTGTGTGTGTATGTATGTGTGTGTGTGTGTGTGTGTGTGTGTGTGTGTGTGTGTGTGTGTGTGTGTGT
>JBBJLS010000001.1:31321879-31337071 GCA_037577275.1 Bryconaethiops microstoma
TACACACGAGAAAAAAGTAATTACAGTACATTATTGTGTGTGTGTGTGTGTGTGTGTGTGTGTGTGTATGTATGTGTGTGTGTGTGTGTGTGTGTGTAGTGTTGGGCAGATTACTTAGAAAATGTAATCAGGCACTGATTTAAAGTATTAATTAGAGAAAACTGTATTGATTACACAAAAAGTGGGTTGTAATCTGATCACTTTTGCGTTATGGGGTGTCTAAATTGTTTAACGGCAATGTAAATACAAAAAGCTGTTGAAGTCAACCATAATTTTGGTATACAGTTCAGTGCAAAAGTTTGTGAACCCCTGGTCATATCACATGTTTTGTTGAGAATAAGTACACATTCTCTACAGAGAACATTTAATGCACAATTACTGTTTATTTGATAAATTGGTCATATTTTGATAAAATAATATGTTTATGCCATGTTTCATTTAATTTACTGCAAATAAAAGAACTGCACTAAACCTTGGCCATAATTGTTGTTTGTATTTTTTCTGTAGAGGGTGTGTAGTTATTTTCACTCAGAAAATCAAGAAAACACTTCATTTGACTAGGGGTATGCAAAGTCTTGCTCTCACTTGTATAGTGTTTCAATAACTGTGCAATTAATGTAAACATAGTGTGAAATTATATGTATATGCTTACATTATTCAAGAAGTAATCATGTAACATTTTTGACATGGCTTAGGTTGATTGCATGTAATGCACTTTTCATGCATTTTCAATGCATAATCCATTTTATATGTAGTTACACTGTATGTAATCCATCATTTTGATAACCTGAAAACAAAATCTAATTTGTGTAATCCATTTATCCAACACTGTATGTATATTTATGTGCATATAATTGACTTAACAGTGGCTGGAATGTTGTGCCATTTGATTAAATCAATCATACATTGACTCCAAATAGCCCAAATATCAACTGCACAGCATCAGTCAATTAGTTTACAAGAAAGTGCTTTAAATAGTCATCTAAATGCATAACATTTACTAATTACTTTAGGTTATCATAGCAATATTATGTTGTCATAAGATAAACTACATGAACAACATCTAGATATGTCACTTTGCATAAGTGCTGAAAATTAGAAAGATTAAACATGGGGAAAGGTGTACGACTTTCATAAAAGCTAGAGGTCTAAATAAAAAGAGATATTCAGAGTTCACGTTCCAATTCAAAGTTTCAATGACACAAAATGTAACTACATTTTAATGTTGCACTAGCAAACGGAACATGTACAACTATATACCAAGCAATATCATAGCACTGCTTAATGCAATATTCAAAATGTAAAATGTGAGTTAAGTGCAATTTCAAAAGCTTCAACAGTACCTCAGATCAGGTAGACTTAACACTATATTCACTGCAACAATACATCCAACAATTCTGTCTGGCTGAGGCATAGGCAAACAATTCTAAAAAGGCACAAGCCGATAAGATGGGGTGACTTCGGAGATAGTCATGATCACTCTAGTTTAGTTAAGAAGGTATGGAAAGTAAAGGTACTTTTTAGTTGCTGTAAAAATAGAAATAGTTTACAAAATGCAGTTTCTGCAGTTCAGTTTTGAAATACTGATCTCAAGTTGTGAATCTGTGGGCTGCATGTGTATGGTTTGTACGGCCTTGAATGCATGAATGAACGAAATGTGGTTTATGGAAATGTGAGACCAGTGTGGCAGTCTGACCTAAATATGTGTTGTGCATCTGTATGCAAAAATGTGTGCATATACTCATCATTTGTTTTTGCCATATATTGCACCTTACCAAAACCATAGTTTCTCAGTCATCCTCTGAGCTTTATTATAGCTTGACAAAAGCAAATGTCTTGCACAAAAGCTGTTTGAATCAGCTTTTTGGAGGGTTTTCGATGATATCCTCCGAAGTGATCCTGAGGGAGGCTATAGCCTCTGCACAAATGTGAACACTCTCCTCTTGCTTCTTGTCTTTGCTGGCAGCACCAGTATGAGAGGTTGGGTTCTCTTTCCTCTGGGAAGAAGAAATGCTTATTCCAGGTCCAGGAACAGGAACTGATGTCTGGCTGGAATTAGCCCTCTCTGACAAGTCCCCCTGTGGTGGAGACTGAGAGTGTCTGTCCACAGCAACAGCAGATGGTGATACAGAGGGCATTCTTAACCCTCCAATAGGAACCATTGGGATTGGAGGTGGTACCTGCCGTTGAGAGTGTAAGGGCAGGTGGCTGAAGATGTCACGCTGGGGCAGATCATTATTGCTGCGTAGGCAGTCAGTGACAAGATTCTGAAGAATGCCTTCTCGCTGATCCTGTAATAAACATAATTGTGAGAATAAATAAATTAAAGAACTGAATCATTATTCTCTCTAAACAAAAACATCTATCCCCGAAATGGGCAGGTACAGGAGAAGGTCAAAACATTCTTTGGTTCTAATGTGTGCTACGTAAAAACCACTAATTCTAAGTGTCACGTCTGCTCCGTCTCAGTCACGCCCCGAACGGGGCCCGTCGCCCTGGCCACGTGTGTATGGTGTCATGGTTTGTTGTGTGTGTGGTCGTTTGATGCCTAGGCAACCCAGGTGAGAGTATTGGGGGCTTCATTAGCTCCTTAGCTGGGTTGCTAGGTACCTAACGACATGCCCACCTGTCTTTGATTTGATTACTGCTTGTTATTGAGTTGATTGTCTCTGTCGTGTGATTGGCTGTATGTGTGTGCTTGTGGGTTTAAAAGGCCAGCCGAGCCAAAGAATCTTTGCGTGGTCACATAGTGACAACCTTGGGTTCTGGTATGTTTTTGAGAAGAAGAGCAAACTTCTGTTTGCATGTTTTTGGTATTCACTAGAAGGGGAAGAAGGTAGAGACACTTGAAGGACTGTCCATGTGATTCCATTTTACTCTCTAAGTGGCAGTGGAGAGAGTCTGTGCAACACACTGCTGGATCCTTTGTGAACAGCTGCGGCTTGATACGTGACTTGTACCTCTCCTCTGTGTCTCTTTCCCCTATGTGTTTTCAGGAGTGACGGTTAAGGACTTCTTATTAAGAGAGTATTTGAACTGGTCCCTATATGACAGAGGGTTTGCTATAGCATCAAGAGAAGAGTCAACTCTGCAGCAGAGTCCCCCTTCCAGTGTTTGTTTTGAGTTTGCTCGGAGTGAAGGTCCTCCGGAACTTTGCGTTGAACTTGAACTTTATTAAACTTCTATTAACTTCAAAGCTATCTCCTGCTAATGTGTCCATCCCTCACCCAACATGGCATTAAATCATTTTGGACTTTTTCTATTGGTCCATTTAAAATGAAGTTTCACACAAATTAATGGGCAGCTGCTGTATCAAAAATGGAAATACATGGTTTTATTTGGGCAGCAAAGATATGGATCATGGGGCTAAACTGATAAAAATAATCACTGACCTTACTGATTAACAGCTCTGTGCTAGAGTAGTCACCACCAATGTCATGCACTATTAGAGAGCTAAATTACATGCAATGGCATGCAATTTTCTAAAGAATGCATGCTAAATTGTTTAGGATTGAAAATTTGCCTAAACTTGAGTTTTGCCTGTATTGACTCAAGACTCAACTTGAGACTTGACTGTATTGACATGAGACTCGACTTGGGACTTATCTGCACTGACTTGAGACTTAAAGTATCAAGACTTAAGACATGCCTGTTGTTCACTGAGTCAATGACTTGTTGCCACTTTTGCTGAGTGCTAAACCACATCAACAGGTTTGCACCACAGATCTGGATGCAGTTTAAGTGTGAGAGATGTTTTGGAGATGCATTTTTCCAGAAACAATTTGAGTGACTATTTACTTCTCGTGTTTGATAGCGATATTAGCCTTGTAGCTACAGTACTAAAATAAAGAGCAAAAATCTGGACTCCAAATACACTACATGTGGTGTAGAATTGTGTAAATTAGATTTTACACCAGACTAGTCCTTTAAATCGAACAGGATGAGGTTACATACCATTTCCGGGTGCATTCCAATGGTTTGCCTTAGGTGAGAGGCTTCAAATCTCATGCACCTGCCCTGATCCAAGTAGGTTCTGTGGTGGTAGGATCCCCTGCGTGAGGAAGTTGCCCTAAGCATGCCTCTCTGCCGACCACGTGGGGAGGGTGCTCGGTGCCTAGACACATCTGTTCCAGGAGACATGGGTCTTACAGGGGAGAGCTGGCGAATGGGTGAGAGATCTCCTCTGATGCTTAGATCTCTCCTTGGTGAGATGGCCCTGAGGGGGGATGTATCCCTTCCTGGAGACAGATGACCTTGTTGTGACAGATCTCCCCTTGGACATATGTACCTTTGATGAGGTGAATCCCAGCAAGCAGAAAGCAGGTGAGATGGACAGTGATCAAAGGAGCTGCTTGCTTGCTCTAGAGTCAGATCATCTTCATTACTGAGAGAGGAGGCCTCAAATCTTTCCTTAGTGTCCAGATTCTTGATGAAACAGCTGGAGGGAGAGGTTTTGTTAACTGCACAAGCCTGAGGACTTGTGCTCCTGGAAAGGGTCCTTGGTGTAGAGTCACCATCGTATTCATCCTCCTCATCATCATCTGGTTCATCTCCATCTTCATCGCCACCATCGGAGTCATCCGCATCTGAGAACTGATGTTTAATGGTTGTATCAACTGCTAGTCCAGTGTCTGAGGATTTCTGCATGTCATCTTCATGATCTGAAAACAATACATGATCAAATTAACTTGGAGATCAATTATAATGAGAGGTTGTTTGCATTTCTAGCCTTTAGAAAAATTATAATACAAAAACAGACTTTAAAAAGGAAAGAGAGAAAGGACATACCAGCACCGTCTGTAATGTCCATGGTCATAGGTGAAACCCCAAGCTCAAGGCATTTTTTCATGTGAGCTTTTGATTTCATATGCTTGGTGAGGTTCCCTTTATAAAAAAAGACATTGTTTAACCTCAAAATAACTGAAAACCAACTATTAATATTTGATATTAAATGTAGTGAAACAAACCTTTAGTTTTAAAGGCAAAGTTGCAGCACTTGCAAACATAAGGCCTTACATCTGTGTGAGTACGGATATGTTTCTTCAGCATGCTAGGCTTCTTGCAGCGAATACCACACTCTTCACAAATATATTTTCCTCGCCCACGGCCTCTAACATACACATAGTCCTCATTTGACTTGTACCTGAATAATAAAGTCACGATGATACAACACCTTCATTAGCAAACATTTATGCTAAGGACACAGTCATTCCTCCTTCAAACTGAATAAATTCATCAGCAAACATTTTTGGCAACGAGGCTACTTACCCCCCTTCAAAAATTTTTATTCGAAGAGGCTCTGTTTGCTTTACAGAGGCTTCACTGTCTTTGCTGTCATCACGTGCACATTTACTTTTATGTCTAACATCTTTTGTTCTGGTGTCATATCGTATATCATCCACTGTACTCTCTACAAGCCCCTGTGAAATTAAGAAATAAGAAAATATATAGAAAATAGCATTTTTAATGGACATATATGTTTTACATATTTATTGAGTACCATAATAAAGTTAAAAATACTAACCTGTTCCAGCTTGTGACTCCACAGAGTTGAGTTAACAAATATTCCAGGCTGATACATAGCTGCAACTGTATATATGGTATTTTGGCTCCTCTGCCTAGATCGGAGAAGAGCAAGAACCATTCCGGTACTAAGATTTGGTGGATTCGGGTTATGGCATCTCACAAACCAAGAGGCATACGCTGAGAAATGAGAGGATGAGGGAGTGCTGTTTGGCTTAGCTGAACTGAGATAACACCAGCTCACACATGTTGTAGTGTGAAGACTTGGGCACTGCGACATTACCCAGGCATTGGCAATGTCTCTGGGCAATGCAGCTACAATCTGTCCTTGACTGGTGGCAATTTGCATTGGCAATGGCATATTATTCACTGCTTCTTGAGAAACACTGCTGGACAATGATAAACCAGCCTTAGGATAAAGCTCTATATGTGGATCATCCATGTCTATCTCCTGTACAGTCACTGATGGATCCTGGATATTTGTTGACTCACTGTCTTTCTTGAAATTTTCTTTTCCCCCATCAGGATGGCCCAGTTCTACAGCACTAAGTTCTTCCACAATCTGGCCATACATTTTCTCTTCTTTGACTCGTTTTTGCTGCTTTGCCTCAATAAAAAGTTCAATGCTACTTGCAGGGGAAAGCATACGCTTGTTAGCACCACCACTGGGGGCCTCTGTGGTTGAGATGGTTCTAGAGGTCAAGGACAGGGGTATGCCTGTATTAAGCTTTGCAGGTGATAATTGTGGGTTGTGAAGCAGTTCTCGGGGGTGTCCTGATATTTGAGATAGATCAAAGCCTACCCTATGCTGTGATGTGACACTTACAGGCTGACTTTGAGAAGTGACATTACTATTTCCTAAACCCGTGGTATTCTGAGAATCCAGAATATGAGATATGCTTGTGTATGTGATATTTCCATAGCAGGGCACTTGCATCTGGATTCTGACTGGAACCAACAAACCACAAGGTCTCTGACTGGCTAAAATAGGCTGAGACTGTGAAAGTACTGCTGTTGTTGACAGAACATTGGCGATGATCTGCGGATGACCTTTGGCTACGTCTGTCATAGCAATTCTGGGATCTTCAGCTGGTTTTGATTCTTCAGGATCTTTCTTTATTTTCTGCTTTAGACCACGGAATTCATGCCTCTGTAAAGTCTGGGAGAGTTGAAATTGTTTATGAAATGGAATTTGCACAGATTTGCATGATGAATCTGAAATTTGCTGCTGTGGAGACAAGCTTCCATGCATCAAAGGATGCCTCATTTTCTCAATGCCAACCAAGCATCCTTCTATGAAAAAAGGTTTGTCTGGTGAAGACACTCTCCTGTAAATTTCAACAGAATCTGAGCTGCCTGGAGTAATACTAACATCTAATGATTTGTCATGTGTTAAAACCTCTGGATCGCCACTCAAAGATGCCTGTCTAACCAAATAGCCTCTTCTTCGCTCTTGGTATTTGCATGCGGTGTCACTTTGCATAGAACCAGATGAAGAAGAAAGGTTGCCATAGTCGAAGGATTTGCTTCTAAACTCTGGAAACTCAGAGGTTAAATTGCAGGGTGCCTGTTCTGATGCTGAGCGCCTCATCTCTCGGTGATGACTTAGTGAGCCCCCTGGCACTGCTAAGAACTCCAAGGGTTTACTAAATTCATCTGTTTTAGCTGGAGACGCAACATTAACACTTTCCTCTTTGTCGAGCGACTGAGAGAAACTTGAGCTGTGGGACAAATTACTGTCTTGACTTGGGCTTCTGGAAAGACTAGTACAAGCAGATTCAAAACTGGATTCACCAGAGGAATATTCCAGCTCAGCCAATCGCAAACGTTTCTTTTTTGGAGGTAGCTTTTCAACTGGGAATTTTGATAAGGTTTCACTCCTCTGAGGCCACTGGAATTCCTCCCCATGTTTTTCCTTTGGCTTTACCTGCATCTCTTTCTCTGGTTTCTCAGGCTCCTCAGTAACTCTTATCTCTGGAACTTGGATACCAGACTGAGATGCAAGATGCCTAGATAGCTGAGACCGCTGGTATAGCAAATTACTGCCTGCCCATTGCTTCTCTGATTTTCCAGATTTAGGGAGTAGGTCAGTTTTGTGTCTTTCCTTCATTTCCTCCTTTTCCAATAACTGGTAAAGAGCACTTTTATCAAACTGATGAGATTCAAAGTCAGTAGACCTTTCTGCAGAGCTTAGCCTGCTTAATGAGTTGGTGTGTTGAATTACAGAGATAACATTGCTGCCAGCCCTTCTCTCTGCATCAGTATATGTAGCATCTTGAAGATCTTGCTTTATATTAAGGTCCCCTGAGAGTTCAGACAGCCCTAATGGCTTATTTTGGGTCAGAAACTCTTCCTCTTCCACAGCATTCTTACATTTTCTACGTTTCCTTGTGGTATTTTCTATCATGTGGCTTTGAAACGTGAGAGATCTCTCAAATTCTGGACAGATTTTAGTTTTAGTGTCATCTACTCTGTGAATTTTCAGTTCGGACTTCAGGCCATAAACCAGAGAAGAATGGTTGTCTGACTCTGAGTGCCCTTCAAGAGCAGAGTGCTCAAAAGCAGCCTGTCTCATAAGCTTTCTCATGCCTATCGAGCCACGATAGGAGACTTCATCATTTGTCATCCGCTCATCAAAAGAATTACTACTCCTTAGTCCTTGTGGTGCATTTAAGTTGGAATCAGATGTGGTTGGTAGTGAGTTGCTTCGTAAAAATAAACCACTTTCTGGTGGGGTTTCTAAAAGTTGTGAACTACACTGAAACATTTCGGGGACTTCCTCATAGTCTTCTTCTTGAAAAGAGTCGGATTCAATTTTGATTGATCTAACCAGGTCTTTCTTGTGTCCGTGCAAATGAGATGTAGTTTCCCCAGGAACCCTCCCCTTCGTCAATTTAATCATAAAACTTGAAGTCTCATTTATGTCTGTCATGCAAGTTTGTACAGTGATTGATTGCCTTGGCTTGGAGCTTGGTCTATAACACTTCCCAAACATTATTTCTTGGTATGACTTGGCACTTGCACTTGGTTGATTGAACTGCTGCTCTGCACTCTCCGAGCGTGAAAAGTAGCCAGAGTCGGTGCTGCCTTTGCTGTATGAACTGGGAAGGGAGAGAGACTGGTCTGATTCCTGGCTCCTCTTCTCTGAGAGCCTAAGGGCAAGTCTTTGCTTGATGGTGGAAGACTCGACTTCTTGGTCCACCTGAGTGACAACTGCAGGTGGCATCATTTCTCTGAACTGCCATAAAGATATTTTTCCTGATGGTGGCACAGGCTCCTTTTTAGAAGAGCTCTGCATCACAGGCTTATTTTGAGTGAGTTTACTGGACTCTTCTTGTGCAGCGCCCTCTAGGACTTTCATATGGGTAGAACTCTCTGTGTAAAAGTCTTCTATCACCTCATCATCTGTGTCGGTGCTCTGCTCAGCATCAGAGTGCATCTCCCCCTCTCCGACTCCTAGTTCTTCATCCATACCAAAATGCTTACTGTCTTGTTCTGAAAATGGAACCAGGCCTGCTTTGACAGCATGTGTATGAGACTTTCTGTGTTTGTACAGATTGCTTTTCGTTTTAAATGAGAAACCACAAGGAACACAAGGATAGGGACGCTCACCAGTGTGAGAACGTATGTGTTTCTTCAGCACACTAGGTTTTGCACATGCTCTCCCACAGTAGTGGCAAACATACTTTCCTGTCTTCTTTGGTTTCTGCTCTTTTTTGTGCAGACCTTCTGACGGCAAGTCAACTCCTGACTGAAGCCCTCGTTTGCCAGGAGGGACGTTACTGAGTGTCTTTTTCCAGGTGTGGATTGGATGCTGCTCACTATGCTGTAATGAGGAACTAGCTTCTGACCCCACTGTCTTTAGCTCCTTACTCGAACATGAGCTTGTATCTCCTGTGTGGGGTCTCCCTGTCAGTCTTATTTCATCCTCAGTGCCAGGAATATGGGCCCTTTGATATGTTTTAGAATCAGAGTGTTTCTGTTCTCTTGAACTTCCTCCTTTTTGGGAACATCCTGCTCCAGTAGAGAGTTCAGAGGTCTCCATAATGCATGTGTTCTTTTTTTCCAATAATTATGCTTGCTACATTTTTGCTACTTCATGTTGTCACGATAAGCGTCAGGTCTGAATCAATTGTCCCACTTAATTAGGTTTAACGACTGCATCTTTCTAAGTGCCATTAATGTTCCTTTGGATGAATGCAGACTTCAGGCTGATTGCATAATTTTCACAAAATTGAATAATTTTCTTTCCGGATTCATGTCTGGATTTCTCTTCATTGCACTCAGTCTTCGGTGCACCATTTAGTGCTGCTTACCAACAGCAGGTTATCTATGGGAAAATATAAAAACAAAAGTCAATTTTCCATATCAATTCGTGTCATAAGCATTAAAAAAGTAAGGTACTCTCTGTGCTAATAGCGACATTCACATTTTGTTTTTGTAAGTAAAAAGCCAGCCTACACCAAGCAAATAGTTCAAAAGTAGTACAAAAACTTACCATGGCCATATAAGACAGATGCAGGATTATCTGCAGGAATCATCCCTGGCATAAGAATGTCATGAGATGTTCCATCCGAACTGCAAAGCCAGTAAGGAGGGGGTTAGTAACTCCAATAAGGGGCTTAATATGACAAGTGCATTTTTTGTCATAAGCAAAAATGATTAACTCTAAGTGTGCTAAAGTCATGAAATCTATATATTGTTCTTCATATTATGTTGTACATATCTATTATTAATTGCATTTACAGGTGTTCAGAAAAACATCTAACACCCTTTGCTTAAAAACATACTGTTCAATAATACAACCATAAATATTACTGACACTATAACTTAATAAATGTGAATGTCAAAGCTATTATGAACTACACTGTATAGACAAAAGTATTGGGACGCCTGACCATTACATCAACACTGACTTCAACCTTGACATTGCATTCAAATGCATAGATTTTAATATGGAGTTGCTCCCCTCTTTGCAACTATAACAGCATCCACTGTTCTTGGAAGGCTTTCCACAAAATTTTGGAGTGTTTCTGTGGGAATTTGTGCCCATTCATTCTGTAGAGCATTTATGAGGTCAGGCACTGATGCTGGACGAGAAGGCCTGGCTCACAATCTCCATTCCAGTTCATCCCAAAGGTCTTGAATGGAGTTGTGGTCAGAGCTCAGTGCGGGCCGGTCAAGTTCTTCTACACTGAACTCAAAACCATGTCTTTATGGACCTTGTTTTGTGCACTGGGGCGCAGTCATGGAAGTAAGGGGCTTAGTATAAACCCTGAAACACAAATGTATCCCAATACTTTTGTACATATTGTGTACCTTTCAAGGTGCCACTAACACGACAGACCGCATCAACATGCTTGGAGGAGAATGCTAACTACTGATTGAATTATCCGACCAAATTACCTAGTTCCACTGGTCCTTGGTACAGTGCTGATGTATATTGTAGGTGCTTTTGGTTGACAGACAGCTAGCCTTCATGACTGGATATTACAACCACATAAACGATAACATAAGACATTATTTCATTAGCTCTCACACACGCAAACAGGCCTCAGCTAAACCAGCAGTTTAGCATTATTCTATTGCTGTCAGGCTCCACAGACACACGCTGCTTATTTGTCCACCTGCTGTTGTGCGTGCTGCCCATGGTGTGTTTGTGTTTGCCGCTAATGAATGGACCCCATGAGGGCCAGAGATTACAGGTGTGTGTCCTGTTCCTCTTCTGGACTTAACGAGGCCACGGCAGTGCATAATGAACGGTGCCCACGGATGGAGGTCCTGGGCAATCAGGAGCTGTCGATAGTGTAATAATCTGACCCGTGGGGGGGGGGGGGGTACAGGCAGTCGAGCGGCAAGGGCAGGCCAGATGGAGCTACTGACCGTGGGTAATGAAACAGGAAGGTTAAGATTGATCAGAGTGCTCATCATAATCACCACACCCGGAGAGCGAGAGAAAGAAAGAGAGGGGGAGAGACAGACAGAAAGAAACAGAAAGAGAGTGACAGGGAAGGGGGGAGGGGTGTGGGAAAGAGAGAGATAGAGAGAATAAGGGTGAGAGAGAGAGAGAGAGAGAGAGAGAGAGAGAGAGAGAGACCTAAACTGCAAGTCTGTTTACAAGAAAAACAATGAAAACCCATATTAGTAACCATGTTCAGGAATAATGCTGTATTTTTTTCACCTGTTGTTGTGAGGTCAGCACTTACAGGATGTGTCTTTAACAGTAGTTTTGGGAAGAAAACCGAGCAGGTGTTAATTAAAAGCTGCTCTTCATGCCAGAAGAAGACACAAACACAAAGCTGAGTGTAAAAGCAGGATTAGCATGTATTAGTGATTCTGGTAAGTAAATATTCCATTACTGGATGAAAAGACCCCGTAAGTCCTTCCTGCAGGCCTTCAAGTCACCAGTGGAACAGAAACTCTTCAGTTATTTTAATTAACATAATTCAACCACATATCTGAATTATAATTATAATTCAAATTTAATTATATTTTTTTGATTGAATGAAAGATAAAGATTAAGTTCAAGGCTGAAACGAGGGATCACCTGAAGAGTGCAAAATGGCATGCACGTACCCGGGCACTGGCTAGGCAAGATGATCCCTTGAAACTCCCCATCGGAGCAAGTAGGCAAGTATGAGGGTGGCCAGTCATCACTGTGAGGGAGCTTTGGAGTTCAGGGGTTAAGAAAATTGCCTATGCCTCATCAAACAACATCCCAAAAGTGAAACAAATTGGGCCTAGTGACACCCCTGGACTGTAAACTGCATTGTATATATGTACTATAATTTGACACCGTTTTTATTACTACTTACCATATTTTATCATTATTACGTATCTGCTAAGTCTAAAATACGATGCTAAACTTAGGGCCATCACTGGACAGCTCAATCCTAATAAAGCTAAAAGGGGGCCAAGTGATGGGGGGAGAAGGAGGATCACCTAAAGAGAGAACAAGTTCAGCTATGCTGTCTAAGACTCCAAGCCCAACTCCCTCCCAATGGATGGCTATGGCATTACCAGGGAGCAAATGGTGGCTAATCAGGTGTGCCCCACATTACCATTTATTTTAAATTACACTTATTTTTCCATCAGATTATTTTCTTTAATTTATTTCCTGTTTCCTGAGTTTATTTTTTACTTTTACTGTTTGTTTATCTTTGCTCTTTTATCAACTACTCTGCTTAGAGTCAACCCAATTAAGGCTGCTTTACCAGACAACATTCCTGGTCGTTTGCTCAAAAAATGTGCAGACCTGCTGGCAGATGCTCTCACAGATGCTCTCCTCAACATTTCTCTGAGCCCCGAGGTTGTTCCAATGTGTGTCAAAGCCATCACCATCATCCCCATGCCAAAAAAGTCATTAGTGTCCCGTCACAATGACTACCATGCCATTGCACTCACACCAATCATCATTAAGAGAGAAGGTGCAATGGTTAACGGACTGGTGCAGAGTCAACAACCTGTCTCTGAACGTGGACAAAACAAATGAGATGATAGTGGACTTCAGGAGAGTAGCTGTGATCACTTTCTGCTAAACATCAATAGATCCTTAGTAGAGGTCATGCAGAGCACCAAGTTCCTTCACAGAGAATCTCACATGGATCCTCAACACCAGCTCAATTGCCAGGAAAGCCCAGCAGCGTCTCTACTTCCTGCAGAGACTGGGAACAGTGCACTTCACCCTAGTTCTCATTACATTCTACAGAAGGACCATAGAGAGTGTCCTGTGTAGGTGCATCACAGCTTGGTACAGAATTTGCACCGCGTCAGATCGCAAGACCCTACAAAGGATAGTGAGGATCACTATCTGAATAAAAATTTTATCACCTTCTTCTCCCTCCTTCCATCAGACAGAAGGTTCCGCAACATCCAAACCCTCACTTCCAGCATGAGGAACAGTTTCTTCCCCAAATCTGTGAAACTCCTCAGTCTAAAGTGAAGCGTGCTTCACATACAGTCTGAACTGAACTCTTCATTCAGTAATTCTGTCTTGCACATTCTCTGTCCTGCCACTGCTATTGATGCTATTTATCCACTATTATTTATTGTCTACCTCAATATTTGCATTTCTTTTTGCACACTTAACTACTCTGCTGTTAACACACTTTCATTATACAGTATTTATTCAAACTAGTTCTGCAACTGCTCCTGTCAGCTGCATTGTATGTTATCCTGTCCTGTTTGTGTTGAACCATGGTCCTGGAGAAACATTTAATTTCACCGTGCATTGTCATTTCAGTCATACACAAAGTAAACACCTACTTGACTAGACGCCTACTTTACTATTCCCTGTGACACTAATAACAGTAACATTAATAACAACCTAGCAGGCTCAGTTACCCAAATATTGTTTACAGCTGATGCCATACACACCTAGATTCTTGCATAATGCATGTATACACCATAATATTGGAATATCAGTGCAGAACACTGAAGACAACTGAAGTTTAGGTCCCTATTGGAGCTAAATTCATTTTCCCAGTGGAGGTTTGGCAGTGTAATTAGTTGGGATTTGACCAATTAGTTTGAGAAAAAGGATTCCTATAATTCCTCCAAATTCTCTGGGTTAAATGTTTATATCCCAGATATTCATTGTCAGCATTCTGCCATAGAATCTCCTCAATAATAATTAAAAACATAGCACGCAGCCTACAAGCAAGACAATAATTTTGATTCACACTGGGTTAAAATTACTCCACAATTATTGATCAGACTGACGAAACTGGATAAAAATCACTCTTTAATTATAACTGTAGGACTATAAAAGCTGCAAACACTGCAGATTCATACTGGATTAAAATCACTGAACAATTATTACCAACAGATTGAAAAACTACACACTGCATATTATTATTGGATTAAAATCACTCCACAATTAGGCTGAAAATCTCCACTCAGGCTCACCACTAAAAACTGCACACACTGGACAATCACTCTGGATTCAAATAACTCCACAATTATTATAGTCAGACTGCAAAAACTGCACACACTGTAGATTCATACTGGGTTTAAAACCATCCACGTGATTACTGTCACACACACTGCACATTCATTATAGATTAAAATCACACCACAATTATTACTGTCAGACTGTAAAAACAAAATTCATAGTGAATGAGAAGCACTACATTCAGTAGTTTGCCTGCTACTGGGCTCAAAGTCTCAGTGCTGCTGAGGTAGAAAATAGGTGTGTCTGAAGCCTCTCCTTGACAGCTCGACTGCATTCACGTTTTTGCTGTAGCCAGAGGGCTGTGCAGTACAAGCAGTCAAATTATCTTTTATTCTCAAACGCTGCACTGCTGTCTTCACTGAGTCCTGTCTTCCCACTTCTACTACTGCTGTACCATCCACACACTGAAGCCCAAACATACATACACACCCACCTGAATGTCTACTGAGATTACCTCTTAAATTGTACTTAAACTTCCAGCCTGTTTCATTACAAAGCTCTACCTTGTACTTCCACTTACTGACCACTTTATCAGCTCAACTATACAGATGTACAACTGTCATTTTATATATCCTTACTAAGGTCGGGGGTGCCCAGAGCCTATCTCAGGGTCTATGGGCGCGAAACAGGGACCCACTGTGGGCGGGGTGCCAGCCCACCGCCGATGTGTGTGTGTGTGTGTGTGTGTGTGTGTGTGTGTGTGTGTGTGTGTGTGT
>JBBJLS010000001.1:31337171-31358094 GCA_037577275.1 Bryconaethiops microstoma
GAAGGAGGTGGGTAATGAAAAGGAGGGGCCCCAGAACAGAACCCTGAGGCACACCACTGCTAACTGGAGAGGGTTGGGATTGGATCCTTGCATTGTCCCCGTGGTAGAAATGAATCCAGTCCCTGTTTTTTCTCCAGGTCTTGTCTCATCACTGGTCCACAATGAACAACAGCGCTGGTCTACAATCTAGCAACAGATCATTAGATACACCTAACTTATACTGAGACCGGCCATTTTATCAGAAACATCTCCATCTCTGTCTAAGTTCCAGTTCCAGCAAGCCTCATCAGTGGAATCGGACTAAATAGAATCCTTTTAGTGGTGGTTTTATGACCGTCTGCTTTGTAATTTGAATGATAAACAATTTTTAGCATTCCAATATGGTACTGTGTGTTATGACCTGAGTTTATAGTCTGGAATGTTTCCAGTATGTCAGGGAGTGCAAAAAAGGCAGTATTTTTAAATTGCTTCAACAACAAATAGGAACACAAAAAATATACAGCATGCAAAAGTGAATGTTCCAGAAAAAGACAGGTTAGAGAAGCCACATATTCTCCAGGAGATTATACCAAAACCACAGGTGGCCTAGGAAGTGCCTGCTAGATTAGCCTTAATCCACAATCGAATAAGGGTATTCTTACTTCAGTGAAATAATGGTACAAGTAGTTGCTTGCAGGAGTTTAAAATATAAAATAATAATAATATAGGAACTATTTTAATTGTCATTGCTTTGGCTTTCTCTCTGCAACCAGGAACATGCAGAAAAAATCTGTCTGAACAATTAGGCTATTGGGTGCAATGATCTGGGCAATTACCCCTCTTGGACCTGGACTACAGTGATGTAACTTTCTGAAAGCTTACTTCAGCTGATATGAAAAGTTTGTTTAATTTTATATAAAAAAATTCTGTTAAGACATGGCTTGTCCTTAAAATCAATATGTAGTAATCAATATGTGTTCAGCAAGTCACTGAATTCAACTCCAGGTTATTGGTTACAGAGTAAATCAAGGGGGTCTAATATGACAACAACTACAACAATGTAATCAGCTTATGACCAACTCTATTGTGGTCTTACAGGACTGGAATTTTTGATTTGAACTGGAAATCATATTCAAGCAAAGTCAAACATCCTCACAGATGGTCTCTGAGCTGGAAGAGAATTTTTTCTGTGAGAGATAAGAGAAGAAATGAAACATGATTTTGGTCTCAGTTTATTGACAAGACATTATCAAAATTCAGAGGCTGACAAAAACACTTCAATGAATGAACACAAGAAAAAAAAGAACGTTGCCTTATAAATATGATAAATCATGCTTAATATAATCAGGGGCATGAACTAATAAGCTACAAAAAGTTCACTTGGAGTTTGACTCTAAAATCAATATTAAGCTACTTTTCACATATAAGGTTACAGTACCTACTTTGTACTTGATTTTTCAAGCTTCATCTGTTTGATGTGAAAAAAAAACAATGGTTTAGTGCTTCCTTGACTTTACACCAGCTCTTCAAATGTCTAACTGAAGGCCGACCTGATTATCTCAAAGCTGCCATACTCTCTAAATATCAAACAGGTATGTGACAGAAGCCATTTAGTTTCATAACTGGGAACATTCTCTCTTACACACACCAAAATGATTATAATGCCCTAGTTGGCATTTCAAACAAGAAATTATTTTTTTAAATATTTTGTCTGGATGATACTGACAAAATCCGATAATTGTGATAATAACTATATAACAGTATCAGCAGATATTAACTTTATTTAACATTACCATAGATAGAGTATAAAACAAAGAGCACAATAAAGTTAATATCGTGTTATTAGTATTACTATTGCACTATGTTAAAACTATCTTACACGTCAGATATAGTTTGCTTAGATCCGGCTGTCGTTCCATTTTCTTCTCTTTAAATTACATCATAAGAAATTTTACAAAGCATTATACCATACAGAAAACACATATCCAAAAAGGAAACCTATCATTTAATCAAAGCTAAGAGATTTTAAACTGGAAATGGTAGCAGTTAAATGTCAGGTCCTTGATGCAATGTAAAGTGCTCAAAATAAAATAAAATAAAATTAAAAAATAATGGCTAGGTGACAGGAAAACCTGCATTGTATTAAATATTACATCACACTACAGTCTCATGTTATACCAATATAAAAAAAGCACTTCTTTTTTTTTAAATTTATTTGAAGATGCTGAAGGTTCTTCCCAGTTACAAGGGATGCATTCAACCCAAATCTCCTCAAAAACAGATCCTGTTTCGTACAATTCTGCAATACAGTAAAATTACTTGTTGAAAACGCAACACAGCAGTTAAAAGGGAGGGGGGATACAAAGGCAACCATTAGTTAGAGTGCAAATTAATGGATTGGTGTTACAGCACTACACTGATTAAGAAATAATGTATAACTGTGTTCAGAATCAGCTGCTCAGGTTTCCACTTCAGATCTGCTCTCAGCAATCAGAGGTTGTTAGTAGAAGACTGAATGGTAGAGTGAGTGTAGGCTGAATGATCACAGTAGATATGGGATGAACTACCTATGTGCCCTCATCTTGCATCAAATAGATAGATAGATGGATAGATGGATAGATAAAACAGATATAAACACAGCAGGCACCACAGTCTGTGGCAGTTCCCCAGCAATTGCAAAATATGAATTTCACTGACCATTTCATCAGTACAACTGAGTGTGCACATGAAACTGCACAAAAATACCAAATGTTCTTTTCAGTGCATCGCACAAATTCGCTGTTTACTGCCAAACACTTGGTTTGTTAGCTTATAAAAATACTTCACAGATCTTCAGTTACAAGTGAATTATCTCTAAAGATGATTTTAAAATTTCATATCCCATATGGATGTGTATTTAATACATTTGTATTATTTTAAATCACATTTGTATTACAATACATTTGTATTATTTTTAATATGAAAAAATGTTTAAATAAGGGGCTTCAAAACCACATTCTATAATCACCAGCTGCCAATTTATCAACTATTGTTCAGCATACTTTCTGACTGTACTGAAAGTCGGTCACATACATTTATTTATAGTGTCCATGCTTAAGGACACATTACAATCATAAAATAATAAAACAGGAGGAGGCACGTCTTATAACAAAGAACATGACAGTGAGACACAGACAGTATATTCAATAAATAGAGGTAAAGTGGAACACTGTGGTAACAACTGAGTCTAAGGCACATTATAGAGTGTATGCATGTAGGAGCCCAGCTAGGTAACTCAGAGCCAGGCCATGCAGAGATTTTTAAGTGTTGGGAAGCACTTAAAAGACAATTTGGTTCCTTTTTCTCTTTTTTTTCCCTTTTTTTTGGAGCAAGTGACGACCCTGACAGCTACACCAGCAACAGCAACCCCAAATATTAGCAAACTTTGTATTAGTCAAACTGTCAAAATTATTTTAGACAATCAAACTAAAGTCAGAAACCTTTGACAGTTCATGGCTTAGCTGTGAAAGTGGCTTTTGGTTTGCACTGGCGATTCTCACACAACTTCTCACACAGCTGAAACACAATGTTGGCAAAATATGAAGCTGAAATGTGTGTGTCAGATGATGCCACCAAAGAATTAAAATAGAACACCATTTATTTAGACCCATGCCATTTTATCTAGACCCATGCTGGCTGCAGGTTTTATGGTATTTACATTTATTGCTGAAATTTTGTAATCCTTATAATATCCCATCGTGTGGGATACACAAGAGAGGTGCACTGGCAAAGTAATACACACCATATGGGCACACTATTTCCTTCAGCTCTTGTATTTATAGGGTGGAGTTTTCACTTCTGAGTTTGTTGGCCTGAAAGAGAAATTACTAACAAATGTATAATTGCATCTGCAGCCTCAAAGGAAATCAACAAAACGTGATAGTCTGAAGTTTTCTCATGTTCAATTTATTAACTGCAGAGGTCGCAAAAATATAATTTACTATGTTGACATTCTTGTGCATGTTGAAAGAATTTTCTGCTGTTGAAAGAATCTTATTTAGCATTGTATTCACTGTGCTGCACCGAATCATCCATGACATACAGAGTTCTGAAGAAAAGCTCTGTGATAATACGTATGATGTAACACTACACTGTAACTTACATAACATACAGCACTATATCAATATACCCAGCACTATCCAGCTGGCAATCCTGAATATTCTACAGTCATATGGAGGGCTACATTAGCTCAACTGATTACATAATGCAACCATCGTCTAGTGGTCAAACACAAAAGTCCTGCTTTTGAGGAACGGCAGAATTCTCCTCTGGGTCCTGAAGGAGGTTAAGACAAAATGGGGGAGTAACATCAGTTTGTCCAATGTGAATACAACAAAATGGTGGAAAAGACACTAAATAAAGACTTAACTACTACATCATTCAATATACTTCAAATTTCAGACTTCTATCAGTGCCTCATGCTATATATAAACATATACCTAAATAACAATGTCTATGGCTGAGGACCAATCACTTATGTGCTTTTCATGCCAAACCATTTCTTCAAGTCGTGATGTTGGATTGAAAATATTTTCCTCAAAATGATCTGCATTCAGTATGTACTGGCAAGTTGGATACAATATGGCACAAGATAAGATAGCTGGCCAAACCCAGCCCCACAGCGGCACAATGTCATTGCTGAACAGTACAGTCAGGGAGTCATGAGACCAAGCCTTCACCTCCAGGGCTAAATCAACTCATCAGTACACTTCCCCACTCCACCAAAAAAAGGAACGAGCTCAGCTCAGAAGACTCCATTTAGGATGGAGCAAGATGACGGCAATGCACAACATAACATTAAGCAGTGTCTGATTACATCGAACAATATCATGGCAAAACCTTTATAGTGTTTCTAATTTGCACAGGCTGAAATCTTTTCCAAAGATGTAAACACAAAACTGAAGCAAATCTGATGTGACCAAACTTCAAACAAAATCAAATACCTACAATGTTATCTACCACCCAAATCAAACACAGATGTTATACATGCACACACAAGAAGTCACAGGTCACAGAGATCAACTCAAACAAAACAAAAACTGTTACGGCAATACAAAGGAAGAGCCAACCGATGACTACTGAACATGTAATAGAAATTTAATTTCAAACACTTTACAGTATTTTCTTATCATACAACATAGTACATATTACATGTACTAATAACTATGGGCAAATAAGATATAAAAACATATGCATAACAAGAAACAATAAATAATCAATAAATCACATTCTCACTGCTACTCCTTATTTACAGCACACTCACGGTGAGCCCTGGTGAAGCAGAGCAAGGGGAAACAAAAACCCTGCGGTGCTGTAAACACACTAATATAAACTTCATTTATAGCCCTTTTATAGAACACATACACTACTGTATAGTCTTAAAAAGGCTTGACATTTGATGTATGTAATTGTGTAGGCACAATAAATCATGTAAATATCAGTAGTTGAAATAAAATGGATTCAAGCATGTTCCATTTATTCATCTTGAGTCTGAAGTAATTGATTTTGCATCCCTGTGTTCATTTTGGAAAACTGTTATTTAAATTTGGAAGTGGAAGACTTGAGTTAACTGTACTGTGTGCTAGTTCTTTCTACATGAGCACAGAGTGTCAGCTAAGCTCTACTTTGTATAAAAACCTCTAAGGCACCTACAAAATGCATGAAGTGCAGTAAATACAGCATTGAATTTGGGGAAATCTGTTTTTATTTGTTGGTAGAATGGTTTGAGATATTTTGCTCAAAGGAGCAGTTTTAAGGACTACTACTACAACTGCATTTTTTATTTCATTCCCATGATGTGCTCACATTGACACGATGAATGAAGAAAAAACTATAGAATATAGGAAAATGGTCACCCAAAGTATATTCCATACTGAGTTTCTCTGTACAAAAGCAGGAAAGGGAGACCTCAAGACTTCCTCCGTTTGTTTGCCATGCGGACGTCCAGAATTGGTGCCAGACCGCTAACAGCATGCACGGGTTAGACTCATGCGTTGATGGTAGCATAAACAAACAGAGAGACAGACGTCACTACAGCAGAGCTCGCATCTGTTAGGCATGACTCTTTGGATGTTGCACGTGCAAGAACTGAACATATTCAACAAATTATAAGACGTTACATAGCAACCTCCCCAAAACGTTTCCACATTGATTTATGCTTATAGCAACCAAACGTTGCAATTTTCTTTGTATGCTTTACAGTTACATCAACCAGCATCCTCTACTGAATTATAGGGGAGTTTTGAAGTTTGACAACCATTAAATTAGACAATAAGAAAGCAGAAACCTGACAGTTTTTTTAGATAGCAAAGAACAACAGGTGTAAACTGTATGTGAACCAGACAGGGGTTGTGCTGTAATTCACCATGATCCATCACTGCGATAGACAACGTTGTTAAAAACGTTCAGTTACACCGTTATATTTACTGATTTAATATACTTGTTTGTGTTGATTGTATGTGTAGACAAAAACATGCTCACTGTAAGTGTCACAGTAGACTTGACTACAGCAGTGAATCGTTACATGTAGGTACACAGACAGTCGAGCATCCACTAAATACAGCATGAACTTATGATCCAGCTTTGGCATAGATGACTGTGTTCCCCTATATTTTACATTCCCTGCCTGAATTATCGTCGCCTTCCATACAACTAATTTGCATTAGCCAACAGCCATTTATGCTCTAACAAATATGCTCAACCATTTTCACATATGATAATTAAATGTAATAACTGCTGTTATGCATTTTTTTGTGACGTTTTATGTGAAAATCTGACAGAGCAACCTATATTTCGGTAAAACTGCTTTATAAAACGGTTATAACTGTGTAATAATAATGATCCTAATGAAACAAACTCAAAAAGACGAGTGTATTTAAACAGCAGGCCCAACAAGCATCTGAGACAAGCTCATTTAGATACTGTCAATAAATAACAAAATGTCTGATTTCAACTGGCAGCTAATCAATACCATCCCTAGCAAAACAACAGAGGATTTTAGTAAACGCATGGAAACCAAGCAGAGTCGAAAAGTGAAGATCAAAGTTCAGGGTGTTTATATGAAGAAGAGTAACATGCCATGCAACAAACTGAAGATGCTGTTAACCAATTAAGGATGTGCAATTTAGGGATAATAAAAAAAATAAATAAATAAAAAACTAATATGACTATGCTATGAATTGCTTAATTAGTTTTCATGATGCTTTCCCAAATTACTATTTTAAATTCATATTCAATATTAAAAGCACTTCAATCAGAATTTACCTGCTTGTTTCAAAGAGCTAAGAGAAAAAAATAATTAATACCAAAATTATGTGTATTTTTGTAAGCGCAGATGACAACTGAAACTTATGAGGATTGCACATTTGCGCTGACAACATCATTTTTACTGAGCCGTTAATTCTGAAAACCTTTAAATTGGCTACCATCCAGCTTTATGAATAATACAGCAAGAAAACTCCATTTCAGTTTTTCAAAAATAAATCAGATGTCTGGGGTGGTATAGATTCTTTTATTTATTAAAGTAAGAAAAATATCTCAGGGTATGATAGTTAATTGAATTATGCATTCTCAACTTCCCTTGAGACAAGAGCTTCTGACACACCACCTTAATGTGCTGATGGAAAATATGGAAAATGATTTTCTGCTTTAGGGCAGTAGTCACTGATTGGCAGCACATAGGCCAAGGCACATAAATTTGAGGTTTTTACATGTCCTGTGTTATAATTATAACATCTGAAGCAGACATGTAATGCCTCTAAAGGATGTTACATATGACTCTGCTGTACACATTAAAATCCAAATACCTTACTATCCATTCACATCAGGCTTTGCTATATAGCTGTGTGGCTGAGTAAAATAAATTGTCATCTGCTGGCATGCCCACACTCTTCAGTTTTGGAAGTGATAAATACAGATGTCAAATGTGCCTGAACATACATCTACTCCATCTCTGAAACTGATGAATGGAACTAACAAACTAAAATGGCTCACACTGTTGTGCTGAAAACAAAAGTAATACCAGCGGCGTACAGAGTGTACCGTTAAGCAGCTCAAGTGTTACAATGATTATCCGTCTGTCATTGTCCCCACAACCTTGTACAAAATAAATATGAATAAATCACAGGCCTTTTATGACTGTATAAGTCAATATGTTGGTACGGTACTATAAACACATCAATTCAATATTCTCTCGACAGCACAACTCCACCAGAGTCCATTACATCTGTAACTCTTTCTGTAGGTCACACAGCAGGGAGTCTAAACTGTCCACATGGCGTGTTGTGACGAGCTTTCACTGTCCTACTTATTGCAGACACTTGCACTAGTGATCCAATTACTGCCAGCAAGTCATCATGTGCTCCCTATCACTTTCTCTCCCTTTGTCTGGTTGGGCAGGATATGTATTCTCAATGAGAATCAGACCACAACATGAAGAAAAAACGAGAATGACTTAAAGATCTTGCATTTGTCAAATGTAACAAATGTGTCCTCAAAACTTCAGATTTCTGAAATTTGAACTGTTTTATGATGACAATGATTACTTCTTCGCAGACTGAAAAATCTGCAATGAAATGTTACCGCACACAAATAATACACAAATTAGCAAGAAAAAATACAAATATCTACAATTTAGAAACAACCTTGATGTGTGTACTTTGTCAATATAACGTTTACCGAACATCAAATGTTAAGCACCATTTAGAAACAATGAATGAGACAACTTTTTAAAAATCAGGCTGAAACCATCAAAGCTGCAGTTTCACCCTAAACAGAATTACTATTTTGGACACTTTACACTTATTTTCCATTTCACCTTAACTGACGCAATGTTACACTCTGAAAGGAAGGTGGAATCGAAAATTCTAGCAAGACAATAAACCAGAGGGGC
This sequence comes from Bryconaethiops microstoma, assembly GCA_037577275.1. Taxonomy (NCBI): domain Eukaryota; kingdom Metazoa; phylum Chordata; class Actinopteri; order Characiformes; family Alestidae; genus Bryconaethiops; species Bryconaethiops microstoma. The sequence continues at coordinate 31,346,080 of JBBJLS010000001.1, forward strand.
TAACTTAGCAAAGGATCTTGAAGTTTAATTCAGTAAACCAGCTAAACTAGCAATGTGTGCACCGAGCATGATTCAGAGAAATGCAAATGTGCAGCAACAGCACACTAAATCCAACTAATTTAAGATGCAAGATGTACATTTATTTAAATACATACGCACTCACCCTACCGCCCAACTGCTGATTACACCCAAACCTCAAAAATGATAACATGCATGTAGCGATGAAATAAAATTCTAGGTCTGCTGGAACTTTTTTTTGCTGTGGTGTCAAAATTATACTTAAATGTTAAACTAGTGTTCCAATGTACATTTGGAATACTACTGAACAAAAACATTTCAAATTGACAATGTCTAAAGTGCTTTTGAGGACATTTTAAAATGTCAAGATGTATAGTGTCACGATTACAGGCTACAAACATTGCGGTATTATTTATATACCATATCGCCTAGCCCTAACGGTAACACAATTTTGCTTGGTATAAAGACCTTTTGTTACATTTTTACTAAAGTTTCTAAAATACGCAATACTCAAAAAACACTCAACTTTTCTTTCAAACACAGATCAAACACAAAGCATTACTGTACCTTTGAGGGCAGGGAGCTTCTGCAGCTCACGGTTCTTGCTGAGGTTAAAGCGTGACGAGCTCTGCCGGCGCTCCTTTTTGACAATCTGTGGGCCGCCTGAGTACTTGATTTTGTTGAGCTGAGTCGGAGGTGGAGTGCTGTTGCTAGGACGTTTGCTGGCTGTCTGTTGCTGCTGTGCCTAAAGGAAACCACAAACACACACACACACACACACACACACACACACACACACACACACACACACACACACACACACACACACACACACAAAGGTAAGTCAGACCACATTACACACATTCTTCTCTAAAAACCCTTACAATTTCTGTCTATGTCACCAACTCATTTGCAATGCGACTGACTGAAAAAGGAAGAGAGGAAACTTGGACACTGAATTGATCCAATGAAAGCATCACTTAGCAGGTTGTGCATGGCCTGAATCACTTTGAATGACAACACTTTGTAAAGCTTGGATTTGCAATAATATTAAGTTTCACAGTTCATTAGTATTCCTAAGCACTCCAGACAATAATGAGATATATTGTTCTGTTACAGAGACACAGTGGCTAAAAGGCTGCCGTGCAGCCGTAAGTGCTCAAAAAACAAAAGGGATGATAGCAGAGCGGGAGCCATTCATAATTCATTGTTTTCTCCTAATATGAATACACTTTCATGTTGGTCACGTGTAAAGTAGCCCTTTCAGTCCAATAACATTAAAAGCAGAATGACAAGAGCTACAATTTCCTGGACAGAATAATATCAAAACGGTCAAATATGATTCCTCATCAATGACGAATTCTAAAGTACTTACATGCTAAATACTTTTTATTTAACAGTACTCTTGTAACTGCTTTTCAAAAATGACAGTCTAACTTATTTAGAATTTACACAAACACACAAGCTTTTTTTATAATTAACTATACAAAAAAATCAAATCCTTAAAACAATTGTCACTGACTGGTTTTGAAGTGCAACACTGCACACTGTAAGAGCAATTCAACTGGATGTGAAAGCTCATGCACAAGTTTCATCAAAATAACCACCCCTTGCCTTTAACATTGCAGCACAGATTCACAATGTCCCTTTCAGCACTTTGTGGAAATAACTTGTGTCCAAATGCTCCAAGCATCTTTTCAAGCAAGCAAACAATTCTGTCTCATTTGCCGGACACTCATTTCAAACTTGTTGGTACAGCTCATCCCTGCAGCTCAATGCTAGAAAGATCTCGAGACTGGGGAGGCCAAGATATAAATTTTAAAAACTTTTCTTTGGACTGGATATCAATTTCGAAGAATGCTTGGGGTCATTATCCTGTTGAATTAAATTTTGTCCAATGATATGTAAACCAGAAGAAATTGTGATGTTAAGAATCTGAGTGATACTTCTTCAGGATTCAACACAAAGGGAATGTCAACGCACTAAAGACAGACCTGATTCGCCTTCTAAACCAATCCGAGCCTTTCAAAATGGTCAAATACGATTCCATATCAATAATCTATTCTGAAGTAATTAATAAATAATATGTTACTACAGACTACAGAATACTGAAAACCAGAAAACTAGTCACTTATATTTAAACATTTATTCTTTTCTTGTAATAACATTCTAGAAAAACCATTGTATCCTTTTTTGTTTTTCTTAATCCGTGGGTGGACCATAACTTCTGGCCTGTAGTGTGTTCACACACACACACACACACACACACACACACACACACACACACACACACACACACACACACACACACACACACACCACGATGTGTACTTCTTAAAAAATGCATTTACAAAAAATAATATTTTTATATAATATCTACTACACTGAAAACAAAGCACAACACTCTGAAAATAACTCAGTTTAGAGAAAGGAGTGCACAAATGATCCCAAAAACACCAAACACACAGCAAAGTACAAAGGTGAGAGCATCATGAAATGGGGCAGTTTTACATGAACGATTCTGGGACAATTTCTGACAAATATGAATTTGAACATCAGATAATAAACTGTAATGGCATAATCCATAATCTTTTTCTAACTTAAATTTCATTTGAATAGTATACAAACATTATTTCATGCAGGAAGACTTCAAGACAGATCTCATTGTAAATTGTAAACTATTATTGATTCATGTCTTGGATCAATAAAGGACAACCATCACAAGCAAAAAAACCCCCGAAACAATAAGATAATAGCAGATATACTACGATTTGCCAATTCTTTTTTAATCAATTAGGGAAACACAAACAATACTGTTAATAATCTAAATAACTACAAGTACTCAACAACTAATAAAGCAGTTTGAATTAACCTGTGATTCAAAATTCCACAAAAACAGCAGAAATTATTTCGTTTACACGAGTGAGTAATGATCGAAAACATTATAAACACTAGTGAGTAATGATTGAAGAAATCATGTTCATGAAAAGTAATGATGCTCATGAATAATAATTCATTAATAATTACAACACTTCATTTTAAAAGAAAATTTTGCTCTTTCCCAGTCAAACAACTGTACCATCAGCACAGGCAGACAAACAGCTTTAATGTATCATGGTGAACAATCTTCCAAAACTAATTATTAAATTTAAGAACAAGTGATGAACAAGTATACTGATTTTAAATGTGTGCACAAAGTTCCAGTATAAACGCAAAAGCCTTATTTTTGCACACTCATGTTAAGACCTGCCCGTGGTATGACAGTGCTGGTCACAGTGGACGGCGCTTGCATGACTAAGTCGGACTGAAAATAGACCTAATCGATAAACTTCTCACTGTGCAACAACAACCTCTTTGCTCAGTTTCCTGTCACTAATACCAGTTACACTCTTTCCTTAAAAAGGCATTTGAGAATCCTGAAGTCACTGAAGCAGGCTATTATATCATAGTTCAATAGTTCAATTAGAGAGATGTCCAAGTCCAGTTTCCATTTCCCTTCTGTTGCTGTGGTAGAATAATGAATATCTGACCACTTGAAAGTGTTACAATCACAATTGTGTATACAGTATATTATAACTGAAGCATGCTCTGACTACAGGACAGAACATTTATGGTGGGTTATATGATATGTTATAATCATTATAAACCATTTCTAAAAAGAACTCTGTCTTCTACGATGGCAGGGATACATTTCATTAGCAGGAAACACAAGTCACAGCCTTCCTCCACAGGCTTTCAGCTAGAAAGCACAGCCGAGGCGCCTGCCCTCACACAGGTCAGCTGCTCCGGTTAGCCGCTCCCTTCCTGACTAAACACACTGTAGTCTGGATCAAGACTGAGTGCTCTAATGGTCCTCTGTGCACTGTATGAAGATATAGATTCAGCCAACAACCATCAGCATGAACTAACATTAAGTTCTTCTCAAGCTATAATGTAGCCCTGATAAACAATCAGCACATCCAACAAAGGAAGACCACACATTACAGATGAATAAAATCACTAGTATGTTTTAAAGTGTATCTGAAAACACTGCTATAGAATTTTCTTCTCAGCTAACTATAGCACACCAGTAAGTTTTCAGTCAGCTCATTTTCGAAGGATTCAGTTAAGATTCAGTTATCCATGTTCTGAGATGCACCAAGAATAAACAACGAATCCAACAAAGACCACAGACTACATATGAATAAGAATATGTTTAACATGGGTACTATCTGAAACTACTGCTATAGAATTTTCCTTCAGAGTAAATTTTAGTACACCAATAAGTTTCCAGCCAGTTTATTTTTGGAGGATTTAACTGAATGCAGCATGGGAACATTATGGGAAAACTCCAGGTTAGTATAAACCCGTAAAGACATAAAGGCCACATTTCTTTTTACCTCATCTGAATTTTCAGTTCCAGAATCCTTCCCAGCGCTGACATTACTGTTTTTGGTGCTGCTTTTTGCAGATTTGGGTGACTCCTAGAAGCACAAAAACAAAATCAGAGTTTCAAAAATGAAAAGAAATGCTTAAGACTTGTTAAGTCAAAGCCCTGAAATTGACACATCACCATCATGCAGCACTGATCAGAGTGACAGACCATCCACCATACTGTGCCCTGCTCGAGGAAAAGCACCACAGACTGAATTGAGATTATGATTAACATTAAGATTATTTGGATTAATTCATGCTCAGCCTGGCTATAATTGACACATCCCCATCATGCAGCACTGATCAGACTGAGTGATCATCCACCATACTGGACCCTGTTGGAGGAAGAGGACCACCGACTGAATAGATAATATCAATAAGACTATGATTAAGAACATAAGGATTAATTCAGACATGACTGGCACACAGCGCCTGTCTGTTGCTGTCATCCACCCCTGTCATCTGCATTATAGCCCGACAGCTAGTGGGTCAACTTCAACACGAAACGGTTCATGACCAGAAAAATAAGCTTTTCCTCCTTGTTTACATCTTTAACCACTGCAAATATATTACCAGAGTAGGATATTTCATTAAAAATAGATGGTTAACCAACACGTTGGTGTCCGTGTCAACAGCTCGAAGCTGACAGTCAGTCGGTGCTGCGACAAATGTCTTAATGCTGTTTTAGCTGAATAAGGAGATAAAACTGGGGGTAAATAAGAGTTTTAGACAGCTAACCAAGCTGACAGTGATGTGTTTGCATAAATACTGTCAGCACGGATTAAAAATCTCTACTGAGACGAAAGAAGCTACACTGACAGTTAGCCGTCTCGAAAGGTTAAGAACAAGACAGCTAAAATTTAAGTCGAGACAGTCATAACAGTCGTAACAAAAACATTTTCACAAACGCCCAGTTATAATGCAAATCACCTAATGCTTGCTATGCGCGTTTGTATTCCCAGATAAACGAAATTCCCCTGGTTAGCTGTTAGCTGTCCGGCTAACAGGACGCTCTGTTTTAGCGTTAGCTAGCAGGAGAAGCTACTCGGGCCTTTTGTAGGATTCACAGAACACATAAACTCCCGTCGGGTTCAAAAACTACATCAAACTAAAGCAGAGAGTCCGCGACGCCAGTCTAGAGAATACTTTACCTTCTCCTTTTTCGTTTTATTCGGCATTTTGCAGGTGTTCTTCAATCTAAATTTGCACGGCGGCTCTCCGTGACAGACTGTGCAGCACTTCGCGCTCGTCTCTCTCTCCTCCCCTCTGTATATGTCTCTCACTCACTCCGTCTCTCTGCTCCCTCTCTCTCTCTCTCTCTCTCTCTGCCTCTCACTCACTCTCCCTCTCTCACACACTCACTTTGTGTCTGTCTGTCTGTCTCTCTCACACTCAATCACTCACTCATTCTGTGTATCTCTCTCTCTCTTGCAGGGCGAGCACATTCCCATTGGTCGGTCCTGGGCGACACGTCCTGGAGACAGGCAGCAGGACATGACTATTGGGTCTTGTTGGAGAAATGCTGGCTCGGGGAATATCTCCTATACCACAGTCGGTGTTGTCCACAAGTGTTTATTGAAACAACGCGTTTGTCCTGTCAAAATCTACTACTGTTGAATTTCCGTTGTAGAGTACTTGTCACCTCGTAGCACACTATATGGACAAAAGTATTGGGACACACTTGTTTGTCATGGTTTGGGATAGGCCCCTTACTTTCAGTGGATGGCAATCTTAATGTTTCAGCAAACCAATACGTTTTGGACAACGCCATGCTTCCAATGTTTGGGGAAGGGCCTTTTCTTTTCCAGTGCACAAAGCTCTATACAAACACGGTTGGAGGAGTTGGATGTGGAAGAGCTTGACTGGCCCGCACAGAGAACTGGAACGGAGATTGCGAACCAGGCCTTCTCGTTCAGCATCCATGCCTGACCTCATAGATGTTCTACAGAATGATGGGGCACAAATTCCCACAGAACCTCCAAAATCTTGTGGACAGACGTCCAAGAAGAGTGGAAGCTGTTATAGCTGCAAAGATAGGACCAACTCCACATTAAAGTCTAGGTATTTGAATGCAATGTCTTTAAAGTCCCTGTTGATGTAATGGTCAGACGTCCCAATACTTCTATCCATATAGTGTATATATTTTTGTTCTCGTAATTAATACATTCTTTGAAATGCATGGTTTGCAAGAAACTCTAGCAAACAAAACAAAAGCAGGGTAAGACGTAATGCATATTATTCATGAATTTTTCAGTGATCATAGACATGAGACGTACTTTTTTTTTTTTTAAAGAAAGTCTTTAGTATGAATGCATTACGCGCACAATAGTCTGATCAAGACTGTAAATGCTGTCATAGGCCTTTAGGATTGGCTCCTTCTCTGACTGTTTAGAATAGCGTGCTCAGTTCTTATGTGTTTGTGTTCACACAGTCAGCACTGAGCTCGTGTCATTATAAAAGCTTTTCTTGCTGTGAGTCAGATGTGCTGTAGCAGAGAAAGCATCTAATAAGCCTCGTAGAGAAGTACGCTCAGAAATGAGCTTATCTAAAGGGCAGGGCTGTTTAATGACAATAATACATTTAAACTAACTGGAGAAACACCCTATGGACAAAAGTATTGGGACACCTGACCATTACACCAAAAGGGACTTTAAAAACATTGCATTCAATTACATAGACTTTAATATGGAATTGGTCCCACCTTTGCAGTTATAAGCCTTTCCACTCTTCATGGAAAGATTTCCACAAGATTTTGGAGTGTTTCTGTGGCCATTAATTCTGTAGAGCATTTATGAGGTCAGGCACTGATGCTGGACGAGAAGGCCTGGCTCGCAATCTCCATTCCAGTTCATCTCAAAGGTGTTGGATGGGGTTGAGGTCGGGGCTCTGTACAGGCCAGTCAAGTTCTTCCACACCGAACTCATCCAACATGTCTTTTTGTGCACTGCGGCACAGTCATGCTGGAATAAAAAAGGTTCTTCCCAAACTGTGTCCACGAAGTTGGAAGCATGATGTTGTCTAAAATGTCTTGGTCTGGTGAAGCATTAAAATGATTGCTCTTTACTGGAAGCAATGGGCCTAGCCCAAACCCTGACTAACAGGTTTGTCCCAATACTTTTGTCCATATAGTGTATGGACTATATGTGAACTGCTCTGAATTTGCATGATGTTAAGGTGACTGAGCACAATCTAAAAACCACATCACCAAACAACTCTGCTGAATGAATGGCAACCTCAAAGCCAGCAATGTGTTCTGTACTTTATGCCACATATCCATGACCGGTCAAGTGTTACTTTTACTCCTTAGAAGTAGAAGCATAGTATTCACAGCTAAGCTCGACCATACAATTGTAGAAATTGCTACAGTATCAAAGCACTGCTAGTTTCTTTGCCCACGTGTAGTGATGTACAAATACACTTGCCCCCTCTGACCCAGGGTTACAGTAGATAGCCAGTAGAGCTACTGTAGAAGGTATAATTATGCATTCACATCAGATGTGGAGCAGCAAACAACCACTGAAAATATCCCAATCTTGATGTATTGCTGTATAATTATGCAATATAGACATCAAACAAAGTATTCTGGCTTTAAAACTTTTTTCCTGCCTTACAATTACTGCAGTTAATTAATCCTGGTTGGCATATCAGGACAGCAGTCCATGTTCACACGCATATTACGATGTGACTTTAATGAGGTTATATAAGATTATCTGGTTCAGACCTCTGAGCTCGTCTTAATTAGGACATCCAAAGACTTCTCACCATTGTATCAGAAAGGAAATATCAAGCAAATACATCAGTGTACTTTAAAACACTATCTCTATGTCGACTCCGCTGGGTAGAATCACTGTTCAAATGTCCAGCTTTTACACAAGCACATTGGAGGTGGTGTGACCAGTGATGAGGGGTTGACAGGAGTCAGCAGTCAGAGTGTGGAATTTCAAGGTCACTCTGACCTCATTCTTGGGTTTCCCTCTGTACTGGAGGATGAATGACTGAGTGATTATATGAGTGATGAAGATTATAGAGGTGTATCAGTGCCCTCTCAGGAACAACGAGTATCTCTGAATCACAAAAAAGACAGGCAAGAGCTTCTACTCACAGAATCGTGGACTATATAAAAGAATGAACACCTTTCGGCAAGTATATTTGAGTTATCGTTATGTCTGTCAACATCTGAACATGTTCTGAGAGTGTCCTAGGAGTCGATGGATGGAAAGTGTAAAAGTTTGACCAAGAGTTCTGGCTTCTCCTTTGGACACCATTCCAACACATATGTGTGGACACCATCAGTGACAACATGAAGAGTGAAACAACAAGGAATAGCAAGTCACAGGAAAACATTTCCAGACTCAGGGGAATGTCATTACGTCATGTATCAGCCCCCCCGCCACAGTATCAGTGCCCACAAGAGCCAAAGCATGGCAACTCATAAAATAGAGCAGTCGTGCAGCTGAAAACTACAGCGGCATCTCAGCCAGGAAAGGACCGCATGATGGGTCACTACACGATGAGTACGAGCCGAGCAGTCAAGGGCAGACTCAAGCCGGCAAGTCACCCTCCAGCAAGCACAGATAAAAAATCAAACATAATGATTGCCATCAAGCTACAAACCTGGTGCTCAAATACAGCTTTGTCCAGTGCCTCCAGTCATATGGAGCCCTCCTCATAATTCCTGTCTGTCATAATCCAGCACATCACCAGCGAGAACAGCATTCATAGAGCCAAATCTGCATCCCTTTAATGATCCACTTCTTGCTTATTGAGAGTACACTATAAGACCTACTGATGTAAGCGAGTCACCACAGAAAATACCTCACTGAGACGTGTATCCAGGAACAAAAATAGCAAAGGGGCCCTGTTAAGGGTTATGCAACAGCCCACACTGGAGGCCACTTTTGAAGCAGCAGAAAGCAGTGCACATAGATCACTCAACCACTGTCCCCCATGTAGATGCACTTACCCAGAAACACTAAATCTGACTTTTTCTCAGTGAAATGTTTACATAAACATATAAGAGTCCTGTAACAGCTCTGGTACTGTACAGCATTCTGATACACTATATGACATTTTACAACCATGTAATAACGAGTCGCTTCATAACAAGCACACATTCTAAACAAAATCTTCTCTTTGTGGTCATTCCACTATATTGATTGAACAAAAAACATTGTTAACCATTAGATCTGATCCATATCACCATTTAATCTTATCATCACTATGATTTGCTCCCTGCCTCCAACCTTGACTTTTAAACACAATACAATTTGCACTACTAATAATATTTGACCTGCTATGGCTACCATCTTAAGTTTCAATATAGAAAAACAGCTGGGTGCACTTGTGGTTAGGGGGATTAACATAATATGATATGATGCAGATGCTGTGTTGTGTGCCAGTCTGTTAATATTAGGCTCCTTAGATAGAGTTAAACCCCTTAAGTAACATTAGACTCTTCTAATATAACAACATTTGTCTTAGCTTTTTTCACTCCCTTTTCTTAATGTAACATGAGATTTTGTAAGAGAGTGTAAGAGAGTGGGGGGGTGCACAACCAAGCGCATTTTGTTTTTTGCTGAACAATTTATTCAATATTTAAAACAATGTATCTTTTTATGCATATAGTTGAATAATGTGTATTTTTATATGCTCATTAAATATCTTTATAAAAAGCTCTAATGAAAAATACTTGATTGGAAAAATTCATTTTATATTGAAACATTATTACTATTTTAAAAACTTCCATTTAGTTAAAAAAAAAATTAAGGCGCACAGCGTTACTGTTGTTGTGTAAGAAAAAATCCCTGAGATGTAAAAAAAAAAACTAAACAAAACTGCAATATTAATGTAAAGACTTTTAGTGCTTGTCTTGCATGTTACAAGATTTTGTGTTGGAAACTGTCACCTGGTCTGTGTCAGTTCACACAACTGGCTAAATCACACATTTACCTAACAGCAACACACAAGCTGCTTTCATGCAGAGTGATTTGCAGCAAGCTTCCCCCTTTAACCCACTTTCACAGTGTTACTGTTTCTTACAGTTTTGTTGCCAGTGTATTACCAGGTCATGGTATCAACATGTATCACTAATGCCTTTTCAGAGCTCCTCCCGATAATGCGGCATTTCTGAACAAAACAGTAAACCATAAATAGCGCAGCATTCAACTGTTAATTTGTGCTTGTTTCGCTATACAAATTCTCTCATCACGGAATGGCAATTAAGCAATTAAGAGCACTTTTAACTGAAGTAACAGGTTTTAGTCACCTGGTGTAATAACGTGAACATTTGTCCTCAATAATAAATAATATTCAAGGAAATGAATATGGAACAATTGTGATATTCATATGTCAAATTTCAATTTGAATATTTATTTTCTCTTTAAAGAGAAAAAACAAAGATGAACAAAAAAATTCAAAAGGAAAATGCAACAATATTATTCACAAAATGCACAGATTTGTGCAAATGAATGACACGGATTTCACTCTGGGGCTATACAGTATTCTCAGCCTAGGGTTGTGAAATCATCTACAGCTTGGTTCGTCATCTTTGTTTTATTGACAATGGTCATATAAATCTTTGAACGCTAGTGTATATGGAGGGACGTGGGTAGCTGTTATTGTTAACTTGGGTCGGTTTAGTAACACCATGATAAAACAAACCCAGCCGTCTGGAGGCTGTACTTTAACCTGACTAGCTCTTGCTGAGAACTGATAAAATATTTCAAAATCATCCTATGTTACAGCCACCAAGAGGGTGAATAAAATAAAATAGGTTTATAAGTTGTGACTCAGTTACTGTTATTGAAAAACACATAATGAAGTTGCTTCCATGAAACAACCACAGTCTTCATATTGGATCTAAACAATTATCTGCTAGATTGATGTCAGTGTTTGTAGATGATGTTACTATGAGAATACAAAAAAATGCTTGTTGAAGTGGTTAAAGTATATAAAGTATGACACATTTTACCCTGCAGTATATTCACTGAACTCCCTTAGATTTATGATTCGTTGTCTAGTAGCACTGGGCTGGTACAGAAATTCTTAAACAGCGACAAACAAAGGCAAATTATAATTTATAATTCTAATCATTACATAATTATAATAATGGCTCCAAAACTGATCATTTATGCATACCAGTAATAAACTAATTATCAAAATCCCAAAGCCAAGGCCTAGAATACATACATCTACAGCTGCAATCTGACGCTGCACTTCAGAGCTTCCTGGCTTTATAGTATTGAGTATGTGGTGGGATTGCCCTGAAATGGCTGATCCTCAATGAGCAGTGAAGGTCAAGCCTCTCGTCTCTCTCTATAAATATGATGGTCTGTCCCACTGGGTCCTCTTCACCGCCCGGCTTTTCCACTGTCTCAGGCACACCACACTGCTGCTGACCATTTACATGTGATTCGATACCACACACACACACACACACACACACACACACACACACACACACTTTCTGTCTCTGTATCTTTCTTTCCATCCCTCTCTCCCTCTCTCTCTCTCTCTCTCCCTCTCTCTCTCTCTCGCTCTCTCACACACACACACACACACACACACACACACGCACACACACTT
>JBBJLS010000001.1:31360752-31384007 GCA_037577275.1 Bryconaethiops microstoma
CTCTCTCTCTCTCTCTCTCTCTCTCTCTCTCTCTCTCTCTCTCTCACACACACACACACACACACACACACACACACGCACACACACACTTTCTGTCTCTATCTCTTTCTCTCCCTCCCTCCCTCCCTTTCACTCTCTCTCTCTTTCTATCTCACACACACACACACACACACACACACACACACACACACACTTACTGGAATGTCCTTACTGTAGCAGGCTGTGTACAGACAAAGCCCGATCTCCATGGCTATGATGGCCACAGCCCCAGTATAAAATGTGCTGCCCACATATGATGTGAATAATTATAATGCTCAGGTTCAATATACTCCAGTCTGCTTAAAAGTCCTCACATAGGCAATAGTGAAAAGTTGCTGATTTTAAAATGCTCAGGTTGTTTTCCATTTGCGTTAGTTCCAAATCATTTTGGACTATTGTACAATTCATCATGAATTTTTCACACAATGTAAAGAAAAACTATTTTTTTCAAATTGTCTATAAAATGGAAAACGCTTTGTTCAGATAACACTTGCATATTCACGCGTCTGTTGGGTCACTGTGTACAGCCATTTGCAAAGTCAAATGAGTTTGCTAATAAGTGAAAATAACATCCTCTACAGGGAACAAACTTTAAAAATGGCACTTTCTGCTCTTTTTTGTGCATAGTTTAACAAACCATAAGACATATAGCACACTAGCAAGTACATTTCAGCATAAATGTTTTGCAGGCTTTCTGTGTAATTACTTTTTTTCTGAATTTTAGAGGATGTGAAAGAATAATTAATTGCTCCTAAATGTGGACTTAAGCAAACAGCCTCCTTAATCTCCTTATCATACTGTAAACGTCATTCATCCTTTGGTGCGAAGAAACGAGGAGTGTTCCCATGGCAACAAAATGCCTATTTCTGCCGTGTTTCATATGCTTTTGTCTCATCCAGTGGGTACACACAGATCAAACCATGCTACTGAACTGCTGAATGAAGCACTCTCAAGTAGGCTTCTGTCAGGGCTTTGATAAATGCTTTCAATTTCCGTTTAGTAGGACACACTCTGAAAAAGCTGGTCAGTTCTTGTACCTGGGATGTGCATGGATGGGATAATGCTTTTCCTCCAGCCTCTGTAGGCATTTCACACTATGAGAAGGTCATGAAAATGAATATGAAAATGCCTTCAGGTGCTGGACGTCATCTGGCACTACAGTTCACTCATCGCCATGGCAACGCACAATGCTCTTACCATAGAGAGTTCTACATCTGTGAGTCTTGCGAGCCAAACTGTACAGTAATTTCAACAAAGCATGCACTCAGAGCACAGTTTAACATTAGTGTGAGAAAAATACACATGATCAAAGTTTTACAAAGCATAAAGAACTTGTAAGAGCATGTAAGACACCCTAGTGCTGTGGGTGCTCAGCTCGTAAGATTTAGTAAGGCACATATGTCAGCATCCCCATACCTGTGGTTCATCACATCCTGTTCTGAGGAAACAAGTGATTAATTGATGTAGAAGCAGCTTTAGGCAGACTCTGATGCACATACATATGAGTAGTACCTTCCAACTTGTGCGTGACCGAGGCCTCGCACATTTCAGCAAAGGCGTTAACCCGAAACAAGCCAAACCTTCTTAATGTATCTAAACAAGGTTTATGTTTTTAGACAGTAAATGTAAATGTATTCCAACTTATCTAATAAGGCTCCTTCTCCACAGCCTTGCCTTGAAAACCCAGTTCATCTTCCTCCTCACCTTGATGGATCCATTCAGTTCAGTTTCCTCCTCCAAGGCTAAGCACTGCATTTGCCATCATCAGAGTGTCACTGCCAAGGGTCCTATTTTTCACTGTGTGCTCCTCACTGGGCTCTGCTACTAATCTCTTACTCTCATACAAGAGGAGTGGGAAGGAAATGGAAAATGATCATGTTTCTTGGCATAAACACCTGGTGTGTTCATTGGCTGAGGGAGGCTGGTGGAGATGTCTATCACCGTGACAACGCTATGCTGGCTGGCAGCAGCCAGAGGAGAATATACAGGGACAGAAATAGATTTCAGCTTGCTGTGGAGCTGCACAATCCCGTCACAGAGGAAGGGAGGGAAGGCCAGGGGGAATGCGAGATGAAAGATGAATACAGCTATAAGAAAAGATGAATACAGCTTTACGAAAGCAAGGACATTAGCTTTGAATATCACAGCTGCATCTCTGCTGTGGAGTGGCTTCAGAGTGCTTGAGTGTCTGTAACTACGGGTTACATCCGCCACAGCCTCGCTCTTTACATACTCTGTGCTGGATAGACCTCGTCTCGGCGCTGACAAATTTGTAGGACGGTTAAAACATGAAGGTGTGGTACAGTTTCTGTAGACAGGACTGCTATTTTCAACGATGGGCAACTGCATTTTCAGCATCCTGATTATTCCTGTCAAAAAGATGAACGCAGCTGTGGTTTAACAGCTGGCATCATAACTCTCTGTTTGCAAACAGCCACCCTGAAGCTGGCAGAACTGATAGTGGCCTAAATGACCCTGAAACTCATTTATTACCCCTGAATGTGTCATGCTGGGACTGCGCCAGGGCCACACTCTTGCTAAACCAGGGGGGGGGTGTGGGTTTGTGTGCATGCTTTCATTAAAAAGAGTCAGTAATTAATTCCGGTCTTAGATGGACACCTGCCTTCCAGGACAGTCTGAGCAGACAGGACTGAAAAGAACACAGCAGCAAGTTCCGGAAAGAGTTATGCTAAATAATATCTAAATTTCATGTCAAATAATGTAAAGTTAAGTAATGCATAATAATGTTAAATAATGCTGCTCCTTTGGGCAGTATATACGGATACGACCTCTTAAACACCTTTTTGTGACCCCCCCCCGCCACTCTAGCATGCTGGTAGATGGCCTTCCTTGCACCCATTCATCCAGTGTTATGTTCAGAATCCACTATCAAGCAGCACAAAAGGGAAGCTGACAGAGAAGCAATTCTGTCTGCAGCACTGAGCTAGAAACACAATATAGGTAAGAACACCTTATTATTCATCCAAACACTTTAACCCCAGTATAAGTTGAAGGGGCCTGTGATCTGCATAAACAGTGCAGCGCTATTCTTGGCACGGCTGCCCTGAATAACTCAGATAGGGAGTTTCTGGGGGGAGGGAGGTAAGCACGTGTGTCTCAGTGTGGCATGTGACGCTCTCGGATTCCCAGCCCTTTCGTAAGTCAACTATGGCAGGTATTTCAAACTCCCACACAGAGGTCTATGAGCTTGTTTATGTTCTTCTGTAATATTACTGGAAAAGGAAGAAGACAAATGAGATACTTTAGCTACTTGTTCACAAAGTTTCTCCGAGTTGGAGTGCTGATCTAAGATTAGATTCCTGTTAGTACAGAATCTGTTCCTAGAGCAGCAGTTCTACTCTGAGAAGCTTGACGAATACAAGGGCTGAAATACATTAAACTAACCAAAGCATTACAAGGCAAGACCTTGTGTCAGTAGTATTACATTTCTTAGCGATTTTCTGTTGGTTAGATGTATTCAATATATATATATATATACACAGTTCTACATTTCAAAAGAGCAGGCACCTGTCTTGAGATTAATGCGTTAATAAGCGTGTTTCCGAAAAGCATCATAACCAATGCCATATGAATTCTGACAGGGTAAAGTGATGGCCCCTCCAATTATAGCCCATCAACAACAATTAGCTGTATATGAAACAGACACCTTTAAAATGGAACAAAATTTATTTGTGCAGTTCAGTGCAATGATTTAAGATGAATCCTCAAATACAAGGTTTCTTTATAAAAGTATAAAGTGACTTTTTATATTTATTTATATTCCATTTTCTCACTGCCAAAATTCCCTTACATCATCCTAAAACAGAGATGGATGGCCATACACTCGTTATCGTGGAAAAAAAAACCTAGTCATCCATACATTGAAAGCATCAGAATACAAAAACTGTAAGAAAAAAAAAAAAGCACCTTAAAGATAATTACACCCATAAAATCTTTGTGCAAGTTAAAAGTAAAATCAACAAAGGTTTTTATATTCATAGAAAGGACAAAATGATTTTTTTTGCCAAGCCCTTATTACCACACACCCAAGTAATAACTGGTCCCTTGGGAGCTTAATTGTTGAAGACAACAAATCTCCCCAACTCTACGCAGCACCGGTCAGTCGCAGAGTCCAGGCCCAGGAACAAGGCATTTCCACAGGAGACAGAGCGGGCAGGTAAACCTGCAGACCAGTGGGTTTTAACAGTTCCCACTTCAGCGGTTTATAACCTAGCAACACCACCTGGTTTGGATAAAGAGCAAAACAGTAAGCACAAAAACAGGTTTAGAGCACAAATGTTCTGTAGAAATGAATGTACTACACAGTGAAACATGCAATAAGTACAGTTACCTGTGTACTGGCTTCTGATGCAATAGGATCATGAAGAACGACATATCCATTAGATGGCCACGAAAGCAAAAACGCATAGACTGTCTTCTCCTGTGGTTTCCATGTGTACCTTTTGGATGAAACACAAACACATTTGAACTTGAACTTAATTTTAACTTTCATTTGAAATATGCCGACATTTTTGCGTCATGCTACCAAGTCAACACAACTCTAAACGGATTTATTCAGCATGAGAACAGATCCTGATGGTATTTTATTATATATTATAATATATATTTCATTTTCAAAAATGCTTTGATAAAGGAACACACCAGACTCCAGGTGTAACAGTGTCATTCTGAACTCTCCATGCAGTAGTGTTGTAGATTCCTTCCCCATTAACTTTCAGCCACTGACCCATCTGTTTAAGTCTCTCCTCAAATATGGGAACGATGCGGCCATCGTGTGTTGGACCCACGTTCATCAGCAAATTCCCGCCACAAGACACAGTCTCCACAAGGGTCTACAAAGAAAACAGAGGAGCACATACATGTTTTACACCTTAGTTAGTCTTTGGTGAATAATTATAGACATTGTATTGTGCATTTAAGTCCATCTTTAAAAGAAAATTCTATTCTAAAATGACAATAAGCACAATGTGCATGCAGCTCAGTATTATCTGAGGTGCAGAAATTTCACAAGCCAATTGATTCTGATGAATGCATGCCCTCAAAGGAAACAGATGTTAAACGGATTTCAAAGTACCAATCATAACTGAACTCACATTAACCAGCTGTTCAATGGTAAGGTAGTCACTGAGTGTAGCCTCTCTTCTAAAGCCCCAAGAGCGCTGGTCAATGCTTATACAGCTCTCCCATTTGTGCTTCAACAGATGTCCAGGGTTGAACCTGTCAGTGCAGGTGTAGTATCCACCATGCTTACAAATACTCCCTTTTCCCCAGCGATCATTAGTCACAATAGTGTCGCGAACAGGGCTGCAAATATACACAAAACATATTTAGTTATATATACAATGATTCTGATTCTGAAAGTAACAATGACGGCCACATGATAGATTATTCACCTCTGATTGTATAGCCAGGCTAGAAACCCTGTGCTGTTCCAGTACTGGTCAGGAGCATCTCCATCTCCA
Source organism: Bryconaethiops microstoma (assembly GCA_037577275.1). Lineage (NCBI taxonomy): Eukaryota > Metazoa > Chordata > Actinopteri > Characiformes > Alestidae > Bryconaethiops > Bryconaethiops microstoma. The sequence continues at coordinate 31,366,275 of JBBJLS010000001.1, forward strand.
TCAGACCACAGCAGCTCAGGTTTGTACTTGTTCACTAGCTCATAAAGCTCAGGCAGGGACTTCTCGTCTGGGAATACCGTGGTGGTAAAATTGTTGGCAGCATCAGCTTTGAAAAGAGGGTGGAACCACTCAAACTGAGAGTGGTAGAGTCCAAGGCGCAGCTCAGTGTTCTTCCGCAAAGCGGTGGCTATCTCACCCACAAGGTCTCGCTTCGGTCCAACATCCACTGCATTCCAGTTCCATGAGTACTTTGAGCCCCACAAGGTGAAACCTGAAACAGAAAAGTTTATTTCACTTTCCATGTTAAATGCAACAATATTTTGCCTGGTCAAAGTCGTGTGCCACTCAGTCTAGTCAGGAAGAGCTTTCCCAGAGCCAATTTATGATCAGCCAGGTTACCCAAAGAACACGAGACGCTGCCTACAAGTGAGTCCATATTGAACGGGGTAAAAGGGGCTAAACCACTAAAAATGTTGATACAATATTTTCTAGTCTTACACACTACAATTTTCTTTCATTTGGGAAAGCAGAAGTAAATGAAATGAAATCTTACACACACACACTTTATATATATGTATGTATATGTATGTGTGTGTATAATACAAACATATGTAATGTGTGTGCACGCACATTTGAGTGCAAACTGTAAAGCATTCAGTTCCACATAAATTCCTTGGATATCAAGGAACGTATTATCGTCATGCAGGTTTTGTAAAACCACATGTACACCACCTTCTCTTTAATGTGTCTCAACTGTTAAAAAGAGAAGTAGGAAAATCAAAATGAGAAATACTATACGGCTGATTGAAAAGAAACATTGGTGTGTCCTGAACATGAAACAGAGCAGTTCCGTTCCTTCAGAAACAAATCTACTTCACAGCAGGTTACACAAGGAGAAATGAACGCAGTTAACAAAACAGCAATGAACACTGACACATGACTGGACTGTATCATGTGCTTATACAGTTACTGAAACAGGAGGTCAGATAATAAACATCTATAATTGCGTTTTGCCAGGTCTGTTTATGATGCTTTTCAGGTAGTTTACAACTACACAGCATGAGACTATTGGGTTGAACACAAATGTCTGCCTCCTTTTCTACTAAAACTGTTCTTTATAGATCTTCAAATAAATTGAGAGTGGTGCTAATTTAATGTATACCCTTTAAAAGATGAAAATGTACTCAGAGGTACAAACATTCCTAAAAATGTAAGTATGAAAATTATCTGCAGTTCCCCCCCCCAAATTTTCATTGACCTGCAACTTTCTTTAGCAAGGCTTTTGAGAACATGCAAACATTTAGGCCTACTACAGCGCCATCTGCTGAACTGGTTTGCTTAATGCAGCATTTGTCATCTATACAACCATTGTCCCCTTTTTTTCTGTTCACTGTTTGTACATTTTGCTGCAGTGTTTGTGTGTGTGTGTGTTTTGTTCGCATTCTATTACAGTGTGAACAAAACAAGAAATACCTTCATATGTGTTGTAAGCGCAGTAGTGTTTGTATAGCAGCTATTCTATAGATTATATTTATTATTTTTACATTTTCTCCAAACATTTTTTGTTTGGAATTTTGAATTAAGTGTGGTCAATAGTGTATAAAACAATAGTGACCTGCACATTTTACACAGACACACTCCCACAAATTACAACAGCAAAAATGAAGAAAAAAAATGATGCTGTCTCTTTTTTTTTCTTTCCGGCTGTACTGTTACTTTCCTTCACATATATAAGCACACTAACCTTCATGATGTTTAGTTGTGAGGACAATATACTTTGCTCCCGATGCTGCAAAGAGGTCCGTCCACTGCTTGGGATCAAAGAACTCTGCAGTAAACTGTGGTGCAAAATCTTGATACTGGAACTCAGGGGGGTAGTTTTTTGCCATAAAGAAGACATAGCTGGGTATTTTCTGGCCTTTCCAATACCACCTGCAGACACATTTATTTTTAAGATTTTGTCTACCACCACATCACTTACAAAACACACTGTAGTAGTACCATAAGAAACATACATGCAATCTAATGCTGTGTAAAACTTCTATAATAATTATAATATTTCACCTTTATATAATGTTCCATTAATCAGTGTAGTATCCTACAACAAAGTATTAGTTTTCCAACTCAAAGTATGGTTTGAGTTGGAAAACTAATTCAAAGACATACAATCGTTCAGTACAATAGACAGTCCAACATGGGCGTAAAGCCACAGAACTGGCTTAGTCAGTATTGGCGGAGGCAGTTTAGTTAAAGTTTGATGAAGTACCTTTATTAGGCAAAGCAACTTCCTTGTGCAAAACTGTGATATAATCAAACAGTGCAACTAAGCCATAAAAAATGCAAAACATGAAATGACTTGTACAGCCCTCTAAAACAAACATGCCAATGCAACACTAAGCTTTAAAAAGAGCTAGGTAACATTTTCTTTTTTACAACTCCATGAATCAATTAGTAACCCAGACACTTCTATGAATGCCTACAAATAGAACTATAATAAAGGAGATCGACACAAAGAGACAAAGGGACGCATGTTCGATACAGCGTGAATCCTGGACAATTTGTAAGCATGTAAACTATATGGCCAAAAGTATTGGGACACTTGACTATTACACCAACACGGACTTTAATGACACTGGATTCAAATACATAGACTGTAATATGGAAATGCCCCTTCTTTTACAGCTGTAAGTTTCCACTCTTCTTGGAAGGCTTTCCACAAGATTGTGGACCGTTTCTGTGCCCATTCATTCTGTAGAGCACTTATGAGGTAAGGGGCACTGGGGCACAGTCATGCTGCGATAGAAAAGGTCCTTTCCCTAACTTATGTCCCCAAAGTTGGAAGCATGGCGTTGTCCAACATGTCTTGGTGTGCAGAAGCATAACGATTATTGCCCTTCACTGGAAGCAAGCGGCCTAGCCCAAACCCCGGAAAACGGGTGCGTCCCAATACTTTTTTGTCCACATAATGTACTTTTAAGCAGATTTAACAAAACTCACCAGAACCATTCGCTTCCGTAACTGGGGACTGAAAATACCCCCCAGTGTATGAATATGCCGATCTTGGCTTGGTCAAACCATTCAGGAATGGGTCTGGAATCGATGGAATCCCAGTTGGGTTGATACTGACAACAGCAGCTTCCCATCAACACAAAGAAGAAGGAAAAACCAAGTGTCCATAGACCCATGCTGCTGCTGCACCTGGCTGCCCTGCTCAGAGGAATGGAGAACTTGCTGCCGGTCCCAGCACACATCACATGATATACCTTCTGCTTTAAGCTCATGTGATCATGTTGTTTAACGGCATCCTCTAGAGCCATTCACTAATTTTACTGGCAGGTACAACCAGGATAAAGTGCTGCACTTCCCCTTATACAAACTCCACCTCTCTCTCACGTGTGTGCAGCCCCTCCCTCTAGTGAGGTGCCTCTGATCATCCGTTAAAGTTGCTATTATCGCAACTGGACGACTTGATGCAGTGTGATCGCTATGTCATAGGGATCATGTTCATACTCCCATGAGTTGCAGATCAACCAGATCCTGCTCACCCCACGTGCACTGATGTGTCATATCCTGTGCATTTGAGTGTGAATGTGCACAAGTTATGGTTTATACCTCATCTCAGAAGGTCTTATAACTGTTTACCCCACCAAGTTTTAATGCAAGGATATATCGACTGTCATTGTCACATCTCTGCCGGAGATTTCGATGAAGTAAGATCTGTGTGGATCTTTGTTTTCGTGTTGTGCAGTGTTCCTAAATTAGCTGTGCATTGACTTCTTCTGATTTCCCCCCTATAGGACATTGATGATGTTATTGCACAGGCAAAGCAGGTAACCTAACCATTATAAATCCTTAATGTATTGCTTCCCTAACCATGAGAGGCTTACTGAGCAGCTGCATGTGGTGTCTGTTCCAGGCTGGAGTGGTGGCTCTTCTTGCAGTGGCTGAACATGCTGGGGAATTTGAGAAAATCATGCAGATCTCACAGAGGTAGGATACATTTCTGCCACAAACCAGCTTGGTCAGTACTGGTACACCTTTGTCGGAGGCAGTCTGGTGAAATACCTTTTTTAAGCAATGACAAAGCAGATTCCTTGTTCAAAACTGTGATATAATCAAACAGTCCAGTTAAGCTATAAACAAAGCAAAACCTGAAAGGACTTGTACAGCCTGGCATATCCATTTTCACCCCTCTAAAACTCAAATAGGGAGATCAACATGTCAAAACGCACAACAAATATGTGGAAATGCATACTGCCTCTTACACTAAGCTTTAGAGTTGAGTAATGTTTTTCACAGCTCCATAAACCGATTAATAAACTGATCGCACACCTCTGTCTCTTTCATAAAAAAAGCGTTGGACACTTTGTACTTTGTAGTGTCAGCGTTGGACACTTTGTAGTTATGCATATACAAGATACAGTTCAGACACCCAGGCAGGGTAATGATGGACGAGCTTCGTTGTTGTTGTCAGACAAATACATCTTTATTCTCTTCCAGGTTTCCTGGTTTTGTGATGGCTTGCCTTGGGGTTCACCCTGTCCAAGGCCAAGATCCAGCACACCCCAGGGGGGCAATACTCGAGGTCTGAGCTTTGACAATCTTTATTTCTGTGATTCTCCTCATATCCTTCAATTGATGCTATTTATCTGTGCTTCACAGGATCTAGATCCCGCCCTACCTTTAATTGAAAAATATAAGGAACATATTGTGGCTATTGGTGAGGTAAGGCATACAGTGTGGTGTTCTAATAAATTCTCTGTCACTGTCACAACAGACTCTGCCTCGGTTCGTATTAGAGTGCAGAAAACTGCCTGTGTGTTGCAGGTTGGCCTTGACTTCACACCTCGAGTGGTGACGAGCGATGCAGGCAAAGAAAGCCAGAGACAAGTACTCCTTCGTCAAGCAGAGATCGCGAAGCAGCTAAACCTTCCTCTGTAAGTCTTAGATGGGCCATTCTGCGAGGATCAAACCGTAAATATGTAGAAGCTGTTAAAACAGTATTGCGGAGAGTCATTGGATATATGATTTATTAAGATGCATGAGTAGGCTACTTTCACTTTTCCTTTACTTGACACAGCAAAATAACAAAGTAAGCTCATCTATCCACCAGGAATGTCCACTCAAGATCTGCTGGAAGACCAACCATTCATCTTTTAAAGGAGCTAGGTTTTCTCTCATTTACACTACACTGAGAATAGTATACTTCCATACATAGACCTTTTACTGGCTATATGTACTTGGCTTCAAATTGTTTCTTTATGACATTTAATGTTTTTCCTTCTGTTCAAACCAGGTGTAGAAAAGGCCCTTCTTCATGCATTTGATGGAAAACCTTCAGTGGCAATGGAAGGCGTCCGTGCAGGGTATTTTTTTTCTATACCACCATCAATTGTAAGAAGTGAACAGGTAATCATCTGGTTGTATAGTGTACGAACCCTTTAAATTCTAAATGATAGGAAAAAACTGGTAATCATATTTTTATGATTTTAAACTTTTACTGGATTCATTCGGACTATGTACCTTATATTGGTTTTCTCTCTTTGTGTCTGTGCAGTCGTAACATAACCAATCCCCCCCCGAGACCAATAAAGTTTTCTGATTCTGATTCTTATCTTTGCTAAGAAGCAGAAACTGGTAAAACAGCTGCCGCTGGAGAATATGTGTCTGGAGACTGATTCACCAGCTCTTGGCCCAGAGAAACAGGTAGTGATTTTGTTCGTTTAAAATGCCTTTATACATTCTGCATTTCTTTTTTTTATTGAATGTTTGGGTTTATGTCTGTCTCTTGCTTTGATTGCAAATTCCCTGACCTTATCTATGTTGGACTGTAGGTGAGAAATGAGCCAAGGAATATCACCTTTAGTGCCGAGTACATTGCCAAAACCAAAGGGATTCCTTTGGAAAAAGTCATGGAAGTCACCACACTCAATGCCCTTCGTCTCTTTCCCAAGTTGAAGACATTTATCAAAATGTGACCGTGGCAGGAAGACACTTACTGAGGTCTACTAGGATTTCTGTAATTTAGTGCAGCCTGTATTTGGTTAGTGACTTTGTGTTTGTTAGTCTTTGCTCAATCACATAGCATATGAAATGAAACTGACTATGAATTTACAGCCAAAGCTGGTGACCTGGACTTGGTGATTCATCTTACAGCAAAAAAATTGACTTCTTCTTGAATGCATTTTATTGAGGACAACAGTAAGGGCAACAGGCACTGAAAGTATGTGCAGAATTGGCAGTGCCAATAGCCAGTGTCTGTCAGTGTCTACAAATCACTTTAGCCTGTCGTGACTCCAAAGGATTTGCATCCAAGCATTAAATAAAATGCTTTTATTTATGATCATTAATTTATCTGATTATTTTGTTCTCCTGAAATGGAGATATGTGTTTACAGTTTGTTGTGTTTCCTATGTAATTCACCCAGTAGATGCAAATGAAAACTACAAATTTGAGCATGTCCTTATATTCAGTTACATACATTAAAACACTGTTCAGTTAAATACACTGTTCAGTTAAATACACTGTTCAGTTAAATACAGTGGTAAAATCACTTTCATTTCAGACATGGTGTGCTGGAGGGCAAATGAAACAAAACAAAAATATGTCATTACATTACTTAAATTTGGTGGACCCTTTTATCCAAAGTGACCTGACAGCTCACAGTAAGTCATACTAAGCTTTAAACCTAGTCTGATGTCAAATATCAATGTCCTAATATTACATAATTCACTATTTCTAAAAATCTATTAGTGTGGAGCTGTTTTGAATGTAAATTTGGTGAATATATTGCCAAAGTTAAATTAGACAAGACCTGAGGATGGACAAGGCCTTAAAAATCTAATTTACACAATGTTCCCTTCAGCTCAGTGTGTGGGCAGTTAGCTGATGTGTTTGTTGTCTACTTTTATTTTGCACTGGAGCTACAATGGCAACATTCTAAATCTCTCTGTCAACCAAAAAAAGCAAGTACAATACACTATATGGACAAAACGATTGGGGGACATGACCATTACATCAAGAGGAACTATAATGACATTGCATTCAAATACATACTTTAATATGGAGTTGGTCTCTCCTTTGCAGCTATAACAGCTTCCACTCTTCTTGGAAGGCTTTTTAAGGGCCAGTCAAGTTCTTCCACACCAAACTCATCCAGCCATGTCTTTATGGAGCTTGCTTTGTGCACTGGGGCACAGCCATGGTGAAATAGAAAAGGTTCTTTCCCAAACTTGTCCAAAATGTCTTGGTATGCTGAAGCATTAAGATTAAGCCCTTCACTGGAAGAAAGGGGCCTAGCCCAAACCCTGAAAAACAGGTTTATCCCAATAGTTTTGTTCACACAGTGATGGTTGTTGAAGTCAACCGGCAGGTTGAGAGGGTTTAATACAATAAACCACCACTAGATGTCAGAAAGTGCACATGTATATAAGTGGTCTAGCTGGGTGAAACGAGCCTGATTGCACGCCTCTTGTGTTGAAGACACGTTGCAGGATTTCAGGAGATGTCTTGAATGGGGTCGTCTTGCTCTATATTTGAAGTCCTTTAACTTGCTTGCAAGTCAAATTATGCAGGCATGGCCCCGAGAGTGTTGTTGGCTGGACTGGTACTGCTGTGAGTCTCTCATATCCAGAGAATGAGCTTACAGCTCTATCAGACAACATCAGAGGTCTTCAGACGCCTGTGATAGGTGAGATGTTTGGACCCAGTGTTACTCGTGTGTCTTAACTCGGAAACGCAGCCTGATTGATTACCTTCTTGTGGTTTTTTTGACCCGTGGAGTCGAATAAGAGCTCCAGGTTTAAAAAGAGGAAGACATGGCAGCTGATCTTTTACTAATGAGAAGGCTTACCAGTCTTCAACAAGTTCCTTACCAGAGTCCCAGCTACTCCCTGAGACTGAGTATGCAGAGGAGGACCAGCATGGTTCTAAAGGAAAACCGTCTGAAACATCAGGTAAGAGATATTTGACTTGGTTTCAGAACCTTCAAAGTATGCAGCGATTTAAAAGACCATAGAGATGGCCATGCTGCTTAATCTGGTAAATGAACACTTAAAGGAATGATAGTTCACCAGGTTTTTGGTGTCTGAGGTTTGGTCTTGCACTGGAGCTCCAATTCTAATGTAAAAGTCTATGTGATCCGCAATTTTGGTGACATACGACTTCTATTACTTTTTTAGCTACTTTAGCCTCATACACTATATGGACAAAAGCACTAAGACGCATGTTTTCAGGGATTGGGCTAAGACCCTAACTTCCAGTGGAGGGCTTAATCTTAATGCTTCAGCATAGACATTTTGGAGAACACCATGCTTCCAACCTTGTGGACACAGCATGACTGTGCCCCAGTGCACAAGTTCATAAACACATGGTTGGATGAGTTTAGTGCGAAAGAACTTGACTGGCCCACAAAGAGCCCTGACCTCAACCCCATCCAACACCTTCGGGATGAACTGGAATGGAGATTGCGAGCCAGGCCTTCTTGTCGCAACATCAGTGCCTGACCTCATAAATGCTCTACAGAATGAATGGGTACAGATTCCGACAGAAGAGTGGAAGCTGTTATAGCTGCAAAGGGGGACCAACTCCGTATTAAAGTCTATGTATTTGAATGCAATGTCATTAAAGTCCCTGTTGGTGTAATGGTCAGGCATCCCAAGACTTTTGTTCATGTAGTGAAGCTTCAGACACCCAAACATGTCTTGACTAATGCACCACATTTAGGCCACTGTTTAAGAAACCATATGAAGAAATGGGTCCTTACGAGACTTTGTTTAGACTTAAACTTCAGGTCAGGTTATTTAGAAAGTACTTTAAATTCCTGTGGATTCGGTAAGGAACACAAATGACCAGTGTTAAGTGGAAATAAACAATCCACAAGACACTATTAGAAACAGATGTTACAAATCCACATGATTTAACTTTATTCTATGCCTTTACGTTGCTGTGGAGATGCAGTATATGACCTATGGTTTTGTTTTGTTTGCAGGAGTACAACGGCAAAGTCCTAAATGTTTCGAAGCTCGGAGGTCTTATGGAAGCGCTCCATATTTACTCTTGCTTTGGCAAAGGATTGACCGCTAATGAATGTGCCAGAGCTCTTAATGGCTTGAAGGACAATGCAGAGGTCAGCATTTATTGCAGTGACTGTTTGAGGAAGTCCAGATACAAGTTATTTGGAGGCCGAACCCCATCACAAATGTTGCTTTATGGACAGACTCGTTTGTTCCATCAAGACCACTCGCGCTGTAGCGAAGTGAAAAAAGATGACACCACCAAAGATTCGAGAACAAATGACTCCAAGAAGCACAAGCAAACGGTACAGTTTTTAACCTCTACACTTAAAACAGTGGTCTCTTATGCCACCCAAAAATGATCAAATATTTTGTCATTTTATTCTGCTTTAAGATCATTGGTGGGTGGTATCTCAAGTTGATTTTACTTGGAATAGCCTAAATCAGTGTATGCAGTTGAGCTGTGATCATTTGCTACCCTGTCTGTTATCAGTTACACTTCTTTTTTTTTTTTTTTTTCTTTTTTTTTTTTTAAAGCTTAGTGAGAATGCCAGGGAGCGCAAAGTACCAGTTACAAGATTGGGACGATTAGCAAATTTTGGAGGTAGGCCCGTTTTAATAAGTGCAAGAAGTTATTCGGAGTACATATGTAAAAACTGAACAGTGAAAGAATAAGAATTTTCTTTTGTGGTCTCTTCAGGCTTGGCAGTTGGGCTGGTGTTTGGAGCAGTGACTGAAGTGGCAAAGAAGAGCTTTAGATCTGAAGAGAAGAAAGGTGCATGGCTATGTATAAACGTCTGTAATTCTGACCGTGTCCGCTCATTTAGAATTTGATTTAAAAGGTGAAGTGTTCAGAGATGAACAACTCTATAACTAGGGGGTTATAACGAGAAGTCAGAGCTTGGCTCTATGTCCTGGTTAAATGAACCATGCAGTTTACCTCTTGTTGAAGTGTTATGATGAACCATATTTCTATTATTTCCTCTTTTCTCCAGGTGATAAGAAGGCTGTCCTTGACTCCAACCCTTTTGTTTCCGAGGCTAATGCTGAAAGAGTAGTTCGGACTCTGTGCAAAGTGAGAGGAGCTGCTCTCAAACTTGGGCAAATGCTTAGCATCCAAGGTGAGAAATGAACAAATTTTTTTTCGTCATGATTTGGCATGTCAAACATTTTGCAACTATTTTTAAACTCAATTTGCTTCTTTGATCATAGTTTTGAGTTTTGCCAAACATTTGCATATCTTTTAAACAAAATGTGTTTACCCTTCATATTCTGCATTATTTTTGATAGTATGTGCACCTAGTCAGTGTTTATGCTGCATGATTCCCCTCCCCTTCAGCACCTCAGTGGCATGCCCATGACACTGACTCATAATGTATACTGCCCCTATTCACTGCACCGGATTGTTTGTTCCTGTTATGAATGTGGCAGTGTGCATAGCATTACGTTACACCCCCCTCCTGAAGGCACACCAGGACAGCTACGTAAAGCAGTAGTTCAAGGTTTGATGACCAGCTTGTATTGTTTTTACCTCGGGTGGCACATAAATGAGTCCAACATAAAAGACTTGGCTCTTTTTCCCCCACACATGCCCACAGTTATAATTGGATAGCGCTGCCAATTTAATTGGGACATTTAAAGGAACGGTTCACAGGAAATACAAATTTCCTCTTAACTCATACAAGTAATCGGCCAGGACAAGTTTGGCGCAAAAAGAATTTGGCTGAGTTACCTTTAGCCACATTGAACCTCTAGTGCAAAATCAAATAGGCAAACCTTGTTTTGGCCGGTTAACTATGTTTTAGGGGAAGAAAAAATGTCTCTTTTGCTTTTCAGGGTAATAGCAAGTTGTATCAAAGTCACATGTTCTGGTAGAGTATAACTGTACCAGATATTATTAATCCTGGATAAAATCAGCTTTGACAAAAATCAATAGGGACCTAGTTTTATGAGATGTGCACCATTTGCTAATAAATGTTTCTGTATTAGTTGCACCCAGTGGCTAAAGGCCCAACTATTTATAGGCCTTTATTCCTTTTTACCCACGGGGTGGATAAATTAAGTAAATAAAATAATAAATCAAATGCGTTTTTAAAAAGCCGTTTTGTTTTAACCTGTGGCTTAGCGTTGTTCTCATCTTTTTAATAAGTGGAACAGGCACTACTTCTGTAACTGCATAATTATGCAGTGTACCTTTTTAAAAGAACAGTGACATCCTGTGCGCCATGCAGTGAGAGTTGAATGTCAGGACAGCACGGCTGCCACTGAAAGCAGCAGGCTTGATTGTGCTTTGCCCTAAAATAGAACGGCCTGCAGGCCAGTGTGTAAGACAACTTATTGGTTAAGCATGCACGGTCCTTGCCTCGGTCCCATTTGTGCACATTGGAGATATTAATCCACCATCATGGGCTTCCTTTGTTTTCCTAGATGATGCCTTCATCAATCCTCAGCTTGCAAAGATCTTTGACCGTGTTCGACAAAGTGCTGACTTCATGCCCACCAAGCAAATGATGGTATAGTCTCAAATGTGAGAGTTTTCTCGTGTTGAACACATTTCAAAGCACTTGTGATGAATGAGTGCAGTGCATGATATTAGCATTTTAGAGGCTACATTTTCTCAGTAATTCCTGTGCTCCTTATTTATATGATAGAAAGTTGTCAGCAATGACTTGGGCCCAAACTGGCGCGACGATCTTGAGTTCTTTGACGAGAAACCCTTTGCTGCTGCCTCCATTGGTCAGGTGCACCTGGCTGTGTTGAAGGATGGGAGAGAGGTGGCTATGAAGATCCAGGTTGGAGAAATTTGTTTGTCAGCTGGGCATGGGTGGTGGGGTGGAAGCCCTGCTAACAGAAAATGAGAATGAACAGTTGTGTTTCTAAATCTTTGGTACATACATTTGTGTGTTGTCAGTACCCCGGCGTGGCCAAAAGCATCAGCAGTGATGTCAACAATTTGATGACTGTCCTGAGTATGAGCAATGCGTTACCTGAAGGTACGAGTTCTGTGCAGATGTTAAGATCATTGTTACTCTCCATTCTTGAGGGATTTTTATATGGCAAATAATTCTTGTTCAGATTTGTGTAAATCTGAAGTGTTCATATGCAATGGAAGTATAGTATCTGAATATGTGTGTGTTATGACATCCAAGTGTCCTAATAATGATAGGAATACTAGAAAATCCTTGAGATATGTGGGACATTTTACTAGTCTTCCAAAGGAAACCACCTTTTCACCACAAATCCACAAAAATTTTATTTATTTTATTTTTTTTAAGAAAAACTAAAAATGCAGAAAGATGCTATGAGTTACTGGTGTGAAGGTTGGGTTTTGGTGTAGGTATAGTATTACAGGGAGACAGTATTACAATTTTTAAAATTACTGAATAAACACATTTGCTTGATCACTAATGTACTCAGTGGTGACCTCTACTCTGTGTGTTGTCATGCAGGACTATTTCCAGAGCACCTAATCGAGGTTATGAGCAGGGAACTGGTGCTAGAATGTGATTATGTGAGGGAAGCTGAATGTGCCAAAAAATTCCGGTGAGTAAATTAACCTTGTGCTAATGAATATATTAAATAATTCTAAGCATGCAACCCTAACACTTTTGTTTAAAAAAAAAATAAAAAATCAAGCATATAGCATTCCAGAGCTATGATTATGTACAATAATCAATAAATGGAGTGATCTGAACTATATTTTACAGGGAGTTATTGAAGGACCACCCATACTTTTATGTGCCAAATGTAGTGGATGAACTAAGCAGCCAGCATGTCCTGACCACAGAGCTGGTGTCTGGTTTCCCTCTGGACAAAGCTGATGACCTCCCACAAGAACTCAAGAATGAGGTAAGCCCTCCACACACTCAAGGTTCTTCTGTTTGTCAATGTACTCCATAAAAGAGGTGATATAAGTGAACCAAATGGTGTCTGAAGCCACATTGCTTTCTCTCAAAACCATTTTGAAATATTTGAGGTTTGTAGTCATGAATATTGTGTGCACTCAAGAAAATGGAACAACTTTTATAGCAGCCTCTGGAATTTGATACTGTAAAGCTTTGCTTTGCACAGAATGTTGTCCTTTGTCTGACCTTTCTTGGTTCCCAACTTTAGCCAGAGGTGGACGGTCACAAGTGTTTGAGTAAATTATGGTCTGTAAACTGAGCTCTTATTCAGCCTAGTCTTTTTTTTTTTTTTGTTATTTATTTTATAAAAATAACTTATTATTATTAAATGAGTCTAATGTCTCTTGTTTGTTCTCAGATTTGTGAACAGATCTTGATTCTTTGTTTGAGAGAGCTCTTTGAGTTTAGATATATGCAGACTGATCCCAACTGGTCCAATTTCTTTTTCGACCCTCAAACGCACAAGGTATAGCTTACATTATTCAAGCAAATACACCAGGCACATTTGTGTCATTATATTATAGGCGATTGTTCCATGTTCTTTCCCTTTCCTGTTGTTCCTTGGTGTGCAGGTTGCACTGTTAGATTTTGGAGCTACCAGAGGCTTTGATGCAAGTTTTACAGACCTGTACATTGAGGTACATATTTTTACAGTATAAAAGGTATGACTATATTATGGCTCTTGGGGTGTAAAAGTTTAGTTAATGGACTTCTTTTTCTTTATCAGATCATCAAGGCTGCAGCAGACAAAAACAGAGAGGGGGTTTTGCAACGATCTATTGACATGAAATTCCTGACAGGTTATGAGTCAAAGGTACTTGGCATCACTTGGTACAGCACTGCACATTTACACTCTGTTCCTTAACGTGAGCTTTCCAGGCCATTTTTGCCTCCCTCAAATCTACCATTACATTTTGAGTCCTCCTGATCATCTTAAACCAACATGTATTGATAAAGACCTTAATAAAGCAACAGTGAAGAGAAGCTACTTTTTTGTATCTCTTACAAATTTGAAAAGTTATATAAAAGGGCTCAGATCCCATATTTAACTCATGACATTTCTGTGGCTTTATGTACCATGTATATATTTTTACATGACCAACTACCATCTCTTTTATCCTTTAAATTTAAAACAGGCTGCTTTGTTACTGTCTGATTGGCTGACCTCTTTTGTGGTTAAAAAAAAAACCCAAACAACTTAAGCATGAATGACTGAGGCTAATCTACTGTAGGTGATGTGAATGTATGTAAAGTGTAAATGATTGGTTGGCATTTATGGACTGTATGGGAATGATGGGACTCGTGTGTTTTTATGTAATGAATATCAAAGTCTTATTTAAAAAAAAAAAAAAAAGCCAGATATGTGGTCTTCTGTAGTCTGTGCCTTTTGCAAATAGATTTTAGTGATATCTGTTTCCAGTAAGTGACATATGCCTTTGTGTTTATGCAATTTCATGCAGGCAATGGTGAATGCCCATGTGGATGCAGTGATGATCCTTGGTGAGGCCTTTGCCTCAGAAGAACCCTTTGACTTTGGCTCTCAGAGTACAACTGAACGGATCCACAGCCTCATTCCTGTGATGCTGAAGCAACGTCTCACCCCTCCCCCAGAAGAGACCTACTCGCTGCACCGCAAGATGGGAGGTGCTTTCCTTATCTGCTCTCGACTCCAAGCCAAGCTGCGCTGCAAGAACATGTTTCAGGAGGCCTATGCCAAATACTGGAGAGAGCGACGCACACACCTTTCAGAGTAAAGAACAAGGAGTGGAGTGGAAAGCGTGAAGGGCAAAGTGTCTACATCTAAAAAGGAAAAAAATGGCTGTTAGGAGTGCACTTTGTCCTACTTGTACCCTTTTACTACTTGTATAATAACAGATGTGTGATTTAGAAGATGTGTAGTTATGCTGGTTAGTGAAAAAATGTGATGTAATTAGAGTAGGCCTGTCTGTAATCCGTTGTTGCAGATTATACAGTCTGGATCATACCATACATATTGTGACCTGCATCTTGAACCAGTACCTGTATTAAGAATATCTTTACAATCTAAAGTAAAAGATTATGAATTTGCATAACTTCATTGCTAAAGTGATTTACTTCTGAGGCCAAGTCCAGAAACAAATTCTGCTCTTGTGATTAACACCACTAACACGCATCAACATTATTTGACCATTTATTAATTTGTACACCTTGAACATTGACATTCTGGCATGCGTTCAGAACATAAATTGTTTTTTTGTGTAGGGCCTCTCCTTAACCTCATAAATAAGGTTAAGTTGATCTCAGCTGCTCTGCTGGGGGGGGGGGTGCATATGACAGGATTGTGCAAACCAGAGGGAACAGCTGCATTTGAACTGAGGCTCTGTGAAAAAGCCGGACAGATACCTTCTGCTCTGAACACACACACACACACACACACACCACTATGTCTCAAATAAATGTGACCTAAAGCCAAGTTAAAACGGTCCATGGACGTGGTGTTGGAATTTCATCATTAGAATGTGGATGTCATCATGTTCTGTCCAATGCTTCATTTGTCTCCAACACCTCACTCCACTGGGTCTTGGCACTCCTCACAATAAGCTGGATTGTCTGAATGTATCTCTATTTGGATGCTGATATTACGGAGGTCAAATTTAGACTGGAGTAAATTTGTCATATCCACAAGAACAGCCTGTGGATTGGTCTGCTCATCTGCAACAAAGCATTTGAAGAATTAGAACAAAATATGTAGACAGACTAAAAATTAGTCTTATGACAGTTACTGGGCTGATACTGCATGGCTTCTGCCAGGTAACCTCTAGTGTTGCCTCCCTTCTCTCTACTGTACTAGTGTTTTAAATTATATATCTATAGCGTCTTACCTATAATAGTGTGGACAGACATGTGTGGCTGACTCATAGTCAGTGCCCAAATGTGAAGACTGTGTGTAGCTTTGACTCCTCTTACTGATAGCAGAGCATCCTTCACGGAGTCAAAGTCTATTCCAGGTGGTGTTCCTTAAGACAAAAGTCAAACAAATTTCAGACTAGCGGCCTTGTAAGATATTAGATGATCAGTCACGCTTTAATAAGTGCTCAGATTAGCTCACCCTCCATGAGCACTTGGAATATGTCTTTCAGAATAGTGGATGTTGTTGCGAGGACAAATACAGAAAACAGAAAGGTACAAATAGGATCTGCTATTTTCCATTCAGGCTGTATGGAGAGTACAATACATCATTATTTGCATGTTATAATACACAATGTAATGTTGAATCACATGCCTAAAAATGTTTGGAATATTTTTCTCTAAATTTTAAACTTCTCACCAACCCAAAAGTAGATGATTGTGGCAGCTAGTAGGACACCCAGGCTTTGCAGTAAATCTCCCACCACATGGATGAAAGCGGCCCTCACACTGGTGTTGCCATGGCTGTGGCAATGACTGTGAGACGCTGAAGACTGATGGAGAATAAGAGCCATTCTGATGAAAACACATGGTATTGAAAGAGCATGTCATGTTCTGCAGTTTTAAGCAGAATAACCTGTAGCTATTTACTTCGATTTTATTACAGCATACTGTCCGGCAGAGCCCTGGAGGAAGTGGAATGATCGTAATTAACCAGTCTGTTTTAACTAAAATAAAGCAATAACAGAGCAAAGCTTCACAAAATGCCAGCAGAACACTCACAAAATATTTACTGCCACAGCACAGCCAGAGGTGATGAGCATGGCACCACTGTGTATCTCATAGTCATTCTTGATAATTCTCTGGATGGCCACGAATACAAGCACAGCGGTCACAGCCCAAATGGACAGAACCGACAAAAGCCCACCAAGAACCTCTGCACAAAACAAACACAAGACTGCACGTTTAGGAACAATAGAGACGACTAAATTCATGTTCATGCATCTAAGCGCAAAACAAATGTGTTCAGCATAATTAATTCATCTGTCAACATCATTAACAGCTGACAATAACCTGATCGATGCCACCCGAACGTCAGGGTTTTGGAGGCAGGTTTTGTGGAGATCCACAGGGAAAAGAGGCTGATCAGAATGCTGCCAAAGTCGGTGAGAAGATGAGCTGCATCTGTCATTACAGCAAGACTGTGAGCGGCATAGCCTCCTATTGGAGCAGAGAGTCCAACACGGAATGCAGTCGAATCAGAGAAATGCAAATGGAGTAAGTACCTGTACATACAGCCACAGTGTTCATACATTTCTATATATCCACTATGTACATATACAGACATACTGTATATCCAATGTGTACACACACAGGGTGAGTTGCCCTAATGTGGGACATTTTTTGTATTTTGGACTTCTGTAGTGTATTACAATGTTAAGCATTGTCCAAATTACAAAAAATGTCTCACATTAGGGCGACTCACCCTGTATGAGTGTAATTCAGCACAATGTAATACCGCCCCCTAGTGGCATTGTACAGCAGTCGCAGCCTAGTAAGTGAATCCTTCCAGATGTGAGGTCTTATTATTGCTGTTAAATCACTTTGCAAGTTTATGTCATTCAGACATTATGAATCAAACTGCCAGTGTCGACCAGGAGTTTTCAGACCTGTCCACAGGGATACCAAGACATTTTTGCTTGGTCTTGACTCACGACACATAAGCACAGAGCTAAAGTACAGAGCACTGATTTAAGCTACCATAGTCTGGATCTGATGTTATATATTATATACTAGATTTTTTAATGTTTTAAATAATATTTAAAATTATTATAACTTAGACAGTTATCTAAGTTGGTGGGGCTTTCAGCCAAGGTGAAATCATATGTGCTGAAAAATATAAAAAGCCCAAGAAAATAAATAAATAC
>JBBJLS010000001.1:31384107-31397379 GCA_037577275.1 Bryconaethiops microstoma
GCAGGAATAGTGCAATATCTTGTAAAGGAGTGCATGCATACACACACACACACACACACACACACACACACACACACACACACATATATATATACATATATATATATACACATGCACAAATTTAGTATGATTCCAGGATGCATGAAACACAATGTCATGTTTGGATTTAAAAATAAGTTGTTTGAACAGCACAACCACATTTAAGCACAGCCACATTTCAGATTAATTTTGAAATTAGAAAAGAAAGAAAACAGTTTTTTAAATTTAATTAGTGTTTTATTTATGTTTTGGAATTAAACTTCATGTATAAAAATCAACAAACATGAAATGAATCCATAATGTTAAGCTTGCTGTACCTCAGCTGACTGTGACTTGTTTCACTTATGACCATTTATCTTTAACTGGTTCTCTCATAAAATGCTTGTGAAAGTACAGTAAATGGATGCATATTAAAATGTCAGAGAGGACCTAGAGATAATCAGATTTGCTGACAACGTGAGTTAAGTCTGGGGAATTTTGATTATGATTTTTCCAGTGTTCCTGTTGGCCTCCATGTGTCTGTGTGCTTCAGCAATTTGGTCCATGTTGAACACGCTGTCGACAACAGGCCTCAGCGACGCGGGCTGGCCTCCTGGCTGGAAGTGTGGCAATGCCTGTTCGCTGAAGCTCCTGACTAGTTCTGCTTTATACTATAAAAAAGAAAAAATGTCAGTTGTGTTCTGAGAGATTGAATTACCACCACAGTATCACATCAAGTGTTTATTAAAAAAATAAATAAATAAAATTTGCAGCTTCTGTGAGTCTTTTCTTACCTGAAGACTTCGTGACCTGAGGAGGCTACTGAGAAGTTGGCCTCGTTTAAACAAAAGCTTGCCAAGCAAATCCCCTTCAACTGACTTCCCCCCCATTGCCCCATAGAGCACCCATCTTCCGTCCATAGCCAGGCAACGTAAGTTCTTTTCCCAACAAGATCCACCTATGCAGTCCAGGATGATATCTACTCCTTTGCCTGCAGGGCCACAGAGTATTTTAACTGGGAAATGTCAATCGGAATCAGCAATTTATTTTATTACTAATCTCGATATAATGTAGTGTTTGTGCACCCTGGTGAACTATTTCAAAATATCATTATGCATTATACTTTCAAGTGCCCACCTTCAGTGAACTGTAGAATCCTTTCGGAAAAATCGCCCTCTTTGTAATTAAAGGCAGCAGCGGCACCTAGTTCCACTGCCATGTTCAATTTCTCAGGGCTTCCAGCGGTCACTACTGGAACAGCATGACTCAGACGACAAAGCTGAATGGCAGCAGTGCCAACTCCACTAGCTCCAGCGTGAATTAGCACAGACTCTCCTTGCTTAACTCGGGCTACGATGAAACAAAGCACAGTTACATGTAACATTGGACGTTTTACATTTTACAGCATCTTCTAAACAGCAAATTATCATGACTTTATCACACGCCCTGATTTTGTTCATTCAAGATGATCTTCAGAAGAACACATTTTAAAAAATGTATTCATTGCTAATATTTCACACACAATACTTATTTTCATCATTTTAAAAGGCATTCAAGCACCTATTAAGTGCAGAAGTTGGTATGCAGTCAGCCATGCCTCTGGGATCGCTGCAGCTTCATCGAGAGTAAGATGCGCCGGGACGGGCAAGAGGACTTCCTCAGGCACAGCAACATACTGTGCATATCCTCCTCCAGAGAGCAAAGTCATGACTTTATCTCCTGGCCTAAAATTTCTCTTGACACCAGGACCAAGGCCTGCAATTACCCCAGCAGCCTCCAGGCCAAGGATCTCACTCTCGCCAACAGGAGCTGGATAAAGACCCTTCCTCTGTCACAGGAAACACATCTTTCACTGAATTGTATTTACAGCATACAGTTGGTTAAGTAGAGTGCAGGGATATGTATACCTGTAACAGGTCGGCCCGATTTAGGGCTGTTGCATGGACTTTGATGAGGATTTCACCATCTTTAGGTTCAGGTCTGGGGACTTGTCCTAAACACAGCTTCTCTGGACCACCCGGCTCTTTCACACACACTGCCAACATTGACTAAAAAGGAAATATGGTACTGCTAGACTGCACAGGGATCACGTCTGTGAATGTTTAAATTTATACTTACACTATATGGACAAATGTATTGGGACGCCTGACTATTACATCAACAAGGACTTTAATGACATTACTTTCAAATACATAGACTTCAATATGGAGTTGGCCCCCCTTTAAAGCTATAACAGCTTCCACTCTTCTTGGAAGGCTTTCCACAAGACTTTGGAGAGTTTCTGCGGGGAATTGTGCCCATTCATTCTGTAGAGCATTTATGAGGTCAGGCACGGATGTTGAACCGATGAAGAAGTTCCAGCTCATCCCAAATATGTTGGATGGGGTTGAGGTTAGGGCTCTATGCGGGCCAGTCAAGTTCTTCCACATCAAACTCATCCAACCATGTCTTTACAGAGCTTACTTAATGCAATGAGGCACAGCCATGCTGGAATAGAAAAAGTTCTTCCCCAAACTGTGGCCACAAAGTTTGAAGCATGGCGTTGTCTAAAATGTCTTGGTATGTTGAAGCATTAAAATGATTGCTCTTTACTGGAAGTAATGGGCCTAGCCCAAACCAAACAAAAGATTACGGTCCTTCACTAGAAGTAAGGGCACCAGAGCCTGAAAAATAGGTGTGTCCCAATACTTTTGTTCATGTAGCGTATTTGTCCAGGGTTATTCTTACAGTATCTTCAACTAGATTAACAGGTGGCGATTTTCAAATAGCGCTATAGAAATAAGACAATATTTTATTCAGATCTCATATTTTCACACAAGATTTCTCATGAAGAGATTTTGGAAGTTGGATTCCTAGGGCATTTCAGGTTGAAGAACAGATGTGGACTACTTGAGCACTATTGTACGTCGCTCTGGATAAGAGCTTCTGCTAAATACCGTAAATGTAAATGGATGCGCAATGTATGCGCACGATTGATGCCTCTGAGCAGTTTTAACCCCTGTAGTTAGTTCAAAGTCCAGTAAAATGTAGCTGCATTTAAAAACAAAATTAAGGACTTAAAAAAGACAAACGTGTTAAAGGGTTGTTTTCTTGTACCTTTAAAGTAATCTGGTGTAAAGCAAAAGCCTTAAAAGTAAATAAAACGTAAACATTTTAGCGATTTAGCCAATACATTTAGCTTAACAGACGTTGGCCCTCTTCAGAAATGTCCCTTTCAAATACTTTCACTCATATTTTTGATTTCAGACACTAAATTCACCTTAAAATCCACGAAAGTAAAAAAAAAAACCTCACCATTTTAAAGCAACTGTCTTCAGTGGTGTGCCTGACGTTTGAACCTCTAACAGTATGTTCTACCACTAGAGGTCATGAGAACACAGTTGGCTTTACAAAAATGTTCAGTCGGTATAACGCTATATGGACAAATATACTGGGACACACGTTTTTCAGACATTGGTGCCCTTACTTCTAGCGAAGGGCAATAATATTAATGCTTCAGCATACCAAGACATTTTAGACAACACGATGCTTAAAACTTTGAGGACAGTTTGTGAAAGAACCTTTTCTATTGCAGCATGACTGTGCCCCAGTGCACAAAGCAAGGTCCATAAAGACATGAGCTCGGTGTGGAAGAACTTGACCGGCCGCACAGAGCCCTCAACCCCATCCAACACCTTTGTGATAAACTGGAACGGAGATTGCGAGCCAGGCCTTTTCGTCCAGCATCAGTGCCTGACCTCATAAATGCTCTACAGAATGAATGGACACTCCAAAATCTTGTGGAAACCCTTCAGAGAAGAGTGAAAACTGTTACAGCTGCAAAGGGGGAGCAACTTCATATTAAAGTCTATGTATTTGAAAATAATGTCATTAAAGTCCCTGTTGGTGTAATGGTCTGGAATCTCAATACTTTTGTCTATAGTGTATGTTTCTAGGAATGAACGAAAGTGAATGAAATCTAGAACATCAGGCTTGCTAACTTTCATTCATTTTTAGCTTCATTAGAATACATGATCTTTGAGGTGTTTTCCACAAAACAGGATTTCACACACTACGAAACTCAATGTACGTAAAATGTGCTTAACCCTACCATAATTTACCCCTGAAAATACACCAAACCCCTTAATTTGAATTAAGCGGCCGTTAATTTGTGAAACCAATCCCTTAATTTACCTTCAAATTAGATTTAAGGCATTAGTGTGAAACCCCTTAATCTTAAATTGAAGGCGTTAATTCAGGAGATTCTATTATTTAAGGGTCAAATATGAAAAAAGGGGAAAATTCTGTAGTTTTACCCCTTAATCAGCCTTAATCTGTGCACTTTTTCCCTTAATTATCCTAAATTTCCTGTATGGGTAATTAAGGTCAAAATTAAGGTCATTTTAAGGGGTAAAATTAAGGCGTCTGGTTTCGTAGTGTCAGTAAAGTGGATCATTTAAATCCAGTGTCACTATTGCACATATGCCTTTACCACCTCTACGATTAAGCTTAAGTTTTGGTTATCGGTCATCTAACATATCTGGGTCACTCAGAAATCTTGATTTGTGAAACACCCGCCCCCTTGAAAACTGGTTAGACCAATTTTCACTGTTTACACATCCAGGTATCGTAGCAGCACTGGCATTTCTCTCAGAAATGGCATTTCTCTCAGAGCATCTTCTTTACAATGGAAATGAGACAAAGGAATACATGATTTAAAAGAAAAAAACCCCTGCAGGTCAAGGTATGTCATTTACATATATATTTATTTACATTTATTCAAGATGCAGGTTTCATGTATTTGTACACTACAGATACATTTTTCAATGTTTCAGTGTTTTTCAATGTAAAAAAAACATGTAACAGTATTCAGACACTGCTCCAACATATAATATGCAATCCTTCCAAGCTGGCTTTTTTATATATAAACCAATCTGCATTTCAATACTGTACTTCAGGACATCATATCAACATGAGTACAAGGCCAAACTTGAAAGGACCTCTGCTGTTCATGGACGTGAGGCTAATGAATCACAAAGAGGACACTCATCTTCAGTGGAAACTGGAACAAATTCACAGAAAATACAGATTAAGCCTCAAACTGCTTCATCAAGAGCGGGAACTGATACTGATGGAACACAAAAAGTTGCTGCATTTGAGAGTCTGTGAACCTTACGCAACAGTCAACAATACAATGAGAGCTATTTCAGAGACTAGAAACGACCTGCAGCATATTCGTCTTTCAAGATCAGCTCCAGCTGGAAGGGGGACGCATCCGGCTGAAGTCCTCTCAAATGAAAGAGACTGGCTCTTAGGAATGAGGTCCTCAAAATCAGCAGCATCATCCACTCTAAAGCAAGGTTCTGCCCTGTCGCTACTACCAGTCGTTAGAAGAAAGGCTTCACAAACAGGCCCCTTATCCATCATGCAACTAAAGGAAATAGCCTTAATTGACAGCATTTCTCAAAAAGAGCTGGCAAGCCAAGAAGAACAAGAGAGACAAAGAAAGGAAAGATTGAAACAAATTCAGAGAGAACAATTTCAACAGAAAATGCAGGTTTTCCTCAGGACTCTAAAAACAATGTAAGCATATACTTTACATATGAACTATTGCAGGCTGGTCATGTAAATGACTGAGCTGGTCATGTAAATATATGTGTATTATTCAAAACAGCTTCAGAGTTACAGAATATCTCTGTAACACACTTGCCTTTCTTTACTTCCTAGGTTTTAATAGCTTAACTCGATTTGTTTGACCTTCCCACAGAAAATGAGGATGAATTATAAGCTCAGCATGTTAAATACTGATTATGTGAATGAAAGTTAATTGAAACCTGTCCCTGGTTTTTTTTTTCACACAATGGTTCCCATTTTCCTCATGGTCAAAAGAGCAACGTGGACTGGAGACTCCATGAGTAACACCTGGCTTTTCTTCCATTGCGGGGATTCTGCAAGCATTTCATCTAGAAAAAAAATACAAAAATGATGCGACTGCATAAGCTGTTAGAACTTTATATTATCGAAGCTTAAATATGTTAAAGCACATTAACTGATGCGTTTGAAGTTCGTACTTTGTATGCTTTGTGAGTGGTCATTAAACTTTAGGATATGATTTGCAGTCTAGCATTACTGCCATCAAAGCAACATAAAGAAGTCTTACTTTCACTCTTGATGGTAACATTAGTAGGCAGACACTGGGTGAGGGCACCGTATTCCAAAGTGCACAGGACAGCTGTTTCACTCTCATCTTGTGTTTTGCACTTTAGGACAAGAAAGTTGCAAAGTTGATTCCTCTCCATCACTTCTACTGTCCCGATAAGCTCCTGTAGTCCAATAAATGGAAAACAAAGGAAAACTATAAGATAAAGGAATTTGGCCGAGCACAGACAAATGTCCATGTAATGTATATGCATCTTAAGCAATGAGATGTTTAGTAAAATGTCAGATTTAAATCTGAACAGTACGATCTCAGTGCATAAAATATCCACAGTTAACTCTGCATGTCGTACATTGATGAGCAAAATCTGCTGCTTGCGGCCAGCTAAAGAATTCAGGTGCAAGCTTAGTGTTTCAAGGAAGGCTTTTAAATCAGTCTGTAGATTCTCCTTGGCGAGCCTCTCTAACGGGACACATGGAGGGATGTTGTGACGACTGATCTGCACCATGCGTGTAAGGTCCATTTCCACATTATATGTTTCCAAGTACACGCCCTCATAGGCAGTGCGAAAGGACACGCACACACTTTTGCCTTGTTTACTCTCCATAAGATAATATCCACCTAAGAATGAGAGAGATATTGATATTCACGATTAATTAAATCCCCACACCAAAGAATACTACACTACATTCAACAGCTACACTGTATTTTCATGTTATGCTCCATTTATCCCGGTTGTACTATTCAAAACCTTACATTTTCATGGTGACTGGTGTTTTTATTGTTTTACACCAGCAAAACTAAGTTCCTTATAATAGAGTAAGGGCAATAACATTTACAGACTTAATTTTGTTTCAATAGAAATGGGACGTGAAAGAAACACTGATGCGGTAATTTCATGAGCCACAAATGTAAAATCAATGTTGTAACTTCACTAATAAATATTATTAATCACTAATATAAATTGTGCATGTATTGTTAAATTTGCTAATTCTTAGTAACACAAGCGTTTATAGCTTATGTCTCAATTCAGACAGATTACCGACTCAATTTTTCCATGATCTGCTTCCATGAGGATTATAATCCACCAAACATGAGCTGCTTCTGCCAAAATCCCAGCATAATAATATGTCTGGGCACCTAACCAGTACAATTCTCACCTGATAGTTAGAGGTTTACAGTGGCAACAAAAGCCACATTGTTAAGACATAAATTACGATTCCTAGTTGTAATGTGATGATTGTACTGGCAGACTTCAAATTAAGTAAGTGTAAAGTGTCCATTTTGCACACCTGAACACACCACAGCACAGCATAGCACACAGTGTGAACAGTGAAGCAGTAGACAGCCAGCAACACAGCACCCGTGGAACAGTGTGTGGGGACAGTACCTGGCTCAAGGGTACCTCAGTGCTACTGCCAGTCCTGGGATTCGAACCCATGGCCCTCCGGTCACAGGGGCAACTCCCTAACCACACGCACACTTGCAGATTTGCATTTTTATCAAACTCATGATCTCATTGTTGCATTCACGTCCGATTGCTTTTGACAGGACACTAGGTTTTTTTATTCTGATTTTTACCAGTGAGTTGATAGGCGGTTTGAATGTCCTTCAGCTGCGCAAGTCTGGATTTCAACAGAAATTGTTCAAGTTGCATGAAGTTGTGGGTTTCCTCATCTCTCATTGGTAGTCCTTGGTCCAGTTTATCTTTTAGATTCTGAAATGGCATAGAAGTAGGGATATGGCTGAAACACTGAATTAACAAACACTGCAAAGTTGTATTTTAGATTATGCTTCAGATTATACCCAAGACTAGTCTTGACATTTTCCCCAGGCTGTACCTTTAATGCTGCTGTTTCAGCACAAAGTCGGTCTCTTTTTGCACGAAGCATTGCTATAGAAGCACGGAGCCCTTCCAACTGGTCTGGCTTTTGCTTTTCCTCACATGTTGTCCCAGCCTTCTCCAACATCATCAGGTGATCAAAGACGCCTGTGAGAATAATGTTGTTTTATTTGTAAATGACTGGTACTGAATAACAGTTTTATCAGGGGTGGAAGAAGGGGCATTGTTAGGCCTGGACATCCAGGCTACAGCCCCAAATGTTTTATGAATAGCCAAAGATCTCTAAAATAATAAAACATGGCAATACATGGCTGTGGTGAATGCTTCAAGATCCTAATAACACCTCTGGGTAGAAGAAAACTTTTAAAAATTTAGGGCTGCAATATTTTGAGTAAATAAATAGTACCAATAGAGTGTCAGTGTCAATATTTTATTTTTTTAAATTAGCTCATGGCATAACAAACCCCTCAGGCCACAATTCATTTCACATCATACTATAGTTGGAAATTCTCACTTACTTTTGATCTAAGCTTTAACGAAGAAAAATAATTACTGTATCCTTTTTGCTGCAATTTACTAATGAGACAACAGCTGGAAGGCAGGAAGTGTGTGTTTATGGATATGAACGTACTGTAGTAGGTTGCTGATTGGTGCTGGTTGTTCCTGAACTTCGCTTGTGTTTAAACAATGCAGTTGTATCAGATATCATAAGTAACAGAATGCCTATTATCTAACCAGCATTGTCACACCTCCACATTGTACACTGTCTCATATCTGCATTACGATGTCATAATGTTTTAATGTGCTCTAGCAGCTAATAAGATGCTAAATAGCCCTTAACTAGAAAATAGTCGATGCATTACAGTATTGCCTACATAACTGGCTGACCAGCTGGGAAGGGTGAACCAGTATTGAAATACTGTAGCTCAAGCCTCACACTTAAACATACCATATATGGACAAAATAATTAGGACGCTTGACCACTACACTTACAGGGACTTTAATGACATTCCATTCAAATACATAGACTTTAATATGGAGTTCGTGCCCCTTTGCAGCTATAACAGCTTCCACTCTTCATGGAAGGCTTTACACAAGATTTGGGAGTTCCTGTGAGTATTTATGGCCATTCATTCTGTAGAGCATTTATGAAGTCAGGCACTGATGTTGGAGGAGAAGGCCAACCTCCGTTCCAGTTCATCCCAAAGGTGTTGGATGGGACTGAGGTCAGGACTCTGTGCGAACCAGTCAAGTTCTTGACCGAACGCATCCAGCCACGTTTTTATGGACCTTGCTTGGGGAAGGCCCTTTTCTATTCCAGCATGACTGGAACAGAAAAGGCTCTTGCCCAAAGTGTGTCCGCAAAGTTGAAAGCATGGCGTTGTCCAGAATGTGCTGAAGCATTAAGATTACTGTCCTTCACTGGAGGTAAGGGGCCTAGCCCAAACCCTGAAAAACATGTGTGTCCCAATACATTTGTCCATATAGTGTATTTCTAACGTATCGTAACGGAACATTAATATTAGTATTAGAGGAAATTTGTATCGGATTTAAAAAAATGTATTTTATGAAAATATAAACAACGTATAAGGTCTTATTACATAGAGAACATATTGTTTGTGACTGAAGTGACCAGAAACCCCCAAACTACGTGTTTTATTTCTCGGGTAGCCAAATACGGAAACTATAAGCTAAACCAGCTTCCGGTAAAAGTCAGTATCGAGTGTAGTCACCTTGCTTTCTCACGATGTCCATGTTTTTGGAGTTTGTTCGGCCACTATGTGTTCAAACCTTGGCGCTTTCTTCGTCGTGAATGCGGACGTGACGTGAGGACACAACGAGAGGTGACGTCAGATGTAAACAACGCCGCCGTGAGCCTCAGTCAGAGACAGTTTACGCAGAGCAGCGGAGCCGTGTTTCACCATTCAGCACAGAGAGACGAGTCTGGGAAATGTAGAGGAACTGAATTCATTTGCACACTTTAATGGAAAAATAACAAAATCTGAAAAGGAGGAGAGCGAAGGACAGTGCCATGGTGCCCTAGTTAGCAATGGTGCTGAATCTGGAACACGTGTTACACTGGTGAGGGATGCGTTGGTCAGTAATCTCAGAGTGTACAGAAGACCTGTGACCTGTGTTTCTCCAGAAGACCTGTGATGGTTTGGGTTCAGAGGTGCAGTGTGCTGAAATCTGCAGTGTGCTGAAATCTGCAGTGTGCTGAATGTGAACAAGGAAGTGCACCTCGTGCAAATCTGAAGGTGTGCAGTAGTTGTAGAGGTAAGTCAGGAATATCTTGACATTGAATGTCAGAGCTGAGTGTGTTTCACTGTGCTATGATCTTAATCACACACACGAAACCTCGTTAATGGCTTTAAATAGTCTATTTAGCCATTTTCTCTGAATTTGCATAAGCTTGACCTTTACCCTGGTATAACACAGACGCAGGCATACATCTATCTGTCTATATATTTGAGCATGTGTATGCAGAATATATGATTATATTGTGCACACATATATTACATTCATATAATATTTACATGTATGTGGGTAGAGAGAGTGTATGTGTAATATATAATTAAATTGTCGAAGCATATTTTATATATACATTTATATGCATAAATATATTCACATATATAATATATACTTTAGTAATCATATATATTTTTCCCCATTATATTATATTACTGTCTTCATAATCTAATTTACTTCTTTAGTAGTTGTTTACATTTACTATAATATTGTTATAAGCATACTTGTAAAAGCCTGTTGTGTTTCTACATTGTTGTCTGTGTAAGCAACAGGTGTCCATTGTAATGAATGAAATTCATGTTACTCTTTTTAAAGTTGCAGGGGGTTTATCAGTCCCCATGGATGACTGCAAACAGATCCATTGTGCTGTGAGAACCTGTTGGTCCGGCCTATAACTGACACTCCAGTGCAGTCAGTATGGATGTTGCTGGTCAGAAGTACTTCACTGTACTTGACTTTGTGGTGTTCGCCCTCCTTCTTGTGGCCTCCATGGCCATAGGGCTGTACTACGCCCTCTCTGGAGGGCGGCAGAGAACCACTCAGGAGTTCCTGTTGGCTGACCGGAGCATGAAGTGCCTGCCCCTTTCCCTGTCTCTCATGGCCTCTTTCCAGTCAGCTGTCGCCATAGTCGGCACACCAGCAGAAGTCTACACCAATGGCACACAGTACTGGTTCATTGGGTGCTCTTACATTCTGGGACTCCTTATTCCTGCCCACATTTTCATTCCAGTATTCTACAGACTGCATCTCAGTAGTGCATACCAGGTATAATCCCTCACATTACCTGTAACCTGTAACTTCATAATGTAACCGTTATGGGAGAGATGTGTAGGTCGGAGCTGAAGAAATGTGTTACATTTGTAAGAGACTTAACTAATAAAAGTCAACCGAGCTGCTTCAGACAGTAAAAGAAGTATGTTTTCCTGAATAACAATCATATGACACATTTTAAGACATGATCTACCAGCATTTTAACCCATTCTTGTTGCTTCTGCATCTCAGTATCTGGAACTACGTTTTTGTAAAACAGTCCGGATCTGTGGAACGGTTACCTTTATTTTTCAGATGGTAGGTTCTGGTTTAGAAGAAGCTTTTGGTACTTAAATGCAGCCCTTATGGGTTATGATTGTTTCATCATAGTATATCTTAATTGATCAATTGTTTGTTTGTTTTCCTGTTGCAGGTCATTTACATGGGTGTTGGTGTATACACTCCCGCCCTTGCACTAAATGCAGGTGAAGTTCTTTGAGTTGAATTTATGCTGATAGCAAGAAAGATCATTATAGTTGTCTAAACAGTCATTATATCTAATTATTGTCTGATTATGTTCACAATATTGTTTAAATCAATATGTTTGTGTATTATTTTCTATTTCTTTTAGTTACTGGCTTTCACTTATGGGGAGCAGTGTTAGCAACTGGACTAGTGTGCACATTGTACACAACTATGGTAAATAAATATATTCACATATATATATATATATATATAAATATATATAATATTTACATAAATATTTTTATTGTGACTGATATTTGTGACTGCTTTGCAGGGTGGACTGAAGGCAGTCATCTGGACAGATGTGTTTCAGACCGTGGTGATGTTTGCGGGTCAGCTTGCTGTCATCATAGTGGGGGTGCAGCAAGTTGGTGGTCTTTCTGTTTTTTGGAGGAAAGTCACAGAGGGAGACCGCATCTCCAGCATTGAGTAAGAAAACTTCCAGTTACAGTAAATGCAAACAAAATCCTTTGACGTAGTGTTTACAGGTCCTTAAGATTTCAATCAATTTCCCAACTAATTTGTTGGGCTGTTCTTTTTAGGCTTTTATTATTTCTTTACTCGAGATTGGTAGATGATCTGTTCATTCTGTTTCTTTGTCTTGTAAGTCTAAATCCAGACCCAACTGTGAGGCACACCTTCTGGACATTAGCACTTGGCGGAGTGTTTCTAATGCTCTCTTTGTATGGGGTGAACCAGGCACAGGTGCAGAGATACCTCAGTTCTCGGACAGAGAAGGAAGCTGTAATGTAAGTGACCTTTAAATGTGTCTGGCTTCATGAGATGAGTCTGGTGTAGGCTAAAGGTCTTCAGTAATTTGTCCCCTCTGCTTTACTCCACTGTAAAACAAATCTTTGTTGTTTAAATTAACAGTATTTTAACTTGGGGGTGGCAGTCTTATTCACAGAGAACTGGCTTGGTTGCAGGTTTTCTTTGCAACGATTGTGTGACCATCTGTTTGACTGAGACTTACTGAATTAAAAAATGAAATAACAGGAATTGATTGATTGAAATCTGCAGTCACTCCCACCCTTTGCAGTTATAACGTTTAAAATTTCACTCTCTAGTCCAGGGGTCTCAAACCTGTACAGAAAGGGCCGCTGTGGAGGCACAGCTGATTCACCTCTGTAATCAGTTGGTCTTGGTTTTCAGTTACTCAAGTGTGACTTCTTGGTTGGAATGAAAACCTGCACCCACAGCGGCCCTTTCTGGACAGGTTTGAGACCCTGCTCTAGTCCATGGCCCATATTTTAAATAAATCTGCAAAATCAGTCACAGTTTAATTTCCAGCAATGCACTCATAACTTCCGGCGTACATCAGCTAAATGAGCAGTTCCTCCTCAGCCTGTCTCTCTCTCAGTCAAGCAGATTCACACAGAAAAAAAAAACAAAACTCTTTGACAGGTATTGCTTAGGTGTTGCTTGGCGGGAGTCTAAGTCTAGTGAGCATGTAGTAACTTGGCTGAACAAT
>JBBJLS010000001.1:31426780-31454735 GCA_037577275.1 Bryconaethiops microstoma
ACACAAAGTGTATAAATCAACAATACAATATAATAAACAATCTAAATCTTATATACAGAAAATACAGGATTACAGAATGAATACGACAGAGTGCAGTCTTGCAGTTGCAGTCTTGTAGTGTGAAGCAGTGTGACAGTTCAACTGTTTAGGAGGGAGATGGTAAGGGGAAAGAAACTGTTCCTGTGTCGGCTGATCCTGGTCTGCAGGCTTCTATACCGTTTGCCAGAGGGCAGCAGGTCAAAAAGTGTGTATCCAGGGTGTGAGGGGTCTGTGATGATTTCCCCTGCCCCTTTCTTGGTTCTTGAAAGGTACTGGTCCTGGATGGAGGGCAGGGGGGCGCAGATGATCTTTTCTGCTGCTCATACAGTCTGCAGTCTGTTCCTGTCCTGTTTAGTGGCTGCTCCATACCAGACTGTGATGGATGAGCACAGGACAGACTCAATGACTGCAGAGTAGAACTGGATCAGCAGTTCCTGAGGAAGACTGTACTTCCCCAGTTGTCTCAGGAAGTTCATCCACTGCTGGGTCATTTTGTGGATGGAGGAGATGTTGGTCTCTCACTTCAGGTCCTGGGAGATGATGGTACCCAGGAACTTGAAGGTCTCCACAGCAGACACCGGGCTGTCTGATATGATGAGGAGGAGTAGTGTTGAGGGATGTCTAGTATCATCTCTACAGTCTTGAGCTTGTTCAGCTCCAGGTTGTGCCGACCTCACCAGAGTACTAGCCGCTCGGCTTCCTGCCGGTATGCAGACTCATCACCATCCTGAATGAGTCCAACTACGGCGATGTCGTCTGCAAACTTCAGGAGTTTAACAGCCGAGTTCTTGGAGGTTCATTGGTGTAGCGGGAGAACAATAGTGGTGAGAGGACACATCACATCCTTGAGGATCACCAATATTGAGGGACTGTGTTTCAGAAGTGACCTCCCCCAGCCTCACTTGCTGCTTCCTGTCTGTCAGGAAGCTGGTGATCCACTGACAGGGGGTGAGAGGTGTGATGGAGATCATTGTCTCTGGAGAGGGGTGGGTGAAGGGTGTGAATCTGTCCATCTCAAACCTGCAATAGAATGTATTCAGCTCGTCTGCCAGGTCTTTGTTTGCTTCAACAGGGGTTGGGGGCATCTGTAGCTGGTGATGTCTCGTAGGCCTCTCCACACTGATGCAGGATCGTTGGCTGAGAACCGTTCTCTCAGCTTCTCAGAGTAGGTCCTTTTTGCCCCTTTGATCTTCCTGGCTTGCTTGTACAGGGCCCTGTCACCACTTCTGTAGGCCACCACTTTACCCTCCTTGGCCTGACAAAGATGTTGCAGGAGTGAACCATGGTTTGTTGTTATTGTATGTGCAGAAGGTCTTGGTTGGCACATACACATCTTCACAAAAACTGATATATGATGTCACAGTGTCCATTTATGAGGAACAGGCATCTGACATTGGACAAGAAGGCCTGGCTCGCAATCTCTGCACTGGGACACAGTCATGCTGGAATAGGAAATGTTCTTCCCCAAACTGGGTCCACAGTTGGAAGCATGGTGTTTTCCAAAATGTCTTGGTACTGAAGCATTAAGATTAAGCCCTTCACTGGAAATAAGGGTCCAAACCTTGAAAAATAGGGGTGTTTCTATACTATTGTCCATACAGTGTATGTTTTGATAATGTCCAGACACCTCAAGCCATCATGCCCATTCAGCATTTCTGATATCTGGATTTTTAAAATATTTTCATTTTTGTCACTTTGTTTTATTATTATTATATTTTTATAGCATGTGGTTATGATCATTTTATATAATGAGCCAAACTTATTCTTCTAATTATGCCTTAGATCTTCTGTCTCTCTAACTAGACTCTAACTAGACTTGCAATATCATAGTGTCCAGTTCAACACTGGTAAAGGAGAGCGGATAGTTTTTACCAGTTTTTACTCTATTCCGTTTGAAATCTAGAGGTCAACATGCAAGAGGTTGCTTGTCTTATTCTGGAGTGAAGCTGACAAGATTGGGTGTTTTTGTTTTTTCAAGGTGCCATCATTGTAGGAGCTTGTGTACAAATTAGTGAATAAATGAATGTCATTTTCAGTAATCATAACAGCAAAAAAAAGACATGAACATCTCAAAATATATACACAGTATTTACCCTAATATAGATTACTGAGCCACAAAATTCTAATCACTAAAGTCATTGAATGTATGTCAAATTGCAAATTTGTATGTCACCCTGCATATTAATTGATTCATATTTACTGTTTATCCCTAACAGAATAACTTCCATGTTTTCTATAAAGTATAACCTTGCAGCTGACTGTGTGAAAAGAAACTACACCATGTTATGAATGTAAAAAGTTTCATTTGCTCTGGAAACTTCTTTGAAATGCATAATTGGATTCTCGTAAATCTTTTAAAATATTACTCTCTAGTAAACATCGTAAGGAGTTTAGAAAATGTGCCCAGTATTTTTCACATTTTCTGACATTTGAAAACAACAGCATAAATCATTGTTATAATAAATGTAACATTTTTCAGCAAGGCCCTGCATGCATTTTAGTTCATTCTCCATGGTTATAAAAAGGTATAAATCTTATATATATAATATTTTTAAATTAAATTAAATTTATTTTAATTTTTTAAATTTAATTTATTTATTTTATCTATTTATTTTTCTTCCATTGCGGAGACCACCCTGCATGACATAGTCCCACTAGGGCTGCTGTTCAAGCACTCAATAGCTCCCTCTATCGGACATCATTTTTTCAACGGTTTCCTTGCTGCTGTTATTAAATATAGCAACACATATTTGAAGTTGATCAGTACCGTGTCCAGTTTGACACTCATTTCGGGCGGCCTGTCACCCGCGGGATCGATTTCTAGGCCACTGTAGAGTGGGTCAGATGTATTTTTTAAAAGTGATCTAGGATTCTGCTCTGTTTTGTGTGTATTTAAGCCCCGGCAGGAGCACTGACTCTGTCTGCATGAAAACGAGCGTTATCAAGTTTTACTGCCAACACAAGGGGTGTGCCCTTACAGGATCTAAATTCCACATACAAACGAAAACAAGAGACTTTTGGACAGTTTAAAAGGGGGTTTCCGTCTTGAACGGGGGTGTCAGTGGGTTTAGCCACACCTACAGTCTAACCAGGAAGCCACAAAAAGCTTTTAATAAAGACACTCACTTCCACATGCAGGGGGAATGGCGTAAGTCACATTAAAATATAGATTTCTGTTGATTTGCACAATTATATGAATTGCTGTCTATCTCTGTTCTGCGTTTTTGCACCTGTTGTGCACAACTATCTGCTGCTAGAAATGCAGTAGGTGTCAAAATACTGTTTTCATCCAGACTAGCAGTTGTTGATTGCACTTAATGTTGTCTTTTCTGGTTGTTTTGTTGCTTTTGTGTTTTTCTGCCCTCTCTTTCATCCTGTCCGCACTTGTAGTTTTGTGGTGTTTCTGTTTCTGTTCTTGTACCATGATCCTGCAGATACCTTGTTTTGTTTCACTTTGTACTGTGTGTATATGGTGGAAATGTCAATAAAACAAAACCTACTTGACTTGACTAAATACCACAGAAATACTGAGCAGGTGGAGCTCCTACATGTGCTGTGAGAGTCTGACTTTAGTCTAGAACAGTGTTATTGCTGACTGTTGATAGGAAGACTGTGTTTGGACAGTAAGATCGTGCTGAACTTGTTTCGTTTTGGTGCTCTCTCGTCATTTTACTGCAGGTAAGAGAGCCGCTCAGGTTCTGCATGTTTTTGTGTGAGGACTGTCCTTAATGAGCATTCAGTTCATGACTTCTCAACCCATTTTTTGTTATATTTAGCAGTTTCAGACCAGTTCAGACTGGACACCTCTTCTGTTGGCAGCAACAAGGATGTCCACAAATATAAAGACATCTCTCCAACTTCAGTCAACAGAGTGATCCAGCTGTGTTGTTGCCTTTTCTGCGCAGATCCAGCACCAGTTCTATCATGAACAAGAGGAAGTCCAGTGTCGAGAGTGTGGAGAAACCCAGTAAAATCCGCAGGACAGATGGAGCAGTCCATAGCCAGGAGGAGGAGGATGACACGGATGAAGAGGGAGCCACTCATCAGGAGGCCTCATCCTCTTCTTCGGTGTGTGAAAATTGATTCGATGAGTTGATGAATGAACTGCACTGGAAACGATCTTTTACACTTAATCCACTCTATCTTTGTTTTGTTAGAGCGCAGGAGATATTGGGGTAATCGAGAGCATCACTTTGAAGAACTTCATGAGCCACCACCTGCTCGGCCCTTTTCAATTCGGACCAAACGTGAACTTTATTGTTGGAAACAATGGAAGTAAGATTGATCAGAATTCACACCACTTTGCTTTTATTCCCTGTGCTCTCTTACGTTGACTCTGTTCGCTCTGGGTGGTTTCCCTCCAAATGCACAGTAAAGTGGCCCCTTATAGTCACGTGTAAACACACCACAGAACGACACGGTGTGAACAGTGTGAAATTCTTTCTCTGCATTTAAAACATTCACCAAGTGAAGCCGTGGGCAGCCAGTGACACAGTGCCCGGGTAGCAGTGTGTGGGGATGGTACCCTCAGCATACGCAACGTAGAGTCGTTCCAGGTGGTTTAATCTAAATGGGTGGCATTGTAAAGAACAATATTGACTCAGATGTATTTATTATGATGGTAATAAGAGCAAGGGGTCACAATGTCTGCAATGCAAATCTATCTATTTTGTTTGCTGTTCAACATACTGTAGCTGATTAACATACATGTCATTTCATATCATTGCTGTCACCTTTTATCTCGTGTTTTTTCCCTCACGTGTTGAAAGTCCCAAGTGTCCTTTATAGAAATAATAAACAAATAGAAATAATAATAAAAAATATTTGGAATGAAGTTGCATTAACCTTCATTAAAAGTTGAGGCTATGGAACTACGTGGTTAAAATAGCAAATACAATTTAGGCAAAAGTATTGAAGAACAATGACTCGATCATCAGGTAATATCTGTAAACATCAGGTAGTTTCCAAGTGTAGTTGGTGTGTTTAAGGAGGGAAACCACCATACAGGCAACGGATGCTTTACATAACCCTAAATGACTTTATTCATTTAATCTATTGATTATGTAGAATCTTTTACATATGTGGAAATTTAATTTAATCTTTTGGAGTTATTTTTATTTGCTCTCCCCCCAATATTTAATCTTATTTGGGGGAGTATTCATTTAGCTTAAAACAAGTACCTCTCTGCCCTGCAGCAAATTTAAAAGTCAATTGTGGCCTAATGGGCCAAAAGCATTTCTGAAAAACTATCATTAAATAATGTGTTGGGCCCCAGGCAGAATATTTGTAATGCCAAGGTTTTGTGAGAATCTTTGAAGGACAGTAAACCAGGGATTGGTGTGGCTGCTGATTTTCATTCCAATCAAGCTTAAGCACCACTGACTCCACTGATCTGATCAGTTGGTCTCTGTTTTCAGGCAGCTGATTAGCTAAATGGAGTGTGCTCCTGCTTGGTTGCACTGAAAACCTGCAGCCTCACCGACCCTCTGCAGGTAAGATTGGTGACCCATGTAGTAAACACTTTGAACGTCTAGTTTGGACTGCAAGTTTGCCTAGAATGCCACTTTTCACATCAGTTTTAGTTACTGCCCTCAGCTGATTATATGCAGTAAGAATAACCAAATTAGAACATCAGTGGTAGCAATAATGTCAAAATACATATGGAACTTTATAGAGAATTATGTTCATTATTATGTTATTATGTTCATTTAACCTGAAAGTTGAATTCTGCCTCACAGTGATAAGGGTGCGCTCAAGGAAGCATGACAAGTCTCCAGAGTGGTTCACCCTTGAGCTTTTCTCAGTGGTTAGGCACCCACTCTTCTGCATGTATGTTTTAGTGTGTGTATTTCAGAGGTTTAGCAGTGATGGGTTGTGTTTGTTTACCAGTAATGGAACAGCAAATACAGTTTAGAAATACTGATCATTTGACTTTGGTACCCACTGATAATGCCGCTTAATGTCGGTTATTGTTTTGATGTTAGGTGGGAAGAGTGCTATTTTAACAGCACTTATTGTGGGCTTGGGTGGAAAAGCAACAACCACCAACAGAGGAGCATCTCTGAAGAGTTTTGTAAAATACGGAGAGAGGTCAGTTGACTGGAGATTGCCCACATTACAGAACTTTCTGTAACGGTGTCTGTCTTTATAGTACTACTGATATTTTTATAACATATGTTATTTTTGTCCAGCTCTGCAGAAGTCACAGTAAAACTCCGAAACAGAGGGAGCGATGCGTATAAAGGAGAAATATATGGTGACTGCATCTCCATTGAGCAGAAGATTACAAGCGACGGATGCAGAACCTGCAAAATCAAGAATAAAGCAGGTAATATGTTGTACTTGAGCTAACCAATATGCTCACCTCAGTTAAAGCTCCCCAAACTTAGATCCCCTCTGTTCCAGGTCACATTATCTCCACAAAGAAAGAAGAGTTAACAGCAATATTGGACCATTTCAATATCCAGGTGACATTTGCTTTTTATATTGAATTAAAGATACGTACAGGTTATAACGTACACTCTGCGTGTGATGGACGGTTTGTTTAATTTGTTCTTTTACTTCTTTTATAGGTTGACAACCCGGTCTCTATATTAAATCAGGAAATGAGCAAGCAGTTCCTGCATTCAAAAAGTGAAGCAGACAAGTACAAGGTAAGGACTTGCTGAGAGATCTTGTTATGAAGAAAAATTGGATGGATAATTAGCTAGTTCCCCCCATAAACAGGTATCACACCTGAACTGCAAATCCCATGAACAAATTCACAGCATACTATTTCCTTTATACTGTTACACTGTACTGTTACATACTGTAACAGTGCTGCTAATTTTGCACAGAAATGTATTATTATTGTTATTACTTAGCTCATTGCTCTTTGCATTTGTAATTACTGTGCAGATAGAATAATATGACAAAATACTGTATTCATTCTCACAAAGTAATGTGTCTGATTTTAATCAGCTCTGCTGTATATTGCTATGTCCTGTAATATTTTATCATTTTGTTTTTATCTTTAAGAGTTTACCACGTTTCTTTTTGCACTCTGTGTAGACTTGTGTTGTTTTTTGGGTTGCCCTATGGTCCTGGAGGAATGTTGTCCATGTCTTCTTTATATAAATTCATAACTTTTTTTAAGGTTTTCATGCACATATGGATCATAAACATACTGCATATGTAATGGAAATATACGCCAAATTGACCGTGTTGATATTTCCACTTACATTTGCCACAGTCTCGTCATTAATTTTGTCATGAACTATTGATGTATTTTGTAGGCATTTAGGTTGGAAGGCAAGATTGTCTGGTTTAAACTACAGAGAACTGTATTAAATGATTGTGTTTAATTGTATAGCGATAGCTATTGAAAGTGTTATCCATGAACTAGGTACAGTGAAGTGAGATGCTAAATGAAGCTCTCTACCTCATCTTGCAAACTAATTAGACATTTTGTTCACAGAGCCATTATGTCTTTTTTTATTCTTAAAGTTTTTCATGAAGGCAACTCTGCTAGAGCAGATGAAAAGAGACTACATTCACATCAAGCAGACCAAAGCTGTGACGCGGGACCAGGTGGAAAGGCAGGAGGAGGTAATTGAAGGTTTTTCTAAGGCAACTGTGATGCAGTCACATCATTTTTTCAGTAAAAACAAGTACACATCCTCTTTGGATAACACATTTCTGCACACTTTAATGTACAGTTACTGTTGCTGGATTTAACGTACTGGGAAAAAACACAAAATGTGTTATGGAGCATTTCATTCCATTCAGCAAATAAACAGAAATTGTGTGCTAGAATGAGCTAAATGCCACATTTGAGTTTCTTCTGAGGTTGTGTACTTATTTATACTTGTTATTACTTTAACGACAACAAAACATATTTTTTTCTATTATTCAAACTTTTACTTATGGTTGTACTTTTATCACAGTATCACGACCTTCTTAAATAACAGCTTCCTTCTGTGTTTTTCAGTGTCTCAAAGATTTGAAACAATTATTTTTACAAAAGAAAGAGAAGTATGAGAGTTTGTCAGCACTTGAAAATATGAAGCAGACTCTGGAGGACTTGAAGAAAAAGATGGCATGGTGCCTGGTATGTTTTCTAAGTGTTATCATGTTTTAAACTGTTTTAATGGGAAAAACACAACTGTAAACCCCCTCATACTCAAGACCACCCAGCTCTAATTATTCAGTTGGTGCACCAATGGTATAAGGTTGTCCTCATGCTGTGCACCCCAGAACGGGGGTTGTATTAAAGACAGTTGATGCCTACTTAACTGACAGGGCTTTGAGGTTTGTATGAAATGAAGAAGTAGAGCATTTACCCCTCTAATGTTGTGAATGCTGTAACAGGTGAGGGAGAAGGACTGGCAAGTACTGCAGTTGAAGGAACAAGTCGAAAAAGAACAGAGCAATGTTTCACAGGACGAAAAGCTTCTGCTCTGTCAGGTACATGTGAAATAACGTCCATTGCTCTGTTGTTGAAAATGAAATGGCGATTGAGGTGTAAAACTATGAACATGTGGCATTAGATTAGAAAGACTGAGGTCTGTGCATCCTCTTCCAGGGCAAAGTTACTCTTGCTGAAAAGAGGCTGCGGGAGATCCAGCAGAAGCTTGGGAAGGTAAAAGAGGAGGAGGAAAATCTTGCAGAAGATAGTCGAAAGCTGAAAGAAGAGGTCAAGCTCAAAAATAAAGCTCAGAAAAGCCAGGAAGTAAGATAATGTCTTGATTCTTGCTCTGATAGTGTCTTTTTCAGGTACCTCTAACATGCGAAATGTTGACATTAGTTGTACCATTTTCTTGCTCACACTCCTGCTGATATTTAGCGTTCTGTTTTTACAGGTGGTGTACTTCCGTGCTGAGAATAAACTAAAACAGTTAGAAAAGGAACAATGCCTTCTCAAGGAGAGAATTCACAAAATAAGCAATAGGTGCGTTATATTCTCAGTGAGAAACGTAGTATTTGATAGGGACAGTATGATATTTTCAACAAATGTATATTGCAAATAGCCTTGTGAATTGGTTATCTGTTTGCAGTCATTTTTAGAATAGTTACATTAGCAGAATAAATATTATCGGCCCGCTGCAATCTAAATTTGTGTGACAGAGTGAGTTTTTAGAATTTAACCAACACATATCAATGTCTTGGAATGTTAAATATTTACATTCTTGTCAAACACTTTCCTTGCCTGATTTGTACCACTTATCAGTAATTACTAACTGTAAAGACAAAGCAACTAATGGGGTGTTTTTTTTAAGATTATTTACTCAATATGAAGTACAATTCTAGAAAAAATCTAATTATATGTTCATTTATATTCCTCATGAAATAATGTCTGTATCCAGTGATAGAGATAGCATAATTATCCTTATTGTGCAGTATTGTGGGACAACCACAAATGATTGATCATTCGTCATTGTTTTTGCTAGTAATGGCAGGAGGAATCGTGAGTCGGAACACGCACAGCGGATGAAGAATATTTCTGCTCTGACAAAGCAGCTGGAAAAGCTTGAGTCTGAGTCTGCAAAACTTAATCAGGAAATCAAAGAGAGGCAGCAGGCCCTCTTCAAAGGAAGAGAAGAATACGACAAGCTAAGGTAAACCTTATCATGTGTTTTTGAGTATTTTAATAGACTAAATACCACAATATTTCTGTACATTCATGCCTATTGACATGAAAAGCATTATTTTAGTGTAAAGCAGTTGTTTTGCATGTATTCTTATTAGAATTCTTATTAGAAAGCCATGAGTACGGAAAATAAAGGGAAGGGTTTAAAAGGTGTTTAAAAAGAAGCACAAATCAAAACATACTATCTGTATATACTTGACATTAGTAGTGCCAAGGGAAGCCATATATGCCCATTCATCCCATATAGGGCTATACAGCCATACATCTTCAATGATTATTGTAGCATCACCTTCTTAATTCATTCTTTTATCATCCCATTGCTCTTGGAGGCAGTGTATGCTCAGCAGTATGATGAATTTGCAGTTTTGTTGGTGTTTATTAATTTAATTTGAGGATTTTGTCATGGAACATTTTAGCATGGAAGAAAAGAACATCCAGGTCTCTCTGGAAACCAAACTGAAGAGGAGGAACCAGCTTACAGCCAGCAGATCCAACAGACTGAGACGATTTGGTGATCGCATGCCAGAGCTGTTGGAGTCTATTGACAGAGCACATGCTCAGGGACGTTTCATTAGGAAACCAGTTGGACCAATAGGTGACGGCTTTATAACAGTCCAGCGAATCGTGTGTATTTAATTCATCCTCATGATATTTCTTTCTGATTTTACCTTACTTTTATGAGCATTATATTGTTCCGAGTTTGTCATCGCTATGATATTCTGTTGTATTTCTGACATCCGTTGACAGTTTAAATCTAGGCGCTTTAAAACGCTGTCTTTTCCACTGTACATGAATTGCATTAGGTTTAACATTTTGGTTCTAAGTCCAATACAGGGAACTTTCCTACTAAAACCTAGGCCAAAGTTTATGTTCATTCTGAGGTCTTGGAAGAATTTTTGTACATTTGTTAAACCTTGCTTCAACACACCTTATATATTTTTTGTACATTAAAACATGTTTCATACATTTATGGAAACCTATACAG
The DNA here is from genome assembly GCA_037577275.1 of Bryconaethiops microstoma. Classification (NCBI taxonomy): domain Eukaryota; kingdom Metazoa; phylum Chordata; class Actinopteri; order Characiformes; family Alestidae; genus Bryconaethiops; species Bryconaethiops microstoma. The sequence goes on from JBBJLS010000001.1 coordinate 31,437,433, forward strand.
GCTTTACATTTGTTTTTCATTTGTTTGTTCAACTTTCGCTTAGACTCGATGAATGAGAAATGTCCAAATGAATTAGCTTGAAGCTTTTCTTTCTCAGGTGCGTGTATCAGCCTTAAGGATCCAAGTTTTGCTGTGGCTGTGGAAAGTTGCTTGAGAGGTTTCATTAAAACCTTTTGCTGCGACAATTACAAAGATGAAAAGATCTTGCAGGAGCTGATGTCTCCACACTTTCCCAGAGGCAGCAGGCCGCAGATATTGGTGTCCCCTTTCACCGACCGCGTTTACAACGTTCAAAGCCGGTGAGCACATCACTTCTTATCGGTTTATCTTCAACATTCTGAATGTGAGCAGGCAAGGAGCTCCTCGAATTTGTGGATTTCCTGTTGAGGAATGTGGGTGAAATATTTACATACGAAGCTGGCAATTAAACCCGTTTCCAGTTGACTTGTACTTTTTTGTCGGTTTTTCCTCTGTGTGTACCCTTTGCATCTCCAGCTCCTCCAAAGTTGATCTAATCGAGGTAACAGAGAGTTGTGTTTATAAACTGAGGATTGAAATGAAAAAAATTAATTTCATTATGATGTTCTTAGAGGTGTGCATCACCCCGAGTTTCCATCTGTTTTGGACATCCTCATTGTTGACAACCCTGTGATCACAAACTTCCTGATAGATATGAGGAGCATTGAATGCATTCTTGTCATCAAGGTAAGTCACCTGAACTATTTGGGTTTCAACTTGCTTTGAGATCTTAAAGCACTTTAGTTTGAAACTGATCAAAATTGTTAAATGCAGGACAAAGCTGTTGCAAGGAGAGTTATGCAAGCGGGACGACCACCAAGGAACTGCCGAGAGGCCTTCACTGCAGAGGGCGATCAGTTATTTACCAATCGCTATTACACCCCTGACCATGAAGTTGTGGTCAAATACCTCGGAGGCGATCCAGAGGCAGAAATTCGGCAAGTAATGCACTATTACAAGATGCTGTTTTGCCTGTTTAAAGAACTGATAATATTAATCAGAGTTAACTTTCATATTGAGCAGATTTGCATTTTCTTTTCCAAATGTGCAGTTTGGTGCAGTCAGAAGTGGAAAATCATCAGGCGCAACTGTGCAGGTTTCAGCTTCACTTAAGCTCTGTAAAGCAGGACATTCTGTCCATGGAAGAGAAGCTGCGGGGTGTATTCATGGCATGCAAAAGAAATCAGGTATAGTGCTCAAAGCCTATCAGTTCAGCTCTGAACTCATTCAGTGTCCTTTTGTTGTAAAGAGAACTTTTCCGTTTCCAAGATAAGGTTTTGCACACACACACACACACACACACAGACATATATATATATATATATATATATATTAGTGCTGGGCTTTATTTTTAAAATATTTAATCATGATTAATCGCATTTAATCACATTGTTATACGGTAAATTAAATAATTCATTCAAAAGTAGTGTATTGCACACTTTTATTTTTAAAGTACTGCTACAAAAGTACAAAAGTACATTTGGTTTGCAAACACTTTAAACAAATAAGGAGCTTTTTAACAACAGTGTCCCCTTTATCACAGTTACACAGCTGCAGTTCAAATATTTCTAAATCTCAACTTAAACATTAATGTCCAGAGATTTATAGCAGGTACAAAGGGGACCAACTCTATATGAAAGTCTATGTATCTGAATGTAGTGTCATTACAGTACCTGTTGGTGTAATAGTGAGGCGCCCCAATACTTTTGTCCATATTACATAGACAAGAGTAATGGGACGCCTGCCCACCTCGAAAACCAGCCAACACCTACGAGCGCAAACAGCAAAGAATTTTCAAAATAAATGGAATTTTTTAAAAAACTGGGTTAACACGCGATAAAATAATTGTCACCGTTAAGTTGTGATAATAATGGGTTAACGTGCCCAACACACATACATATATATGTATATATATGTGTGTGTGTGTGTGTGTGTGTGTGTGTATGTATGTATGTATTTATGAGAAAATTCTGGGGCACAGCATTGTTTTATTGAATTTACTCCTAATTGACTAACTTGGTTCAGGATTATCATGTTACTAATATGCAGTAATTCCATCTAATTTAATGTGCATAAGCATCAATTGAGCCATTTCTCTTTTTAAAAGCTTGTTTGAGCACTTTGAACATTAATTGTTGTACATTCTCTTGATCCCTGCACAGGAGAGCATAAATCGAGTTAAAGCATCCATAACAGAACTTGAGAACATTGAGGAGTCTCAGACTGAGGACATCAGTTCCCTGGTGTGTAGTCTGAGATTTATGTTTTTAACCAACATATTTAATTGTGTTGATTTAGTTAAGGATGGGACTCACCTCATCGACCGATATGTAACCCTGATATTCATAGGAAGAAGACGCTCAAGAAAACGAGCAGAAAATTGAATTGGAAGGACAAAATGTAAAAGAGGCGCAAAGTGAGCTGGAAAAGCATAATAAAGCTCTCATGGATATTGATCGGAAATACCAAGACGTGAGGAATAAAAAGGAACAGCTTGCGGATGAAACGGAGCAGTTAAAGGTCGTTGTCTGACAACATGAAAACATTACAAGTTAAATGACGATGATGAATTCTACAGATTAATCACTTCTTTTGTTCTGAGTAGGAAGAGCAAGTGAAAGCTGCAGCTGAGTGCAGCAAACTTGAGCAAACGCTCAAGATTTTGGAAAAAAAACTCAAAGCACATCAGGATAATATTCAGGCCATGAGAGCCGAACTTGCCCTGAAGGAAGAGGAAAAAGAGGTAAGGGCGAGCGGCCTCATAGCTTGTCTTGTACTGCGATCATTTTTACTCCTAGAGCTCCATGCATCATTTGCAAGTAGTAACGTACTTCTCGATTAGGCAACTGCAACGTTTGGAGAAAAGACGAGATGTTATAAGAGGAACATAGGTGCTTGTTTTTGTATTCTGCCGTTCAGCTTGTATACACTGTTAAGGTTGTATACACACATTTAGCAAAAATACTCAGCAGGAAAAATTTAGTTATAGCACACTTGACAATATCATGCCTGAATTAACAAAATATGGTATTTGTATACACTTTCATAAGCATGGAGAGAAGCATTCACACGTTAGCTCAAATAGTTCTCTTTTGTCAAGGGCAATACAAGTCAGGGATTCATGGGAAACATTTTGACATTTGTGTCAAAATTGCTGCACAATAGCGACAAGTCATGTCATTTGTTGGAGTAGTGGACAGAATACCATAATGTACTGCAAATTAATTGCTTCTACTCCCTGTAGTTTTTGCTGATGATCATGTTTTAGGACGGAAAAGAAGAAAATAAATAGCGAAAACAATAGGCCACTGGTAGCATGGCCACTGGTGTTTGGACTGCTAATTACAATCTGTGTCATATATGGTATAAGGAGTGCATTTAGTATATTAGACATTAATTGGTCTTTCAAAGAAACTCTGTGTATTGCAGTGATTTTCCCACCAGAGATGCCATTTATGGAGAAGAGTTTCCCTTTAGCTTTGTGGTCTCCTCTTTACCTTTAGGACTTTGAAGCAAAAGCCAGAGAAATCTGTCCAGTTCCTCAAAAAACAGATCGGAGTGCTGAAAGCATTGATGCGGAGATCACACGTCTGCGCCAAAAGATCAGCTCACAAGAGAGCAGCCATGGCAACCAGGAGCAAGTGATTAGGTACAGTTTTCCACCTGATGGAACTTGTTTAATATTGTTTAAAAGGTTGGTGAACCTGAACATGTTATTTTCACTTTATATTTTTACTTCATAGGGAATATGCTGAGGCTCATGGTAATTACAAAAACAAATTCAGCCAACTCAGAGATCTGAAGAAGTTTATCGATCGCCTGGACAACATTATGACTGACAGGCAGGCTCGATATAAAACACTGCGAAGGTAGTCTGACTTGTTATATGTAAACGGATGCATGCTGATCTGTTTTTTGTTTTTTTTTTATCAATAAGTTATAGTTTAACCATGTGGTCAACACAGACAACACTTAAAGATAGTCACTCATTTACTAGGTCTTACTAATAAAGACTAATTTGAAATGATTTAATCAATGACAGTGACAGAACTAACAAAATATCTGTGTTGGCATGCTGTTGTGGCAGATCCCTCTCTGTGAGATGCAAGTTATACTTCAACAATTTCCTCATCAAACTGCACTGCTGTGGGTCCATGATGTTCGATCACAACAACGAAACCCTCTCCATTTCAGTATGTTATGATTTTGTATTCTTTTGAGCGCTGCACAGATTCCTCGTTCACCAAACAAAGTAACTAGAATTTTATCTTTAGTTTTATATCTTGGTCTTAACCCATTCATGTCCAAGGACAAGTGACAGAACCTTTGGTCCAAAGTGATTTCTGTTTCTACATTTTGATGTATTGTATAATTTGGATTTTGTGTTTTAGTTGGTTGATTTTGTAAGAAGTGACTATTTAAGTCATAAACACTTTAGCCCCATTGTTTGATCAGTGTGAAAAAAATCTTCACATTGCGCTCAGGTAAGCTCTGAGAACATGTAGACTGTAATTTATCATTTGTAAATGTGCAAACGTATCATTTCTGGGATGGACATTAATGGGTTAGCAATTACCTGTTATTACTGTGAGAGTTAAGTGCATGATTTTTACTATGAGAAGTATGTGCTGTTTGTGCTGAGATCTCTCTTAACTTCGGTTAATTAAGGTGAAGCCTCCAGGTCAGGAGAAAGAAAACATCAATGACATGCGGTCTCTATCTGGTGGAGAGCGCTCCTTCTCCACTGTTTGCTTCATTCGGTCACTGTGGGAGATCACTGAATCACCCTTCAGGTGTCTGGATGAGTTTGATGTCTACATGGTACGTATTACTGTCCACTGATGCAACTTCTGTATAAGTACGTGGATGCTTTTAGTACTTTATGTATGCATTTGAATGCTATTTTATTTTGGCTTAATTTTTTTTTTCTGGGAAGGATATGCATAACCGGCGCATCTCACTGGACCTCCTTCTTGAGCTCTCTGAGCGTCAGCATTTGCGACAATTCATTTTCATCACCCCTCAGACAACCAGGTAAAGAGCCGTGGGTACCTCAGACTTAGAACTCGTAATGTTGAAACAAGAAATGCTAAAAAAAAAACAACATTATTTTCTTGCAGCAATCTGCCCAGAAGTCCCCATATTAAAATCCACCAGCTTCAAGATCCGGAGAGGGAGAGCGAGGAGACTTTGCTTTAGCACCCTGTCAAAAGATGGCACCCTGTCATAGTTTTATACATGATATATTTTAGTCTGTATATATTAGTAGTTGTTCAGTATTTACTTCCTTTTTAGGTGTTTTTGCTGTCAGTGTTTGATACATAGGAAAACTTTAAAGTTTAAATGCAGGTTTGATGCTTCCTGTTATTTGTGAAAAGGCCAGGTGTGTTGTTCCCTTTGATGATGTAACATTACCTTCTTTTACATCCCGTACTATCGTCCTGTTCCTGTGCTGAAGGAAAACAAGGCCGTTTACCTGTAACTCCTTTTGTGATTTCACTCTCTTTGTCCAGTGTCACACAGCCAAACGCACACACCATATGTTCTGAAAACAGCCCATAGACAGTTTATTGATTTGAATCACAATGTTGTCAGTGCAACGTTACATACTGAGTTGAAGACATGCCACAAATAAAACACAAACATCATATTACACAATCAAATGACTTCTTTAAATTTGGTATTTCATTTCCATTTTAGGTACAAATATTTACATGGCAAAGATATACATCTGCAGGTTTGGGATTTTACAAACACATGATTACTTTCTACAGTGAGGGCTTTAGAGGGAAAAAAAAAAAAATCTGTGCAGCATCCTGAGCCCTACTGGACATGCATGGGCTTGATGCTTATTGTGGAAAGCAGGAAACAGGGACACTGTATTCTCCTAGTCAGGTAAACAAAAAAAAATTGGAGGGATATATTAGTGGCGCTATTCACTCTCAATAAAAAAAAAAAAAAGGCTGGTCCCGACCATCCCATAGATGTTCTGTAAAACACCGTAAGGAATGGTTCTACCCAGCACTAACCGGTTCTCTACATCCTTTATTCCATAGACAAGACAGAATCATTCAACCAAGATCCGTCGCAAAATCCCTTTATTAAGAGTGTGATAGTATTTTTGCTTCAAGTGGCTAAATTAAGTTGTGGCTCAAAGCTCTTGCAAAACTCCTCAGCATTTTCCATTGAAGATGCATTGAATTACTGTAAAAACAGTGATTACTTCAATGTCACGAACTTGTGTAGAAACATTTTACAAAAAACAGTTCAATAAAAACTTATCACATTTAGACTGAGGTTGTGTGCCAAACACATCTGTAGCGGATTGCTTCTTGATCACGAGGAGGAGCGGTGTTATTGGAGCCCTCCAAGGAAAGAAAGGACATGATAAATTGCCTTTTCACAATGAACCACTTTAACCAAATCTACAGGCATCCATACATGCACGCTGTGATATGAATTATACAGGAAAAAAAAAACAGGAAATGAGGAAATATAATGTGGTTTGGCAGTTGTGTGTCATTTGTTGGAAAAAAACCCAAAAAAAACCTGTAATCCAGTTTGACCTATCAGCTTACGAGTGTAACAGTACTAAACGACTTATGACACAGGTGTTATAACCTTTGTCACTGCAGAGAATAAGCCAATACTAGAGTCAAACAAATGCTAAATTTGTCCAAGACGAGATCCACAACATACTGTTGCCCTTACAGATAGCTTCTACAAATACACACTGTAAGCTGTTTTGGGAGAGAACATGCACCCAAGGGAAGATATCTAATGGGCAGGTGAATCACGAATGTAAATCTCACACATCATTAGTATTGTTACTGTTATCATTTATAAGGCCTCCTTATATTATTTGCCAAGGTTGCCAAAAGAAGAGATAGGAGTGATTAGGCTTTACACTTATGACATGCATGCAAATAACTTACATTTATAATCAAGTACAAGCACATTTGGGAGGTAGGCTAAATGAACCCCCCTACCCTCCTTGCTGTTTAAGATCAAAGTTGAACATACTGTTTTTAATAGAAATCGTTACATTTAGTGTGACGTCTTGCTTTCAATACCTGAACCACCGTACGAAATACAGTAGCTATTGTGGCAAATATGATCTTTAAGTATTGTAGCTATAAATGAAATAGCCTACTGCGGAGCACTTCACTGACTAACAATGAATGGAAGAATGAAAACGAGTTGACTTATTTTGCACACCGTACGTTGTTGCAGGTTTGAAATTAAATGTATATTCTTAACTCTTAGCATTTGACATTCCATGCATACTAGTTTTTCAACCACAAGAAGCAAGTTCATCTGAGTAGTCCAAATATATTTTGTGTTAATCTTGTGGAATTGGCTGAACATGAATAAAACATTACGACATATTCAGTCCGGAGCATGCTGGCATGCATACCCTCACTTCTGCATGTCACACTGCAAAAGCAATACGATAGATGGGTCACTCTTCGCTGCTTCTTTAAACTCATCCAGCGAGATCTGGTCATCGTTGTTCTTATCCATCTTGCTAAAGATCCGATCCACCCTCTGCTCTGGTGTCAGCCCGTCCTCATTCATCTTCATCATGATCACAGTGCCAACCATTTTGTAAATTGCCTTTAAAGAAAGGGAATAAGCAAATCCTTTCTTAGTCTATGTATTAATAATAAGTGCCATACAAGATTGCGGCCATCCAAATTGTATAATTTTGCAAAACTGCTTTAAGGGGGAATTTTGCATGTGGGCTGTTGTGATTCTTTTTTATTTCATATTTTAGATGGTGAATGCTGAAAGAAGCCAAAGAGCCTAGAAGCCTTACACTAATGCGAACCTGACTGTGTTTATTAGCCTATATCTCAGAGGCTACCAGTCAGTAGTGGTTTAGCATTGCAGGAGTCCTTTGTGGTACTGTCCTGAATAACACATGCTGGGTACTGTAGTGAGAAGACATTGATGAATATGTCAAACCGATGAGGCAGAAGGATACAGTGCTGTGCCACATAATACTGTATAACACAATAATAATAAACTAGTCTCTAGCCCCTTTAATTCTATTTTTGATATTATCAGTCTGAGCTGTGCCATTTTCCATTCTGGGCCAAGGGAGAACACAATTGGCCAGTTTCCCAGATGGTGTTGGAAGAAACTAGTGGGGAGTAGTTGGGGTCACTCTATTTTACGGAGTGACACAGTTAATCAGGCATCCGCAGCATTCAGTGGTTTGCACTGTTGTCCAGATGTACTGGGATGGGACACCTCATCCATTCCAGATGTGATAGGTTACATGCAATAATTTTCTATTTGCTGAGGATGCAATGCGTTTCTGGGCAAGCGCATAAGCACTCATTTAGAATGGAATTCATACCAGTAGGTACTTATAATAAAATAACATTTTTCTAGATCACATTCTTTACATATCAAATAAAAGGAAACAATAGAATTGAGATCTCCCATTATTAACAAAGCAGATATGGTAAATAGACACTTTTTGCCTCAATTAAGATCAGTAGAGCCATAAAAATGCTCCAGTCTTTGGGTGTGAAGACATCCTGAATTGTCAGTTAAGTGTTAATTGTGTCATTGTCTTTCTGCATGATGAGGAACCGTGCACTGAGTTTGAGGCAGTTGCTCATATTTGCTACCTATGGCATCAGTAAGCTTAAGTTTATCATAATAATGCTGCGTAGCAACAACATTGTTACATTGCATCTTACTGATGTAACTGACCTTGTACATTGTGTGAACATTTAATGATGGATGCATTAATGGACACACTCCAAAATTCCATTTCTGAAATTAACTGACACTGACTTTAAAATGTCTTTTTTTCCTTCTTCTGGAGGTACAAGACAGCAACAACACATATCATTTAGGACTGAATCATCCTCAGCCATGCAATGTTATAAATACACCTGCCCGATAAGAATCGGCTTCAAAACGCAACTGTTCAAACCCAATTGAGCAATTGGTTTTATGACTCTTCGGTGATTTATGTGTACAATTGCGATCCTTTTAAATGGGCTTCTAGTCAATACGGAATTATGCCTAAAGGAAGAAAGCAGTCAATTCTGCCAGGTCACATTTCTGTGATTAACTTATTTACTCGCTTCTGTGTTAATGATGGCGGGCTTCCCCAACTGAAACAGCTGGTTCCAGAACCATATTGTCATCTGGAAATCATGACTGTCCTTAAATAACAAATAGTAGTAAAACATCTGCCTACCTCTATAATTTCCAGCATCTCTACTCGGGTGATTTTTCCATCTCCATCTAGATCATACATGTTGAAGGCCCAGTTGAGCTTTTGCTCAAAGCTTCCTCGTGATGTGATGGATAGGGCACAAATGAACTCTCTGAAGTCAATAGTGCCATCCCCATTCTTATCAAAGGTTCTGAAGGCATGTTGTGCAAACTTCGATGCATCACCATAAGGGAAGAACTGCAAGGAACACAATTGTTTAAAAGACATGTATGTGTTTGGGATAGTAATTGTTTTAAGTGTAAAGTGTCCATTTGTCATACGTGAATACGCCACAGCACGAAATCGTTCTCTGCATTTAACCCATTCACCAAGTGAAGCAGCGGGCAGCCAGAACACAGCACCCGGGGAGCAGTGTTTGGGGACGGTACCTTGCTCAAGGGAACCTTAGTGGTGCCACTAGCAGTCCCGGCATTCAAATGCACAACCTTTTCATCACAGGGGCAACTCCCTAACTTCCTGGCCACCAGCTGCCCCAAATACAATTCTAAGGTAAACCAGATTCAAAATAGTAATTCATTTCACCAATGTATTCTTGCTAAACATAGTCCAAAGTGTGGTAATATTAATAAATGCATGTCAATGCCACAAAAATTATTTGCTTCAAAGTATTGCTAGCATTTATGTATTTCTCTGATAGAAATGTAGCCACTGAAACTGCCTGATTTTAAAGGAGTGATTCACTGATAAATCAATTTGACACATTTTTTCCCTTACCCGACAGACAGCGGAGCTACTGGAGGCTATGAGGCTAATATAATACAACGAAAGGTTTTGGATGGCATAGACGTTTTAGCTTTTGCCCTCATATGTCCACTGCAAAACAAAATATCAAACTTCAGACCCCAAAGAAACCTCGTTTGAATGCTCCAACAAAGCATCAACACTAAGAGTGCACACACATCTGCCGTACTGCTCGAAAAAATACTTGCAGCTTCAATTATTACGAAACCAAACCCCTTCATTTTACCCCTAAAAATTACCTTAAATTTGACCTTAATTTCCCATACAGGAAATGAAGGAAAATTAAGGGAAAAACTACTGAACAGATTGAGGCTGATTAAAGGGTAAAACTACAGAATTTTCCTCTTACTTTTTCAAACTTGCCCCATAAATAATAGAACCTCCTGAATTAACAAGTTGAATTTAAGATTAAGGGGTTTTACACTCATGCCTTAAATTGAATTTTAAGGTAAATGAAGGGGTCTGTTTCACAAATTAATGGCCACCTAATTCAAATTAAGGGTGTAAAGTGTTTTTTCAGGGGTAAATTAAGGTAGGGTTAAGCCCATTTTAAGTACACTGTGTTCCGTAGTGATAACAGCTAAGAGCAAAATGCACATGACAGGACACATTTGTTTTTGTCTGTTGCTCAAACATCAGCCACTCAACTTTGTGTTTATCTTCTAAAGTGTCATTTTAGTGTCTGTTACTTCGAGGCGGCCCTGGACTGTGGTGTTTTACCTGCTAACTAACAGTTTTGATCTTGGCTTTCTGTCACTTCAGCATCAGTATACATTGATCACCAGCTTGTCAGAATTTAACCGCAGTGTGTGGTACGTTTGGTCTGCCAGCTGAATTGTTGATAGTTTAGCAAACAAACAACAACTTCAGGCATCACAGAACATTTCATTTTGGCTTTCTGTCACTTGACTTTGATCTCTCAGACATTTCATTTTTACAATTCTTTAATTCCGATTAAAGTTTTAGTGTTCTTAGATAGATGGTTTGACATTGTGCAGTCACTCTTGAAAACGGTGAAGAGGAATCAAACACATGCATACTGCCCAACCCTACCACACCTGGGTATTTGGACAAATCACCCTGATAAGCCTCGGATACAGGCAGTTCACAGGACATGTAAAGTGTAGACGTTCTGCACTACAGAAAACCAGTTGTACTAAATCACAACAGATTTACACTTTGTATTGCACCAAAAGCTAAATCAGACTGTAGTTTTAAATCAGGTCTATTTTCAACATTACTTAAATTCAATTTTATGGATTCTTGGTAAACGATCCCGAAGCAGCACAGCACGAATGATTTGGTCAGAAACCTGCTTTATGGAGCTACAAACAATATGGTGGGCAAAAGAACAATGAAACTTCCTTTATAAAGATCAAGCTGAGCATCATGATAAGTATAATTCAGCCATGCCTATATGAACTATACATCGAGGCATAGCTAAATCATATTAAGATCCTGTTCCAACTCACACCTGAAGCTTGACTGAGCTTTCCCCACATCTGAACTATTTTATTAGGTCACCTTGCAGACATGCTCCCTTGTGCTACATTGTGGTCTTGGCTTGAAAACAGGCTACTGCTGGCTCCAAACAAAGACATACTTGAATGACTAAAACATTGACCATCAGAAAATCCATTACGGAAGGTATACAAATCACTCACCTTGACATACAGTTGCTGGAACTCATCCAGGTTTAGCTTACCGCTGGGACAATCTTTCAGGAAGCCCTTGTACCACTGCTTGAGCTCGTGTTCATTAAACTCTGTGTTCTTCACCAGGTCCTCCATCACCTCAGGGGTTAGCTTGCTGTTCTGTTTCCCCATGATCTTTGCAGAAAACAGAAATATTTTTAGACACATGACTAATACCTGTTCAAGGGTTAGAATAAACGGTCTTTTGAAAAAAAACATTCATCATATATTACAAGCCCTGGTACTGCGTGTAGAACTCTCCAAACACCTGAATTCTAGTCAGACTGGGAGGAAGTTTGGAGTTGTTTAAAATAGCCCCTTAACAGAATTCTTCTGGGTTTTTTTTAATTATTTTGACTGAAGGCTAAAGAGCCAAAAATTGGGGAAAATCTTATATAAGCTGTGGTAATGGCAAATCCCCAGCACGCACAAGAAGTAGTGGTGGGAAATAAGCCATTACTGATAATACGTCTTTATCGAAATCATTTACATCACAATATACTTTTTCTGAATATATATAGTAAATATTATCAGTGTATCAACTGACCCATTACAAGAGATAGCATAATTATTAGTGCTTAATGGGATTGAGCGGAATGCTGTGTGTTAAACTAGAGGTCCCCAACCACAGGGCCATGGACCGGTATCTGTCTGTGAGTCATTTGGTACCGGGCCGCACAGAAAGACAGAATAAAAAATATTTTATTGATCATCAGTCTGAGAGATCTTTTATTTTGAAAAAAAAACAAAAAAACGCTTTTGTTTTGAAAAAAGGAAAGAAAAAAAAAAAGTTAAAAAAATTTGCCCACAAGCTAGCAGAAATGAGTATAAAACAAATGTCTTTGGGGAGCGTCTTCACCTTGTTTTTAGTTGTATCTATACCGGTTCGTAAAAATATCTGGTTGGTGATTAATGAAAGAAAGTGCGCACTGTATTTTTGACCGTAGCTTTCAATTTATTAAAACAACTTATTGTGATATCATTTGTGCATCACAAAATTGTGTTAAAGCATTGATATTTTTGCCATATCTCCCACCTATAATAGGAAGTGGAATTAAGTGCTCCTCTTGTTATGCTACAGTAACCTAATGCTATTACACCACTAATCAATAATACATTAGCTCTGTTTTAATGTATGCTTTACATTTCTGATACATTACAAATGAACACACTGACTTCTTCTATTTTGGGAAACAATCAGCAAGCTTGCTGTCCTTGCAGCCTTATTTATTGAAGAATTAAGCATGTGAGGCAAATGTATGATAATCATAATTGATGAGCAAATTTCCAAAACTCACTCAGTCCATTTTTTGTGATTTTTTAGGTAAAACTACTATTGGCAATTTTTACATTACCTCTTTATGTGCAATAGTATAACCCACCAAAACAGTATAACCGTCCTTGAATAACACACGGTACAAGACTAGGTGAATTTCCAAAACTCACTGAGGTCTCCCAGGTGGTAGATGTAGTAGGATATAAATGTCATGTGTTAGGATATACATATTAAATTTGTACATAATTTTATGACATTGAATATCGATTTACTTAAAAAAAAAAATGTTTTAATTTGCCCAAACTAAAATGTGTAGGAGTTGCACTTCAGAAACAGGCATTGAAAAATGACAAGTAACTGTAAAATTTCAGTTAAAAAATTATTTCCTGTAAGAATTGCTTTCCAATATGTAAAACAAGTAAAGTGCGATTTTTAAATTTTTTTCTTTTGGACGGAGTTTTGGAAATTTGCTCTTCAATTACACTTCAAAGGACCCACACTGTGGAAAATCCATTTATCCTGATGTTTTTACTGAATAAAACAGTTTGTTATAATATGTAAACAAGTGTCAAAGTCATGTACAGACTCAAAGCTGCAAATTCACTGCTTTTGTGATGTCACAAAACCATTTTCATATGTGTCTATTTAGCCGACAGTGCTTTAGCATCACCTCTTCGCAATCAGGTTTCGACGTCTCGCTTTTTGAATAATTCAGAATCAGAATCAGAATCAGAAAACTTAATTGATCCCTGAGGAAACTGGTTAAATAGTACAGATCAGACAGTCAGAACAGAAGTCATATATCTGTCTTAAAACAGTAATATAACCAGCGTATGTAAATTATACAAAAATGTTGCAAAACGGTTGTGTAGAAATGAATTATTAATGGTCTGGAGAAAACTACAAAACTGCCAAATTCATAGGTGGACCCAAGAGGAAAAGGCTAAATAAACCCAAAACAAAACAAAACAAAACAAAACAAAACAAAACAAAACACTTTCCAGGTTATCCATCTTAAAGCACTTTTGATACCACAATGATCATCATCATAAAGAATAATAATAATAAGATGATGATGATGACTATCATGATGGCAGCGGTAATCTTACTATTCACAGAAGTATTTCTTATCATCACAAAATGCACCATTTTCTAAGACTGGATTTAAAAGCTTACTTTGTCTCTGAAATAACAATAAACGCCTCAGCAATGATAAACAAAAGAGACAGGTTCATAATGAAACCTGCCAGAAGCTGGGCTTCATCATGTCCCATACCAGTTTCACACTGCACCGCTGACAAACACACACACACACACACACACACATACACACACACACACGGTAAGTTGTAATGTAATGTGTGCGGAGGGGCGGGGGGTGGGGGTAGATGGGGAGGGGGGCTCTCCAGCACCTCCTCACCGTTTCACTGGGCTCCTCTGGGCTGTTCTGCAGGCTGTCTCGTGCAAGCAGGACCAGGGAACAGCTGCACCAAAGCCACAGCAGCAAAAGCTTTTCAGTGATAACGCGGCTAATTAAAGAGACGCAGAAATGCTTATTTAATTAGGGCCGCACCGTTAACTAACCGCCCGGGCTGTTATGTAAGAGCTGCCGAGAGCTCCTTCAAGCTCCAGCCCTTCAGTGAATGACCTTGAAAGAAGGAAAGCATTGGGACACAGTCTTCCATTTCAGTCTTGCGTTGGAGCCCACACGACGACGTGCAAAAGGAAAATGAGTAAACAGGACACTGCTCAGGCTTTACAGTGTTATATACATCAGCCCGTCAGCCCACAATCTGACAGGTTTACAATGGAGATGCCATTTAACAGGACCCCCAATCCAACACATGAACAGAGTGTGCCTGTCGTCATACATGTCGTCTCCCATATGGGAAATGTTGGCTTTTGCGAACTGCTGTGCCATCCCCTCTGCAGGAGAAAAAATAGACGCAGTCATATTTATCTCTGTGCCGGAGTGCCATCCCCCATCCTAAACATCCCCCCCTCACTCCACCAAAAATGGTACATATAAATAAGCTGTTTTACTAGGCACGAGCAGCAAAATCCTCCAGCTGAGCGCGTCCAGTGGCACCACCATGAACCATAAGCTAATTCCTTTTTATATAAATCACCATCTGAGCCCCCCCCCTCCATCACCACCATCCACCCACCCACCCCAGCGACAAACACGCATGCATGCAGTGTGTGCTGAAAACCATGGTAGTCATGCATGTGCCGTATCCTCCTTCATTCACACGCTCATTCATCCGTTCATTCAGCCGTTTGCTGCAGGGAAACGCGTCTGAACCCCACGCACAAACCAAGCCAGACCAGACCAGATCAGCCATCATCCAATTTCCCCCCGCCCCGTGTTTTCTTCTTTTTGACGCCTCTTACCTTGGCAGGAGTTTTGGGAGAGGCTGACGGGGAGCGCGTGAGCGTTGGTGCTGGATGCAAGACGGTCAGGAGCCCCCAGATCCTCCCTCACGGAACGCTTCAGCAGTGTCGCCTCGCCTCGCCTCGCCTCGCCTCGCCTCTGTCTGTCTGTCTGTCTGTGCGTATGTGTGTATGCGCGTGTCTATGTGTGTAAATGTGTGTGTTTTCAGGCACTCCTCGGCTCCTGGGGGGACGGCTCTCCTGTCTCCAGCTCCTCGGAGGTGGCTCTCTCCTCTCCTCTCCGCTGCAGCTTTGGCTCGCGATGGCGCGGGAGCTGGAGTTTGCGCACACGGCACGTCTCCTTCTCGCGGCTCCTCATGTGAGCAAGCAGCGTTATATGGGCATGCAGTGCTGAGGCATGCTGGGCTGTGCACGGGAGACAGCGTGAGGGGGGCCATGGGAGGTAGGCGGGGGGGATATGTCATGGCATGGCACCAAAATGTATCGTGTTTTTTTAAAATGAAGGAATAAGATATATATTCCTTAAGATGTACGTAAGGTATCTCAGTCCCTACACAAAGTACACTATAGGGACAAAATGATTGGGACACACCTGTTTTTCGGGGTTTGCGCTAAGTCCCTTACCTCCAGTGAAGGGCTTAATCTTAATGCTTCAGTATACTAAGACAGTTTGGACAACGCCATGCTTCCAACTTTGTGGACACAGTTTGGGGAAGAATCTTTTCTATTCCAGCATGACTGTACCCCAGTGCACAAAGCAAGGTCCATAAAGACATGGCTGGATTAGTGGGGAAGCACATAGCACTTGACTGGCCCCGCATAGAGCCCTGACCTCAACCCCATCTAACACCTTTGCGATGAAATGGAACAGAGGTTGCGAGCCAGGCCTTCTCATCCAACATCAATGTCATTAAAGACCCTGTTGGTGTAATGGCCAGGTGTCACAATACATTTGTCCATATTGTGTGTCCTATCATAACATGAGCTTTTATATTATTGCTATAGTAGATTATTGCCAATAGAATGGGACACTGTCTTTAGTCATCATGCTCAATACCAAGTGTCAGCCAGAGGGGTATAAAGCCACTCTCTAGAGTACTGGGCTGTACTGTTTTCTGGAATCTCATCAAATCGTCCAATATCACTACATGACCCCACTGCTCTTGTGGTTTAATGCAATGCAGTCCCCACAGTAATAATCCAACACAAAGTAAATCCTTCTCAGAAGAATAGAGGCCATTACTGCAGCAAACCCATTATTAAAGCGTGTAAATTAGAAGAACTCTGGATGAGCTGGTGTCTACAAACTTCTGGACATATTTTGGCTGATTCAGCAAATATTGCAGGAGCTGTATTTGGCTAAAGCAAGTGGAGGAGATGGGAGGATTTACTGCTGACCACAAAAGACAAGGTGAATTAACTACTTGAACACTACAGTTACTAATCATTTTTGTTTCTTAAGACTTATTATTATGAGTAGCTGCCTTTAAATATTTAGTAACTACAATACTAATATCTAGGCTATAAGCGAGGAACTAGAGTATGGACCCACATATGGGCAATTTGGATAGAATTACACTCAAACTGCAATACCTGTAATTCCATGTTTGACATTTCTTAATTTTACATAGGGGAGGAGAGGATGGCAGACAGTCCTATATGTGATACCAAAAAAGCAAATCTCAGCAAAAAGGACATCTACTTTCTAATGATGATACTAGTGTGACAATAGTTATCAACAGAATATCAATAGAAACATCAATTTTCAGTTCATGATGAAGATTTACTTGCTTTCTGGTTGCATTAATTGTAGTTCCACTAGTTCAAAATGTACACACACACACACACACACACACACACACACACACACACACACACACACACACACATATATAACTATACTTACATTTGGCTAAAG